>CM042256.1:41881369-42481369 GCA_023566225.1 Romanogobio albipinnatus
ATCTCTGCAAGCAGCAGTGGTGTTATTCCCCCAGTAGCTACTGAGACTCGATACACAGCGTCTGTGTGCTTGTCCTTGGTGTTTCAACGCAAGGTGAGCTGTTAACCTGTCCCAGTAAATTCACTCCTGTGTTCCCTCGCCTGCCACTTAGTTCTCACTCCAGAGCTCTGGGCCCGTCTGCTCTGTTTTTTTCAGCTGGAATCAGTGTCGCTGCCGCCTCTAGCCCAATACTTTCATTAAATAAGTCATTTATGGCAACTTGCAGAGGTGATGAGGGATGCAATCTGGGTACCCCAGAGCTTGTAAACCGCCATTACAGATTATTACATCGACAGCACATGCACAATTTGGGATTACGGGAGAGCCGATCACTCAAAGCGTGCCATCACTTTGATCAATGTCTGTAATAAAACCCCTACGCCCTGAGTAAATAAACTTCTCTCAACGAAGTCATCAAATAAACTGTGTTCAGTAGAAATCTAATAAACTCATATTTCAAGCCCATGCATCAACGTTAAACATCGACTCATACATCGTGCTCAAGATGGATGTGTGAATATGAATGATGATAAACGATAGAGAAACATAGGCAGAACAATGATTGACAGATAATCAGAACACAACAGGACTGTCGCACTATAGATGCCAGTGTTGGTGTAAAGTCTATGGTAACTGCGATGATGCTGTTCATAGTCATTCAAGCAAGTCTTATATCCATTTTAACTCTCATTGTACACTAATGCTTTCTTTCTTTCTTGCACAGGTAAAGTGTTTGATAAGGAAGAAAAAAAGAATCTCTTTCTTTCTTAAACCTTTTACTAGCAATTTTGACACTTGTGTCCATTTCATGCTTTTAAGAGTCCTCCAGAAAGAAATCTGTCACTGGTAAAACACATATGGCTTGACAAATTTATTTTGTCAGAATAACCTTGACTTTTCTTAACAGAGCAGGGCAAGACCATTTTTTTAGTCAGTCAGAAAGTTCTGTACCTGTCAGGATTTAAGGTGTTTTGGATTGTGTGGATGTCTTTGCACAGCATGGTTATGGATAGAGGCGAGTTGAACAACTCTTGACTATCTTTTGAATGGTTTTCAGCTCCTTTGCAGGGGTTCCTGTGAACTACTGTAATATAATTTCCAAAATTCATTCATTCTGTCCCTCCATTGATAGTCCATGCAATTACCACGTTGATGCTTAAAAAAGTTAATAAAGAGATCATAAAACCAACCCAAATGATTGAAGTGGTTTACTCCAAATTTTCTGAAGAGACTTGATCGCTTTGTGATGAATAGATTTAATGTAGACTTTTATTCACATGTAAACATTAATCAACGAACATAAACACAAGAAAAATAAAATTTGGTCTAAACGGCTTGATTCATTTGGATTAGTTTTACGATCTCTTTATGAAGTTTTTGAATCGTCAAAGTGGTAGTTGTGTAGCTGCCAATGGAGGGATAGAAAGCTGTTTTGTGTTTCAAAGACGATAGAAAGTCTTGCGGATTTGGAATGACGTGAGGGTGAGTAAATAACAGAATTTTCATTTGAGTGAACTATCCCTTTAATAATAAAAGAATGTGGCCTACAGCTTATCAGAACAATCAAATCTCTGTGTCTTGGGTGCGTTTACACCTGTACATCGAATTGTTCACTTGTGCGTCACCCAAGATAAATGTTAATGCAAGGTGTGAGTGAACAGCGCTACTCTGTGACTACACAACCATCTGAACAGAATGGTTCCTGAGATATAACGGTGATGTTTTTGATTTTTGGTGAGAAGACCTCAGCTAAGTTCCTGGAAAGGCTTCTTCCAAGACCTTCAAGGACCTGATTGACTGCAGAATCTGCTGTGAAAGTGGATGAAACAATGATTCAGGTTCGACTATAATTCAGAATAAGATTATCTATACATGTTCATGCGTTTTTTGCTGAAGTTTTCACATCTGTTATTTAGAATCCGCAATGATCCTACATCAATTCATCTCCTACTTCATTTGATTACACCATCACCACAAGGCTGCAAGAGACCCGGAAAGACCTTGTTATCTTCAAATAGGTAAATTTGGACATTTCTGTCACACTACCTATTGTTTGCCTCAAAATGTTGCCAATTAGGTTGATTGTATTGTGGACAACGAATATAAAGACGGCCAATTGGAGAGCTGACTTTGAGTGTTATTTTTGTCTATGATCTGTAGGCAGGGACACAAGAACACCACCTTGATTGAATTGAGAGACTACACAGCCGTACCTGCTCGCTGATGGGACAAAGAGGAACAGCATTCATGGATGCTACACAACTGTCGACAAGGATCTTTCTGCAATCTTGTTCAAATCTACCTGTCATATTTGTGACTGACTAATTGACCTTTACACATCTGGCATATATTTTAAAGTAGCCGCTTTGCCCAAATAAAATTTGGATTTATACATCTGTCTGCAGAATACTTTATTAATAACACTTCTAGTGTAATCCAATGGAAAATCAACACCAGGGGTGTTAAAAACCCCATAGTGTAAAACTTAAACAACAATTGTAAGTGTAACACTTTACACTCACGGTGTAATTTTTCTACACTGTAAGGTGCTATATTAACACTGTAAATTCAACACTACAAACAGTGTACTTTTTTACACTAGATAGATTGGGACCATATATAGTATAAGGTAGTTTTAAAATTAACACTTTAAATGTTAATTTGACACTAGTGTTTCTTCTCACAGTAAAAAACGCAAAGATAACTCGCTAACACACAACCTATTTGTGCACTAGTTGCTGCCTATACTATTTGTTCAGATACTTTGCTCAAAACCAGTCGGAGTTATATAGGGCCTAATAACATAATTAATTGTTAAAGGTCCCGTTCTTCGTGATCCCATTGTTCAAACTTTAGTTAGTGTGTAATGTTGCTGTTAGAGCATAAATAATACCTGTAAAATTATAAAGTTCAAAGTTCAATGCCAAGCGAGATATTTTATTTAACAGAAGTTCCCTTTCAAAGCCTACAGCGAACAGCCGGCTTGGACTACATCCTGGTACTTCCTTCATTAATTACGTCAGTAGAACAGACTAACCTCCGCCCACAAGAATACGCAAAAAGGGGGTGTAGTCTTGTTGCTCTCCCACGTGGAGAAGAGGAAGTGTTGCGTGGAGAATGGGAAGTGTTCCGTTTGAGTATGTTTATCGCCATGTCGTCGAGACGCTATTATTTTCATCCCGGAGTCAAATCACCTTTGTTTGGCTTTCACAGGGACGCTGTAGAGATCATTGAGCGCATATATCACCCCGTTAAGAGGCGTGACCTTTCCGTGCAGGCCCTAAGCTGCTGTCGAATCACAACACAGGAACCGGGAAACGTGCGCTAAGCTGAGGTCAAATCACAACACGGGAACCGCTGGCACAATCAGAACTCGTTACGTATTTCTGAAGGAGGGACTTCAAAGAACAAGGAACTCATCAGCCCGTTTTTAGGACAGTGAAAACAGCGGTATACAGATAAGTAAATTGTGTGAAAAATACTGTTTTTTTACACGCGAAACATGAACACATGTTATATTGCACACTGTAAACACAAACAAAGCTTCAAAAAAACACGAAGAACGGGACCTTTAAGTTCATGTTACTTAGAAATGCGTTTTATTGTCGCCTAAAAGGTCATTCACCATACTGAAAATATTGCTTTGAATTAATGTAATTCTGCCAGTTGGCTTAATGTAAAAATTCTAGTGGAAAACGTGAACATGTTTTTTTTGTTTTATTGTGGCCAAAAAGCTTCTCCACCTTAATTAAAACATTATGTTGGAGCAACTTAAATAGTTGACAATTATTAAGTTCATGTTACTTAGAAATGCATATTCACCATACTCAAAATATTGCTTTGAATTAATGTAATTCTGCCAGTTGGCTTAATGTAAAAACACTAGTGGAAAACGTTAATATATTTTTTTTAGTTGACCCAATGTTTTATTTTTTAGAGTGTGGGTCAGATGGCCCAGTCTGTTGTGATTGGTCTGCCGCGTGCAGCGTGTATTTCAGAAACAAACGCTCATTACCATAACTGAACTCCAGCTCTGTCCGGCATCGGAGGCTTCCCTCAGCAATAGTAAAGACAATAATGAGGACGTCGATTTTACATCAATCCCAGGGCAAGTCCGAATCGACGATGGAACAATGGAAGAACTAGTTATTCAACCCGAACCTTGAGCAGGACGTGTCTCAGTGATGCTATTCAGTTTGAGGTACTTTATGAGATGTTTCAACTGTAATTCCTCACCATCAGACAGTAATAACGTTAGTTAGCCAGAGACCTACACAATGCGTGCAATAAGTAAACGGGCAATATGCTAATGTTTCGTCTTGACGTCACAACGAAACGTCAAAAGCGATTTGTTTAATTGACTCTTACTTGAGAGACAATAACTATATAAGGTGCACTTTGAGATTTACAAATTCGCTGGATGTTTTCAGTCACTTAGAACTGTTACACAGTGTATGAAAGGTCATTTTCAAAAATCTAAAATAGGGGCTCTTTAAATAAATGCTGATCTTTTGAACTTTACATTCATCAAAGAATCCTGAAAAAAATTAGGATGGGCTGCATCCCAAATCGCATACTTGCCTACTATATAGTTGGCGAAAAACAGTATGTGACAAGAGTAGTATGTCCGAATTACATTCATACTACACATATTCATACTATATAGAACTTTTTTTAGCAGTCGTGAAGTAATTATTCAAAATAAGTACCTAGTCGAGAGTATTCGATTTCGGACGCAGCCTTGGTTTCCACAAAAAGCAGCACAACTGTTTTCAACATTAATAAAAAACAAGAAATGTTTTCTGAGAAATGTTTTTCTTGAGAAGCAAATCAGCATATTAGAATGATTTCTGAAGGATCATGTTACAACGAAGACTGGAAAATTCAGCTTTGCCATCACAGAAATAAATTACATTTTTAAATATTATTATTATTATTTTTTAATTGCACTACTATTTCACAGTATTTACTGTTTTTACTGTATTTATGAAAATAAATGCAGCCCTGGTGAGCATAAGAGACTTCTTTCCAAAATATTAACAAATCTCACAGACCCCTATCTTTTGAACGGTAGTCTTTTTCTGACATGCACAATATATTATTGAGTACAAACATCATAGCAATAGAAGAGTATCAGATCTCCACCGCTGTGATGGTCTTTAGTGTATAATATTCCTTATACAGGCTAAAGTGAAGACACATCTACAGGAATACTCACAAGTCTGTTGAATGTGGCACCAGGGTGAACACAGTCAGACCTGAAATGATGACTACAGGCTTCTTTAATGAACAATAAAATAGGTTTTATTAAGCTTAATTGCCTCTGCAATAAGCATTGTTATTAAACTACCGAACTTGGCAAACCCGTTCTTAGGTTAGCAGTTAGCATCATTTACGGCTACTTAAGCGTGATGCTGCTACTCTGTATTTAAAGCCTGGCACAGTAGATCATGCACCAGAAGTATCAGGAGACACTTTTGAAAAGGCCATTTCACAGCAATTAACCTGCTCATTTTGTAAGGATTTATCTGAATTCAGCAAACTGTAACTGCTGTAGGGAGAGAGCTTAGTTTTCACACTTTTACTTTTACCTCACAAGTGTTTAAATGCCACAGAAGTTTAGCAATGGAAATCCATTGCAACATTCATATTTATAAAAGTGGTCTTTGACGAGAATGAACCTCATTGGTTCTTGCTGAAGCTCAAACGTGCTGCGTAACATGAGAATCAACCTCATTGGTTCTCGCACGTCAAACGAACATGCTTAAGCTTCCGTTTACCACAACTGACGTGTGAGTTGATGAATGTTTATATGTGAATAAAAGCCTAAATTCAATCTGTTCATCATATAAAGTGATCATGTCTCTTCAGAAAGATTTGAGAGATCTAGCACAAACAACCACTGAGTTACTGATGCTCAAACAAAATGTGTAATACCATCCCCAGTCTCCCCCCACAAGTCCACCTGAGTCCGAGCTCATTCATAATTGCCAAAATCCAAGTCCAATTAGCCCTACCAGTTGGGAATGACACATTTTTATTGTTGTTCAACCAAACCAAGATATGCTATATCTGATCATAAGGGAAGCGAAAATGAATAAAATTGCAAACTGGAACTTGTGATGCGCTTCATCTGTGAATAAAGAAAAGGTCCGTAATGAAAAGTTGCTGGTGTTTGCTCAGATTTTCAAACCTTGCTTTGTCCAGAGAGGACATCCAATTTTTATTTTATATTTCCTTGAGCTTTTATTGCTTTGCCTTATATTGCTCATATTGATTTGTTTTTTGGGTTTGGAAAGTTGGCTCTTAAATACAAAATGTAGCGTAACTGAGATCAAATTGATTTCTTTCACAACTGGACAGATATCTTGTTTGGCTTCATTGCAACACACATAGTGCTAAGAGCTAAACTCAACAAACTCATCTGTTTGTTTGCTCTGTCCATTTGAGAAAGGGGAATACTTCCCAAACGTTATTTTACCATGGAGAATGCATTCAGCCACAGCTAGATTTTTTACTTTCGGGTTGTTGTGCTTGTCTGCAAAACTGATGCTGGGTGTTGTGGGTGGTTGCTAAAGTTTGTTGTGCAGTATCGAGGGTGTGCTTGGGAGTTCTGGGGTATTGATTGATGGTTGCCTGGGTGTTTTGACTTATATTCTGGCTCAAACAGTAACTGGGTTATATTTAGTTAAAAATGTTGTGTGGAAAATGCGGATGAGAAACTTTTACATTCATTTAAAGTTAGACTTTTTTTTATTTAGTAAAAAAACATGCTCATAAATATGATCAGAAGACATTTAGGAGAATACATTTTTAGATGTAAATAAACATGTTACATGATTTTTTTTTTATGTTTATTACATTAAATAAAAAAACCACAATGGCTTCACAATTGACTACAACTTCTATTGCCATTTCTATTTTGCACCAGTTTCCCTGGAAGTGATGGATTTTCTTGATTTTTAACACATTTCAAAAAGGACAAAATATGTCTGATTCATATTTTGTTGTTTTGTTTTAAACTTTTATATTCATCAAATAATACATTCAACAGCCCTGTAGTATGTTGTATATATATATATATATATATATATATAGGGGTGTACACGTATTTGTGCCGAACCGTTTCGGTACAGGGCTTTCGTTACGGTGCACGTGCGCACCGAATGGTTCCGAATGCAATCTTTAACAGGTAACAGTAGGCTTGTTTTAAGCGCGGAACATACTGCAATCTGAGTTCCCACACGAGCTTATTAAGTATTCAGTCCATTTTATCAAGAAATTCAAACAATAAATGCCGTTTTGACGCTATTTAATGTGACATGACTGATCACTGTATAGGCGCGTCAGTCCAAGTGGCGGCTCACGTGTGAAAGCGATCATCTCTTCCTAAAGAATAAACATGAACTGATATCTGAAGTACGTTGAGGATACATTATAACTTACTGAAACGTATCATATGTAGTGTAATCACTCAATCAGTGTTTCAACGGTGGAAAGAACTGTGGTCCCAGCTCTCTTCAGGTCATTGACCAGGTCCTGCCGTGTGACCTGGTCAATGACTTGAAGAGAGCTGGGACCACAGTCTCAAAGAAAACCATTAGTAACACACTACGCCGTCATGGATTAAAATCCTGCAGTGCATGCCCCTGCTCAAGCCAGCACATGTCCAGGCCCATATGAAGTTTGCCAATGACCATCTGGATTATCCAGAGAAGAAATGGGAGAAGGTTATGTGGTCTGATGAGACCAAAATAGAGCTTTTTGGTCTAAACTCCACTCTCCGTGTTTGGAGGAAGAAGGATGAGTACAACCCCAAGAACACCATCCCAACCGTGAAGCATCGAGGTGGAAACATCATTCTTTGGGGATACTTTTCTGCAAAGGGGACAGAACGACTGCACTGTATTGAGTGGAGGATGGATGGGGCCATGTATCGCGAGATCGTGGCTGGGTCTTCCAGCATGAGAACGACCCGAGACACACAGCCAGGGCAACTAAGGAGTGGCTCCCTAAGAAGCATCTCAAGGTCCTGGAGTGGCCTAGCCAGTCTCCAGATCTGAACCCAATAGAAAATCTTTGGAGGGAGCTGAAAGTCCGTATTGCCCAGCGACAGCCCCGAAACCTGAATTATCTGGAGAAGGTCTGTTTGGAGAAGTGGGCCAAAATCCTTGCTGCAGTGTGTGCAAACCTGATCAAGAACTATAGGAAACGTATGATCTCTGTAATTGCAAACAAAGGTTTCTATACCAAATATTAAGTTCTGCTTTTCTGATGTATCAAATACTTATGCCATGCAATAAAATGCAAATTAATCACTTAAAAATCATACAATGTGATTTTCTGCATTTTGTTTTAGATTCCGTCACTCACGGTTGAAGAGTACTTTCAAGAGGCTTTGCAAACCTTTAAAATCATCAGTGTATCAAATACTTTTTCTCCCCACGGTATATATATATTTATTATGCTTTTTTAAATTCCAAATGGTACTCCATAATCTGAGAATAACTTGCAAAACATGCTATTTGAATGTAGTGGTAAGTAACATAATTTCTATGTTTCATATTTCAACCAAACACCTGTTTTTGGTAAGATGCCAGTAGCAACACATGGGTTATTCTCACAGGAAATGCTTCAAAATGTGATATTTCTCTAGTGAGCTTTACTGCCTGAAGCCTCATCCAGCTCGACTGTGAGGCTGAAATGAGTCAGATTTTTCCATCAGTGTGTCTCAGCAGCTGAGCCTGACCTTAAATCCCAACACTGCCGCCTGTAGAGCTGAAACATGATAACAATATTCCAAGCACAGGAAGAACTGTCACACAGACCCATTTTACCCACTGTGGAACGAGGGGTTGCAAGTTGAGGAAAACACATTTCTTTTTTTATATGAAGGCTTGATGAATATAAATTGGGACATTTGTTGGCCTTTAAGGCTTGGCACCATTGTAATGTTTTCCATTCCATTGGCAATTTGGCCCAGATGTGGGCATATATGTGCCAATGTTAATTGTGCCCTTATTATAAAGCCCTAGGGTCAATGAGCGCACTGGACAAAGGATTTCAGGGACATGGCGATATATCCAAAAATCTCTTGAGCGATTAAAACCATTTAGAATCGGTAAACAAAGCCTTGGCAACACACTTTTCATTTCAGCACAGAACAGAGTCTCGTTTTTGTCACATCAAGATTTCTTTTCAATATGAGGCCATCACAAAGCTTCATATTTTATTTTCATATCCTTTGATGAGTACTTTATTGTGATCGCAGTAATGAAACTGTCTCCAGCAGCTGTACCCCTTCCCGCTGTCACTTTCTATTTGTTTCCATTCAAACGCTAGACATGTCAAAGAAGACTGAGATGATAACGCACTGCATTTGATTTCATGGTTGTTTCCAGGAACGCGACAGTTTTAATTTCATCTAGTCAACTTTAACAGGTATAATAGAACCCCATTTTTGCATAGATAATTATTTGTCTTGCTCTATAAGCGCATGGTGTATACAGAGACCTGTTTTAATGAACGATAACTGTAGATTCAATGCATTTAAAATTTGTAAATGGAAAGCCATCTTTTGTAAGTTGACTTTTAATAGCACTTCAGCAACTTGTCCATGTTGGCATCCGCTTAGATTAGCTTCTACCAAGTGAAAGATAAATTAATGTAGTTAAATGTCCAATGTGCATTTATTTATTTATATTTTACTTATATATTTATTTATTTATTTAATTATTTAACCTGTCCATCACATTGCCTCTGCTGGCTTGCCTTCTTCCCATAGTGCATCCTGGTGCCATGTGTTCCCCAGGTAAGCGACGCACATGCAGCCGGCCATCCACGTGATGAAAAAGAAAATGTGATTCAGACCAGGCCTCCTTCTTACTTTGCTCCGTGGTCCAGTTCTGATGCTCACGTGCCCACTGTTTGTCGGTGAACAGGAGTCAGCAGGGTCACTCTGACTGGTTCACTATGCAGCCCCATACGCAACAAACTGCGATGCACTGTGTATTCTGACTCCTTTCTATCAGAACCAGCATTAACTTCTTGAGCAATTTGAGCTACAGTAGCTCTTCTGTTTGATTGGACCGCACGGGCCAGCCTTCACTCCCCATGTGCATCAATGAGCCTTGGCCGCCCATGATCTTGTTCCCGGTTCACCACTGTTCCTTCCTTGGACCACTTTTGATAGATACTGACAACTGCAGTCTGGGAACACCCCACAAGAGCTGCAGTTTTGGAGATGCTCTGACACAGTCGTCTAGCCATCACAATTTGGCCTTTGTCAAACTCGCTCAATTCCTTACGCTTGCCAATTTTTCCTGCTTCTAACGCATGGGTCTCAAACTCGCGGCTCGTGGGATGATATTTTGTGGTCCCCTACTTGACTTCAAAGTTTAGTGCTAGTGAAGCCCGCACGTTGTTCTGAAAAGCACCTTTTTGCTGAGTCGTTGCGTGTGCCATGCTTGCTGCCTCCTTTGTGTGTGTGTGTGTGTGTGAGAGAGAGTTGGCTCGCCCCTCCCTCATGCAGTGTAATTGGTTGACACCGCGAGATTGACAGGAACAGAACGTGAGGCTGATCGGACAGTCGAAACGAATGTGGTCTAACAGCGCTTGTCAATGTCAAAATGATTGAGATGGCCAATCAAATCAAAGTAGGCGGGGTTTACATTCTCTTCTGGCTCGTGCAGTTTTCACACACAGACGAGCACATCAATCTATCGCTTAATTTCGTTGCAGAGAGAGACACCGTTCATGTTCAGAAGGAAAGTTCAAATTCAGAGGAACAGTTCATGTTCAGAAGAAACATTCATGTTGAAGAACTGTTAATAATAAAGATTGAGAAGATTGGATCAGTTGTGCTCCTTTTTTTTTTTGGAATACTTGATGCAGCCCAGCCTGACCCAGAGTCTACCTCCAGCGGCCCCCAGGTAAATTGAGTTTGAGACCTAACGCATCAACTTTGAGAAAATGTTCACTTGCTGCCTAATATATCCCACCCACTAACAGGTGCCGTGATGAAGAGATAATCAGTGTTATTCACTTCGCATAATGTCATATTATTATTAATGTCATATTCAGATTATATATATAATGTATATATAATGCGCTCATCCTTGTCAACCAATCTTGAGTGGAAAAAATGTGACCACAGTTGCATAAATAATTTCAAAATGTTAATGATTTGTTTCAAAAGGATTAGTCCTGCCACTGCGTGTCAACATGCTAGCTATTGTGCAGCCTAATTGGAGGCACAGGGGGACACTTATGTTTACAGTAGAGATATCTCCAGACAGAAACAAATGACTGCGGGCTCGGGGTGAAGATGATTAATTTATTTTCCAACTTGCTGAAAATGAGCAATATTTTTTTTCCCCCGTGGATGAAAACTGTAATAAATATAAGTTAACAAGCTCTTGGCCCAGTGTTTGCTAATGAGCTGCTAATGAAGAATCTGTCTATTTGGTGATCAGAAGCCACCTGGTGAAGAGTCTGAGAAATAGTCAATGAACAGCATTCAGTAAAACACTTAAAGGAACAGTGTGCGCATAAATATATATTCTGTCATTATTTATTGTTTATATTATGTACATTATTTTTGTGTATCATTCTGAATTTCGCCATTTTTGTTCCACAAAAATTTCACACAAAGATACCACCGGATGTTTATTTTTAGGTGAACTGTACCTTTTAGTTTTGTCAGAAGTACCAGTACTTTGATATCAAGTAGATACTTACATTTTTAAAATGTAACAATGTCAGCATTTCTGCAGTGCCAGTATCAACTGATAGGCGACTGCTTTCAAACACTCCCATGTATATTTATTGTATTTGCAACATGTTTTGTAACCTTGAGAATTGTAGCCAATCAGAGACATGTTTATTGAATGTGTCATTTATAATCAGAAGCATTTATGTTAATCAGAATCCACTCAATACACCAGATTTTGTTCAGCATGAGCTCAGCACACTCAAGAAATCGTAGTTACCAACAATGTATAAACATGATGTAGAGATTCATTGTGCAGTATAGACATATTTGTTATAATAATGGGAGTTTTTATTCAGTGAGCTTGTCAGTGCATTAAGTCTTGCAGTTTAAGTGCAATAGACCTGCCACTTGTTCTTTTGCGTGTAATATGTTTCTTTGGATGTGTTCAGCTAGCAAAAACAGATTGTTTGCATGTATCTGATTTTATTCAGAAGGGTTGTTGAAAATTTATACAGCAATGAAACGCATAAAATCTGATTTTTTTTTTTCTTTTTAATCTGTTTCAAACCACTTATTTGAAGGGGGTTTGAAATGCTATTCCAGTCAGATGCTGGAAGTATTCATACGATTTTCAAACGATATGTCCAATATTCTGTGAACATAGTGGTGTGTAGTGAATTGTTTGATTTTCCAAAATTTCCAAATATTTGTGTAAGTAAGGAGCTGCTTAACAAAAAATAATTGAGAGAAACTATGCTTAGCTTCAGATCTTCATATGTTTCTTAAATTATCAATTTAGAAAGCAATGCAGTTTCTCTCTTGAAAATCAGACAGTGAAGAAGGAAACATGCTGACAGAATGTCTGGTCATGAGCAGATTACCCACACAAAAGAGAGATGCATGAAGTGCCTCTGTGCATTTATCATTTTGATAGAGTGTGTTAATCCAGCTCTGAGAGCCCACACAGAAATGTTAACCATCCACATTATTACAAATGCGTCAGCCGTTGCAGGCGTACCATGAAGATAAGAAACATGGTCCACGCTTACTGTAACTGACAAAGAGATCAAACATTCACCCAGCTGATTTCCCTGTGTTCCCCATTTACTACATTACAAAACTTATGTAAAGCCAGTGTACACTGTGCAGTATTTTTATTGTTGATTTTTTTCAGTCCTTTTACAATCGTTGCTTTTTTTCCTTTTCTGTGACCTAAGTGTGAGTGTTGCTTTAAGGGTGTTTCTTGAACTGTGTGCACTTCTGGTCCTGTGTCCGTGTGGAAACTAAACTCTCTCACAATAAAACACTAAACAGAAAAGGCATTTGAAAGGTAGCAGATGAAGGCATGGTCAAAAGTTTCCAAGATAGTTTTACAGTTTTTGTGACCTTTAGATAACAAAAAAGTTGAAGTCTGTTATTTTTAATAAAATAAACCACAGGAACATGAAGCTGAAGAAATATCCTTTCATTTGTAGTGTGTTGCATCATGTTGATTGCTGTTATCATCTATGTGTGTGCATGTGTGCGTGCGTGTGTGTTTGTGTGTGTGTGGGTGGTCCTGGTAAACCCTACATTATGGGGGCCAAATGTCTAAAGCCGCGTTTCCACCGAAATTACCCGGAACAATTTGTACCAGGAACTTTTTTTACAGGAACTTTTTTCCCCCAGACCTGCTACTGTCTGCGTTTCTACTGCGGTTTAAAGTACCGTGAAGATTAGGCAAATTAGTCCAGAGATGTGGGACTGTGCGACTGTTCCTCCCAGTCACCGACGGACAGTAATCATTTTTGTGCAACACTGTCTGCAACAATAACAAGTATGGAGGAGATGCAAGCAGCGCTGCTTATGCTAGTTATTTATTGGTTTACTAAAGAGGTCATTAACAAAACGGCGGAAAAGAGATGAGCACTGATATTAAAGCGTATTCTAAAAGCTTGTAAAGCTAGATTTAAAAGAAGACAACGTATGTTATTATCAGCTATTATGGACATTGACCGTGCGATTGCTGAGACAATGCATGCCACCGGACAGAAAGAGCAAGACTGATATTTACTGAACGCAGAACAAACTTCGCAAAAGACTTAAAAATGCCGGTTGAAATATAATGCTGCGTGGAGTCAACCTATCAGCATGTTCAGCACCCAAGTCCCACCCTCAAAAGTTCCCAAACTTTGAAAAAGTACTACCTCGCAAGCAGGGCCGTTTGGAGCCAAGGGGGTAATCCAGCACCCGGAAAGCGTACCTTCCAGTGGCGATTTTTTTAAGACTGCAAGGGAAGCTCGGCTTCCCTTATAATGTCACAAAATTAATGGTCAAATATGTACTATTGTATTAACATTTTATTGACTAAAAATGCGTTAGAAAACGTTCATCTCAAAGACGAGTTCGTTCAGAATCAGTTACATATAGCAGGTCGGCTGACTCGATTTCCTTCTCATACATTCCCGCAGCGTCACAGTGCATTTCCCTATTGAAGCCCAGCGTCCATTGACTTCAATGGGGCTGCTTTGAACGTTTTTTTTCAGCGCTTTGAAACTAGACGGTCATTGGATAAACGCTGTGATTATGTCCCGCCCACGGACGCTCAGCGTCTCTGGGGGTGAATGGGGAGTGGGCTGGCCCGGACTCCGAGCTTCTACGTGATGATTGGAGGGTCTGTCGAAAGACTGCATCTCCCTTTGACTGACAGCGATTCTGTACTATAAGGAATCACTGAAGCTATTCGCGCTCAGTCCCATCAAGGATTTCTCAAGTTCAGTCGAAATAAAAACTGCTGCAACCTATTTCTTTGATATTTGCTTGGCGAAATTGCTTGATTTTCATCATACATTTCACACAATTATACACCACATTCCTTGTTTCAGTTTTACAGAGTTAAATATTTTTTTTTTAGATCGTTCATTCATTCATTCATTCCTTTATTCATTCATTCACTCAAGTCCTACACCCGAAACACAATGGGCCAAGGCCGTTTAAGCAGCCTAGCTCTGCTGGCCATTGAGAGGACACTGGTCAAGTCACTTGAAAAGACTCCTAGTTGGTACGACAGGGTCATAGACCATTTTCTTGAAAAGGAACGTAGGGCAGAATTTACTTTTAAATAAATAGACAATTTTATGATGTAGGCCGAAAATGAGCTTCCCCTCTCTGACAGACCAGTAACCGCCACTGGTACCTTCCATATGGGCAGCCATTGCTAACCAAGCCATCACCTGCTGTTAGCATCCCATTGACTCCCATTCATTTTGGTGTCATTTTGACAGCAAATAACTTTGCATCTGAGGCGTTTAAAGACTCCATTTGTCCATTGTTTATTTCTAAAGAAACACGACAATGTATAAAAGGCTCCATTACCTTGTAGCTTACACTATCAACCCATAGAAGCCGTTTTTGTAAAAAAAAAAGGCTAACGATTGCGTCATAACCACGCGACTCTCTGTGCACGGTAGAGAAATTACCGTACATACCCAAGGAGAAGCTCGCAGGCAATCTTTTACTGTCTATGAGGCAATTGGGGGGACGTGGAGGCATAAAGTCCGATAAAGTTAAGAGAGAAGCATGTGGAGAAGCCCATAGAGAGCCAAAAGCAACGGGACAAAATATTTCAACAACATGATTCAGATTTCACTTTGCACAACTACTAGAAGACTTGCCACTGTCAGACAGGTTGCTCACGTCACATCTACGTCGTCAAGCTCAGTCCAAGGCTGCGCAGTACGCTCAGCCATCAGGAAGTGAGTGCTTCTACTTGACTTCACTTTTTCTCTGTGAAGACTATGGGGTCGCTGTGTCCATTTCTATTACTGTCTGTGTTTGGAGGGGGAAATATTTACCCCGAACTTCATTTAGACCCTGGTTCCTGCGGTCGAAACACACAGAGTACAACCCCAAAGTTCGTAGTTCCTGGGGAAAGTTCCTGCGGTGGAAACGCGGCTAAAGATAGTAATACAAGTCTTTTTTTTTATGGTCCCCCTAAGGAAAATGGCGTATAAATCATAATAAATTATGTTTTTTGAAAATGTAAAAATGCAGTGTTTTCTGTGATGGTTAGGTTTAGGGGTATGGTTAGGGTTAAGATCTACAGATAAGAATCTACAGTTTGTACAGTATATAAATCATTACCTCTATGGAAAGTCCCCATAAAACATGAAAACCTAATGTGTGTGTGTCATACCATACATGCGAGGTCTAAATTGCTCAGAATATTATCACATATTACATAGTTAAATCAATTAAAAACACTTTGTGAGGAAGTCCCTCAGTAGTAAAACAGGTTCCTAAATGAGCAAAATATGTCTTAATTAAAATAAAAAAATGGCAGATGTAAGGAAAGTGCTATGGGTAAGATTAAGGTGTAGTTATATAATTACCCTCATTAAGAACAATACAAGTCTGTGGTATATGTTTGAATACGAGTGTGTATTGTAGATTTGGTGAATAGAGATTAATTTGAATAATAAGTGCTGTATAAAAGTGCGGTGTCATTTTCCTTCCGCTCATGTGGGGTTTTTTTACAGTGCAGATGATTAGCTCAGAATCAGTGCTAATGCAAATTTCCAGATTTTAGTTCTACCTTCGTCTAGCATAGTTTAAGTATTACTACTTGTTTCAGAATGTTCAGAGAACACTCAAAAGTAACATTCTAATGAAGTTTGAATTGGAATGTCCCCTTGACATTTTTATAACCAAGAAAAAAAAATGAATAGAAACAATAGCAAATGTTCTTAGAGCATATTTTTGTTGGGCTGATCCAGTCAGATTTTATTTGACAACACTTTTGCTCTGGTCTTTTGTAGCAGCCTCTCACTGGTCTGGATGAAAAAAGTCTGAAGTGGAAGTGTTAAAGATCTACTGCATCAAAACTACAGCCACTGGATGTAGATCTAGTTCTCAAACCAACAGAAAAACAGCATTGATTCAAACGTGCTTGGAAGGCTAATAAAAATCTCAACTCTGAACATGTCACTATAATCGAGTAAAACCATAAACCAGTGTTTGTTCTTGTCTCTTGTCCTTAAAAGGATACAAGTATATCTGCGGAAGCGAGCCCACTCACCATCCACATTTGTGCCTTGCCGGCAGTTATATAAAATGAATTATGGTACAGAAATCGATATGTGATCCATCTACGAGTTAAAGTGCTGGTTTGTGTAACACGGCTCCATCCTGCCCACGTCAGTGACTGAAACCTGGCCTGTGTAAATAACATTAGACTAGATCTGTTCGAGATGCATTCTCTCATCAAAACAAGACAGCGACTCAAACCTTCACTTTTTTCAAATCTGAAGAAATTTAATCTGATTCCTCATTACTAATGTGCTGTCAAGAGCTCAGTGGAGTGACAGATTATTACCAAATACAGTTTAAATTTCAATTAGTTACTTTAATTGTTACTTAATATCTCAGAAAATGTCCTGTGAAGAAGTGTGGCTGGGCAAACAGAGGAAGTGAAGACACACAATAGCTGGCTTTGAGACTGTGGCACACGGGGCCTTTTCAGACCCGCCTGAATGCTGGATGGGAAACAATATGTTGTGACGGAAACACAATATGTTGTGCCACAGGCCAAGAGCCTGTGGGCATTTGGAATTGCCAGACTCTGGTCTTGAAAATGGTCTTTCAGTGTAACCTGCTGAAAAAGACCCACACTCCTTTTTGTTGTGAGGACAAAGACCGTATTTACAGCCTTCTGGAGTATGTACTTTGGTTGGAAGCAGATATTTTTAAAGAAGTCGATTTAAAATTTGTGAAAATTGAATTATAAATACATCTTTATGCATAAACATGTTCCCTGAGGTCATCATCCCCATCCTATCAATAGCCGCTTTTCCACTATCTGGCCAGTGCGAGCCAGGACTAACAACGTGCCAGGCGGACCACAAGGCCAAAATAAATAAAAACAATAAATTGCGAAAAAGATTTGTGAGATATAAAGTCAGAATTGAGAGATATAAAGTCAGAATTGTGAGATATAAAGTCAGAATTGTGAGATATAAAGTCAGAATTGAGAGATATAAAGTCAGAATTGAGAGATATAAAGTCAGAATTGAGAGATATAAAGTCAGAATTGGGAGATATAAAGTCAGAATTGGGAGATATAAAGTCAGAATTGAGAGATATAAAGTCAGAATTGGGAGATATAAAGTCAGAATTGAGAGATATAAAGTCAGAATTGAGAGATATAAAGTCAGAATTGAGAGATATAAAGTCAGAATTGAGAGATATAAAGTCAGAATTGAGAGATATAAAGTCAGAATTGGGAGATATAAAGTCAGAATTGTTAGATAGAAAGTCAGAATTGCGAGATATAAAGTCGGAATTGCGAGACATAAAGTTAGAATTGTGAGACATAAAGTCGGAATTGAGAGATATAAAGTCCGAATTGTGAGACATAAAGTCAGAATTGCAAGACATAAAATCAGAATTGTGAGATATAAAGTCAGAATTGCGAGACATAAAGTCAGAATTGAGAGATATAAAGTCAGAATTGAGAGATATAAAGTCAGAATTGGGAGATATGAAGTCAGAATTGAGAGATATAAAGTCAGAATTGAGAGATATAAAGTCAGAATTGTGAGATATAAAGTCAGAATTGGGAGATATAAAGTCAGAATTGAGAGATATAAAGTCAGAATTGAGAGATATAAAGTCAGAATTGAGAGATATAAAGTCAGAATTGGGAGATATAAAGTCAGAATTGAGAGATATAAAGTCAGAATTGAGAGATATAAAGTCAGAATTGAGAGATATAAAGTCAGAATTGAGAGATATAAAGTCAGAATTGGGAGATATAAAGTCAGAATTGTTAGATAGAAAGTCAGAATTGCGAGATATAAAGTCGGAATTGCGAGACATAAAGTTAGAATTGTGAGACATAAAGTCGGAATTGAGAGATATAAAGTCAGAATTGAGAGATATAAAGTCAGAATTGAGAGATATAAAGTCAGAATTGGGAGATATGAAGTCAGAATTGAGAGATATAAAGTCAGAATTGAGAGATATAAAGTCAGAATTGTGAGATATAAAGTCAGAATTGTGAGATATAAAGTCAGAATTGAGAGATATAAAGTCAGAATTGAGAGATATAAAGTCAGAATTGGGAGATATAAAGTCAGAATTGAGAGATATAAAGTCAGAATTGAGAGATATAAAGTCAGAATTGAGAGATATAAAGTCAGAATTGAGAGATATAAAGTCAGAATTGGGAGATATAAAGTCAGAATTGAGAGATATAAAGTCAGAATTGAGAGATATAAAGTCAGAATTGAGAGATATAAAGTCAGAATTGGGAGATATAAAGTCAGAATTGTTAGATAGAAAGTCAGAATTGCGAGACATAAAGTTAGAATTGTGAGACATAAAGTCGGATTTGAGAGATATAAAGTCCGAATTGTGAGACATAAAGTCAGAATTGCGAGACATAAAATCAGAATTGTGAGATATAAAGTCAGAATTGCGAGACATAAAGTCGGAATTGCGAGACATAAAGTCAGAATTGCGAGATATAAAGTCAGAATTGCGAAATATAAAGTCGGAATTGCGAGACATAAAGTCGGAATTGCGAGACATAAAGTCGGAATTGTGAGACATAAAGTCGGAATTGAGAGATAGAAAGTCAGAACTGTGAGATATAAAATCAGAATTGAGAGATAGAAAGTCAGAATTGTGAGATATAAAGTCAGAATTGTGAGATAGAAAGTCAGAATTGAGAGATATAAAGTCAGAACTGTGAGATATAAAGTCAGAATTGAGAGATATAAAGTCAGAATTGTGAGATATAAAGTCAGAATTGTGAGATATAAAGTCAGAATTGAGAGATATAAAGTCAGAATTAAGAGATATAAAGTCAGAATTGGGAGATATAAAGTCAGAATTGAGAGATATAAAGTCAGAATTGAGAGATATAAAGTCAGAATTGAGAGATATAAAGTCAGAATTGAGAGATATAAAGTCAGAATTGGGAGATATAAAGTCAGAATTGTGAGATAGAAAGTCAGAATTGAGAGATAGAAAGTCGGAATTGCGAGACATAAAGTTAGAATTGTGAGACATAAAGTCGGAATTGAGAGATAGAAAGTCCGAATTGTGAGACATAAAGCCAGAATTGCGAGACATAAAATCAGAATTGTGAGATATAAAGTCAGAATTGCGAGACATAAAGTCGGAATTGCGAGACATAAAGTCAGAATTGCGAGATAGAAAGTCCGAATTGTGAGATAGAAAGTCAGAATTGCGAAATATAAAGTCGGAATTGCGAGACATAAAGTCGGAATTGTGAGACATAAAGTCAGAATTGAGAGATAGAAAGTCAGAATTGTGAGATATAAAGTCAGAATTGTGAGATAGAAAGTCAGAATTGCGAGACATAAAGTCAGAATTGAGAGATATAAAGTCAGAATTGAGAGATATAAAGTCAGAATTGGGAGATATAAAGTCAGAATTGAGAGATATAAAGTCAGAATTGAGAGATATAAAGTCAGAATTGTGAGATATAAAGTCAGAATTGAGAGATATAAAGTCAGAACTGTGAGATATAAAGTCAGAATTGAGAGATATAAAGTCAGAATTGTGAGATATAAAGTCAGAATTGTGAGATATAAAGTCAGAATTGAGAGATATAAAGTCAGAATTAAGAGATATAAAGTCAGAATTGGGAGATATAAAGTCAGAATTGAGAGATATAAAGTCAGAATTGAGAGATATAAAGTCAGAATTGAGAGATATAAAGTCAGAATTGAGAGATATAAAGTCAGAATTGGGAGATATAAAGTCAGAATTGTGAGATAGAAAGTCAGAATTGAGAGATATAAAGTCGGAATTGCGAGACATAAAGTTAGAATTGTGAGACATAAAGTCGGAATTGAGAGATATAAAGTCCGAATTGTGAGACATAAAGCCAGAATTGCGAGACATAAAATCAGAATTGTGAGATATAAAGTCAGAATTGCGAGACATAAAGTCGGAATTGCGAGACATAAAGTCAGAATTGCGAGATAGAAAGTCCGAATTGTGAGATAGAAAGTCAGAATTGCGAAATATAAAGTCGGAATTGCGAGACATAAAGTCGGAATTGTGAGACATAAAGTCAGAATTGAGAGATAGAAAGTCAGAATTGTGAGATATAAAGTCAGAATTGTGAGATAGAAAGTCAGAATTGCGAGACATAAAGTCAGAATTGAGAGATATAAAGTCAGAATTGAGAGATATAAAGTCAGAATTGGGAGATATAAAGTCAGAATTGAGAGATATAAAGTCAGAATTGAGAGATATAAAGTCAGAATTGTGAGATATAAAGTCAGAATTGTGAGATATAAAGTCAGAATTGAGAGATATAAAGTCAGAATTGAGAGATATAAAGTCAGAATTGGGAGATATAAAGTCAGAATTGAGAGATATAAAGTCAGAATTGAGAGATATAAAGTCAGAATTGAGAGATATAAAGTCAGAATTGAGAGATATAAAGTCAGAATTGGGAGATATAAAGTCAGAATTGAGAGATATAAAGTCAGAATTGAGAGATATAAAGTCAGAATTGAGAGATATAAAGTCAGAATTGGGAGATATAAAGTCAGAATTGTTAGATAGAAAGTCAGAATTGCGAGACATAAAGTTAGAATTGTGAGACATAAAGTCGGAATTGAGAGATATAAAGTCCGAATTGTGAGACATAAAGTCAGAATTGCGAGACATAAAATCAGAATTGTGAGATATAAAGTCAGAATTGCGAGACATAAAGTCAGAATTGCGAGACATAAAGTCGGAATTGCGAGACATAAAGTCAGAATTGCGAGATAGAAAGTCCGAATTGTGAGATAGAAAGTCAGAATTGCGAAATATAAAGTCGGAATTGCGAGACATAAAGTCAGAATTGAGAGATATAAAGTCAGAATTGAGAGATATAAAGTCAGAATTGAGAGATATAAAGTCAGAATTGGGAGATATAAAGTCAGAATTGTGAGATAGAAAGTCAGAATTGAGAGATATAAAGTCGGAATTGCGAGACATAAAGTTAGAATTGTGAGACATAAAGTCGGAATTGAGAGATATAAAGTCCGAATTGTGAGACATAAAGCCAGAATTGCGAGACATAAAATCAGAATTGTGAGATATAAAGTCAGAATTGCGAGACATAAAGTCGGAATTGCGAGACATAAAGTCAGAATTGCGAGATAGAAAGTCCGAATTGTGAGATAGAAAGTCAGAATTGCGAAATATAAAGTCGGAATTGCGAGACATAAAGTCGGAATTGTGAGACATAAAGTCAGAATTGAGAGATAGAAAGTCAGAATTGTGAGATATAAAGTCAGAATTGTGAGATAGAAAGTCAGAATTGCGAGACATAAAGTCAGAATTGAGAGATATAAAGTCAGAATTGAGAGATATAAAGTCAGAATTGCGAAATATAAAGTCGGAATTGCGAGACATAAAGTCGGAATTGTGAGACATAAAGTCAGAATTGAGAGATAGAAAGTCAGAATTGTGAGATATAAAGTCAGAATTGTGAGATAGAAAGTCAGAATTGCGAGACATAAAGTCAGAATTGAGAGATATAAAGTCAGAATTGAGAGATATAAAGTCAGAATTGGGAGATATAAAGTCAGAATTGAGAGATATAAAGTCAGAATTGAGAGATATAAAGTCAGAATTGTGAGATATAAAGTCAGAATTGTGAGATATAAAGTCAGAATTGAGAGATATAAAGTCAGAATTGAGAGATATAAAGTCAGAATTGGGAGATATAAAGTCAGAATTGAGAGATATAAAGTCAGAATTGAGAGATATAAAGTCAGAATTGGGAGATATAAAGTCAGAATTGTGAGATAGAAAGTCAGAATTGAGAGATATAAAGTCGGAATTGCGAGACATAAAGTTAGAATTGTGAGACATAAAGTCGGAATTGAGAGATATAAAGTCCGAATTGTGAGACATAAAGCCAGAATTGCGAGACATAAAATCAGAATTGTGAGATATAAAGTCAGAATTGCG
Source organism: Romanogobio albipinnatus (assembly GCA_023566225.1). Taxonomy (NCBI): domain Eukaryota; kingdom Metazoa; phylum Chordata; class Actinopteri; order Cypriniformes; family Gobionidae; genus Romanogobio; species Romanogobio albipinnatus. The sequence continues at coordinate 41,904,108 of CM042256.1, forward strand.
AGACATAAAGTCGGAATTGCGAGACATAAAGTCAGAATTGCGAGATAGAAAGTCCGAATTGTGAGATAGAAAGTCAGAATTGCGAAATATAAAGTCGGAATTGCGAGACATAAAGTCGGAATTGTGAGACATAAAGTCAGAATTGAGAGATAGAAAGTCAGAATTGTGAGATATAAAGTCAGAATTGTGAGATAGAAAGTCAGAATTGCGAGACATAAAGTCAGAATTGAGAGATATAAAGTCAGAATTGAGAGATATAAAGTCAGAATTGCGAAATATAAAGTCGGAATTGCGAGACATAAAGTCGGAATTGTGAGACATAAAGTCAGAATTGAGAGATAGAAAGTCAGAATTGTGAGATATAAAGTCAGAATTGTGAGATAGAAAGTCAGAATTGCGAGACATAAAGTCAGAATTGAGAGATATAAAGTCAGAATTGAGAGATATAAAGTCAGAATTGGGAGATATAAAGTCAGAATTGAGAGATATAAAGTCAGAATTGAGAGATATAAAGTCAGAATTGTGAGATATAAAGTCAGAATTGTGAGATATAAAGTCAGAATTGAGAGATATAAAGTCAGAATTGAGAGATATAAAGTCAGAATTGGGAGATATAAAGTCAGAATTGAGAGATATAAAGTCAGAATTGAGAGATATAAAGTCAGAATTGAGAGATATAAAGTCAGAATTGAGAGATATAAAGTCAGAATTGGGAGATATAAAGTCAGAATTGAGAGATATAAAGTCAGAATTGAGAGATATAAAGTCAGAATTGAGAGATATAAAGTCAGAATTGGGAGATATAAAGTCAGAATTGTTAGATAGAAAGTCAGAATTGCGAGACATAAAGTTAGAATTGTGAGATATAAAGTCAGAATTGAGAGATATAAAGTCCGAATTGTGAGACATAAAGTCAGAATTGCGAGACATAAAATCAGAATTGTGAGATATAAAGTCAGAATTGCGAGACATAAAGTCAGAATTGCGAGACATAAAGTCGGAATTGCGAGACATAAAGTCAGAATTGCGAGATAGAAAGTCCGAATTGTGAGATAGAAAGTCAGAATTGCGAAATATAAAGTCGGAATTGCGAGACATAAAGTCGGAATTGTGAGACATAAAGTCAGAATTGAGAGATAGAAAGTCAGAATTGTGAGATATAAAGTCAGAATTGTGAGATAGAAAGTCAGAATTGCGAGACATAAAGTCAGAATTGAGAGATATAAAGTCAGAATTGAGAGATATAAAGTCAGAATTGGGAGATATAAAGTCAGAATTGAGAGATATAAAGTCAGAATTGAGAGATATAAAGTCAGAATTGTGAGATATAAAGTCAGAATTGTGAGATATAAAGTCAGAATTGAGAGATATAAAGTCAGAATTGAGAGATATAAAGTCAGAATTGGGAGATATAAAGTCAGAATTGAGAGATATAAAGTCAGAATTGAGAGATATAAAGTCAGAATTGAGAGATATAAAGTCAGAATTGAGAGATATAAAGTCAGAATTGGGAGATATAAAGTCAGAATTGAGAGATATAAAGTCAGAATTGAGAGATATAAAGTCAGAATTGTGAGATATAAAGTCAGAATTGTTAGATAGAAAGTCAGAATTGCGAGACATAAAGTTAGAATTGTGAGACATAAAGTCGGAATTGAGAGATATAAAGTCCGAATTGTGAGACATAAAGTCAGAATTGCGAGACATAAAATCAGAATTGTGAGATATAAAGTCAGAATTGCGAGACATAAAGTCGGAATTGCGAGACATAAAGTCAGAATTGCGAGATATAAAGTCAGAATTGCGAAATATAAAGTCGGAATTGCGAGACATAAAGTCGGAATTGCGAGACATAAAGTCGGAATTGTGAGACATAAAGTCGGAATTGAGAGATAGAAAGTCAGAACTGTGAGATATAAAATCAGAATTGAGAGATAGAAAGTCAGAATTGTGAGATATAAAGTCAGAATTGTGAGATAGAAAGTCAGAATTGAGAGATATAAAGTCAGAACTGTGAGATATAAAGTCAGAATTGAGAGATATAAAGTCAGAATTGTGAGATATAAAGTCAGAATTGTGAGATATAAAGTCAGAATTGAGAGATATAAAGTCAGAATTAAGAGATATAAAGTCAGAATTGGGAGATATAAAGTCAGAATTGAGAGATATAAAGTCAGAATTGAGAGATATAAAGTCAGAATTGAGAGATATAAAGTCAGAATTGAGAGATATAAAGTCAGAATTGGGAGATATAAAGTCAGAATTGTGAGATAGAAAGTCAGAATTGAGAGATAGAAAGTCGGAATTGCGAGACATAAAGTTAGAATTGTGAGACATAAAGTCGGAATTGAGAGATATAAAGTCCGAATTGTGAGACATAAAGCCAGAATTGCGAGACATAAAATCAGAATTGTGAGATATAAAGTCAGAATTGCGAGACATAAAGTCGGAATTGCGAGACATAAAGTCAGAATTGCGAGATAGAAAGTCCGAATTGTGAGATAGAAAGTCAGAATTGCGAAATATAAAGTCGGAATTGCGAGACATAAAGTCGGAATTGTGAGACATAAAGTCAGAATTGAGAGATAGAAAGTCAGAATTGTGAGATATAAAGTCAGAATTGTGAGATAGAAAGTCAGAATTGCGAGACATAAAGTCAGAATTGAGAGATATAAAGTCAGAATTGAGAGATATAAAGTCAGAATTGTGAGATATAAAGTCAGAATTGAGAGATATAAAGTCAGAATTGAGAGATATAAAGTCAGAATTGAGAGATATAAAGTCAGAATTGAGAGATATAAAGTCAGAATTGGGAGATATAAAGTCAGAATTGTGAGATAGAAAGTCAGAATTGAGAGATAGAAAGTCGGAATTGCGAGACATAAAGTTAGAATTGTGAGACATAAAGTCGGAATTGAGAGATATAAAGTCCGAATTGTGAGACATAAAGCCAGAATTGCGAGACATAAAATCAGAATTGTCAGATATAAAGTCAGAATTGCGAGACATAAAGTCGGAATTGCGAGACATAAAGTCAGAATTGCGAGATAGAAAGTCCGAATTGTGAGATAGAAAGTCAGAATTGCGAAATATAAAGTCGGAATTGCGAGACATAAAGTCGGAATTGTGAGACATAAAGTCAGAATTGAGAGATAGAAAGTCAGAATTGTGAGATATAAAGTCAGAATTGTGAGATAGAAAGTCAGAATTGCGAGACATAAAGTCAGAATTGAGAGATATAAAGTCAGAATTGAGAGATATAAAGTCAGAATTGGGAGATATAATGTCAGAATTGAGAGATATAAAGTCAGAATTGAGAGATATAAAGTCAGAATTGTGAGATATAGAGTCAGAATTGTGAGATATAAAGTCAGAATTGAGAGATATAAAGTCAGAATTGAGAGATATAAAGTCAGAATTGGGAGATATAAAGTCAGAATTGAGAGATATAAAGTCAGAATTGTGAGATATAAAGTCAGAATTGTGAGATATAAAGTCAGAATTGAGAGATATAAAGTCAGAATTGAGAGATATAAAGTCAGAATTGGGAGATATAAAGTCAGAATTGAGAGATATAAAGTCAGAATTGAGAGATATAAAGTCAGAATTGAGAGATATAAAGTCAGAATTGAGAGATATAAAGTCAGAATTGGGAGATATAAAGTCAGAATTGAGAGATATAAAGTCAGAATTGAGAGATATAAAGTCAGAATTGAGAGATATAAAGTCAGAATTGGGAGATATAAAGTCAGAATTGTTAGATAGAAAGTCAGAATTGCGAGACATAAAGTTAGAATTGTGAGACATAAAGTCGGAATTGAGAGATATAAAGTCCGAATTGTGAGACATAAAGTCAGAATTGCGAGACATAAAATCAGAATTGTGAGATATAAAGTCAGAATTGCGAGACATAAAGTCAGAATTGCGAGACATAAAGTCGGAATTGCGAGACATAAAGTCAGAATTGCGAGATAGAAAGTCCGAATTGTGAGATAGAAAGTCAGAATTGCGAAATATAAAGTCGGAATTGCGAGACATAAAGTCGGAATTGTGAGACATAAAGTCAGAATTGAGAGATAGAAAGTCAGAATTGTGAGATATAAAGTCAGAATTGTGAGATAGAAAGTCAGAATTGCGAGACATAAAGTCAGAATTGAGAGATATAAAGTCAGAATTGAGAGATATAAAGTCAGAATTGGGAGATATAAAGTCAGAATTGAGAGATATAAAGTCAGAATTGTGAGATATAAAGTCAGAATTGTGAGATATAAAGTCAGAATTGAGAGATATAAAGTCAGAATTGAGAGATATAAAGTCAGAATTGGGAGATATAAAGTCAGAATTGAGAGATATAAAGTCAGAATTGAGAGATATAAAGTCAGAATTGAGAGATATAAAGTCAGAATTGAGAGATATAAAGTCAGAATTGGGAGATATAAAGTCAGAATTGAGAGATATAAAGTCAGAATTGAGAGATATAAAGTCAGAATTGAGAGATATAAAGTCAGAATTGTGAGATATAAAGTCAGAATTGTTAGATAGAAAGTCAGAATTGCGAGACATAAAGTTAGAATTGTGAGACATAAAGTCGGAATTGAGAGATATAAAGTCTGAATTGTGAGACATAAAGTCAGAATTGCGAGACATAAAATCAGAATTGTGAGATATAAAGTCAGAATTGCGAGACATAAAGTCGGAATTGCGAGACATAAAGTCAGAATTGCGAGATATAAAGTCAGAATTGCGAAATATAAAGTCGGAATTGCGAGACATAAAGTCGGAATTGCGAGACATAAAGTCGGAATTGTGAGACATAAAGTCGGAATTGAGAGATAGAAATTCAGAACTGTGAGATACAAAATCAGAATTGAGAGATAGAAAGTCAGAATTGTGAGATATAAAGTCAGAATTGTGAGATAGAAAGTCAGAATTGAGAGATATAAAGTCAGAACTGTGAGATATAAAGTCAGAATTGAGAGATATAAAGTCAGAATTGTGAGATATAAAGTCAGAATTGTGAGATATAAAGTCAGAATTGAGAGATATAAAGTCAGAATTAAGAGATATAAAGTCAGAATTGGGAGATATAAAGTCAGAATTGAGAGATATAAAGTCAGAATTGAGAGATATAAAGTCAGAATTGAGAGATATAAAGTCAGAATTGAGAGATATAAAGTCAGAATTGGGAGATATAAAGTCAGAATTGTGAGATAGAAAGTCAGAATTGAGAGATAGAAAGTCGGAATTGCGAGACATAAAGTTAGAATTGTGAGACATAAAGTCGGAATTGAGAGATATAAAGTCCGAATTGTGAGACATAAAGCCAGAATTGCGAGACATAAAATCAGAATTGTGAGATATAAAGTCAGAATTGAGAGATATAAAGTCAGATTTGAGAGATATAAAGTCAGAATTGAGAGATATAAAGTCAGAATTGGGAGATATAAAGTCAGAATTGTGAGATAGAAAGTCAGAATTGAGAGATATAAAGTCGGAATTGGGAGACATAAAGTTAGAATTGTGAGACATAAAGTCGGAATTGAGAGATATAAAGTCCGAATTGTGAGACATAAAGCCAGAATTGCGAGACATAAAATCAGAATTGTGAGATATAAAGTCAGAATTGCGAGACATAAAGTCGGAATTGCGAGACATAAAGTCAGAATTGCGAGATAGAAAGTCCGAATTGTGAGATAGAAAGTCAGAATTGCGAAATATAAAGTCGGAATTGCGAGACATAAAGTCGGAATTGTGAGACATAAAGTCAGAATTGAGAGATAGAAAGTCAGAATTGTGAGATATAAAGTCAGAATTGTGAGATAGAAAGTCAGAATTGTGAGATAGAAAGTCAGAATTAAGAGATAGAAAGTCAGAATTGTGAGATATAAAGTCAGAATTGAGAGATAGAAAGTCAGAATTGAGAGATATAAAGTCAGAATTGTGAGATAGAAAGTCAGAATTGTGAGATATAAAGTCAGAATTGTGAGATAGAAAGTCAGAATTGTGAGATAGAAAGTCAGAATTAAGAGATAGAAAGTCAGAATTGTGAGATAGAAAGTCAGAATTGAGAGATAGAAAGTCAGAATTGAGAGATAGAAAGTCAGAATTGTGAGATATAAAGTCAGAATTGTGAGACATAAAGTCAGAATTGAGAGACATAAAGTCAGAATTGAGAGATAGAAAGTCAGAATTGTGAGATATAAAGTCAGAATTGTGAGACATAAAGTCAGAATTGAGAGACATAAAGTCAGAATTGCGAGATATAAAGTCATAATTGTGAGATATAAAACTGAAAATGTTTTTTTTTAATGTATTTTGTTTATGCTAGCTGGTAGCCTGATATGATAACCTGGGAAATGAGCAGTGGTGTTGACCCTCCCCTGACTCTAGCATGCTTGCTTTTGGCCCGACCGTGGAAAAACGTTTTATTTTTGTTTATTTTAGATTTCTTAGATTTTATACTGTATAATTTGGCAAAGTTAATGTATCATTTGTTACACCTCTCTTGAATAATTCCCACAAATACATTTTACAGTCCACAAATGTGTCTGGGTTCATAATCATCAATTCTGAATTCTAATAACTTTTTATAGATTTGCCTCTAAAGCTGCATGAGTATATTTTAATTTGCAGTTTTTCTCTGAAGTTATAAATGATGAAGCCTTCAGAGAGCACAGCAGACTGCTAGGTTTTTCATAAAGCAAGTGTACTTAAAAGTATTTAGACATGAAGATAACTTTATTTTGTTGTTGTGAGAAACATAAAAAAGTAGTGTGTTTAAACTATACACCGTACAATCTTTCATTTACCAGCTCATATATAATTAAGCACTAATCTAAACCACTCTGCAAACACTGAAACATCCCACCCAACTGAGAAATCCCATACAAATCCACCAACGTCCACACCTCATCCCTGAAAGATTGTGACTACCAGCATCTGTGACAGATGCTCATGAAGCTCCAACCAGCTGGCATACCATTCAGACAGACAGGAGAGCGAGTGGGCAAAGTGGGAGATTCATTATGCGGGGTCTCATGTCAGAGGGATGTCACAAGAATTGTATTTTTAGGCGATGTTTTCTCACCAGTATTGTCTGTCTATATATCGTTCTATCTATCATTTTATCATCTTTTGCGATTGCTTTCTGGATATAAAATGTTCTAAACTAAAAAGCTTTAAAGACACTAATCAGTTTTTTATGGAATTTCAGTTTTATTTAGGAATTTTAGCTGAAAGCAGTGTGGTGCACAAGTATTAGTTATAAATATAGTAATACTTAAATATAAATATTTATATAAATATTCACATAAATACTTAATATAAATTAATTTATATTTTTAAGTTTTACTTTTACTTTACATTCATATATAAATTGATTTATTAAATGGAGTATTTAAATGGGACCTATTATGCTAAATTTACTTGAACACTGATGTGTGTCCACAGTGTGTGTAAACAACCAGCCTATAATGGTAAAAAAAAAAAAAAAATCCACCCACACCTTTTTTAATAATCCGCAGATCAGACGCAGTGTCTGAAAATACATTGTTTCAGATTTCCCCCTACTGTGATGTCACAATAGGGACAAGCCCTGCCACGAATGGTGATGGTCTGCTCTATTTGCATAGATCCAGTGGTGCAGAAAGTGGGTATGCGCTATATGCGGCACATAGGGGCGCCAAAGCGATGGTATAAAAAATATATATATATACACTCACCTAAAGGATTATTAGGAACACCATACTAATTCTGTGTTTGACCCCCTTTTGCCTTCAGAACTGCCTTAATTCTACGTGGCATTGATTCAACAAGGTGCTGAAAGCATTCTTTAGAAATGTTGGCTCATATTGATAGGATAGCATCTTGCAGTTGATGGAGATTTGTGGGATGCACATCCAGGGCACGAAGCTCCCGTTCCACCACATCCCAAAGATGCTCTATTGGGTTGAGATCTGGTGACTGTGGGGCCATTTTAGTACAGTGAACTCATTGTCATGTTCAAGAAACCAATTTGAAATGATTCGAGCTTTGTGACATGGTGCATTATCCTGCTGGAAGTAGCCATCAGAGGATGGGTACATGGTGGCCATAAAGGGATGGACATGGTCAGAAACAATGCTCAGGTAGGCCGTGGCATTTAAACAATGCCCAATTGGCACTAAGGGGCCTAAAGTGTGCCAAGAAAACATCCCCCACACCATTACACCACCACCACCAGCCTGCACAGTGGTAACAAGGCATGATGGATCCATGTTCTCATTCTATTTACGCCAAATTCTGACTCTACCATTTGAATGTCTCAACAGAAATCGAGACTCATCAGACCAGGCAACATTTTTCCAGTTTTCCACTGTCCAATTTTGGTGAGCTTGTGCAAATTGTAGCCTCTTTTTCCTATTTGTAGTGGAGATGAGTGGTACCCGGCGGGGTCTTCTGCTGTTGTAGCCCATCCGCCTCAAGTTTGTGCGTGTTGTGGCTTCACAAATGCTTTGCTGCATACCTCGGTAGTAACGAGTGGTTATTTCAGTCAAAGTTGCTCTTCTATCAGCTTGAATCAGTCGGCCCATTCTCCTCTGACCTCTAGCATCAACAAGGCATTTTCGCCCACAGGACTGCCACATACTGGATGTTTTGCCCTTTTCACACCATTCTTTGTAAACCCTAGAAATGGTTGTGCGTGAAAATCCCAGTAACTGAGCAGATTGTGAAATAGTCAGACCGGCCTGTCTGGCACCAACAACCATGCCACGCTCAAAATGGCTTAAATCACCTTTCTTTCCCATTCTGACATTCAGTTTGGAGTTCAGGAGATTGTCTTGACCAGGACCACACCCCTAAATGCATTGAAGCAACTGCCATGTGATTGGTTGATTAGATAATTGCATTAATGAGAAATTGAACAGGCGTTCCTAATAATCCTTTAGGTTAGTGTATATATTTTGGTATTTTCTATATGTAGCTGCTGTTGTGCGTTTCTAAATCATTTCTGTATTTCCTCAATATCATATAACATTTTAGAGGACTAACAGGATGCGCTCTTATATGGTAAACCATATGTCAAGGACATGGGCTATGAGTCGGACAAAACGCATGTTACTAACCTGTAGGCTAAACAGGTAAAACAAACAGTCAGTGCAAACTTGTTTTTGAGTTTGAAGTATCCAAACAGACGAAAAGAACGTGCTCTTTCCTTGGTGTTCTCAAAATTGCATGCTCACTTTTTAGGGCACACCTCTTATAAAGAAAAGTTACATATTGTTGACCATCTTTTTAAGTAATTACACTATTTACCACGATACACTATGGCTGTTATAAGAATTAAATGAAATCAATATCAACAAAATCCATCTTACCATTTATCAAAATCCACTTGCACTGTAATTACAATTGCCTAAATAATGATTTTATATTTATGTTCTAAATATAATATTTCAATTATAGAAATATGAAATGTTGGGAAAATGTAAATTATTCCAGGCCTATGAAACTATAAATCTGCCAGTATAGTTGGCGGCGTAATGGATTCTATAATCATTCAACTAATTCGTTCTAACCGACGTTCAAAAACGGTGAATTATGCGAGAACGAGACCTATACTTTGTTTGAATTTATTTTTGTTGGAAAAATAGAGCAAAACTGTAAAAAATGACAACTTGTTGTTTATTGTACTGTTGTATAAAATTAATATTGCATTTTGCAAGCGTGCTAATATAGGCTAGTCTGGAAAATAGCACTCTTGCTCGTATGATATTGCTTAACTCATAATTTCCTCTTTAACTACTTTCAAACGAATGTTGTTGTTTTTTGTTCATTATTAGCCTATTTATAATGAAAATACAACAACAATAAAATAGTACAATAAAAAAACTTGTGTATATTAAACTTTTGTAAAAAAAAAAACGAATAAGACGGATGACATAAAATAGCTATACCCGAATTATAACAAATAGGCAAGGCAAGGCAAGTTTATTTGTATAGCACATTTCATACACAGTGGCAATTCAAAGTGCTTTACACAGAAATTAAGTTAAAATATTCGTGAATTAAATAAAAATATATATAGTATAACAGTTTTAATTCAGGAATTAAAATAAATAAAAAATAAAGATGAAATCCCTATCTGGGGTGGAAGAAAATGGAGAGTCAGGTTTACTTTAAAAATATTTGTCAGGTAACTGTGCGTTTAGACAGTACCCTTGCAGACAAATACATAAAAGATATTTGGAAACTCCCCTGTAAAACAGGGAACCCTCAATTTGTGGTTTGTGTTTTTTGTTATTAACAAAAGTGATCTTGCACTTGTGCCTCCGTTATCATCCTGTCAATCATCTCGCTCGCGCCTATGATTACAGTTACAGTAACATTTAAATTCCCCATCATCTGTTCCCATCCTTAGCCGATCTGCATGACAGTTTTTGCAATGACCATCAATACTAGATAAATGGGCAAGTGAAAAGGCATGCCATGTCACAATTTAGTAGGAACTAAAGAGCGCTCTAGAATGTTTGGTAGCAACATTGTTACTAGTATTGGGCATTGAGAACCAGTTCCTACTTGGAATCGTTATAAAAATTCAGATTCTTTTCTTTCTTTTCGTTTCTTTATTGGAATCCGATCATAATGTTAATGTTTGTCAATTTGTGACTGTTTTTTTATTTGTTAACATCGTTAACAATAATAATTATATATATATATATATATATATATATATATATATATATATATATATATATATATATATATATATATATATATATATATATATATATATATATATATATATATATATAATTATATAAAAATTGGCGCCAAAATTGTTGCTGCATACCCCTCTGGCACTGGGTAGTTGTCCATTAGAAAACACAGAGGGCCGGGGGTTAGGACCTATACTGGGACCAGCCACCTGGGGGCAATCGAGGCGCGGAGGCTTCAGTTTCTAACAGGAGTGCTGCAGGCTTACTTCACCCTCTTCTGGAAAGGGGGTGGTTAGCAGCAGCTCATTTGCATTTAAAGTCACACACACAAAAAGCGTGTTTTTGCTCACACCCAAATAGGGGCAAATTTACAGAGCCCCGCACATGACATGCAGGAGAAACTAGTAGGCTAAATCGTGCGCACGATTTACTAATTTATTCCCACAATTGGGTGGGATTTGTGCGCACAATTTATAAGTCGAGGGAACTAATTAGTAAATTGTGTGCACAATATATAAATCGAGGGAACGAAATAGTAAATTGTGCGCATGATTTATAAATCGAGGGAACGAAATAGTAAATTGTGCGCACAATTTACTTTTTTTTCTTGCACGTCATGTGCATGTGCAAATTGGACATGTTATAATTAATGATTTGTGTATTTTGAGCTGAAACTTCACAGACACATTCTGGGGACACCAGAGATTTTGTAAAAAGGGGCATAATAGGTCCACTTTACAATAAAATCTAAATCTGTAATCTATACAATTTCATTAAGAGTAAATATTTGTATTGTTTAACAACTTGTGTTGCACTAATGAAATTCCTATTTTTTCCCCCTTTGTATTCAATTCAATGTCCTTTGGAGCCAAATCAATTGAAATTTACATTCGTGAACTGAAAGGGAGCCAATTCTCCTAAGCTGGATTTTGCCCAATCATCTTCTACTCTTGGAACAAATAGCCTTGCAGAATATTAATGAAGCACAGATTTCACTGATGGTGTGTAGTCATAAACGAACAGACTTCATGTATGCAAGCAAATGACTGTGCATCTGAACATGAGATTAAGCTAATTGCATACAAGGGGTCATAAAAAAGGGCTCTTGAGTGACTAGAGTCAGCAAGAGCTCTACAGACTAAACCCAGAGAGGCTGTTAACGGGGAGGTTCATTTCCATCATTTGTAATAGCTGTGAACATTAACACAATGCAACATGTGCAAGCACAGTCTGGCATGAGCACAAGCCTTCTGCATCACTAAGGAGGAGATACGATCACTACTGCAACTGGAGATTTATCTTAATCTCTGTGATATATGTTTGTGTAATCTTGTGATTTACTGATTTATGCATTCATTTATTTTGTGCATAGGACCTTATGGAACACTAGCAGAGGGTGAATATCAAATATTGTATTTACATTCACAATTATACGATTACTAGGGCTGTCAATCAATAAAACTATCTAATTTTTAATGATCCAAATTAATGCACTTTGACAGCCTTAAAATTACACACATACAGTATATATTGCATGCATTTCATTTTATTTTTCTCTCTTGGTTTGTGTCCTTTCGTGCATTACATGCATGCTTAGATTTTCATCGTCTTTAAGTTAGCAGACAATTCATGGGTTGCAACCTGGAATATTACTTTTGAGATAAAAATAGAACTGATTTAGAACAGCCAGTCTCTCACCACTAGAACACTAAAGCTAATCAGATCAGAGATTCCGGGAAATGATGAACCTTCCAATCAAATCAGTGGCTTAAGAGCAGAAATCTGTGTTTGTGAGAGTGGCAGAGGTCAGAAGGAATTATGAGCAGAATCAAGAGGAAAGCGATGTGCACACCTGGCCATTATAATTGCATAAACTGCAACTACAGAAATGCAGCTTTTGATATGATCAATAAAACCTGATATTTGAGAGATATTTGAGATTGAACTGCAAGTCACAAAGACGCTCAGTCACACTTCACTTAAGTATGCTAATTTATACTTAATTTGACTGCACTTCATATAATTGTTGTCCAATTAGTACATAAAAAACAATTATTTCATCTAAAACATAAATGAACCTTCATTGTGTTGACAAAAACAGTTGAAAGGTACTTAAAAACCTCCTTTGTGTTCTACAGAAGAAAGAAAGTCCTACAGGTTTGAGACAAAATGTAATTTTTTTGGTGAACCATTCCTTTTAGATCTACATAATATGAATTTTTGTGCTGCTTTGGGAATTAGGCAAATATGTACCTGATGTAAAAACACTCTTAAAAATTAACCTAAATAGTCGCTTTAAGAATACGCATATGGTAGGCCTACATATCTCTCATGCTTTCTGCAGTTCTCAAAGATAATTGCTCAAAAGCTTACATTCATTTTACAATGCAACTGTAGTTTGGCTGACAAGCAAGTCTGTAATTCAATAATACATTCGGCTAGCCTTTCTTTGACAAAAGAACGAGTTGTTCTGCAGATGTACTTTAATCTAGAGCCTCTAAAAGGAACAATGGGTGAGGTTCGTTCTGCCATTTGGGTGAAATTTTCGTATCTTATGTAAAATGCTGCAATATTGTAATTTCCTTTCTAAACACGAATCTCACTTGTTGCTTTTCCTTGTGGCTTACTAATGAAATACTAACTATATTAAGGTAGCTGTAACTAGGGGTGCACCGATCCGACTTTTTCAGTCCCGATGCCTGGGCTTTGTGTATCTGTCGATACCCGATACCGATCCGATACTATTGTTGAATTAATAATAAACTGTATATCTTCCACCTTATACCTTCCTTGAAGAGACTAAAGGCACCAGACTTTACTAACTAAACATAACTAAGACAAAATAACAGATGTATGTAAAGTGTTGAATTCTTATTTATTTAAAAAAACAATTGCGCATTGAAATCTTAAATAGAATGTAATCAAACTTCTTTAAATAAATAAAATGTAGCAGTGGAAACAAAAAACAGTGTATTGGTCAAACATACAATAGTAATCTGACAGTTACCAACATTTTTTACACTACAGATAATTGTTTTGGTATATAATCATATCAATATTAAAAAGTAGCATTACAAATTAACAAATAGTCTAATTTTCTGCCATATGCAATTTAATAAAAATTATCAGCTAGCTAATAACAACTTTGTTCTGGTTTCACCTCACTCCTGTCTAAATGATTGTAGGCTAGGCCTATTTATTTTACTACACATTGTCAACAGAAATAAGCTGAAATACTTTTGATAATTAAAAATAATTCTTACTATTCACTCTTGCTTAATTGGGTAAGCACACTTGTGTTCTCATTTCAGATGCGTTCTGAGTAAATTAATAAACTGATTCATGAGTTCAGTGTTGGACAGATCAGTTGTTCTAACCAGTCGTTAAAATTATTCGGTTCAAAGGAGTCATTAGGTCACGAATTGGACATTAGCAGACGCGTTGTGTGCGAGTTCCGTCTGTTAGAACGTCGCGAAAGATTTCAACACACAGAAAACACTTCATAACTGAATATAATTTGTCTCCCGGTTTATTGAAAGTATGCTTTATGTCAGCTGGTCAGAGAAGAGTCAACATTTTTTGAGCGCAATTCTATGGAGACAGATTAGACTCATTAATAATTCACGCAAAAAACAAGATGCACACATGTGTAACCAATTTCACATGCATGAAACCAAATTCACGTGCACATAAAACAATTTGCATGTGCAAAATAAAATTATATATTCATAAAATACATTTCACAAATGCAAAACACAATTAGTAGATTTACAACTGTGCACTAAAACTTTTGAATGTTTAAAATGTGCACGTTCATCCTGTATTTTGAATGTGCAAATCGTCATTCACGTGTGAATTGCCTTGGATTTGTGTGTGTGTTTTTGAGACTTTCCTGGCAGCGCTCTCCTGCCACCTGCTCAGTCGTACTCTTTAGCCAATCAAATTTAAGCTCATCAATCTGCCAATCATAACCGCGTGAGGGCGGGCCCACCTGGATGTTACGTCATCAGTTATGTGATGTTACTATTTTCATGTAGTATGTGTAAGTCTGCTGTGAAGCTCGCACCAGTGCGGGCTCAGGAAAGGAGCGCATTGAGGGTGCATATCGACCGCAAAGGGGGCGCTTGTGAACCCTTTTGAAATCTAAAATGACAATGGGACACTCTACGGCCTAATGAACATAACGGACATGCGCACATGCCCACAAGACCGAAAGTGCACATGAAGCATGCCATTTGGGACAGGGCCATGATTGTGACTGTTGGCTAAAAGTCTGCTGTGGAGCTCGCACCAGTGCGGGCTCAGGAAAGGAGCGCATTGAGGGCGCATATTGACCGCAAAGGGGGCGCTTGCGAACCCTTTTAAAATCTAAAATGACAATGGGACACTCTACGGTCTAATGAACATAACGGACATGCCCACAAGACCGAAAGTGCACATGAAGCATGCCATTTGTGACAGGGCCATGATTGTGATGTCAGAGCAGATTGCCCTACATTTACCCCCACCCCACACAACTGATGTAGAGTTATTTTAACATTTAACCATATAATACGTGTAGCTACCTTAAGGTGACTGTTTTTTTTTTTTTTACACAGCTAAAGTTTATTTACACAGCTATAGTTTATTGTATTGTTATTTTAATTGGTGTAATTTTTTTTTATTTTCTCCAACAGCCCAAACATAAATACAGTACTATAGAAATAGAATAGCATGTAAAACAAATAATAATTTCAAAACAAATCTGTAAATAATAAATCAGCTCCGTTGCAGATTCCAAGTGTTCAAGGGCTTAGGGTGTTCCATTAAAAAACAAAACATCGCAAGGCTACTGCCAACGTAAGCAATTATGTACATCTGAGTGAACAAGACGGAGGGAATATAGTGAGGGAAGTGAGTAAACATTTACTTAATTGCAGCCCCCCTGACTTCAACTTATTAGCTGTGTCCCAATTCATATTTTGGCACACAAATCTTAATCTGGATTAAATAAATGTAAAAAATGAAATAAAAAATGCAAACTAAATTCAAGCCAGTTTCAGTCAATGAGGTAGTTAGAACTGACAGGAATGCGGGATATCAAAAACCGTGAGAATTAAAATGGAAATGAAAGCTAGGTGTAAGGATGTCACCCTTGGCTGGACTTGAACCCGGGTCTCTGGTGTTCTAAGTGTGGTGTGTTCTCCACTGAGCTAACTCCCAGACAATGGAACTCAAGAGCAGAAGAGTAAAGAGTCAAGAGACTTGAGTCTTCCAAAAAATAAAAATAGTCTTTACTTGAGAAACCAAAGCACAAATGAACTAGGAGAGCAGAGCTTCCATAATACAGAGAAATAAAAATAGACACAAGGGTCAAACAAATGTACAATAAAAGGCACAAAACTTATCTTGAGATCTGGAGACCATAGGTTCAAGACTGAACATAATGGCAAGGAACAAGCACACTTATAAAGGGCAGGACACAGGTGAAGGGAATCAGGGCTAATGAGGAGAGTTCTGAGTAACCATTAAACACACTGGCACCATCTGCAGGAGTGGAGAGCACTGAGCATGGGGTTAAAGTGCCATTTGGAGACCTGGAGGGAGCATGACATGGACGCTTAAGGAGGGCGCCCCCTGCAGGCTAGGAGTGGAACAGCATCCTAGAGATTAGATCTTTACAGGAGCCCCTTCCCTAGGAACGGCACCTGACGTTCTTCTAACGTTTCCCTTTGGCTTGGCGAAACTCTGAGATGAGAGTCGGGTCTAAAATATCTCGAGCAGGAATCCAGGACCGCTCCTCTGGGCCAAAGCCCTCCCAATCCACCAGATATTGAACTTTCCCACAAACCATGCGAGAATCCATCAGCCTGCGGACCGTGTAAGCTGGCTGGCCATCAATGATGCGAGGTGCTGGGGCGGGTTTCTTAGCTGGAGACAGAGTAGAACAAACAACGGGTTTTAAACGGGAAACATGAAAAGTGGGATGAATCTTCATGGACCTGGGCAGAAGAAGTCGATAGGAAACTGGGTTAATCTTCTTAAGGATCTTGAAAGGGCCAATGTATCGTGGGGCTAGCTTGCGGGACTCCACCCGCAATGGAAGGTCTCTGGTTGAGAGCCATACCCTTTGTCCCAGGCGAAGCGAGGGTCCTACCCTTCGGTGTCAGCCCTCAATAAGGCAACGCGTGCTCTTTGCCAGGAACGCCGGCACCGGCGGAAAAGCTGTGTGGCAGCTGGAACATCATCCTCTGGCTCCTGTCCGGGAAATAGAGGGGGAGGGAAACCATACTGACACTCAAAAGGGGACATACCTAGTGAGGAATGGTAAAGGGTATTATGTGCAAATTCAGCCCATATTAAATGAGAGCTCCATGTGGATTGGTTGTCTGCAACCAGGCACCTCAGTGTCTTTTCAATTTCTTGATTTACCCTCTCAGTTTGGCCATTTGACTGGGGGTGGAAGCCGGAGGACAGGCTGATGGAAGATCCGATGAGTCGGCCAAACACCTTCCAGAACCGGGAAGTAAACTGCGGTCCCCGATCAGAAACCATATCCTGGGGAAAGCCGTGGATTCTGAACACATGCTTCATCAATAGTTCCGCAGTTTGGCTAGCTGTGGGGAGCTTGGACAAAGGTAGGTAAAAGGTAGTCTACCACTACAAGGATTACCGTGTTTCCTTGAGACTGTGGCAAGCCTGTAATGAAGTCCAAGGAAATGTGGGACCATGGGCGTCTTGGACTGGGCAGCGGGCGCAGCAGGCCATGAGGGTGGGTCCTTGGCTCCTTGTTCTGAGCACAGATGGAGCAAGCGGCAACAAAAGCCCGGACGTCCCTCTGCAATCCAGGCCACCAGAACTTCCTCTGGATGTGCTTGCATGTCTTTGTGATCCCAGGGTGTCCAGAAGGGAGGGAAGCATGAGCCCACTGCAAAACCTTAGAACGTAGAAGGTTAGGAACAAAGAGACACCCTGGAGGGCCATTACCTGGACCTGGCTGCTGCCGTTGAGCCCTCTTGACTGCCGTTTCAATATCCCATTGAATGGGAGCTACCACTCTGGAAGTGGGGAGAATGGGTTCTGGACAACACTCCACTTCTGGTGGTTCAAACTGCCTTGAGAGTGCGTCTGGCTTGAGATTCTTAGAACCTGGGCGATAGGAGAGAGTAAAGTTAAACCGATTAAAAAAGAGGGCCCATCAGGCATTCAATCTCTTTGCCTGCTGGATGTAAGTGAGATTCTTATGGTCCGTCCAGATGAGGAATGGCTGTTTGGCCCCCTCCAGCCAGTGCCTCCACTCCTCTAAAGCCATCTTGACAGCCAGCAGCTCCCGGTTCCCAATATCATAATTCCTGTGTTGAGGTAAGCTGACGAGAGAAGAAAGCGCACGGGTGAAGCTTGTTATCGCACTTACTTCTCTGTGACAAGACAGCACCTACTCCTACGTCAGAGGCGTCCACCTCCAACACAAAAGGTAGCTCTGGATCAGGGAGGGTTAAGATTGGGGCAGATGTAAAGAACTGTTTTAGTCTGTTGAAGGCATGATCTGCTCTGCTGGTCCACACAAATGGCCTAGTTGAATTCCTGGTCAATGCGGAAAGAGGCTCGGCAACAGAACTGAAGTTTCTAATGAATCTTCTATAAAAATTGGAAAAGCCCAGAAAGCGCTGTACCTGCTTCACTGAAGTTGGTCGTGGCCAATCCAAAACTGCTTGAATCTTGCCTGGATCCATCTGAAGGCTGCCTTTTGATACTGTGAAGCCGAGGAAGGAAACTTCTGGAACATGAAATTCACTCTTTTCCAACTTTACATAAAGCTTATGTTTCAGTAGCTGGGCCAGGACCTGTTTGACCTGCTGAACATGCTCTTCGTAATTTCGGGAGAAAATCAAAATATCATCCAGATATACAAAAACAAATATATTCAGCATTTCTCTGAGAACATCATTAATAAAGGCTTGGAAGACAGCTGGTGCATTGACCAGGCCAAACGGCATTACCTGGTATTCGTAGTGGCCTGTCGGGGTGTTGAATGCCGTCTTCCACTCATCCCCCTCACGGATTCTAACTAGATGGTATGCATTACGAAGGTCAAGTTTCGTAAAGATGGTAGCCCCTTGCAGAATTTCAAAAGCTGTGGACATAAGAGGGAGAGGGTATGGGTTCTTGATGGTTATATGGTTTAAACCCCGATAGTCTATGCAGGGTCGGAGACCCCCCGTCCTTCTTTTCAACAAAAAAAAAGCCGGCCCCTGCAGGTGAGGTGGATGGACGGATGAATCCACTGTCCAAGGCTTCTTTGAGATATTGGTCCATGGCTAATCTCTCAGGGCCAGAGAGGGAATAGAGCCTTCCACGTGGTGGGCAAGTACCAGGAACTAATTCAATAGTGCAGTCATAAGCTCTATGAGGTGGTAGTGTAGAAGCTTGGGACTTACTGAAGACTTCCTTGAGGTCTGCATACTCCTGGGGGACTCGGGATAACTCAGGATAATGAGCAAGAGACTTGGTAGCAGTTGGCTTCATTTCAGGAACGGCCATGACTTCTGTGGATTGTGTCTCAGAAATAAATGCAGATCTCCCCCTGGAGATGTCTAGTGAGGGTTCTGAAAATGTCTCTAATAGCTTGGAAGAATGGCAGAAGGCATTATCTAAAATTTGGCAGTCAGGCCAAAATTTGGCAGTCCTAACGACCCCTTGGGACCAGTCAATGTGTGGGTTGTGTAAAGTCAGCCAAGGGAAGCCGAGGATTAGAGGAAGTTTAGGAGAATGAATCAGGAAGAACTGTATCCATTCCTGATGTTGGCCCACCTGTAGCTGGAGAGGTGGAGTACATTGATTAACTTCTCCTGAACCCAGAGGACTGCCATCCACTGCTGTGATGTTAAGGGGTTTCTGGAGAGTCGCTGGCTGGATAGTGAGTCTCTTAGCCATCTCATAGTCCATAAAACTCCCAGCAGCCCCAGAGTCAACAAAGGCACATACTTGGTGATGTTGGTTACCCTGGGTGACAGTAGCTTGGATTGTCAGACCTGAGGTTGCTGAGCAGGGGAATGTTTCTATTCTCAGCCTGGCCCCCCTCCTCCTGGGCGAGAGTTGGCTTTTCCCAACAACTCAGGACAGGCAAAGCGAAAGTGACCTGGCTTGCCACAGTAGAGACAGCATCTCTCCCTTATCCGTCGGTTGCGCTCGGTTTGGGAAATTCTGGTTCCGCCCAGCTGCATGGGCTCCTCGGGGGCACTAGGAGATGAAGGCAGCTTAACAGCGCTGGCTGACTCGAAAAATCTAGTCTCCTGTTGTCGCTCCTGCTGGCGTTCCCTGAGCCGATGATCTACCCGGATAACCACGTCAATGAGGGACTCGAGGTCAGGCGCAGGGTCTCGGAAGGCTAACTCATCCTTGATATCAGGAGACAAAGCATGGTGAAAGGTAGCCCTCAAGGCCCGTTGATCCCACCCACTCTCTGTGGCAAGAGTGCGAAACTCTATAGCGAACTCTGCTGCACTTCGAGTACCTTGAGAGAGGTGTAGCAGGCGGTGATCAACATCCCCCCTGCTGGCTGGATGGTGAAAAACTCTTTTCATCTCAGAAATGAATGTATGGCAGTTAGTTGTTACTGGAGAACTCTGGTCCCACAAAGCAGAGGCCCAGTCCAAAGCTTTACCCGTTAGGAGTGTAATAATGTAGGCCACCTTACTATTCTCTGTAGGAAAGCTGCTGGGTTGAAGCTGGAAGGCCAGGGTACACTGGGTAATAAACCCTCTGCATCTCTCGGGACTGCCATCGAACCTCTCTGGTGCTGGTAACTTGGGCTCTGATGGGAGTGGGAACAAGGATCTGTCTGGAGGACCAGGGGGTGACTGAAGCTCTTGGGATGAAGAGGCTTGAGACTGGAGACTCAAAATCTGGAGAATCTCTGACAGCGCCTGGTCATGTCGCTGTATGGTTGTTGCTTGATCAGAGAGGGCTGCCAAAATACGGTCCACATTAGAGGGTGGTGAAGGTCCTTCTGCTGGGCTCCCTTCCAGGGTTCAGTCTTGCTGTAAGGATGTCGCCCTTGGCTGGACTTGAACCCGGGTCTCTGGTGTTCTAAGTGTGGTGTGTTCTCCACTGAGCTAACTCCCAGACAATGGAACCCAAGAGCAGAAGAGTAAAGAGTCAAGAGACTTGAGTCTTCCAAAAAATAAAAATAGTCTTTACTTGAGAAACCAAAGCACAAAGTACAAATGAACTAGGAGAGCAGAGCTTCCATAATACAGAGAAATAAAAATAGACACAAGGCTCAAAAAATGTACAATAAAGGCACAAAACTTATCTTGAGACAGGAGAACATAGGTTCAAGACTGAACATAATCGCAAGGAACAAGCACACTTATAAAGGGCAAGACACAGGTGAAGGGAATCAGGGCTAATGAGGAGAGTTCTGAGTAACCATTAAACACACTGGCACCATCTGCTGGAGTGGAGATCACTGAGCATGGGGTTAAAGTGCCATCTGGAGACCTGGAGGGAGCATGACATGGACACTTAAGGAGGGCGCTCCCTGCAGGCTAGGAGTGGAACAGCATCCTAGAGATTAGATCTTTACACTAGGGGACCAGGTAAAATGCGTCCATTGGGAAATTAACATCAATAAATCTGGTTGTTTCTCTGTATTATGTCAAAAACAATGAGGAATACACATAGATAAAAATAATTAGAACCAGAAATAAATGCAAAAACAAAAGGAAAAGACATTGTAACAAATGATCAAATCTCTTTAATGACCAACTCTTGCAGGAAATGGAGGTGTTTCCCGTTATTACATTACAGGATCAGGAGCAGGAGGGGGGGAAAAAAGTAACATTTGATGAAAGAGCTTTGTTCTTTTCAGCAAAAATGAAGCATTCTTTCGATCCTCTCATAATATTACTATCTTTGACATTAATTTCACAGATCACTTCAGGTAATGGTATTCGGGGATGGATTTTTTGGCTGTCTGCTATCCTGACTCATCACATTTCATTTGGCCACCTAGATTCTGCTGCACTTTCCTTCCAGGTCTCCCAGCTCGACCAATCACGGCGCAGTTCAGAGGATTTGAAACGGTCTGATAGTTCTAATATACGGTGTGCAGCATGGCCTTTTGACATTATGGAGCAGAAATGAAACTGACAGAGGGAAACAAGCCAATTCGGCCTAAAACTTCTGCAGTAATATTTAATTTTAGTGATGGAAGCATATCCCATTAATGTGCATCTTTTGTGACCTTAAGCTATGTGTGTGTTCATAAAGTGAAGCAGAAGCTGTTTCAATGACAGGGCTTTTAATGTGAATAGAGAGCGCAGAGTTATAGAGAGTGGTATTGTTGGCTCTGATGTGAAAAGTCTGCTCATGCATTAACGGCAGACACGTGAGTCACAGCCCTATTGGCTGTTTAACAAGCGCCAATGCTGAGAGCTCCACCGCCCTCCCAGAAGAGCGAAGGTCGCCTTATTCTGTTGGCGCTAGCGAGGAGTGTGACTGAAGAGCCATTACTGAACATTAGCTTTTCCCTGAACACAATGACAGCTAAAATAGATGTGTGAGAATCCTCTAGAAGTTAAGGTCAAGTGTGATCTCACTGTTTCACTATACATGCCTATAATGTGGAGAGTTTAGAGTGGTCAAATTGATAGTCTTTTCTCATCCACCTCAACAGAGTCAATGGATTAAAGAAAACTCCCCCAGACACTTTGAGAATATATTATTTAACAGTTTGGGCTGAAATGCTTTATTCTCTCTAGTCTTTATAAAGCCCAGTAGGCGGGTGTCATGTAGCCCAGAGCATCCAGCCAGATAAAAGACTCCAATTACATCATTATGTGGAGTCTGACTAAATTAATTGAGGTTGCACAGTCACAGAATAAATGAACAGCAGGGAGATGCGACTGTAATTTTACCCAAAGTGCATGTTTGGGTTTAGTCCACGGGTTTAATTGACTATTTATTTGAGGATTAGCTGTAATATAACGTAATATGTTTATTATTTGTATGTTGCTCAGATAATTGTTCCAGAATATAAGGCTACCCGGTATCACTTTAGAATACTGTTCCGCCATTAATGAATAACTGCACAGGAACAAATGAGTAACGCATTATTAACACTTTAGTAACTAATAGGCCTATTAACTAACAAGAAACTCTGATTAACAAATTAGTAAGTAAAAGTACTTTGTTTAATGTGGTTGTTTAATATTAGCTAATCAATAACAATGTTTTTCATTCCTTTAGAAGGATGTAGTAACACTTGAGTCATTACTATATGCACAGATCAGGCATAACATTATGACCACTGAATTGAATAACACTGGTTATCCCTTCATCACGGCACCTGTTAGTGGGTGGGATATATTAGGCAGCAAGTGAACATTTTGTCCTCAAGGTTGATGTGGTAGAAGCAGGAAAAATGGGCAAGCATAAGGATTTGAGTGAATTTGATAAGGGACAAATTGTAATGGCTGGACAACTGGATTAGAGCATCTCCAAAACTGCAGCTCTTGTGGGGTGTTCTCTGTCTGCAGTGGTCAGTATCTATCAAAAGTGTTCCAAGGAAGGAACAGTGGTGAACCGGCGACAGGGTCATGGGCGGCCAAGGCTCATTGATGCACATGGGTAGCGAAGGCTGGCCTGTGTGATCTGATCAAACAGATGAGCTACTGTGTCTCAAAATGCCAGAGAAGTTAATGCTTGGAGAAAAGGAGTCAGAATACACAGTGCATCACAGATTCTTGTGTATGGGGCATGCACTGGTCTGATGAATCACATTTTCTTTTACATCACGAGCTTACCTGGTGAACACATGGCACCAGGATGCACTATGGGAAGAAGGCAAGCCGCCGGAGGCAGTGTGATGCTTTGGGAAATGTTCTGCTGGGAAACCTTGGGTCCTACCATCCATGTGGATGTTACTTTGACACTTCCACCTACCTAAGCATTGTTGCAAACCATGTACACCCTTTCATGGAAACGGTATTCCCTGGTGGCTGTGGGCAAGATAATGTGCCCTGCCACAAAGCAAAAATGGTTTAGAAATGGTTTGAGGAGCACAGCGAGTTTGATGTGTTGACTTGGCCTCCAAATTCCCCAGATATAAATCCAATCGAGCATCTGTGGGATGTGCTGAACAAACAAGTCCGATCCATGGAGGCCCCACCTCGCAACGTACAGGACTTAAAGGATCTGCTGCTAACATCTTGGTGCCAGATACTACAGCACACCTCCAGGGGTCTAGTGGAGTCCATGCCTCAATGGGTCAGGGTTGTTTTGGCAGTAAAAGGGGGACCAACACAATATCAATATAATGTTATGCCTTATCAGTGTAAACCCTTCCAAAAACCTCAAAAGCTTCTAAAGGATTTGGTAATACATGAGTCATTAGGTTACCATGATTTTGAACACTTTAGAATTAACTATACATTATGCATTATTCATGTTAATTATGAAACTGTATATAGTAGTTCCCTTTCAGTCAGTACACTACGAGTTACATCAGATACTGACGAAATGGGGGTTTTACTTAGAAGCCAATCGCCTTTGAGATCTACAAAACGAGCCAATGGCATGAAAATGCCATGGGTCTGCGGAATTTGCATAATGCAACCCCGCCCCACCACGTGGGTATAAAGGGCGTCGCATTGCACACTCGCATTATGTTTCTGCTTTAGAGCCGAGGATCACTTGCCTGAGCGTTGTATATCTCTTCAAGACGAGCTTCTCTCCAGAGTGTTGGTGTGATGGCGCATTCCAGTGAGTTCTGCATTCCTGTCAGTCAGTGCAGTGATCCGCACAGCGTGTGTGTTCTCCCTGGGTGCTTCAGCATTTCTGCAGAGTATAACTCTCTATAACTATCTGTAAAAGAGCTGCATGTAGCACGTCTTTTTCAAGATGTCTTGTCCGTGCTCTGTTCCTGGGTGTGGGAGACTGGTAAGTCCACTTGACGGGCACAAACGCTGTTTGCCGTTCGTGGATGCGACCATCGCGGTGTTGAGATTGAGACTCAGTGATCTCCGTAAAGGAGGGAGAGTCCCCTCTACCACACCCCAATCTATCTCCTCCGCGAGAGGAGATACTTTGGCTGGTGGTCAGGGTGATCTGAGGGTGACGGTGTGGGCCAACCCGACGAACATTCCTAGGGCCACACCCCCTTCTATCACACCGCAACCCGTGGTGTTGCCAGATGATGGCGCTGGTGTTTCCCGGCTCATTTGGCGCACCAGCGGATGACGCTCACCTATGCTATGTCTCTCACCGCATCACAAGGTGGGCTGGACTACTCCGGAGAGGAGGATTCGGCTGTGCTGCCTCCTTCGGGAGCTCCTGCATTGCCCGAGTCTGATCCGGAGCTTACGGCCATGCTTTCCCGGGCAGCTGAGAGCCTTGGGCTTGTGTGGAACCCTCCGCCATGTCCCGAGCGTTTGAGGCTGGACGATTGGTATCTGGGGGCGGCCCGTGCCAAAGGCACCCGCCAACCCCCAGTGCCCTTCTTCCCGGAAGTGCATGAGGAGGTGTCGTAATCGTGGAGGTCTCCCCTGATCTTTCGCGATCGCTCTGCATCTACCTCCGCCTTTGTTGCTCTCGATGCCGGCACGGAGAAAGGGTACACTGGGGTCCCCCCGGTTGAACGCTCTGTCGTGATGCAGCTTTGCCTGCAGAGCGCTTCAACCTGGCGTGGTGACCCTAAGCACCCGCCCAAAGCCTGTATGTTTACGTCTACTCTGGTGGCGAAGACCTACAGAGCCGCGGGACATGGCAGGTTTGAGTACCCTGCCACCTCAGGTGGCGGCTACCATCACTTCCGCTAGGGTCTCGTCTACTAGACAGACCTATGCGTTGAAGTGGAACCTCTTCGTCACCTGGTGCTCTTCTCGGCGAGAAGACCCCAGGAAATGCCCTATCAGGTCCGTGGTCTCCTTCCTCCAAGAAGGGTTGGAGCGAAGGCTGTCTCCCTCCACCCTGAAGGTTTACGTAGCCTCTATTTTGGCTCACCATGACCTGGTGGACTCTAAAACGGTTGGACAGCACGACCTGGTTAGCAGATTCCTGAGGGGGGCGAGGAGACTAAATCCGCCTCGCCCTCCTCAGATGCCCTCTTGGGATCTTGCAGTGGTTCTATCTGCCCTGCAGAAAGCTCCCTTTGAGCCCCTGCAGTCTGTAGAGTTGAAGTTCATTTCAATGAAAGTGGTCCTCTTGATTGCCCTGGCTTCCATTGAGAGGATAGGGGACCAGCAGGCATTTTCTGTTGACGAAGCGTGCCTGGAGTTCGGGCCGGCTAATTCTCACGTGATCTTGAGACCCCGGCCTGGATGCGTGCCCAAAGTTCCCACCACTCCTTTCAGGGATTAGGTGGTGAAACTGCAAGCGCTGCCTGTGGAGGAGGCAGACCCAGCCTTGGCACTGCTCTGTACAGTACGCGCCCTTCGTGCTTAGGTAGACTGGACGCAGTGTTTCAGGACCTCAGACCAGCTCTTTGTCTGTTACGGAGGGCAGCAGAAAGGGAAGGCTCTCTCCAAGCAGAGGTTGTCTCACTTGATAGTGGACGCCATTGTCCTGGCATACCAGGTTCAAGGCATGCTCTCCCCCCTTGGGGTTAGAGCACTCCACTAGGAGTGTTGCTTCCTCTTGGGCTCTAGCGCATGGAGACTCGCTGACAGACATTTGTAGAGCTGCAGGCCTGGCGACAACTAACACATTCGCGATATTCTATAATCTCCGAGTAGAGCCTGTGTCCTCTTGTGTACTCGTCCCAAATGGCCAGTAACTGGACAGGTTTGGGTGTCATCGCTTGCTGCGCCATTCCACTCCTCAGACTGGATGCGTGCGCATCTCCACTCAGGTGAGCCCTGAGTTCCTCCAGCACTGTTGATGCCGACACCAGAGTGCATGCCCGGTTGGTCAGCCCTTGTGTTCCGGCTAGGTGCCTCCATGTGCATGGTTCCCCCTTTGTGCAAACCCCCACATGTGTATTTCCACGGTAAGTCTCTTGAGCACATGTCTTCCCTTGGCAAGCCACATTGCCACCCCTGGGGTTGAAATATTCCACCTGCGGGGTTGCATTATGCAAATTCCGCAGACCCATGGCATTTTCATACCATTGGCTCGTTTTGTAGATCTCAAAGGTGATTGGCTTCTGAGCGAAACCCCCATTTCGTCAGTAACTGACGTAACGTCTCCGTTCCCTTCCTTCAGGGAACGAGGGTTACATACGTAACCGAGACATTCTTAATAGTCCTCTGGGACTAGTTAAAATACCAGTTATTGATTAGCTAATATTGAACTATCACATTAAACTAAGTGCTATTACTTATTAATTTGTTAATCAGAGTTTCCTGTTAGTTAATAGTTACTAGTTAATAGTGTGTTACTCATTTGTTCCTGTGTAGTTATTCATTAATAACTGAACAGTATGCTAAAGTGTTACCGGCTACCCTTAAATGGTTGTCAAAGAAGAAACAGGCTTTTTGCCCACATAATTGTTAACCCCTAATGTTAATAATATTTCTTAATATCTTTGGAGGCCCAAAGCTCCAGAAAATAAATATGTATAGATAAGTATATGAAATAATAGGAAAATAAATAATGGTATGAATGGATGTAACATGATAAAACGAATACAACTAATTTTTAATTAAGTTTAGTCCTCAATAATTTTTATCCCATTATTTATTATTTTCTGTATATCATTTGAACTTTTTACTAATGTTACTTTTTTAAATACAAACTTATTTATACATTTGTAATATATAGTTTGGCACATATTGTTTTAATATTCCTTTTTGTTCCTTTATTGTTTCTTTCCAATTGCTCCTTTTGTTAGTTTCTTTCCAATCGCTGGATGATTAAACTACCTTTTTTTTTTATTGTTATTTTTTTACTTCTGTTCATTTAAATTCAGAATATTCTAATTATAATAAAATAAATATCTGCAGCTTTTTACACCAAAAACACAGTCAGGCTCAATAAATGATCCCATAGGCAACATCCAAACATCTCTGTGTGAACATCTTAGCACTCAACCATGTGGTTTTCTGTGAAATCGAGGTTCATGACAAACCCAGAGGGCAAGCTTCGACTTGCTCTGTCAGAATTCTGTAATATGTGCATTACAGTGCAAGCAAGCAGAACAGGCCGCTAAAAGGACAGCTTTGAGAATGACAAATAAAAGCTAATGAAAGTAGCAGATGCCATTAAGGTTTAATTCAACAGATGGCGGCGAAGGAATCGTTTACCTAGTGTGCTGAAATATGGGTCAGAAATATGAAATGTATGGATTTGATTACAGGCAGCAGGAGGGCACAATATTTTCTGAGCTGTAATTATCGAGGAGAGCGCTGAAACACAGCCAGCTGTTCTCATCGAAGGACCCGATGATTGTACCACCCTCAGAGAACAAACGCAGGGGAGGAGAAAGACGAGCTGCCAGCTGGGAATAAATTAATGTTCGGCCTATGGCATGACTTTTATTCATCAGAGCAAAAATCAGGGATAATGTGACAATTGGATTAAGCCCTCAGATACCAAAAATATCCACCACATGTATTCACATGAAGGCATGAATTCACTAAACATTGCATTGCAATGCAAATCTTATTCGCAAACTACCCATAATCCAGTTTAAGCAGCCACAAAATGTTATGAAATCACACTGCAAAGGAATTGACATGTTTTCTAGTACAAACTCCTTTCTATGCATATTAGTCTTATTATAGAACTCACAAATACACTACATTCACAAAAGACATTTAAGCAATTAATGTTGCACTCTTAAAGCACGATAAACTGAATGCTATTGTAATGGACCTCACTCCCCTGGCCTCAAGAGGCACGCTAGTGACTGATGCAAGAGGCTGTGGTCTTTAGCGTCCTTGTTATCGTGCCTGTCTCCCACGCCGGAGACCCCTGTTCGAATCCTGCTCCGAGCGGGTAGCGTAGGACCAGTTTTATTTGGTGCCGTGACCCGAATGGGAGTGAGGTTTAGGGGGGTCAGTGTAACGGACATAGGCCAGTAAGAGCTGTGCATGTAAACTTCACTCCCCTGATCTTAAAAGGCATGCTAGAAGCAGCACTCTTAAAGCACAGTAAACTGAATGCTATTGTAGTAGACCTCACTCCCCTTGCCTCAAGAGGCACACTAGCGACTGATGCAAGAGGCTGTGTCTTTAGCGTCCTTGTTAGCGTGCCTGCCTCCCACGCCGGAGACCCCTGTTCGAATCCTGCTCCAAGCGGGTAGAGTAGGACTGGTTTTATTTGGTGCCGTGACCTGGATGGGAGTGAGGTTTAGAGGGGTCAGTGTAACGGACATATGCCAATAAGAGCTGTGCGTGTAAACTTCACTCCCCTGTTCTCAAGAGGCATACTAGAAGCTGCGGTCTTTACCGTCCTTGTTAGCGCACCCACCTCCCACGTCGGAGACCCCAGTTCGAATCCCGCTCGGAACGAATCGACCACGACCAGTTTTAAAGAGTTGATTGTGTACATCTTTACAGATGATGGAAGCAGTAATTCAGCAAATAATAATCAAATTCAAGGCACTTTCAACTTTCAGGTAGGTGCTATTGAAGTCCTGTCCTGTATACATGGGCGTAGATTACGCGGGGGACGGGGGGGACGTGTCCCCCGCACCTTTAATAAAACGTAAATTCGTCCCCCGCACTTTACCGAGTCTCACCGGTCCAAGTCGACCCGCTCCGTGGGGGATTCGAACCGGCGTCTAGTCGCACCGCTCTTACTGGCCTACGTCTGTTACACGGGCAAGTTTGATTACGTAGAAGCCAATGTGAATAAATCTACATGACCTGTCATTTTATTCGTATCCAAAAACAAGGCGCTCTGAACACCATGGAGTGCTAACACTCTCGTGCAACACTCCAATTCATACTCGAAGCCGGAGGGCGCTCTCTCACAGAAAGTCCAAAACGGATTTGTAGAAGTAATCACGTTCCAAAGGCATTCACAGCGCTGAACCAGCAGCTAAATAAAGAGAATTATGACTGATGAAACGCGACGACAAACACATGATTTCGACATTATATGTGTGTGTTTTTCAAGCCATCTCAAGGTATTTATTGACAATAAAGTATATGAATAATGCAGTGCTAACTGACATCCTTTTTAATGTTTAGTATCTTCTGCTCACCAAGGCTGCATTTATTATATAAAACAGCTGTTTACTATGTAACTGAGCTAGTAAACGTGTAATTTTTTCCTGTGATCAAAGCTGAATTTTCAGCATCATTACACCAGTCTTCTGTGTCATATGATCCTTCAGAAATCATTATAATATGAGGATTTGCTGCTCAAGAAACATTTATGATTATTATAAATGTTGAAAACAGTTGTGCTGCTTAAAAATGTTGTGGAAACCATGATGCATTTTATTTTATAGAATTCTTTGATGAATAGAAAGTTAAATTAACTGCATTTATTTGCATTAAATAAAGCACTTATTAAATATAAATCTTTATTTATATTATAAATATCACTTGTGATCAATTTAATGCATGTTTAATTAATAAAAGTATGAATTTCTCTCTTTTTTAATCTTACCACAAAAGTTTGAATACTATCATGGTTTCCACAAAAATTAAGCAGCAGTGTTTTCAGCAGTGAATTAAGTAAGCAACTGTTTTCATCACTGATAATAATCATAAATGTTTCTTGAGCAGCAAATCAGCATATTAGAATGATTTCTGAAGGATCATGTGACACTGAAGACAGTAATGATGCTGAAAATTCAGCTTTGATCACATTTATATATTCACATAGATAACAGCTGCTTTAAATTGGCATAATATTTCACTGTATTATTTTTTTACTGCATTTTTTATTAAATAAATGCAGCCTTGGTGAGCAGAAGTCTTACTGGTGTTGAACGACATGAGGGTGAGTAATTAATGACAGAATTTTCATTTTTGGGTGAACTAACCCTTTAATGCACAAGTGTTTGTAGTGCATAAACCAATCATAAAATTGGCATAAAATATAGGGGAAAATATTATACATATTAGTGGTTATTGTTCAGCAGTGTATTTGATATCTTACTGAATTAAAAGCAATAGATCAATTAAATCTGTCAATTAGACAGAGGTCAGAAAAAAACAGGTATTATACCTGACATTTCTGTCCCCCTCACTTATGAAAAGACGGCTACGCCCCTGCCTGTATAGCAGGCATTTAAGAACCCCAGGGATGTGAAAGGCTGTCTGACTGACAACTTTGTTTGACTGAAACCAGTTTATGCAATCAGACTGCAACAAGTTCAACCAGCACATTTTCGTGTTTGAAATATGCATTAGATGGTTCTTCAGCAGTTTAATGTGCATGTCGTCTAAGGTTGACACAATACAGCTCAAGACTGACAAGGCAATCAGTTGATACCACGTACCCCGTCTATTCCCACAAGAAAACAAGCACATAGGCATCAAACTGAGTTATTAGCCTATACTGTAAACATTACAGATGTAATTTGGCCTTGCAGAGATGTAGGCATTCCATATCCAATTCATAGGAAAACAGATTCTTTTGAAAACGTTGTTTTGAGTGAATCAACTGATTTGTAAATTGTTTGTGAATTACGGTACAGTAGAAACAAAAGCTTTTGGTCACACTTTAGATTAGGGTCCAATTCTCACTATTAACTAACTATGACTTTTGCCTCAATAAACTCCTAATTGCTGCTTATTAATAGTTAGTACAACCCAGTATTCGGTAGGACTAAGGGATGTAGAATATGGTCATGCAGAATAAGGCAATAATATGTGCTTTATAAATACTAATAAACAGCCAATATCCTAGTAATATGCATGGTAATAAGCAACTATAGTTAATAGTGAGAATTGTACCCTAAGCTAAAGTGTTACCTATTTATTTATTTTTCATTTTGAGTCATCATTGTGGGTGTGAATCAATTCAATTGATTAGGTTTGAATACAGTTCACAGGTTTTCAGTTTGATTGTTTTGCCAGTACAGAACAATTCAGTATATTTTAGTAGCAATTATTTGATTCAGTATTTTTTTAAATGCCTTTAGGGTTATATATTCTTAGGTATAAAACAAAGACAAAAAAAAAAAAAAATACTTCAGACTGTTTATTGCATCATAGTAACTTACTTTTTTCCAATTATTTGCCAAAACAAGCAATCACATTTTGAATATTTCAAGATCAAAACATGAATCAGCAGAACTTTTAATAAGTGCATTGAGAAAAAAGGTGAATGGTTATCCCTAGATATCTTGTGCAGATATCTTCACATTATAAAGAAATGTCTTGGTTGGAATTCTTGCAACCATACATGTGAACACTTTTACATCACCTTTACTCAGACTACACCTGCTTGGCGCTTTGATTCGATTGGCTGGGTTCAGAGCGAGCATGGCTTTGTTCTGGTCGGCTGTTTGCAGATCTGTGGGGCCTGAAGCCCAGGTGAGAAGCAGTGTGGAACAGCTCATAAATCATTCCATGTGAGTGGAGGAAGTTTTTTAATGAAAGCAAGAGGACATGGAGCTCTGGCACAGTGCTTGGTTAGCCAACCATTTTCCCAAATCGCCCTTCATCATGCCGTGGATTTAAACCTCTCTAATGCAGTCTAACCTGAGATCAGACCACATCACCCAGGAGAGTGAGAGGACCATTGGAGATGTGCGTGTAATGCATACTTATCACATAGGGCACTTGAAGTCACCATCATGACTGCAGAACATGGAGAAGATGCAGTACACATTACTTCCTATAAATAGTTTTTTTTTTTTTTTTTTTCATTTTATAAATGCACCCTAAACTCCTGATGTTATTTTGCCAAAAAAAATCCTTTAAAAAATGCCAGAATTGGTTTAAAGGGTTTCAAATGTACATGAAATTAAGCTGTAGCTCAGTAGACACTAACTAGTTTGGGACCAAGTGTTGGTTTACAGCTGTTGAAATTATATTTAAATTATATGACTGAAGAAAAAATCTTTTTTGAGCATTTTTATGTAACAGGGTTAACTTATTGTTTAACAAACAAATGAATAAATGTAGTTGTTTTTAGGAGTTTGACAGACCGTGGACAAATGAATTGTCATTGTTAGCAAGAGTATGAAGAATGTTAAATGTCTAATTTTTGTTCTGACAGCATGCAGTAGGAGCGTAGAACGACGTGTGGGTGAGTAAATAATGACAGAATGACAGGTGGGTGGTTATGCAGAATGCAGATGAATCAGTGTCAAAAATATAGCCTAAAATAAAGCAATTGAATAGATTCTTGAATAGAAAAGCACACAAAGGTAGGAAACCATGATTAGGAGCTTCCTTTGACTAAGCACTATGCCTGCAGTAAATATGGATTTCAGCTGTCTGATGTACAGTCCCTCTCTTCAAGGCCAGTCTGACAGATTCCACAATTCATCATCACCTTCCTGATGATGTTCGGGGCTCAGAGACATTATCCCAGTTTAAATCTATATTAAAGACGCATCTCTTTTGCCAAGCACTCACATAATACATCTCATAAGCTTGTACTATGCCAGCAGCCATATCACCCTGTAGCCCAAGACTGGTTTCCCACTGAAGCTAAGCAGGGCTGAGCCTGGTCAGTACCTGGATGGGAGACCTGGGAAAACCAGGTTACTGCTGGAAGAGGTGTTAGTGAGGTCAGCAGGAGTAGCTCACCCTGTGTGGGTCTTAACACCCCAGTATAGCGATGGGGACACGATACTGTCAAAGAGCACCGTCCTTCAGATGAGACGTTAAACCGAGGTCCTGACTCTCTGTGGTCATAAAAAATCCCAGGATGTCCTTCGGATAAAGATTAGGGGTGTAACCTTGGCATCCTGGCCAAATTTGCCCATTGGCCTCTGTCCATCATGACCTCCCCGTATACAGATTGGCTTCATCACCCTGTCTCTTCTCCACCAATAAGCTTGTGTGTGGTGGGCGTTCTGGTGCAATATGGCTGCCGTCGCATCATCTAGGTGGATGCTGCGCATTGGTGGTGGTTGAAGAGATTCCCCCTTCTATTTGTAAAGGGCTTTGAGTACCCGGAAAAGCGCTATATAAATGTAACAAATTAGTATTATTACTCCAGTCATAGAAGATCAAATGCACATGATTGTCTTTGCTTAAAATGTTATGAACAGCATTATTTTCCATTTCATTTTCTGTTTTATATTGGGATACCAATCCCGATCTAACTAGAGACTACGCCAGCTCCAGTTTGGATCCAGCCTCTTTATGAGAACTCTGAATCAAAATGCACCAATGCTAAATTTTCTGTATAGGCCTATTGTAATAATTATGTTCACAACTTGCAATTATTACTTTAATGAGCTTTCATGAGCATGATTTGTATCTTAGAACTGTACATTTCTGAAATATGGACTGAGTCACTGCTGATAACAGATCACTCTTTGTAATGTTGACTTGTGCATTTTCCATATGTAACGATCACCAGCTGGAGTGCCCTTGAGAGCCACCAGAGGGCACTCCACACATAAGACTATATTCACTCACTAACTACATTTCCCATAACTCACTGCCCGGACTCATCATCACTTATCACCTTCACCTGTACCTCATTTACTGATTGCATTTCACCTGTGTCTCACCATCCTGTTATTTCCTGTCTATTTATACCTTGGTCATTCATTCACTCACCGCTAAGTCTTGTTTAATGTTACACTGCAATTCTGAGCACTCTCCTGATTTTCTTGTTTCTTGTTTTTTGATACCTTGCCCTGTTCCCTGGATTACTCTCTTGCCTCTGGTCCCTGCCTGTTTTGTTTCTTTGTTTCTTTGTTTGGACTGCCTGTCTGTGTATGACCCTTGCCTGTACTTTGGATTACGCTTCTGGATTGCCCTCAAATAAAGCTGCATTTGGATCCACCTTCGAGTCTCGGAGCAGTTCGTAACAGAAGAGCCAGTGTCTTCGTACAAGATGGTCTCCGCCGAACCAGTGTCCCAGGACAAGATGGTCTTCACCGAACCAGTGTCCCAGGACAAGATGGTCTTCGCGGAGCCGGTGTCTGTTCCTCTTCCTGACACGGTGTCTGTTCCTGAGCCGGTGTCTGTTCCTGTTCCTGACACGGTGTCTGTTCCTGTTCCAGAGCCGGTGTCTGTTCCTGTTCCTGAGCCGGTGTCTGCTAATGCTGCTTTCAAAAGATATTTATTGTGAAAAGAGCGATGCAAATAAATATGAATTGAATTGAATCATGCATCAGGATGTCCTTTAAAGGCACAATATGTAAGATTTTTGGATTAAAATATCCCCAAAAAACACCTGAACAATGTTATACATTTTGTTGACTTGTGTACTTACATTATCCCAGATGTTTCCAAGAATGTTTAAATCCAGAGAAATAAGCAATTTTAACCAGGACACGGACCATTCCTGCCGTACCCTCATTTTCCCGTTTTATTTTGTAGAAACCATGGAAACACCAAAGACGCTTTAATATAGTATGTTTTATTAGACAAGGGAACAACTGTTTGGATACATTTATAGACAGAAAATGAATCATTGTTATATAGCTCAACACGTTTAGTCTTATTGTCTGAATCTCGTTTTCTTGATTTTTTTTGCAGCTTTATTTTTAGTAACAGTAATACAGCATTTTCGCCATTAAACAATATGTTTTAAAATTAATTGCATGCCATTTAGCAACACAAGCCATCCAGCATTTATTAATATGATATCGATGATATCATAATATGATATCTAATATCGATCTAGCTTACTGTAGTGTGCAACAAGTGTCTCAAAGCAGCCGCCAAGCGAACGCACAGAGTATAACGTTATAACATAATTTTCAACCCACTCAAATGTATCTAATATGATAAAACAGCGCTGCATTACCCCACTTACACTTGACCAGAATTAGCGAAAGCGGTGATTGTGGCATAATAAAAGTTCCCCTGCTGTCGAGCCGTGTGTCGCGCTTGTCTCTCATTAGCGATCGCTTCAGCGACCTCTTTCAGCCCCCACAACACTCAACCCTGCTCTGCTTCATACTACAGTTAATAATCTCATCCATTAACATGATTTCTGCCCGAGTCCTGTCCCGATTATTTTCAACCGGCTGTGAGGTGAAGACGAAAACGTGCTCAATCTCGGCGTCATCAATCTACGCCTTTGTTTTGTTTAGGTGACCTCTATCAGGGAAAAAAACTACATAGCATGGCTTTAACTTTTTATTGTTGTGCTGGGTAGTAACTGATTACATGTAAACTGGATTCAGATCTGTAATCAGTTTCTAAAAATGAAGTACTTGAAATAAGATTATATTACATTTTAAAATACTTGTAATCAGATTACAGTTACTTTTTTATTGATTAGATGATAACATATTATTTCACAATGGCAGTAAAATAATCATAATTCATTTATTCTCCCAAGTGTTTTATTTTAATTGTTCTAATATTTTACATATTTAAATCTTTATGATTTAATTAATTAATAGCTTTTCATTAAACTCACAAACCCCCTGCAGTTCCATGATGAACCCCAGTCTGGGAAACCCTGTCATTTTTAATGCACTATATGTTGTTGATAACAAAGAATTGAATATATTTTCTTTCTCTTTGTATTTTTATATCAATATGGTACAAGATCCTATCCAAAGCAATGTGATAAACGAAATTAGGTCAAAAGTAGTCAGATTACTTCCTTAAATGTGTAATTATTATAATGTGGATTACGTTACTACTACATTTTTTGCCATGTGATTTGGAATCGCTAATTTACCGCTAACTTACCCAGCACTGGCTGCGTTATAAAGTAAGATTCAGCAAATAACTACCATGTGATAGCCTATTGTTTGCAAGACTTCAGGGGTCATATTCACAAAACATCTTAACACCATGTCTACACTGGATGCTGCGTGGCGCGACACAACAAATACCCGCCAGTAAACTGATGCCTCGTTCTATTTATGACGTACCCCAAGCACTCGTGATACTTCTCATTGGAAGGACAAATGGATTTCCAATGGTCGCTTTGTCGAGTGCAGTGTAGACAACAAACTCTTAAAAATAGTGGGTCTGTCAGGCCTAATTTTAGGAGTATTTCACAAAGTATTTTAGAACTAAAAGCTCATAAATCTTTTCACATAACTCCTATAAGTCACTAAGACCAAACCACAAACAATCCTAAAATGGCTGTTGCTGGCAATCCACCTCAGCAATCCGCCCAAAGACACTGTACACCATTGAGGCAATAGGCGATAGCCTTAGGTGCTCCCTTATAAATGCAATAAATATTTTGATTTATAGATCATAATCTGCAATTACATACTATAAAGGTTTGTTTATGTACAGGCAATATGCATTGAATGATGGAGAATAAATCATAATAAATATTGTCTTTAAATTACATTTCAATTATTAATTTTGATAAGTCTCTCACCTTTCATATGGGAATATATGGAGGATTTTGAGAGAACATCAAGATGTCTTAAAGCACTCGTGGGACTGTATCAATGGTTTTCAGGTCTCTTTTTTCCCCTCAGGTTCTGAATAGTTCATCTTTTCCGTGGGGCTAGATGCAGTTTCTTCAGAAAAAGTCTGATGTTTGCAGTTCAAGCAGAAAGTTCCATCCTGCTCAGCAAGAAGTTGCAGGTAAACATGTCTCAAAGCAGAGCGAGTGGAAGCTCATGGGGCCTGAGAGGCAATATATAAGAGACAATGAAGAGAAGACATTCAATCAGACTTTTCTCCTCATATGTGTGTGGTCACTACTTCTGGGCTACTTCATCCAGTGTAACTTGAGTTGTAATTGCATTTCCACGGCAGAGATGAAACTAGCTGAGGGAAGCCTGTCTAGGGCAGAGGTCTGCAAATTTAGGCTGTGAGAGAAATTGTATATATAAGGATGCATTTTTTTTTAATGGATCTGAATTAAACGGTTTAATTGGAAGCTGTGGTCTGGTCTGCCTGTCTTCACATTTTGCTATCGGAATAAACCTTAACAGAAGAGGAACATTTTATAAATTTACCTTTTTTTTAATTTATTGTTTTTCTCCATTGTTTTTTTTTGTCAGACATGGTGAAAAACATCTTTTGTTTTGTTTTCTTTTATCATTCAAATTAGGCAAAAAAATAGATTTTTCATTTCACCAGCCAGATGATTGTAAGAGGCTAAAAGAAGCCTGAAAAAAAGAAGTTGTGAATACCAGTATTTAATTGAAAATATGATAGGAGATTCATGTGGAGAGACGGAAGCATTCCAAACTGCAATTATTTATTGTTTTAGCTGTAATACAAATCTGCATGCGTTTAAATACGAGATTACACTTCTCTTATCATCAACGGCAAAAAGTAGTTGACTTTATTCTTTTTTGATTTAATGATTCACTATGCAACTTTTTTTTTGCTCAAAATTATCAAAATGTAAATGAGTCAGTACATCATCAATCCTTCTTCCAAAACATGTTTTTTGGGTAACACTTTACAATAAGGTTTGTTAGTTAATATTAGTTAAAGGTGCACTATGTAATTTTTTTTTGTAAAATATCCAAAAACCAGTGTTATATATTTTGTTCAGTTGAGTACTTACAATATCCCAAATGTTTCCAACTATTTGTAAATCGCGAGAAATTGCTATTTTAACCAAGGAACCGGGACGTGTGATGGAGTCGCCTGTCGATTGCGTCATATCTGCGTTACCCTCGGTTTCCGGTTTTATTCTGCAGAAATGCTTTACTCTCACTGCAGTGTGAACAAGTGTCATAGCAGCCGCCGAGCGAACGCACAGAGTAATGTCATAACTTCATTAACACACTCAGATGTGTCTAATATGATAAACAGAGCTGCGTTACCTCATACTCATGACCGGAAAACCGGTCATAATAAAAGTCCCGCCTGAGACTGTGTCATAATAAAAGTCTGCCGCTCTTCTCATTAACAATCGCTCCAGCGGCCTTGCTCAGCTCCACAACACTCGGTCCTGCTCTGCTTCATACTACATTAACGTTAATAATTGCATCCATGAATATGATCTCTGCCTGAGTTCTATCCCGATTATTTTCTGCCGGCTGTGAGGTGAAGACCACATGTCCCAAGATGCTGCGCTCAAACGTGGCGTCGTCAAACTATGCCTTGAACAGGCCTCTGTTCCTCTAGTGGACGGAAAAGTTACATAGTGCAGCTTTAACTACATTAGTTAACATGAACTAATAATGAGTTGCACTTATAACGCATTTATTTATCTTTGTTCATGTTAATTTCAACATTTACTAATGGTTTGTTAAAATCTTGTTAACATTAGTTAATGCCCTGTGAACTAACATTAACAAACCATGAACAGCTGTATTTTTATTAACTAACGTTATCAAAGATGAACTAATGCTGTTAACTAATGCATTAACTAATGTTAACTAATACAACCTTATTGTAAAGTCTTACCTTTTTTCTTCACCAAGGTAAGCTTATTATAAGTGTTTATATTTTTGACCTGATGGGACGGTTTTCGTGGGAAATTGTACATAAGAATATCCTGTTTCAGAGCTGAAAACTTCCTTGTTAGTCAAAGAAAAGCTTTTATTGACACCAGGCCCAGCAAACGATCAATCTCAGAATGTGCCCGGCTATTACGTATAAGTGTAGTGAAGCAGTGCCTCAACAGAGGAAAAACAACGCCTCGCCCCGCCCACCGGATCGTGCCACTAACATGACAGCTAAGAGCAGCATAGAGCTAATTCTAAGCAGTAAACATCCCACATAAGCTTTTTGGATTCAGATTTTTAAGCATTCAGATTCCAATATAATGAATGCATGGGTGAACTTTATTTTTAATGAATATCCAGCTCACATGGGGAAGACATTGCACGCATGTTCATTTAACCACGGAGTCGTTTGTAAATAAGGGACCTAAATAGGGATTTGCAGACAGGATGAGATTACATGAATGGATGAAGTAACACTAATGTGAGTAAAAAATGTTTTTCTATATGTGATAGTATTGCATTGTTACAGATCGTTTGATATCTATGGCTTATGTGTCACACTGTCACAGGCTGGAAAATACTTTATTTGTAGTGTTCTTGGTTCATTACTGTCTTGATGTGCGTTGTTCACACTCTTGACTCTGAATTTGAAGGGCGCGCACACCTGCGCGTGTGTATGATTCGCGTTTATATTCATTGATCGGGCGGGCCAAATAAAGTTGATAAAAAGTATCATTCCAATCAATCGTGGGGGGATGAGAGATGAATAATTGTGTTTGTTTGATAAAGACATTTTGCGAGCCCTGGCTGTGGGCTGGGCGATTAATTCCGGTTGCTGTTTGCCACACGCTTTCACTGACAGGGGGAGCAGGAGCTCATTAAATATGCAAACCTTATCCAATCCTAACCGTGGGCATTTACTTCCAAGTCTTCAGTGCGGCACGCCCATCAAAACCGACCGTGTCTTGAGAGGAGAGAGGCTCAACACCAGGTCAGAAAATAGCCTATTACTTATTCATTATGATGTTTTTGAATGTAAAAACCACGCAAACGCAATAAGTTGACCTCAGACAACAGTATACATTTTTTTTTTACTTTAAGCCTATAGCAAATGTTTTATGAGCAATAATAACCACATTCATCCGCATAGTCATGCAGAAGCACAACCAAAACAATGTTATTCGGCAAAATGCATGCAGTTTTGTTTTTTAACTGCTAGAGGGCCTGAAGAGGAATTGAAGTGCAAAGCTTTTACTTTGCAGGTCACATTTAAAAAGACTTCCGCAAAGTGGATCCTCACTGTAAGTTCCTCTGGAACTGCCCCACCTCATCCTACCTCCTCGTTCCACACAGTGCATGTAGAGAATTGATATGTCCGCCATGATGGCGATCCCGGTTCACTGGTTGTAGAAAGGAGCAGCAACAACTGTATACTGTTGAAGCACGTTTTGTGCTGTGCACCACAGAAACACATTGTTTGCATTTCAAAGAAGCCAACATGCTTATAGTTGTCTGTACATATCAAATTGGGATATGAGATGCATTTTAAATGGTTTTAGAAACTGTTGCTATGTCAGTATAAACAGTGAATAAAATGATCTCAGAAGAAGCCTCTTTCCTTTGTTTCCTGTGTTTTTCATCCATTTCATTGCTCTCTCTTTGGTTCTCTGTTTTTTATTTCCGTTCTCACCAGGAGAATTGTGTTTGAAGTCACACTCCTGTTTGGAACAGCTCAATTCACATCAGAAGAACAGGTATTTATTTCCTTGACTAATGTATGTGGGATGACTGTGCATTGGTTGATATTGCTTATACATGATGCAGATTGGTTGTTTCAGTATTTTGGTTGGCCACTGATTTGTTCTCTCTGCCATTCGTTTAATTTGGTACCATTTGGGTTTTTAAAATGTGGAAAACGATACTTATGGGTGCAGTATGCAAGTTTTTGACTGTACTAAGCATAACCATCATAATACCATCATATTTCTGCAGATATATTTAGGAAACATGCTGAGATCATATACTCGGTTCTCTGAAAAACAATGCTACAGCCAGTTATTTTACTTTGAAATGTGTGTTCTGTGTCGGAATGTGTGTTTTTGGTTTGGTCTATAACGCACGTTGCGAATTTACCCAATAGTATTTCACCACCACAGGTTGCCAGTTGGCAGAAAACAGCGTATTGCTGCCATGGAAGCCAGCGAAAAAACTGGGTCAGTGGTCTACCCGACCTAAAAAATCCATCTAAAAATCTCTATGAACTGAAGCATATCAAAGCAGCACTAGGTAACTTTTCAACCTTCATAATATATTTTCAAGACTCTTGTGATGATACATCGCTTACAATAGGTTGAATGACACGTCTGCCATAGCCTGACGGGGTCTGTATCGTTTTTAATCGTACTTTTAAACTTCGGGTTTCGGGTAGTAACCCGAGAAAAAAAAGAACTACAAAATTCGACTGCTTTACGGCATATACGTCACTTCCTTAAATTCGGACGTGCGAGGGTAAGAATAAACGGCGTGTACAAGTTTGGTAGGGGCTACATTCTCGCAAGTAAATACATAAGACGTACAAAATCATATTTTAGGATACTGTAACGCGTGTGTCCGGGTGAAAAATACGGATAGCTCACTCAACGCAACTGGAGTCGATGCAAACACTGAGGCGATTGACATCAAACAGCCCGCACTTTATTCCCCACGGAACCCCCACAAGAGTCCGGCACAAACTCCACTTCCGTCCACAGCATTACCCAACAGAACAAAAATAAATGAATGTTTGCAACAGAAGACAGAAAATAATCCACACACATGGGAGCTCGAGGCGCAGTGTTCACACACACACACACACACACACACACACACACACACACACACACACACACACACACACACACACACACACACACACACACACACACACACACACACACACACACACACACACACACACACAGAACGCAGGCGCTCCAACCGGGGCGAACGCTCTTAAAGGGGCCAAACTATTTTCCTAGCCGTTACAATACCTAACATGTCTGTGATATTTGTTTATTTGTCTTGCCTCAAGCTATAATGCAAATCATTTTTTTCAAATTTGAAGATTCATCTATGGTAGCTTGATATTATATTGACGATATATGGTTATTACCTACCACTCAAACATTGAATTGAAGTATCATATACGTAGATTCTGTAAAACGGTAACCAATAGACTAGACTACTATAATGACGCTGGCTTGTAAACGTGAGCATCGCGATCATTTGGCGTTTGAAAAAAAAAATTAAACCCATGAAATTATATTCATATGTCATGCTGAAACATATGCCACTCTACCTGGGATGAAGACATTTCACACGAGCAGAACACCTGCATGTGAACTCCTGCAGTGTTCAGGGCTATCATAGTTGTCATGTCAACAAATGCACGTGCTATATGCATCCCCTAATGTAGGATGACAGAGTTTACGACAGTAGTAGAGGACAATACTGTTTCCCAACTGTAGGGGGAGCCCGAGAGCAAAAGTTACCTAGTGCTGCTTTAAAACGCGGATAAATCAGCTCATCAATTTACAGTGTGTAACGGGTCATCGGCGTCAACGCTTGACGGAGCTTGGTGCTGGTGCTGACACGACCGTCATAGTGACAACAGCCAATCATACTATTTTTTCAGTATTGCATGAATGTAATTTGGCCAGCGTCTGCACTAGGGTAGCATAGGCAATCTGATTGGCTGACGCCTGTGTTGGCGCTTGAAAATTTGAAAATGTTTCAACTTCTGCCATGAGCAACGCATGTGACGTGACGCAATAGAAACCGACAATTCAGTTCGGCAACGCATGACGTCAGCCATTCAAAGTAAATGAGAGGCGTTGATACCGATGCAGTGTAAGTCTCCTTGCCTTCCATTGTCAATTGCGCTCGTTCCTGTTGCGTGTCCTCAAACTGGCAACCCACGTGAGAATCGAGTCTGAGGATTAGGGGGTGGTGCAAACAATTTGGACTGCAGTACCCATTTCAACCACTAGCTGTCAGCTGTCTACATATTGCACCTTTAAGTTTCTTTATGTTTCATCTTTGTTGGCTTAAAGCCTGAGCCTGGTTTCTCCCAAGGTTTTTTTCTCCATTATGTCACCTGATGGAGTTTTGGTTCCTTGCCACCGTCACCCCTGTTGCCTTTGGCTTTTTGCTTGCTCAGTTGGGGACACTAAATATTTAACTATATTACTTTCTATTAAATTCTGTTGCATTATTTTCCTGTTACCATTGTGAAGCTACTTTGAAACAATCTGCATTGTAAAAAGTGCTATTTAAATAAAGGTGACTTGACTAAATTGTGCATAGACAAGGGGGTAATCCAGCCCCCGGAAAGCGTACCTTCCATAGGGGCAGCCATTGCTAACCAAGCCATCACCTTCTATTAGCATCCCATTGACTCCCATTCATTTTGGCCTCACTTTGACAGTGAATATCTTTACATCTGAGGCGTTTAAAAACTCCATTCGTCCATTGTTTATTTCTAAACAAACACGACAATGTATAAAAGGCTCCATTACCTTGTATCTTACACTATCGCCCTGTTGAAGCTGTTTTTGTAAAAATATAGGCTAACGATTGCGTCTGCGACTGTGTCGTGCTGTTGAGCAAATTACCATGTAGACCCGAGGAGAAGCTCGTAGGCAATCTTTTACTGTCTAGTAAAAGGCAATCGGGGGGACGTGGAGGCATAAACGCAGATAGAGATGTTGTAGATCCTGCTTCATTCATTAAAAGTGGCTCCTGCTCACCCTCTCTGTCTCTGCAAGATTCGGTGATTCAGATTTGACTTTGCACAACTACTAGAAGACTTGCCACTGCCAGACAGGTTGCTCACGTCACATCTACGTCTACTGCAGTACGCTCAGCCACCAGGAAGTGAGTGCTTCTATCTGACTTCAATTATCTCCGTGGAAGTCTATGGGGTCACTCTGTCCATTTCTTTTACTGTCTATGTGCATAGACAATTGTACAAAATGTCCGCTATGGACCAATAAATAATAGCCTAATAGACTTCTAATATAAACTTTAATCAGAGACCCCTTTTTTAAGGAAAAAACACGCTGACTTGTGAATGTGTGTAGCTGCGTTCACGCCATGTCGTAATTACTGCAGGCTCGAGATGACAACATGTGATGCTCTATTCGGAACTGTTTGAGTCCTTGGACTGGGAATAATGCATTTCTATGGCACAACTATCAACACCAACATGAATCTGCAATGGTCAGGTGGTACAAGTAGGAGCTCTCCGAAAATTCCCATCTTACAAGCTGTGATTATGAGTTCTATGTGAATGCTTGAAATCTCGTAAATTATGGTAATTGCAACATGCCGTGAATGCACCTTGAAACTCGGACATACTACATCTGATATTTTAACATTATCATGTGACCTATGTTGTATTGCTTCACGCCCATCCACAAATCCTCTCCCGTTGCCCCATGGGGTAGTAAAATGTCCATTGAATGCACACTTCAGAATCTTGCTGAAAGTTGTAGGTCATCTGGGTACTTTTTGCCTACTGTTTTATGAATAACTATGAATTTGGACATACTACTCGGTTTACATACTGTTTTTGCCTACTGTATATAGTATTGAAGTATGTTCGGATGTAGCATTGATTTCACTGTTTATTTAAATGAGTAGAATTGTTT
Organism: Romanogobio albipinnatus; assembly: GCA_023566225.1. Lineage (NCBI taxonomy): Eukaryota > Metazoa > Chordata > Actinopteri > Cypriniformes > Gobionidae > Romanogobio > Romanogobio albipinnatus. Next base: position 41,948,906 of record CM042256.1, read on the forward strand.
GGAAAGACACACTTAATTCTCTTTTACATTTACAACAAATTTTTGTTTTTGTACTTTCGCATTATTAAAATATGATAATTTTAACTAAATATTAAATAACTAAAAAAATATATATATATATATTTATCTCCTTTACTGATTAATTTACAACAAAAATTGTTTTATATTTGTTCGCATCATTAAAATACAATAGGGCACCAAAAACCAAATCAATTTACATTGCAAGCATGGTGCTAGCAACACAAAGGTCATGGGTTTCGATTCCCAATGAATGCATGAATTGATCAAATGTATGAATGCAAATGTAATTTGTTTTGGTGTCAGCCAAATGCATTCATGTAAAATTGATAATTGCTTCATATTTATAATAACTTTCATATCATATTAACATCATTGTCTTTTAAGACATTTTAGGAAATCTATGTAGCAGAATGTGGAAAGACTAGAACAAAATTAAGTTTTAGGCACAGAAATATGTAATTGTATATGCAAGTAGTAAATTCTTTTTCTGTTTACAGATGCTGTTTCTAATGTCACGTCATGTACTGGACTGGAAGACACTGTCAAGCTTGCCTGAAATGAAGGTGGAAAAGACTTCAAGGCATTGAACTAATTTCTGCTGCGATACAGTATAATTCACCACTAACAAACCGATCTCTGTGAGTGAAATTGAGCTCTTTCACCTTGAGCATGTCTATTTCCCATTTATTGACAGTAATTAAACTTTGGAAAATATTGCAGTGCGGAGGAAATCGATTTTGCAAGTGGCTAAATTTGACCTAATATACGAGGTAGAGGCGAACTGGGTTGAATGAAATTATTTCAGGCTCTGATGAGAGATTGATTTTGTAGTACATTTGCAGTAGTTTGATCCTCCCTGTTGTAAAAAATGATTATGGAGTGCAAATACACACAATGTAGAACCATGGATCTCATCTCCCGTCAACTCCGCTTGTTAATAAATATTGCTCTTCTAAAAATGTTTATGAAATCTTATTGAAACATAATGCACGGATGATTGCTCTCACTGCGTCTTTGATTCATGCCACTTATGAGCTTTAAATCTGGGAGAAAAATATTCTCATGACAAATACTTTTATATTACATTTACTTAACTCTCCATGAATCATTTTTCCTAATTATAATGTCTTTGTCGCCTTGATGTTAAAATGAGATACATTTAATTGGGAAGCATTTTTTTGTCTTGTTAAGCATACATCTCACTAAATTGAAGTAGATTTATGCTTAAACTTATTAAAACAAATGGGGCATGAGGTCCATATGACCTGCAATACATTTGTGGAGTCGTTAATTAGTATTATTAGTATTAATTAGTCATTTAACACTATACATGACTATAAATTCCCTTGTTTGAGGTGCACCATTAAGCTTACATGATAATATTTTAGTAATATGCAACTGTCTGTCATTTATTTATTTGCCAAACAATGGTAATGGTCTTAAAATCTGCTAGTTACAGGTAAGCGGATCCACATCAGCTTTGGCGCCTACGTTCTGTTTTTATGTGTAGTCATCATTGTCCTGTGTTCTCATTGGTTTGCTGGCATATGGGGGATTTCATGAGCAGGGAAATCTGTCCGTGAATCGTTCTCCGAAGTGGAAAAATGGGCTGTTGCTGCCAGATCTCCATAAATGAAAATCACATTGTATTTGATACAGAACTAAAGGGCCAGATTTACTAACAGTTTGCACCAACCACAAACTGTCAGGATTTACGAAAGACACGCAGTGAAAAATTTGCGCTGAAAAGGCGTGGACAGGGTTATTTTTGAGGCTGACCTTATTGCATATGCATTTGAAAGAGTTTCCCTTTCAAAATTTCTGGGAGGAGAGTATAAATGAATCATGCAAGGTGATTAATTAAGGTTTGCGCCATTATTTAACACCCCAAAAAAAGCATTTCTTAAACCAGATGCTAATTTGTGCTGCTCATGGTAGATTGCGTTGGTCATTATGGAAATGTTCCGACTGCGTCTGTGTTCTTTAATTTGCATGTTTTCAATAGAACTGTCCACTCCCATCAGCACTTTTTTGGAATTGCGCTCTCATGCTAATTTGCCTTGTTTAGTAAATCAGGCCCAACATCTAATGAAAAAACGTCATAACTGAACCTATTTGTTTTCTGCATAGGGAAATTATTTTTTTACGAAAACGTATAAACTGTTAAAGACAGACCTACTTAGACCTACTGTAACTATCCAAGGTTGAAAAGAATACCTATTTTTTTATTTATTGTACTTATATTTATTGTAGCCTAATTATATTTTATGTACAATAGGCTACTAATAATTATTATATTATTCTTTTTTTTTTTATTAAAACAAACTTCTGGCATATTTATATATTTAAATTGACACCTGCAGTGGTGTTTCTTATTTGTCGTCTATGATTTTGTGTGTGAAGTATGTAGTTTCTGCGACACTGGTGACAACTAGCAGAATTGCAAAAATACCGCATATTTTGCAAACAGCCCTTTTCTAGTAACGGCTATTACTAGTGCTTGTGATGGCATGTCTCAACAGGTAAATGTAGGCTACTTTCAATAAGAATATTTTCAATACTTTCAACATATTAAGAATAGATTTAGCTGTGTTGCTATGTGTCATGAGAGTAAGCAACTGAGTAGCTTACACTCTAGAGTAAACGCGAGCGGTTCGCTTATAATAAACCATCAGTATCTCCGCTTTTTTGACCCAGCATACCTTAAATAAGTCACCGCTTGCCACTGCATATATTCTAACCCTTCCATCTGAATGCCCTTCCCTTTGGACCTTTGGTACACTGTAAAAAATTTTTTTAGGAAAAATTGTGAAAATTCATCATTACATATTGGCCCAATAAATGACTTCCAAATAATTATCCCCATGCAAAAAGATTCATTGTACTAATCATAGCTTAAGATCTTCACTCAAAATTAAAATTGTATATTCACCGAACATATTTAATTGTGCTCAGTCAATCTATGAAGTCGAAGTGAAAAATCCATGTTGGGTGAACAAGTCCTATGTCCTACCAAAAACTGTATACGCATTCACAAAATGCGCTTTGTGCATGGAGATTTCAAATGCGGATCTGCGGGAGCGCGAGTGCGAGCGGAGCCGAACCAGCCGGCGTTCCCAAGAGAATAGAGAGATATTCATCGTCACAAGACGTTGGTGAGTATTGAGCACTGAAATTATTCTCCAGAGTTTTGCTTTATGACCCAGTATGAAGTTTAAAAGGCATTTTGTATAATCACAAGTTCATGCATTCATTGGTTTCACGAGTGTGTTCTCGTTTACCACATAATGATCTAATGGTAGCCAATAGTTTTATTTTCCTCATGTCTTATATGTCTAAAACAATAGGTAATTAGTCAATTAAGCCATTTGTGTGATATATGCGGCATGCAACCGTTGAACATGGTGCCGGAGATTGCATTTGGCGTCAGCCTCTTTTAGGGCTTAAGTTATTGCCAAACACGTCAAGCTCGATTTTCTTATTCGTCCATTCATTCATCTCATCCTCATTATATAATGAAGAACTTCTGTTCTGTCATTTGCCAGATGTGATGCAGGGAAACTTTGCCATTAATGTTAGTTTTTATTTTATTTGCAGGTTTTTAGCTTGCCGTGCCGTGTTTTCTTCACCACATTAAGACATCCTGTTATGCAGAAGACTTCTTGAATATTCAGAGTTTTTCCTTATTGAAAATAAGGTATTTTCAGCATATATCCTGTGTTGGAATTTACTTGTTAATAAAGTAATGTGATAAAATGTCAACCCTGTTGTCTGTCTTCTGTACTTTGCTTAATATATTTATTTTTAAGTCATTTTTGTCTTTTGGGACAGTGAGAAATAAACAATTGTTACTACAATTTAAAATATTTAATTGGACCAACCTCACAGTTTCACTGTAAAACATTTCTCCAATTCAAAATTTTCTAGTAAGCGATCACATCTAAATTTTTTAGTTGGCCAAATTGAAAAATTTAGATGTGATCGGTCACTAGAAAATTTTAAATTGGAGAGGCCTGACTTTTTTTACAGTGTTGGTAAACTACATTTTTCCATTGGCTCAACATATTATTTATAATTGAGCCCATGTTAACAGACTGTTGCCACAATGGATAAAATTCAATTCACAGAAATTCAATTTGGCTAATTGAAAAATTTAGATGTGATCGCTCACTAGAAAATTTTGAATTGGAGAGGCCTTAAATTTTGTACAGTGTATCAACCGCTCACTGGATATTTTTTCTTTTTCTGACCATTCTCTGTAAACCCTAGAGATGGTTGTGCGTGAAAATCCCAGTAGATCAGCAGTTTATGAAATACTCCAAAACACCGACAACCATGCTATGTTCAAAGTCACTTAAATCACCTTTCCATTCTGATGCTCAGTTTGAACTTCAGCTGATCGTCTTGACCAGGGGTTGGCACTTCCAGTCCTGCAGGGCCACTGTCCTGCAGAGTTTAGCTCCAACCCTGATAAAACTCACCTGCCTGTAGCCCTTTAAGGCCCGGGTATACTTCGGCCGTCCACGTTCGTGCACCGCCCGCATGACGTAATTTTCGTAATTTCGTAATTTTAGGCCGGCCGCACACCCCGTCCGCGCGCAGCCCAAATTTCGAGACCGCGCGGATGGTCCGTGTGCAACAGCGCATGCGCCAGCAGTACAGAAGAGTCCACTAGGTGGCAATACGCACAGTATTGAGCACAGTGTTCAGCCGTCGAAGAAGAGTGTGCAAAGACCGGTTTAAAAACAACACGCTTTAAAAAAGAGAGAAAAACACAACAATGGACGGCGAACTCGACGAGCGTTTGAGCGAAGAGATTAGAAAGTACCCACATTTGTACAATTCATGTTTGAAGGAGTACAAAGACCTGTTTAGGGCGGCAAATTCATGGAGGGAGATAAGCAAAAATATTGGTAACAGGACTCAGTGCTGCCCCCCAATGTCTGGTAGAGCATAGGGAATAAATGTACTGCGCATGCGTCGAACGCGATCATCCGCGCGCATCCGTTGTGTAGTATACTTTGAAAGACGCGTGGACAGGGCTGCGCGCGTGACGCGTCCGGGCGCGGTAAGTGAAGTATACCCGGGCCTTTAGTAATCCTGAATACATTGATTAGCTGGTTCAGGTGTGTTTGATTGGGGTTGGAGCTAAACTCTGCACGACAGTGGTCCTCCAGGACTGGAAATGCCCACCCCTGGTCTTGACCATTGCTGTGTTCGAAATCGCCCCCTATACCCTCATTCGCTATTCCCTATATTACTCCACTAATATAGTCCACTTGAAGGAGTGAATGGAAACGAGTGAGTGAATTTGGACACTGAGTGTGCCGGGAAGGGCTGCCCCTTGTGGTTTAATAATTATTTGAAATGTAACAAACTGGCAGTTCCATGTCTACATCTCTAAATGCACTCAGTTCCTGTCATGTGATTGGCTGATTCGATATTTGTGTTAACAAGCAGTCGAACGGGTGTACCCATTAAAGTGGCCAGTGAGTGTATAGCCTATTATATATTAAGATATACAAAAATGTATTCTGTTGTCATGCTTTCCGTAGGCTAGAATACACTACACGACTTTTGCTCAGATTCGGCAATAGTTGTTGAATGTTTGTGCCAGGCCAATCTGCAGATTTTGTGTGTTTGGAAAACAATACCAAAATTCTAATTGAAAAATATTTTTTGCAGGCAAGTTATAGAGCAGAGGATCATACATAATGCAACTTCGACAACAGAGAAGCAATCTGAAGGTGTACTTGGATGCAGATGTTGTATGCAGGCCGCTAAACAATATATCACAGTCGTCTTCTATTAAACTGTCAAATGCGCTGTAAAATGCATGATCTGAAACCACAGATTTAATAACAGATAACTGAACTCCACATCTGGCAATGCCAAAACTCAGAAAAGCATAACAAGACAAAAAAAAAAAAAAAAAAAAAGAATGGCTGCCTCCTTCCAGATTCACCAGGTAAATACAGTTTCACCAAGCAGACATCAGGTCATGTTTTATTCAATGCCAATGGCCTATTAACCTTATAAAGCAGAAATGCACATTCCAACAGTTCCCAAAAATGCAAATGTTTACTTGTGTTTTTTTCATTGTCTGTGTTTGTGAAAAACAATGCTGTCCAAAGATTAATGATGTTTTTTCAGATGTATAACTATTAAGAGTAGTAGTTTTAGGGAAAGACCACCATTTAAGGTTTCAGCCAGCATATACTGTAGGTAATTCCCAATTCCAACTCCTAAATAAATCCAATTGAGTGTTCCATTAGCATGTTGCTAAGCTAAGTTTTTTTTTTTTTTTTTTTTTTTTTGCGCAGTGCATTTTGAGATTGATAAATACATAAAAAAAATACATGATGCTGTCTGATTTTTCCCAAAATAAGAACATTAGTGACAACATTTTTGTCACTCAGAATGTCACTGTTTTTCTTTTTCATTTCTTTTTTTGCTTTTTGCTCACATTTAAATCTCATTGGTCCATATAATAATCATTGCACTTTCTTTATTAATGTCCATTCAAAAGTATATTTTTTAGTCTGACGAAATATTTATTTTTGCCAGCCAGAACATTTGTGTGGGGTGATTGACTAAAAGTGCACATGTGACCTGACTAGCCACGCCCTCCAGCCAAATGTTGAGAGTGTGACAGGAATAATTGCGATCAGGAGTGAATGTTCTGCTGGCACTTCCCACGCTAAATCATAAAGTTAATCAAATTTGAGCTGTAAATGGGCCGGATCAAACCTGCAGATAAAAATAAATGTGTAGAGCAGTGGGGGACTCCTCTCAGCTTTAACTATGCATAGGAAACAAGAGAGGGCTGCTTAATCTTTCATGAAGTACAGTCTCAGACCTTACCTTTGACCTCAGATTTTCACACTTTCAAGGGCACGACTGAAGTGATGGGAAACAAGAGACATCCATTCAGACAGCGAGGGCTTTGTTCAGGGGATGTGGAGCAACACAGGCCAGAGTTTCAAGTCAAAGTGCATGAAGTGGAAGAGCAGCAATAAAGACTCTTTTTAACCTGAAAATGGTTCCTCCACATGCTGTATATGACGGTAAGACAGCATCAAGTGTTCATGAAACACAAGGCTGTAATCTCCATGAATATTCAGATTAGTGGTCAATTAGGTGTTATTCAATGGTTGATGCTTACATAATTACATTTTGGTCTCTGAATTACTGACATGATCCTGGATTCTTCCTTCAAAGCTCCTTATTGACTTATCATAGTACCATGATGTCCATAAAATCAAACCTCCTTTGTATTAATACATGTGACATTTTTAATAAGCACGTGAACTCACATTTATCTTAATCCAGATATTCAAATTGAGTCAATTAGTCATAGAGAAATTTCCATGACTATAAAATCAAACATAAGTCATATAATCTCAAATGTATTAAGGTATGAGATGTATCCTTTGGTAACCCACAGTCGACGATTAGTGGAAATAATTAAATTGTGGTTGAAAATAGTGCAATTTTTCTCAAATGTACGAGAATTAAGCATTGTAGACATTACGTCAGTATGTTTTCTTGGTTACGTTATGATGTCTTGGAAGTCTGTCTAAAACAGTCCATGAAGGACGTGCCTTCATAGAAAAACACTGTCTGAAGTCATTGACTGACTGGGCAGTGAGGCAGCTGCCTTTAGATTCACAGCCAATAAAACCACATCGCAATGTGTTCACAATGATTTCATCTAAAGCACACTGTATGCCTCACTGCTCCAATAGTTACACAAGAAAAGGGAACTGTCAGACGATCTTGTCAAAACTGTGGAAATCTTTGCAAAAATAAATGAAAAAGACAGCTGAGAAAGTTTGTATATCATTGACTTTTTGAATCTTGAACCATCCCAATACATTTGTATTGGACTTATATGAGGTAAGCAATTCTTTTTCAGATAGACACTTAATTTGTTTTTCTTCTCAAGTCACGTTTGATCTCGCGAGTCTCCGTGAGCTCTCGTCCCACTGCGAAAATGTCACTACAATCGATAGGTGTGTGGTCTCGTAGTCCGGATGAATCTTCTAGTGTGTGCATTCGGAGGATTATAATGCAAAAAAATCAGTTGGAAATGCCCTAATGTCTGTGGTCTACCACAGTTCATTGAAAATCGTCTCAGTGTCCCAGTCCTTATGCGGCAGTCGTCTATGAGGGGCTGCTGCTTTACTTTCGTATTTATGGGGGGTTTTTTGTAAATAAAGTTATGTAGAACATTAGCCGGTTCCCGCCTCCTTCTTCCCTGAGCCTTGAACATTGTTAAACCTATAGGTATATAGTGCACTGCAGATCCCCAACACTACACATCCAACAGCAGCTAGGAGCACAGATCGTGCTGACAGCACTGTCAGGCCTGACACTGTTCTCAGATGAAAACTCAGGGTCGTCATATATGGCTGATGCACTGTACTGTTGCCTACAGCTGAGTCATCTTAATAGAACTGAACAAATATCATTGTTTAAGTTTAATTTAGTTAAAGGAGCTGTATGTAGGACTGTGGCCAAAACTGGTACTGCAATCACTTTCAAATTACTGTAGTGCGGCGTATCCCTCTACCCCTCCCCCCTGACTCGAGGTTGCCAGATAGGCTGCAGGATCCAGCGGGAACGTAGGCTGCTACACGGAGCTTTCAATGGCAAGTGTGGGGGTTGAGGTGCTGGGGCCATAATAGCTGAAGAGACAAGCGTTTTTGTCATAAGTAGGCTAACAAATAACAAACATTGCCACGGCAAGTATAACGCGGGACAAATTACGCCATGTCAGCGTTCAATATCAACAATGGCTATCACATGGTTGATTTCAGTCCCATCAGAAACGATTGAGAGTAACTAAATAACATTTGCAATGGTCATACAGGTCAACTTGCAGCATGTTTTATCCACTATATATACGAAGAAAGAATGAGGAATATTTTTTACCGAGGTAACGTTAGGCTACTTCTCAAATACGTTTTCACATTGCCATAATAGGCGTGCTAATGATGTTTTCATCAGCGTCTCAGCATAATGACAGAGAAACGGGCTCTGATAATGCATTACTAATGTTAGCAATGACGACTCGCCATTTTTATTTAACAAACAATTCCTTAACGTTACCTTTTCAATTCAATGACCCACCTCCTCCATCTGCGCTAACCTAACGTTACTTTGCATGAACATGCACAACTTTGTTCGACTGTCGTGAATATTTGAAATGTCCATTTACATTAAGTACAAGTTAGCCAAACATAGATGAACCTTACCTGTCCAGGAGAAAATTAGCAACGTTGGCGTCAGTCTTCAAATTCTTCTCCGTTTTCAGCCGTCTCCATCTTTCAAAGGCATCTCCTATACAAATCCTTGTTTTATTTCGGACACTGTCACAACGTTTTTCTGATTCATATCGAGGTCATTTAGGTTTCGTAAAGTTAGACATTGTTTATCCAAAAAGTTTGTAGCTGCAGCTGTGATAACTAGCAGAGCTGGCAACCCGAATGCAGAAACACTGCTGACTTCGTGATTGGTAGATAGGTGGTGGGCGGCGCTTCAGGCATGACACAACATGTCAACATCAACATCAGTTGAGGGCTGCAACTTCAATTTTAAAATGACAATATCTTGGCCGGACAACTGTTGTCAGTGATATAAGTATTTGAAATTAACATGATTTCTTAATGTCTATTGACATATTAGGGCCATTTTATGATTAATTGAAATACATTTCTTACATACAGTTCCTTTAAGGAAAAGACAACGAGCAGGAGATTGCAGCAGTCAAGTTTCAGTCTACACATTTCCTTTTTAATTAAGCACCTCCAGTCTCAAACCCCAACTGCCCTTCCCCCATACACACACACACACACACACACGCATAAAAAATGCAAACAGATTTTAAATGACATTTGACTGCTTTTCATCTCAAAACTTTTAATCAAATATTAAGAGGAATATTTTCATTTGAGCTATTGTGTACAAAGCAGAATTGCTTCATTTAACTATTTTATTGTAATTCAAAGTGGGAATTATCAAAGAGAAGTATCAGTTAATACAATTAATAATAAAATGTTGGCAGTATTTATAATTCATTCCCCCCGCTAAAAAGAAAACCACAAACGACTAACAGAGCTGCTTAACTTAGGATATATTCAACAAACTCTAATTAGTAATGCTTATTGATGTTGAGTTGTAAGAGAAACTCGTGTGTGTGTGTGTGTGTGTGTGTGTGTGTGTGTGTGTGTGTGTGTGTGTGTGTGTGTGTGTGTGTGTGTGTGTGTGTGTGTGTGTGTGTGTGTAGCAAGCAAAGATATGGATGACGGAGGGAAAAAAACATGGCGTAGAACAAAATACTATTGTTTTGTTTCATCAGTACAGGATGTCTCTCAAAGAAAAGCATATACATCCATTGCCAAGCATTGAGGATAATGAAGCTTCATGTAGTGAACAAAGGCACCTGATTGAACATTTAGAAAACAAATGTAGGAGGAGACATCAAAGGATTACAATGAATGAATGATTACAGCATTGCATTATTTTTATCTGTTAACATGAAAAGTCAACATGAAATTAAAAGCATGAAATGTTTGCTCTCTTACTACAGATTCCTGCAAAATATTATAGGAACATTCAGTAAGAAATATAAATGCATGTTATAGTGTTATAGAACATATTATTACTGTGTGTTTGTTTGTGTGTGTGTGTGTGTGTGTGTGTGTGTTTGTGTGTGTGTGTGTGTGTGTGTGTGTGTGTGTGTGTCATGATTCCAGCCTGTGCTTCCCTGTCTTTTGAGGACTTTTTTGTTATTTCATGTCTTGTCAAGTTTTGTAGTCCTTTGTAGTTTTTCATGTTGATTAGTTCTCCCAGGTGTTTCCCATTTAGCCACTCCCTCTTGTTATCGTGTTATCCTTGTTTCCCTTTGTGTATTTATACCTCTGTGCTTCAGTTGTTGTTTGTCGGTCGTTGTACTCCTGTGTGTTCTTGTCGTCACGCTCCTGCCTATTTTGGATACCTTTGTTCTTGGACTTTCTGTGTGTGGTTTGTTATTAAATCTTTCATGCTGCACTTGGATTCTCACTCAGCATCATCCCTGCTCACACATGACAGAGTGTGTATACAATATTATAATATTGTAATTTCCTTTAAAATAGCATGCATAACTTATTTCTTAAATGTGTTTGAACTTAATTCTTGAACTAACCCTGGTGCTCTTTGCATGTCGGCCAAAAATGACATATTTTCTATTTATTTATTTCAATTAAATGAATGGCCTTAAACAATTACTTAATAAACTGCAAAAAGTTAAGTTTCCTAATATAGGCACGGATTGATTCTGACAGCACTGCACAAGCTCGCGGCGCCATCGGCTGGACACTATTCACTTGTTAGCCAGGGTTCAAAGTCCAAAGTGCGAGAAAACCGGCTAAAACGTAGGCTACTCTTCAGTTGCCCGGTAACCTTTTTATGAATGGATGGATTTGAGAATGCGCTGGTTTAGTGTGAATATCTTGTCTGACGTGCTGCATGTTTTGGACGGAGTACAGCATAGCTTCCAGTTTCTCAGTAAATGTTTTTTCTGCGAGTGCTATATCGTCCCCTTAGAATTATAAGTTGTGTAGCCTACATTTTGGAAGTTTTATTTAGACAATTAAAAGGTTCTTACTACAGAGTCGAATGGAATGCAAAAAATAAAATTGTATTTTCGCCAAAATAAAAGCTCTGTTTAATGTTTGAAATAAATCAACATTTCTTGTTTTTAAAAGAACTCTCTTCTGCTCAGCAAGGCTGTATTTATTTGATTAAAAATACAGTAAAAACAGAAATATTGTGAAATAATATTACAATGTAAAACAGCTGTTCCCTTTCAGTCAGTCACGTTCGACGTACGTCGAATTGGGATCACTTCTGGGAGCCCCTATCAGCTTCGAGCTATATAGAACCGGCTAATGAACAATTGGCGTGCGAGATTTGCATCTCGCGCTCCGCCCCACACCGTGGGTATAAACAGGAAGCCAGAGCGAATGCATGCTGTCATTTGGAGCTGAACGGCATATGAAGAGGACTCTCATCATTGAGTTTACAGCTGCTATCAGCGACAGTTATTTGAGAAGACCGGAGATCGGGGATCAACGTGTGTTGGAGAGACGGCACACTTCAGCGGGTTTGCGGTGCTCACTGCTGCTCTATATATAGAAAAACTGCTGTTTTCACAGCAACCTGTTGGTTCGTGAGGGCGTTTTTCTGTTGAGTACAGGCACGGGCTGCACTAAACCCTGTGCGCTGTCGCGTTTTCCCCCTGAGTGCTTCAGCACAAGAGCGTTTCCTCACAAAAAGAGTACACGGGTGACGCTGCGTCTTTTTCAAGATGTCATTCCACCCATGCATTTCTGGATGCGGTCGTTCCCTGGCGCCTGCTGACGGTCACAATCGCTGTCTCACGTGTTTGGGCAAACAGCACGCTGAGGTGGCGTTTGTGGATAGTTCGTGTTCCCACTGCGGGAACATGACTATCTCGGAACTAAGATCGAGACTCACCTACCTCATCCCACAATCTAGTTCTATTCCTAACCAGAATAGACCTACTTCTTTGGATGGCCAGGGTGATCTGAGGATTACGTTTAGGGCACACCCGCTGAGGCCCCTATTCCCTCAGTTCCGCAACCGGTAGAGGTGACTTTCTCTATGCGATTTCTCTAGGCTATGCGATTCAGTTTGCCCGGTGTCCCCCCAAGTTCAGGGGTGTTCACTTCATGACAGTAGTGGAGGCGAATGCCCCCGTGCTCAGGGCGGAGATCACAGTCCTACTGGCGAAGGACGCGATAGAGCCGGTCCCTCCAGCCGATATGAGGTCCGGGTTCTACAGCCCGTACTTCATTGTACCCAAGAAAGGCGGTGGGTTACGGCCGATCTTGGATCTGCGATTCTTGAACCGGTCCCTTCACAGGCTGTCGTTCAGAATGCTAATGCAGAAACGCATACATTCATGTCTCGATTCTCCCTCGACACTGGCCCTTTCTGCGCTTCGCGTTCGAGGGACGGGCATATCAGTACTGCGTCTTACCCTTCGGCCTGTCCCTGTCGCCCCGCGTTCAGAGGCAGCGGCACCACTGAAACATTTTCAGAGGCTCCTGGAGCATATGGCAGCCGCAGTAACGGCGTTGGGATTGCTTCATATGAGACCGCTTCAACACTAGCTACACGACCGAGTCCCGAGATGGGCGTGGCGCAGCTGATCCCTCCGCGTCCAAGTGACTCCGAGGTGCCGCCAAACCTTCAGGCCGTGGTCAGACCCTTTGTTTCTATGTAGAACTAGTTCCCCTAGAACAAGTGTCCAGGCACTCCGTTGTCTTCACGGATGCCTCATCCATGGGCTGGGGTGCCACATACAACAGGCTTGCAGTTTCGGGTCTGTGGACGGGGCCTCAACTGCAATGGCATATCAATTGCCTCGAGTTGTTAGCAGTTCGTCTTGCACTCAGCCGCTTCAAAGTTCCGCTCAGAGGCAAGCACATTCTGTGCAGCCGTAGCGTACATCTACAAACAGGGTGGTCTACGCTCCGGTCGCATGTCACAACTCGCCCGCCATTTCCTCTTATGGAGTCAGAAGCATCTGAGGTCGCTTCATGCCATTCACATTCCGGGCCTGCTCAATCGTGCAGCCGACGAGCTCTCACAACAGCCAGTGCTCCCGGGAGAGTGGCGACTCCATCCCCAGGCGGTCCAGCTGATCTGGAGTCATTTCGGGGCCGCACAGGTAGACCTGACCTGGTTTGGTTCTGATCAGGGAAAAAATGTGGGAGTAGTTGGCAAAAGTAGTTTTAAAAAAAAACTCAATTTCTCGAAATTGGCGCCTGAAGGGCGAGCCAATCCAAGGCATGCATGCTGTCCGCCTTGAGCCAAGGATTCCAAGGATATAATACACTTGAGCCCATGCCTAACGGTTTAGGAGTTATGAGCCATTTTGTACTTTTGCTTGCTGTTGCGCCCCCGTCAGGCCGGTCGGGGCGTGCCTCGGTGACGCTGGTAGTCGTTGTGAGTACTACCAGCCCTGAAAGTTTCATGTCTCTGCGACTTACGGTTTGGTCTGCCCGATCAGTTTTAGATGGAGAATGATGCATCATGGGAAAATTAACAATTACAATAGGGTTTCAGCCTTTCAGGCTTGAACCCCTAATAACAGAGGGCATAAAAAGGGCCTTAAAAAGCCTATAAAAAAAATCAAGTATAGGGTCTCAGAGCTTGACTTTTGAGCTGCTGGTTACAAAAACTTTATCAAGCGTTTTGACATGCGCGTCGGAGAGGTCAAAGGTTGATTTTTGCATTTTCAGCTCATTTATCAGTGAAATGCGGTGTTTTTTTTACCTTTTAAACTGTAGTACCTCTACTGGTGGCCCGATCTCCACAAAAGTTTGCACGCTTCTTTAGAATAATTTGGCGCACCTGCTCAGCTAATTTGGTGAAATTTTGCGCAGAGCAGACACTTTTTCAGTCATTTAATGGTCATTTTGCATAGGATCATATAGAGCATTTTTTCACCTGATTGTATGGGGTGGACAGGTGTCTTTATGCAGCTAACAACCTCAAACAGGTGCATCTAATTTAGGATAATAAATGGAGTGGAGTTGGACATTTTAAAGGCAGACTAACAGGTCTTTAAGGGTCAGAATTCTAGCTGATAGACAGATGTTCAAATACTTATTTGCAGCTGTATCATACAAATAAATAGTTTAAAAAAATCATATATTGTGATTTCTGTTTTTTTTTTTTTTAGATTATGTCTCTCACAATGGACATGCACCTACGATGACAATTTCAGACCCCTCCATGATTTCCAAGTGGGAGAACTTGCAAAATAGCAGGGTGTTCAAATACTTATTTTCATCACTGTATGTGTGTGTGTGTGTGTGTGTGTGTGTGTGTGTGTGTGTGTGTGTGTGTGTGTGTGTGTGTGTGTGTGTGTGTGTGTGTGTGTGTCTGTCTGTCTGCTTACCTACTATCTACTTATATAATAATATACTTATATTGTGGTTGCAGAGGAAGAGCAGAGATATTTATCACCTTATTAGTTTTTTTTTCCCTTCAGTCTCGATAGAGTTGAAGACCCCCAAGAGACATAAAACACACTGGAGCTAACAACTGCCATGGATCCATATTGATTAACAGCTTTGATAGCTTACCAATCTGAGTTCAGGACTGCTGCAGGTGCATGAATCACTGTTTCACGGTCAGAGACGACTCGGGCCAGAAAAACTCACCTAACGGATTACTTGACTGGACTTACTTGGAGAGACATCCAGGGGCGAATTACAACCACTGCAAACTGCATCATCTGCAGAGAAGGTGACACAGAAATTGCCTAGGTATCAGCCAAAATTTTAAATCTATTAAATAACCTTCCATTTTGTGAAATGCTGAGCCTCACAAATATCTGGCACTGCCTGTAGAGAGAGTGATTACGGTCACACCCCATTTAAAATATATATAATAAAATTCCTGAAAGTTTCTGGAATCTTGAAACTTTCAAGAAAAACAAGGCCAGAGTTACAGTATAATATATAATGTGGTAATGGGTGTCAGTGGTGTCAAGAATTCTGGCATATATGTGAGGTAAATATTTGTTTTATACAATAATCTTGGAATTATTTCACATTAGTAAATGGTGCAGTTAAAACGAAGAGAATAAATAGCAAAGACATATTTCAGTAAAAAAAAAGCTTAGAGTGAGATTTGGTGGGGCCAACCAAAATGTTGCCGCGTACAAAGCAAAAATTGCAACAACAAAAAATAAAATAAATAATAATCTCTCAGAAAAAAAGGTACAGGGCTGTCACTGGGGCGGTACCCTAAGGTACAAAAATGAAAAGGTACATCTTTGTACCTTACTCACCCCTAAAAGGTGCATATTAGTACCTCAAAAGGTACATATCAGTACTTTAAGAGTGCATATTAGTACCTTAAAGGTACATATTAATACCTTAAAGGTACATATTAGTACCTTTTCGGTTTTGTACCTTAGAGTACCGCCCCAGTGACAGCAATGTACCTTTTTTCTGACAGTGACACACACAAAACACACACAATTTTAAAGCACTATGTAGAGGCATGGTTTTGTCTAAATAGAACAAATTGATTATACATCAACCTACAGCACACTCTTACAGGGAAGAAAAAGGAAAAAACTGTCTGTCCTGTCTGTTGCTCTTCTGTCTGTTGTGTGGTTCTTTTTTTTGCTGTGGATGATCTAAAAAAAAAAAAACAGTGTTGTAGTAAAAACTACTTTGAGTAGTTAAGTTACATTCAAGCTACCCTTTTGAAAAAGTAGCTACACTACAAGTTACTATCAAAAAATAGTTGGCTACATTGAAACCACTTTGTTCTTTTTCTTTTTTTTTTTTTTTTTTACAATGAGACTGTTACAAATAACTGAATAATTGTTAATGAAGATTGTTATAATATTTTGGGTTTCAAGCTTCATAGTGCAATGTAATTATGATTTCAAAGAGTATAGGGTGAATTCAGGGTTATTGGGACACTTTCCCCCAGTCATTTCTATGGAAAAAAACTGTCAGAATCATTACACACAATACTCAAATATAGCCTATATCTCAAAATGGCTACAAATTTAACATCAGTGCAAGAACAAAATGTATACAAATCAACTTTGCGATGCTGTTTGCATACGTTCGTTGGAACTATGGTTTCGGGAAACACGACTCGTTAAACTATGCTTATAATGACGGAACTTGTGACCATAGTTAGCGAACAACGCTTTCGGGAAACGCACCCCTGAGCGTGCGTCACAGCGCTCCACTTCGCTCATTACAGGCTCGTTCTCGTCAGAACCCAAAACGGAATGTAGCTTTAGGTCGCGCAACACCGTATTTATTTGCCCATTTATCTTGAACCCCCTCACCGAGAGCATAACTAATCGATCAACATGATCGGCTCAACATGTAGATCTATAGATAAACTCATCTTTCAGGCATTTGACTGACCGGGTTGACACTTCAGCGTGAGAAATCGGGGGGGTGGCGTGTGAGCGTGTGAAACCAATCAAATGCGTGTGTCTCACGGCCGATGCGTGAGAGTTGGCAGCTCTGCAGTATGTAGTGAACATTTGCAGTCAAAATAAGATCATTAAAGGGTTAGTTCACCCAAAAATGAAAACTATGTCATTAATTACTCACCCTCATGTCGTTCGACACCCGTAAGACATTCGTTCATCTTCGGAACACAAATGAAGATATTTTTGTTGAAAGCTGATGCTGAGAAAGGCATTTACACTCACAAGACCCATAAAAGGCACTAAAAACGTCATTACAAAGTCCATCTCAGTACAGTGGCTCTACAATAATGTTATGAAGCGACGACAATAGTTTTTGAGCGAAAAAAAAAATCAAAATAACGACTTTATTCCACAAGTTCTTGTCTTCCTTGTCTGTCTCTGCCGTGAACTCACGAAGCACCACGGCGCATGCGCGAGAATATGACTCAGAACCAACGTTCGGGAATCCATGAAATACACACTTTAGTCCCATTTTGAGCTCTGCGCCGAGACCTAAAGCACGATCAATCTAGAATTCAACAGCTTAGATACGGCGCGTCTTCCTCTGCTCGTTGTAAACAAATCTCCTCGCTTCTGGGTCACGTGTCCGAACGCCGGTTCTGTGTGATATTCTCGCGCATGCGTCGTGGTGCTTCGTGAGTTCACGGCAGAGACAGACAAGGAAGACAAGAACTTGTGGAATAAAGTCGTTATTTTGATTTTTTTTTTCGCTCAAAAACTATTGCCGTCGCTTGGTAAAATTATTGTAGAGCCACTGTAGTGAGATGGACTTTGTAACGACGTTTTTAGTGTCTTTTATGGGTCTTGTGAGTGTAAATGCACTGAATCCCTATGGAGGGCTTGCTGAGGCCTTTCTCAGCATCAGCTTTCAACAAAAATATCTTCATTTGTGTTCCGAAGATGAACGGATGTCTTACGGGTGTCGAACGACATGAGGGTGAGTAATTAATGACATAATTTTCATTTTTGGGTGAACTAACCCTTTAAGAAAATTCCATTTCTACCCAAAAATTCACCTTTATGTACCTGTTATGTTTTTTGTCCCATGTCTCATAACCAAAGGTCAAGTGCAGGTGCATATTGTGACTGAAAAAAGACCATAGTCACAAAACTAAATGTAATTTAACTCACAATATTTGCAACTGGACATTGTATTTTGACAGTTCTGAAAGAAAAATGATTCAAAAGACGGAAAAATGCTTTTCAAAAAGCAGCAAAAGTATCAAAGCATGTGTTAATGTCATCCAGGGTAGAGCAGACAAAATAAATCCAGCGTTTCTTTTCCTTCATTATTCTCAATGACAGGAGGACGGCAATTATGCACTAGACGGAGAATGATTTGAGCAGTAGGGTGGATATATTTAAACTCGACTGCTTGCTAAATGATCCATTTGAAGTTGTCAGTTCAGTCTATGGGTCCTAAAAGGAGTTTGAATTCCCAGAATCCGCTTTCTTCAGAATCACCTGCTGGCCTTTAGTTCCTCTGTAGATCTGCTGCAGTCTAGAAAAGGACTATTCACATCCTTGTCCTCAAAGCCCCTTGAAGTCTGTGACAGTTTATGGCTCAGCATGGGCTTCAAATATGTGCTTGTTCTTTCTCCAGCACCTCTGAAACTAGAGCACTTTTCTCCAGCACCTGGTGGGAGAAAGACGCGTCTGCACTCTCAAACCCCCATCTCTAATCACAAAACTCCCTCAACAGGATTCCAGCAAATGAGATAAAGACAAGAATTGAGAGGAAAATTGAGCCGTATAGTGAGTCTAGGCTCCAGACAATTACTGGTGGAGGTGTATCGGGTCTGCAGTCTGGACTTTGGATGAAAAGGCGGTGAGTCTGGGAGCACGGACTGTATTGATTTTGGTTCAGCACCAGGTAATGTTTGCAATACAAAACAGGTTGCACTGCTTTGTTATTCCCATAGAAGATGAAGGTTACCTTGGATACTTGTCACCTAGTTGATGCACTTTATCCAAAGCAACTTACTGTAATAAACAGCATGGACTGTCCCTATGGAGCAATATATGTGCTGTATTAAAGGGAAAGATGATGAAACGGCAGAAGGTGTTCCAGGTTACAGCTATTGAGATTCAGACCAAATAGATCAAAATAGACTTTTCATTGTATGACATCTATAAACCTGAATATTTTTATTCCCAACAAGAAACAATATTACATGTGCAATGCAATGGACATAATGCTGTATCTCGTTTGGTTTACCAGTGTTATTATAGTGTTATAAATGCGTTATACATATACTTTGGTCAAGGTTGATCAAGGTTGGGTTCTCTATTGATACTGTATGCAAAATCTACATATGTAATTTCTATAGTATGTTTATTTATATTATTATTGTTATTTAATTTTAAGATTATAGCATAACATTATGACAGGTGAAGTGAATAACACTGATTATCTCTTCATCAAGGCACCTGTTATATTAGGCAACAAGTGAACATTTTGTCCTCAAAGTTGATGTGTTAGAACCAGGAAAAATGGGTAAGGATAAGGATAGGATTTGGAGTAAGGATTTGAGCAAGTTTGACAAGGGCCAAATTGTGATGGCTAGACGACTGGGTCAGAGCATCTCCAAAACTGCAGCTCTTGTGGGGTGTTCCCGGTCTGCAGGGGTCAGTATCTATCAAAAGTGGTCCAAGGAAGGAACAGTGGTGAACCGGCAACAGGGTCATGGGCGACCAAGGCTCATTGATGCATGTGGGGAGCGAAGGCTGGCCCATGTGGTCCGATCAGACAGACGAGCTAACAGTGGGCACATATTGCGACGTGAAACTTAAAGAAAACTAAAGTGAGGACTCAAGTGCGCAAAGGAATGAAATTTAATATAAAATAAACATAAATACAAACAAAAACCCACGAGGGGGGAAAAACATAACATAACTGAAACTTGAACATACCAGGGGATCACAGGAAAGGAAGACGTAGACAGAACAACGTAACCACAAGGACTGAGAACACAAGGGAACTATTTAAAGGGGCCAAATGAGGCAGGTGATTAGGGAACACAGGTGGGGCAAATTAAACCAATGACAAGATAACAAGGAGTGTGGGAACTAGACTAGGACGGAAAATAACAAACCACCACAAGTGCTACACAGGACAGGACAGGTATGTGACACGTATATATATATGTGTGTGTGTGTGTGTGCTGTGTGTGCCGCCCATGACCCTGTCGCCGGTTAACCACTGTTCCTTCCTTGGACCACTTTTGATAAAAGAACAGCCCACAAGAGCTGCTTTGGAGATGCTCTGACCCAGTCGTCTAGCCCTCACAATTTGGCCCTTGTCAAACTTGCTCAAATCCTTACACTTGCCCATATAATATATTATATTTCACTGATACCCTTAATATCAAAGTCCATCACTGACATGATGTCATTTTCCTCTGGAGTAAAGATAATTGGCTCAAATTCTATATTAGAGCAAAGATGGCAGATTTAAAATGTCATACTGCAGCTGTTTCCTGCATATGGAAGCTCATTTTTGCCCCCCGCCCCCCTCAAAAAAAAAGGTTATTGCGACTTTTTGTCTCACAATTCAATGCGGTAACCAGATATAAACTCGCAATTGCAAGAAAAAATGTCTGAATTGTGAGATAAAAAGTCGCAATTATCTTTTACATGTTTTTATTCTATGGCGAAAACAAGCTTCCATACCTGGACCATCAGAAGAGCCATCATTGATAACGGATAGTTTTCCAGGTATTGACTAGCACTAAATCTAATCTCATGCTCCTGTGCTGTTTTGTGGCTGTTGTTCTGTCGAGTTTAATTTAGGGGCACAAGAGAGTATCGCAGAAGATATCAAAGTCTTATATTCAACAAAGGTCTGTGCTCCTCTGCGCTTGGTTGTAGTTTTCTTTCTACAGCCACAGCATCTTAAGCAGCTTAAGGTTCTTTAAGCTCCTTCCGCAACGTACGCAATCTGTTCCCAGCATGCTCTCCTTTCCATTTCAACTTACAGTTAACTGTGAGCTTAATGTTCAAGCTGAACTGTAAGCTCAGTGTTACTGCTGGAACTGATGTTGCTGTCTTGTTCCATTGCAGTGTGTTGCATTATGCATGCTGGGACAGATGCTTCTGTATCTGCTTAATATGTTTTTGCAACTACAAATGGCAGTACTATGGCGGCGTGTCACGTGTGTGTAAAGCTAGTTTCAAAGCCCTCAATGAGCTATTTTGACGCTCCTTTAAAAAAATAGAAATTGAGGTTATAGTGAGGCACTTAGAATGAAAGTAAATGGGGATAATTTTAGAAGGGTTTAAAAGCTGAAAATCTGAAGCATATGATTTTATTGAAAAGTTAAATAATTATTTTGTTAACATTTATTTATTATTTGAGCTGTAAAGTTGTTCTCATCATTTGAGTAGTTATGTTGTTGTGGCAAAAAAGTTGTAAACCTGAACATAAAATTAGAAAAGTGTAACTAAATTGAATTTTCTTTCTTTCTTTTTTATTATTTTAAATATTGCCTACCCAATGAACTGAATTGATATTACCTGAATTCGCCATTCGACAATAAATCAATAATAAATCATTAGACGGTTAGCAGTGGCCAAGCTACAGGTGGGCCCAAGTGGATTGTGGCCCACCCAAAACATACTTGGTAATTGTCCTAAAAGATATTATGAAATAATTTAATAAGCGATAATAATTATAATAACATATTATCACACTATAACTTTATTTATTTAGTTAAAAGAATAATTAAATGCAGTTTTCAATAGTCAATCACAGGGAGTTTTGTAGTTTACCCTCTCCCTATAGGTGCATTTCACACGCTTATCATAATGAAAAGTTTGATTCATCAGTTTCTATTAGTCCCGGCCAGGATATAATGGTAAGATTTTCCCGTTTGTGGAATGTGGTAGACTTGGTAAACCCAGCCCAATCTGCCAGCGATTTTATTTCGCCCTGTAGCTCAGGCTGGAAATATTTCATTACATATTTCTATCCTGCTTCTGTTACAAATTTGCGGGGACCAATCATAAACCGGCTTATCCACCTGGCGCTCTATTGGCGGGTTTAACACAATGACGGATAGAGAAGCGATGGATCGTTGGTCTGATTGCTTGAAGGACTATCCAATTTTGTACAGAGTAATTTGAATTATGCCCGTTGATCATGCCTCTTGTGCAGTAGAAAATATAAAGCAGACTACCCAGACCATTGTTCAATCTTAAAAGATTGAGCTTGGTCTGGTGATAGCCAGACAAGGAATGTGGAGTTAAATTTGAAAATTGTGAAGCAAATCAGTCAATACAACAGCCACATTTTTGGAATATGTACTGCTGCAAGAAACCAATGAAACTGCGTAATTCCCACAATGCACAATAACAGAGACAATTGATTATGAGATCGTCCCAGTGTTTAACCAGAAGCCCTGTCTTCTCAGAGTAATATTGCAGAAGGACATGCAAAGGTAAGCACAAACATTTATAGTTATAGTTAAAAGATTTTAAACATATTGCTGCCTCTGTCTTGCAGAAATGTCTCCAAATTTTGTCCCTTTTTTTTTTTCATAAATCAAATTGGTCACCCTTTACGTCTCTCTGAGGTTGTGACTAAACCTCGTAACTCCATTGGCTCTTCAAACTGTAATTCAAACCTCATAACTCTGCCTGTCTCTGTCGTGAATGAAGTGTCGCTGACACACACTGATTGGAAATATATCGCTGCTTGTTAACAATATTAGGGTAAATAAAAAATGGTTCTTTGAATAAGTACAGCATTTTCTTTACTCAAGAAACACTATATATAAAGGCTAATGTTTTATGTGTTTGAGGAGCAGAGAAGAGTGTCTTAGAGTAGCATTTGTCATAGTCATAGCCATCTCTATATGTGTAGCAAATAACATGAGATTTTGGCCAAATGTCAGAAAAAAACTGCCTGCATAGCTACAGTAAACTTTATAGCCTGTAATGAAAATGTAATGCACTTATTGCCTCAGATGCGGCTGTTATTGATGAACAAAACCTGCATCTCTGACATGAATTCTCCAAAATTTGCTGTTGAAAAAACGGAAAAAGGAAGCGGCCGGGAGGAGCTTTGAGGGAAAGCTATGCTATGCTGTGTTCACACTGAACGTGAATAGAGCGTCTGGAGCGAGAGATTTCCATTTTAAGTCAATGTAAATACGCATTGATGCGCGTCTGGAGGTCCTGCGGCACGATAGACGCGTTTAGTGCGGTGCGATGGACACGATTTCGGCTAATTTGCGTGTCCAGTTTGTGTGAAAGATAAAAATCGAGCGGTTTGTGTGAATTGTTTTATTTGGTGCTTTTTGTGCATTCACGTGTTTGAAGCGAATTCGCTTCTGATGCCTGATTTGAAAAATTGGAACTTTGGCGTCTGTTCGCGCCTCGTTAACCAATCAGGAGCCTCGATACTTGCTCCGATGCGGGACAACAGGTCATCAAACTTGGCACGGGACAGGTGGAAGTACTGCTGAAAGAGGTCGTCATCCAGGTGCAGCTCCTGGAGCAAATGGTGAAATTCGCCAAACTAGGTACGCCGCCGGAGGGTCTGGTGGACCCATGTGAGATGGTGATCCAGTGGGTTAAACCATAGAACTGATATGCAGAAGGTTGCTGGTTCGATCCCAGCGGTCACCACCAGTGTGTCCTTGAGCAAGGCACTTTACTCCATGTTGCTCCAGGGGGATTGTCCCTGTAATAAGGGCACTGTAAGTCGCTTTGGATAAAAGCGTCTGCCAAATGCATAAATGTAAATGTAATGTAACTGTAAGTATGGCGACAATGACCCCTACACCACTGTTTTGCTCTCCAGAGCATAAACAGAGTGTATGCGTGTCCAATTCGCTGTGGGGTGCACAGTAATGGGGTGCTACTGATAACATTTGCTAGCAGTTCAATACGTAGCTAAGTTAACAAAGACAAACAAGTAGGCTAGCCTATTTACAGGTGAAACTGACCTGCATTTGAAGCCCTGAAGAGGTCAGTCATTTTGCTACATTTCACTCCTTCTTATGCTGCGTTCACACCGAACACGAATAGAGCGTCAACTTCGCGCATGTGAGTGGATTCAAAATGTTCAACCATCCAACTAGACACGATAGAGGCGAAGTTGACGCTCTATTCGCGTTCGGTGTGAACGCAGCATAAGAAGGAGTGAAATGTAGCACAATGACTGACCTCTTCAGGGCTTCAAATGCAGGTCAGTTTCACCTGTAAATAGGCTAGCCTACTGGTTTGTCTTTGTTATCTTAGCTACGTATTGAACTGCTATCAGATGTTATCAGTAGCACCCAATTACTGTCGTCTCTCCAAAAAATGTATGCTAAATGACATTATTATCTATTGTAAAGTTGCAGTAGTAATATTAGACAGATATTCACATTGATTTATAGGTTTAGGAGCTAGGAAACACAACAAAAAATAGGCCTAGGCTATGAGTAATAATGCAATAAAATGTATTATGATTTTTCTATAAAGATATTGTCATGATGTATTTATTATTCTGCTAATTTTGACATTTAAGCAATTTCGAAAATTTGTTTTAATTTGCAAAATAAATAGTTTTGTTAAACATTGGATATTTAAGACATTTTAAGATAAAACAACAACACAATGTGCTGCTGTGATACTTTGAATATACTTTCTGTGCAAACAAAATGTTTTTTTTGTTTTTTTTTTACTTGAGACAGTTCTGTTCATATGTAACAGTAGACCTGCTGGGGAAGAAGTGACAAGTAGCTACAAGAAAAAGTATACACACACTCGAAGGAGAGTGTCGAGACAGAGAGATCAAAGAAAATGAAGAGAATGAAAAGGGAAGTGAAGGTGCATTTCAAGAGAGAACATTTAATTATTTTGCACGACCCCAGCCTAATGAACATTTGTATGTGATGGCCAAAAAATAGGGTTCTTTCCTGGCCTGAAATTGTGTCACAATCCAGCCCTGTTAGGATATGTTAGTGCAACTTGCTTTTAGTTAAAACAGATCAAACATGCATTTTAGTCTGGGACTAAGTCTGTGAAACTGGGGGATATTATTTACGTCTTGCGGCTATACATTAGAAACAGTGAGTATTTAAACATTTACCGATTAGCCCAATCAACTTTCATTGTAAGTCCCTCACTGTAACCCAGATTTGTGCTTTTTTAAAGAAAAAGGGAGTTAAGTGGTAATCAACATTATGCCACAAATGCTGTTGATTAGGCTTGACATACTGAACCTGGAATATTCCTTTAATTAAGTATGTTAAGTCTCCCCCTGCTGGCAGTATAGAGAAACGCACGTGGCATCAAGCACAGCAAAGCATGAACAGAGGTGTGATGCACCATATGACTACCATCTTTCATGCTGCTCTTGTCGTTCGGTACTCAGCGGTGGCTCGTTCTATCACCTGCATCTACATACAAATGACTAGCAGAGACCCAGAGCAGGAGAAAGAAGGAGAACTCATAAATTAATCATTTTTTCTGACACTGCCACCCCTATCACTGGATTAAACAGCAGAAAAGGGGCCAGAAATGCTATGTTACCTACTGTGGTGGACGTAAACCCGTGCATTAGAAATCTTGTATGGAGCAGAAGGGAAAAGTTATGAAGATCATTTTCTTTCTTGAACTGAAATGCTACTTGTATGCGTAAGCTCTCTGGTTTATATTTCCCTTTGGTTCAAGGCAGTGGCAAACAGCTCAAGTTCCATTTTAAATTATTCAACACTGTTGTAAACTCACTGAGTTCGTCTCTTCAACGCTGTGCATAAACAAGCAAACATTGCGGAATAGTTGGTCGTTGAAGCTCAAAGGCAGAATGGAAGAAAATGAGGCTTTCACTGTTGCATGTTTACAAGGAGGGTAATTAGCAGGGTTAGCGAACAAATAACACCTGTTTGATTCTGGTCTCGAGAAAGTCCTTTGTGCAGAAAACAAAGGGATTATGTGAGTGTCCGTGAAAAAACAACATGATAATGATAATGAGATTCAGGAGAACAAAGCACTTGAGGCGAAAACAAGGGGGCGAGGAGGGTGGATCGTACAAACCTCTGAACAGAATCCTGGTGTTGTTTGTGGCCTCATGAAAATGGATTCTAGAAAACTATCATCTGTCCAGAAACAACCCCTTTTTTGCTTGAATGAAAAATGTATTCTGGTTATTTTCCATGCAGACAGCACGGCAAATGTCATTAATGAGCGTCAGTAACTGGTTAAAATCAGGGGGGGGTGGTGATTTGGAAGTCTATGATTGGATCATTATTGCAGTGATTTTTATGTTTCTAGCATATTATGATTGGCAACAGTTCTTCTAACCCTAATCGATGGAGTGCGTATAGCTTTTCATTTCTTAAACCACGTGAAGACACATCATGGGCATATTCCAGCATGACAATATCAAGATTCATCAGGCTCAAATTGTAAGACTGGTTGTGTCACTGTAAAATCCAACAGCTCAAACCAACACGTTTTAGTTAACTTTACTAGATTTTTACAATTAAGTTATCTGTACTATTCACGTACTTGTTACGGATGTATTGTGCTGCAGTGAAGAGGCGATTCGGGACTTCCACAAAGACAGGTATTTATTCACAAGAGCGTTGGACAGAACACAAAACTGCAGAAACACAACTAGTACACATACCGGGGATTACGTAGACCAGACCAGGAGTGTATGAACACGAGGGAACTAAATACAAACACTGAAGACTACTAACGAGGGACACAGGTGATACAGATGAGGTTAACTA
Organism: Romanogobio albipinnatus; assembly: GCA_023566225.1. Lineage (NCBI taxonomy): Eukaryota > Metazoa > Chordata > Actinopteri > Cypriniformes > Gobionidae > Romanogobio > Romanogobio albipinnatus. Next base: position 41,975,711 of record CM042256.1, read on the forward strand.
AACACAGCTGAACAGAACTAGACTAACGAGGGAAACCAAGGGAACAGAGAAAGTGGCGGGAAACATAGGCCCTGTCCACACGAACACGGGTATTTTCAAAACCGCAGCTTTTTCTATGCGGTTTGGCTGTTCGTCCACACGCAAACGCAGTATCCGGTTACTGAAACCGGACTTTTTTGAAAACTCCGGCCAGGGTGAAGTTTTTTAGAAACTCCGGTTACAGCGTTGTCGTGTAGACGGTGAAACCGGAGATTTAGGCTTGTTAAGTCAAAATGTGCGCCGTTCTCTCCTTTGTTTGACGTCAGTTTGTGCGCCGTTATCGATTTTGTTTAACGTTACATGAGTCGAGTCTATGCAAGCGCAGACGTAGCTTTTAATAACTCTGCTAATAGCGCTTATCACATGTAGCCTATACAGATACATGCACAGTTATCTCATTGTATTGCAGAACAGAGGTGCCAGAATTCAATAATACAACATAGTAAGGCAAGTGTGTGAAGCTTCAGTCCACTTGAGCCCTGCCCCTGTATATACAGTTACCTGTCACTGAGTCCAAAGTAAACTTGTAGAAGGGTTTCACTGAGCCCATAGCATCCCTCCGTGGATGGGACCCATGTGGAAATCAGGCAGCCAATCATAGCGCGGTTTTGCGTTTTCATGTGGACGGAGATTTTTTTTAAACCGTGCTTGTGTGGACGCGATTGTTTTTTTAAACGGAGAAGGAAAAACTCTGGTTATAAAAATACCCGTGTACGTGTGGACTAGGCCATAGACAAAGGAACATGTGACCAATGCAAACAACACAACAGAAACACAGATCTGTAACAATACTATGCCTTTTTACTCATAAAACCCAAGTTAAGATAAAAGGTTAACTTTTAAGTTAACCCAAAAATGAAAATTAGCCCATAATTTACTCATAAGTCATCCTAGGTGTATATGACATTCTTCTTTCAGACGAATAAAATCGGAGTTATATTACAAAAGTCCAGGCTAATCCAAGCATTAGAATTTTATTCATAGTTGCTCTGTTTTTGAAGTCCATAAAAAGTGCATCTGCCCATCAAATAACATGTTCCACACGGCTCCGGGGTGTTAATAAAGGGAGCGAATCGACGCGTTTGTGTAAGAAAAATATTCATGTTTATAACTTTATCAAGTAAACTTTCGACCGACCGCATTCCATGGAAAAGTGTTGAATGTTGAAAGTGAAACTCAAGATGTGTACATGACGTCATGCCGAGCGTACCTGGTGACATTAGTCTTTCGATTGTCTGGGGAACTTTCATCAATTTTTCCATAAATTGAACAGGGAAGGCGGTTGGTCGAACTTGATAAAGTTTAAAAATAGATATTTTTCTTACACAAACGCATCTATTCTCTTCAGAAGGCCTTTATTAACACCCCGGAGCCGGGTGGAACGTGTTATTTGATGGGCAGATGCACTTTTTATGGACTTCAAAAACAGAGCAACTATGAATCCAATTCTAATGCTTGGATTAGCCAGGACTTTTGTAAAATAACTCTTTAACAAGATTGTATTCATCTGAAAGAAGAATGTCCTATACACCTAGGATGACTTGAGGGTGAGTAAATCATGGGCTAATTTTCATTTTTGGGTGAACTATCCCTTTAATTGATTAGTTTGAGTTCCATTTTGTCAAGCAAAAAAACAAAAACAAAAACAATTTGAGGCGATGCAATTCTATAGTATTTTCACTCATTCCCTCCATTTCTGCAGTTATCTTTCTGTTTGCATTCACTGATTTCCAAAAGTCATCTAAAATGTTCCATTGTCACATAAGCTGACTTAATGAATTGATGTTGATTTTCCTAAAATGTTTTTGTTTGAACTCACCATTTTGGCTGGGCACTTGGAACTTTATTTAGTTATTTTATTGTAATTATTTTCCTATTGATGCAGCTATGCAACAAGAAATCACAGTTATTTCATTCCAAATGAAGGGAAGTATTATAATGAATGATATGTAACAACTATATTTTATGTCAAATAATGATCTTTTAAAATTTTGTTGCCAACACGTGAAACTTTTAATTGGATTTGTGAAAATTTGTGACAACAGACTTCACCATTCAAAATGCAAAAAACGCTTTGATCTAAACTAAATGATCAATTACTGGTGTTTTTTAGTTACCAGAACTCTTGTGTAAGTGAACTATATAAGCATTTGTCCCATCAACATACTATCCCTATTTCACTTTACTTGTTTGTTTTTTTAAGGCAATCGGTTTGCATGTTTTTTTTTAAGTAAGTCTAATTAGATTTACAGTGTATGCAAATTGACTTGAAATAAACCTTTGAGAAATATTCAATGCAGTTAATGGTATAACAATTATCCCTGGTCTCCCTTATGTGGATCGACTGTAGAGGCAGTAGTTTTGGTTTAGTCTGTGTATAATCTAGCATGTTACAGTATTATTATTATTATTAAACTTAAATGTATTCTAGGTGGCTGCTCATAGAGCTTTATTTTATTGCTCATTGTTCACTGCTATTAATGTTGCATGAAAATAGAGCTTGAAAATGGGAATTTAATTAGAGCATAAATATTTTTAATCAGCTATTTTTTTCAGAGTGGATGCTACCATGTGGACTTCCAGAGAACCCCAGGCGCTGTGCTATAATTAACACATGCAGCTCTGCAACCTCAAAAAACATAGGAGCCTTTTCAGTCTCCATAAAGGTTTTTTCTATATAGACCTTCGTTCATCAGATATTTTTGCTGAAATCTGAGAGCTTTCTGACCCCCCATAGACTGCAACATTATACCATTTTCAAAGCCCAGAAAGTTAGTAAAGACATTGTTAAAATAGTGACTACAGTGGTTCAACCTTAATGTCATGAAGCGACAAAAATACTTTTTGTGCACAAAAACCCCCACAAGAATAACGACTTTTTTAATCAATTTCTTCTCTTCCGTGTCAATCTCTGACACTGTTCACGTGAGCACCACGACTCAGGAGCCAGCCAATGGTGAGCCGGCATTCTGACGTAGAACCCGGAAGCGCTGCACTGTTTGTGCACTGTTCTTCACTGTTTACTACATGAACAGCATCAAGAGACTGACATGGAAGAGAAGAGATTGCCCACAAAGTATTCTCGTTGCTTCATAACATTAAGGTTGAATCACTGTAGGCACATGAACTATCTAACAATGTCTTTACTACCTTTCTGGGCCTTGAGAGTGGCAATTATGTTGCACTCTATGGGGGGTCAGAAAGCTCTCAAATTTCATCAAAAATATCTTAATTTGTGTTCCGAAGATGAACAAAGGTCTTACGGGTTTGGAACGACATTAGGGTGAGTAATTAATGACAGAATTTTCATTTTTGGGTGAAACTAACCCTTTAACACTACGGAATACGCACAAAGCTTAGTTTTGTTTGTTTTGAATCCTTTCATTATAACCAACAAAGTGTAAACACAATGTAAATAAGAGATTCATTGACAACAGACGAAGCAAAACAGGACACTTTTTTTTAAGTACTTAATTCAACAGTTTTTCGTCTGGTACTAAAACTGGTAACGAATACTGAAATTCTGTTACTGTGACAACCTTAATAAAATGATATACTGTATATTTATAGTTTTCACGTGACGTCACACCCTTATAGAAACGCCCACCTGGAGGGCAAAAGAAGGCTTTCCTCCATTGCCTGCCAGTTATTTTTACCAGGTCCGTAGTAAGTTTTAATGTAGTAAGACAGTGATATTAAAAGCAAAGCAAATTAGCTATATTAATAAAGGTTTTTTTTTTTTTTTATAATGTTTTTCCCATCGAAAACCATTATAAAGAAAACGCGTTGCGTTCATATTCTTGGCTTATCTACTCGCTTGTATATAGTATACATCATCAAAAAGGTGTAAACTGAATTTAATCTTTTAATATCACTGTACATTAAGGCCCTTTAAGGGTGGGTTGCACTAATAAGGATTCTTTATCCTGGCGACAGTTCATCCCGATCAGCCTTCTAATGGTCTTTCTACATAGTTAATCTATGTTTAAAATGAAGTGGTGCAACACAACTCGATTTAAAATCCAGATCAACAAATCCTTGATTAGCCTTAAACTTTGTTTAATTTAATCCTTATTGGTGCAACTCACCCTATAAGTGTTTTTCACGTTAAGCGTTTTAAAAACGTCCCGCTGTTTTTAGTGATTGAAATACTGCAATACTGTATATTGATCAAAAGTGCCCAACTCTTGTTCACATATTTTTGCTTTTAAGATTGGCTTGTGCTGCAGTTCTGTGGCTGTTTTGTCCTCCAGGGCTCCGCGACGGTCACATGACTGAAAACCATGAATATAAAAGGAATTTTAAAGCTTTTAAACACGATTGTCAAGCCTTTTTTTGTTGCTTTTTCTTGTGTAGGGTTATAATATTTGTTTTATTTCAATTTAATTTTAATTCTACTTCTTTAAATGTCAGTTCTAGTTCCTGTTTGGTATCTGAATTCAAATTCAAACAGTATATTCCTAACTCTGAATAATTATAATCATTTTAGTTCAAACTAGAATCATAAAAGGCTGAGGTTTGAAAGTGTCGTTTACACCACTTCTTTATAAATCAGTTACCTGAGACCCAGAGAATGAGCTCATAGGTTAAATGATTTCAGAGCACATCACAGCGGATCTGATGGACCTGATGGGAACAGAAAAGGGATCACCACAGGCCTAAAGAAGAGAGGTTGACTGACTGATTGACAAGCATAATAAAAGACTTCTGCAGTCTCCCATTTGGTAAATCTGGGTCAGACTCTGCTGTGAGATTCTCTTTAAACTCAAAACCAGGTCTTAGTGCATGTGAGCTTTGATCAAATGCTGTACGGTGTAACTGACAAGGCCATTTGTGGCTATATTTAATTCACCTACTACAAAATATGGGGCGGTCGGTGTTAAAATACTTGAATAGAGAAGTCACTGAACTTTATTTTTTCATCAGCAGATGTTTCCGATGTCCCTGAAGATATATTTAGATCTTTAAAGGAAAGAACTGAGCTGATTTGGTAAACCACAGTGGACCGGAGTAAATCGGGAGCGCTTTCTTCATAGCGCCACTTGCCTTGCGCTAAATTATTTAGCACCTCGGAGCGAACTGAACTGAGAAAGATGACGTGTTCAATCTGTGGTTCGAGTCAAATTGCAACCCCAAACCCAGAAAAGTTGGGACATTTTGTAAAAGGTAATAAAATCAAGAATCTGAGATGGGTTAATTCTCTTTAACCTTTATTTAACTGATAAAAGTAAGAAAAAACATCCAATGTTTTCACTGGCCAAATTTACTGTATTTAAAAAAAATATGAACAAATTTAGATTTTGATGGCTGCAACACACTCCAAAAAAGTTGGGACAGAGGCAAAATAAAAGTGAAAAGACTGTAGGATATCCAAGTTAAACTATTTTAAAACATTCCGCAATTAGAAGGTGATATGTGAGGGTATCGTGTTTGGGTATAAAAGGAGCATCTTAGTCTTTGCTAGCAAAGATGGGTCATGGCTCACACAAATTGTCAAACAGAGAGAATTGTCGAACAATTCAAAAATAAAGTTTTTCAATGCAAGATTGCAAAGTATTTAGGTCTTTCATCAACTACATAATATTGTGGAAAGATTCAGGGAATCCAGAGACATCTGAGTACATGTAGGGCAAGGCAGAAGACCTCTGTTGAATTTGGTTTACCTTTGAGCCCTCAGATGGCATTGCATGAGAAACCATCATGCTACTGTGTTAAATATAGCCATGTGTGCTCTAGAGTACTTCAGAAAACCGTTGTCACTTTGCCGCTGCGTCAAGAAATGCAAGTTGAATGCAGAGATGGAGTTCTCTGGGCCTGAGCTAATCTCAGATGATCCAAAACACAGTGGAAATATGTGCTGTGGTCAGATGAGTCCACATTTCAGCTTGTTTTTGGGAAAAACTGACACTGAGTTCTCAGTCCCAAAGGATCATCCATCTGTCATGGTATGAGGTGCATCAGTGCAAACGGTGTGGGTGACTTGCATATGTGTGAAGGTACCATTGATGTGAAGGCGTATATTGGGATTGTATAGAGACATATACAGCCATCCAGGTGACATCTTTTCCTGGTATGCAAGACAATGCCAGGCCTCATTCTGCCCATGCTAAAACAGAGTGGTTTCTAGACACTGTACACCGTTGAAGGGATGTGCTTCTGTCTCTTATTGAAAATGTATAGCCCATCATGAAAAGGAGAATCAGACAATGATGACCACAGACTGTTGAGCAGCTGTCTTGTATCAGGTGGCTTGGGCAAAACTACTTTCAAAACTTCAACAATTAGTATCATCAATTCCCAAACATTTAAAAAGTGTAATTAAAAGGAAAGGCGATGTGACACAGAGGTAAAATATATATTGAGATATCTTTACCTACAAAAGCTTTATGAATAAAAGATGACAGTTGTCCACCTGAAATTAATGCTACTGGTGTTTTTTTTTTTATGCCAACAAGCTGTAGACGTCGGGATGTCTGAACTTAAGAATTAATAAACACTCTTTTTAAACTCCTCTCAGTCCAATCAACAACAAGACCACTTGTTATTGATTGCACAACGGGGTGTGACGCAGGAGAAAATAACTTGTTTGCGAGAAGCTTTGAAAGCCCTCTTTGGTGTACGTGTAAACTTTGATCAGGTCTCTTTAGAAAAATCAAAGGCAGATGATAGTCTTTGCCATATCTGTATCATATGTGGCAATAGTAAATTCAGTATCAGAATTCTGGGACGAGGCAACACTTTATTGTGGATTTAATGACACATGCATCATTATTGAAGCAAAAAAACTGCTCAGATCTGCAGTCCAGTTTTGAACGTACACATCCTTTCACTTGCCAGACGGCTCAATTAGTGACCCTCATCATTGTAAGCTTTAGTAATGAGCATCGCAGAGGCGCATAGTATGATCAAAGTGAAAGTATACTGCCGCTTCTATTATTTATGTATTGCTGAACAGGAAAAACATTCACTGAACTTATTTCAGAGTTTCACTCACAAATTGATTTTTTTGGTATCTTCACTTTGTTTCCTTTTGGTACTTGCACTATGATAAAAGAATAAAACCAGGCTGACCTCAAGTATCACTATTTAGAAAATAATTCTGGGTTATGAAATTTCAATAAAATCTTTCTGTAGTCGAGAAGTTCCTGGCCATGTTGCTTCAAAGTTCCATGTCTTAAAACATTTTGTAATGTAATTGTCCATAATGGTCCTATCATTTCAATGTATTAGTGAAGAGTAGTTTGACTAGATGAACAAAATGACAAAACGAAGATATTCAATATTCAATAACCACCCGCAATCCAGTTTAACTCTAAATGCACTGCACTGTTGAATTAAAGTGTAACTTCAACCCGCTTTGTATTGTTATAATGTCAGTAGTACACTGATCAGTTTTTCATAGATCGTTTTGTTCAGCACATCCCACAGATGCTCAATTGGATTGAGATGTAGGCGAAGTCAACACCTCAAATTCGTTGTTTTGCTCCTCAACCCATTCCTGAATTTTCAGTTCTGATGCTTACGTGCCCACTGTTGGCACTTTCGGAGGTTCAGATTAACACTTACCCTGTAACTACACAAAACAAGAGGGGAACAAACACCACTTTAATTTACAGCCCGCAGATTAACACTTACCCTGTAACTACACAAAACAAGAGGGGAACAAACACCACTTTAATTTACAGTCCGCCAGGGCTGGACTGGTAATCTAGCATACCGTGATTTTCCCGGTTGGCCGACTCACTTTGGGGCCGATACAAGGTTATTTATTTATTTTGGTTTTTTTTGCCACGGACTGGCCCATCATGCAGGGACAGCGGCCCATTGGTTTGTCTTCGGAATTGACAGGCCACAGCGAGAGAGACCTCCCTTCTTCCATATTCATAGACTGTGTCCATATTAGGCGCTGTTTTTTTTTTATTGTATTTTTTTATTTTTGATTTGGGCGCATGAAACTGCAAAAGGCGGATATCCGCACAGCGCTGCCGCTGACGAACATGCTCTGCGTTTCTGCTGCTCTATTAAGTGATGAATGGCACTTTGACTCTGAATTTTGTTTTATACAATCGTGTGATATGGTAACATAACGGTTCTTTGGTGAATCAGCTGAAAACAGCCGTGAGCATGTACATACACAACGAGGTAAATTGGAAAATGGCAATACACACTACAAACTTCTCACCCAAGCTCAACCACAATTTACCTTGCAGCTACTAACAGTGAAGAAATATGGTGTATTGGCACAAATGTATTTATTAAAAATGTTGCTATTATTATAGGCTACATTAAATATTGCGCAATATAAATCACTTTTATAGAGGCTGTTTTTGTATTTTCTATGTGTTTACAATATTTTTTTTAATTACAAATTCAATAGTTTTTTATTTATTTATTTATTTATTTATTTATTTATTTTAGAAACCATATACCCATGGTAATGAGGAGCATGGTTTGGCCAAAATTGGCCAACAGTTAAACTCGGTTAAAAGAGACAACGTCATACAGTTTGGAACAACTTTACACAACAGAATTTAAAAGCAGTAAATGTACTTTATTGCATCCTAGCTCAAAGTCAGTGCTTTACTGTCAAGTGCATTTCTGTGTGACAAAAGTGCAATATCAAGTTTGATATCTGCATTTGCAGTAAATTCAATAATATCCATCATTATTTGTCCCTGTCCTAGTTTTATTTATTTACTCCAATGTAAGGTCCTAACCTCAGCAAAAACATTCAGGAGGAACTCATGGGCCGGATGGGCTGGGTTTGCCAGGGCCGAATTTTATCCCCAGTCCAGCCCTGCAGTCCGCAGATTAACACTAACCCTGTAACTACACAAAACAAGAGGGGAACAAACACCACTTTAATTTACAGCCCGCAGATTAACACTTACCCTGTAACTACACAAAACAAGAGGGGAACAAACACCACTTTAATTTACAGCCCGCAGATTAACACTTACCCTGTAACTACACAAAACAAGAGGGGAACAAACACCACTTTAATTTACAGCACGCAGATTAACACTTACCCTGTAACTACACAAAACAAGAGGGGAACAAACACCACTTTAATTTACAGCCCGCAGATTAACACTTACCCTGTAACTACACAAAACAAGAGGGGAACAAACACCACTTTAATTTACAGCCCGCAGATTAACACTTACCCTGTAACTACACAAAACAAGAGGGGAACAAACACCTCCTTGATTTACACCCACAGATTCATACTTACCCTGTAACTACACAAAACAAGAGGGGAACAAACACCACCTTGATTTACACCCACAGATTCATACTTACCCTGTAACTACATGAAACAAGAGGGGAATAAACACCACTTTAATTTCCAGACCGCAGATTAACCCTCTAGGCGCCACGGTCGAGTTTACTCGACAAGATGTGGCACTGAATAAAACGGCCAATTTTGTCAAATAGGGTGTCAAATTTTGTTTGACCTCCCCTCCACTAGATGTCAGACATGTCATACTTCATCCCGACTCAAAAACCGTCATGCTTCTATACAAAATCTTCGAGCAAGAGTGCATTGAATCAGTGCGAACAAACGCGGAGCTAGTGTGCGAGTGAGCCATTTTATCAGAGCAATATTGTCAATGTCAGCGAGTATTTGCATTAGATTATTATTATTATTATTTTCTAATGGCATCAATAAAGCTTACCCGCAATGAAGTGTTGGGTCTTCTATTCGTGGACCCTGATTCTGAAGGGGAATATCTGCCGTGATTCTGAAAGTGAAAGTATAGCCCTACACCAAGCACAAACGGTGAATCCTTTGCCCAATGTAGATGGTCCTTTGCCCAATGTCAGTGGTGGGAACACAGTGGTGTTTTCCGGGGTCGGAGTGTTCATCGCGAAGTTAGCAGGCATGTTACGCCGGCTTCACACCACACGCGCAAGCAGTGCATTGGCAGGGCAGGAGGGATGCGTATGGAGAGCGGGAGCCGCGCGCGCTCGTTTTGCATTCACACTGGCAGCGTTTGTCTCGCACAGCCGAACCGCTGTTGTGTATTGCAAATACAGTTAGGGGGCAACGTGGAGGCAGGGTGGGGAGTCACAATGACAATGACAGTAGTCTGAACTGTGCACACTCGGCGGGCACGCGTATGCGTAAATTAAAACAACACTTTAATTTACAGCCCGCAGATTCACACTTACCCTGTAACTACACGAAACAAGAGGGGAACAAACACCACTTTAATTTACAGCCCGCAGATTCATACTTACCCTGTAACTACACGAAACAAGAGTGGAACAAACACCACTTTAATTTACAGTCCACAGATTCACACTTACCCTGTAACTACACGAAACAAGAAGGGAACAAACAAAGCTAAAACACAGTGTTCTTTGTCATCCAAATTGAAATGTTGCAACCACTAAGGTTTTTCAGATTTTCCATTATGGCGTTTTCTCCATATTTACGATACTTTGCTGCTTTTAGCAACTGGATGCTTCACTGGAATAGAAAATTCTCTCTTCCGTCAAACGTTTAATCTTTGAATCCCTGCATCTGTGAACAATACAAATCGACACCATAACTAAACGTTTGCTAATAAGTATTTCCTACTAAAGCAAGGCTTTCCTACTAAAGCATTTGACTCTGTTAAAGCATATTCATAGCAGACTGGCAACATTATTTAGGGAAATAGTAAGGGAATTAAGCCAATTTTTTCTCTTTTGTTTTCTCTAGTACTGCAGGGTTTTTTTCTGTATAGGCAACCCAGTTTTATTGAAAGCCCATTTTGCCAGCGAAGTACCCATTTAAGCTTTTATTATTCTTTTCAGTGCTTCCTTTCTATGCAAATTAGGTTTATTATAGATTTCACCTTATTTACAGAATATCGCTTTGTGATATGTGCCTGGTGCAATAAACATTGCACTGCACACCCGCAGAAAGCAGGTGGTAAATGTAATTTTAAGTAAGATGTTTGTTTGCATGCTGTATTGATTGTGGTATAGCAGTTATTCATCAAATGAGGGAGAATATTATAAGACACTTTGGCATTTTAAAGAGCATTTTAGAGAGATTCAGATGCCTGGATCGCAGTGGTGGTTGACAGTCCAAGCATTTATATGTTAGATTGAGGTAGTCCACAGTAACCTGCCTGAAATTAAATAAACGTCAATATCAGCGGGAGCAATTCCTATTGAATTCGTGGTGAAATCCCAATAATCAAGCTTTCTAAATGGAGCAGGTTTACTAATTTCTCTAGTTTTCCAAAGACAATGATCTGAATTTGTTTCAGTCCACCTGGAGTATCAAAAAAGACACATGAAACTCAATTGAAAATCTACTTTCGGAACTCATTAAGACCCCATAAGACCAATGATGTATGTAACCAGTTTAACTGATGCTAGTCTGATACAATTGGATTTATTGCCAAAGACCTGCAGCCCTTTAGGCCTGTTTGCCGGTAGGTATTGGATATATATTTAATCAATTTTGGACCCAAGAGAGCAAACAGAAATGGGGATCCTTTTAATTCCATTAGTGTCCATCTGGCTGCTACAACAGAGCTGTTATTATTACCCATATGGGATTACTGGCATGAAGTTCTGATATAAAAAGAAATGGTTATGAGTTAAGAGATGTTTCTTTAACGGAAGAGCTTTTTAGAATGAGAAAAAAGTCCTCCTTTGCTATAGCTCCTTGATTCCATATATGTCTTATTTAGGAGGTGGGAGAACTACAGGTGAATCCATATTTCTCTCTTAGTAAATAAAGGTACCTTGTAAGAGCCGCCATATGTAGCCTGAGCAGAAACATTAAAAAACACAACACACATTTCAATTAGAGGTACAGAGATTGAAAGAATAGTGCAAAACACTCTGAGCAACTCTGAAGGAGTTGTGTAGTTTCTGGCAGGATAATTTGAACTGCATCTCATGCATTAAATTATACAGCATTTCCTTAAGATACATTCACCGGATCGTAATCTGTAATTTCACTGTTTTGAAAGTGTTAGACAGAATTGAACTGGGAATGTTTATGTTGAACGGATAAATTCACGTTGTTTCACTGCAGTGGAAAATAAGTTATATAAATGCATGCCCATTTCTTTCCAACCATTTGAAGTGACCTCATAAAGATAAGGTAACAATAACCCGAGACCACTTTTGAACAAGATTACCGTACCATACCCACAGAATGGCCAAAAATAAGAAGTTGAAAACTTAAAAGTAGTATACATCATTTTGGGGTAAGTAAGATTTGGTTACACTTTATTTGTAAGGTGATGTAGTTACATTATACTGGGTAATAAATAGGTACTGAGTAATGTTAATTAACTATGGTTAGTGTTTGGTTTAGGGTTAGTTAGTTGTGTGTGATGGTGATCCAGTGGGTTAAACCATGGAACTGATTTGCAGAAGGTCGCTGGTTCGATCCCAGCGGTCACTACCAGTGTCTCCTTGAGCAAGGCACTTTACTCCACGTTGCTCCAGGGGGATTGTCCCTGTAATAAGGGCACTGTAAGTCGCTTTGGATAAAAGCGTCTGCCAAATGCATAAATGTAAATGTAGTTACTTGTAATTATGGATAATTTGTGTTATTACTAGAGTAAGTACATGTAACAAGGCTACACCACCTTGAATTAAAGTGTTGTCCAAATACATTTTCCTGAATAAAATGCATCACAGTTTCCACAATTATATGAAGCAGCACAAATATTTTCAACATTGATAATAATAAGAAATGTTTCTTGAGCAGCATATGAGCATATTGAAATGATTTCTGAAGGAACGTGTCACTGAAAACTGGAGTAATTCAGCTTTGCCATCAGAAATAAATCATGTTTTAAAAATATAATAGAAAACAGTCATTTTAAATAATAATATTTCACAATATAATTTTTTATCAAATAAATGTATCATAAGAGATTTTCAAGAAATCTTACTGACCCCAGACTATTGTACAGTACTGTAATTGCCTTATTTATCCTAAATGTGACTTTAAATCTCACAATTAATTTTATATATCACAATTATAGCTTTATTTCTCAAAATGTAACCTCTCATCTCTTTTTCTCTTAATGTGACATTTTTTTTAATTCACTTTTTAATTTTTACTCGAGGCAGAAATAAGCTTCCACAGAAAAGCAGCAGATTGGTGACAGAACAGCCTGAACAATATTAATCAGATGATATTCATGCTAAATGGAAAGTCTTTCACTCTAAATTTGAGTCAGAGACCAGAGGTCAGACTGACCATAATCACAATTCTTGGCACACAGACTCATTTATTTTCTATATGTTCCCAAGCCATGTGCACGATCTCAAGCCACCCAATTCTGTTTCCTGTCTAGACATCACTCTAAGAAAAATCGCCTCTACAGATCAGGGAAATCAAGGATGATAGACCTGTGTCTTGTCATTGGCGCCAAGGGAGAGGTACGTCCCACAGCGGCTGTTTGTTCCTGTCTTGCTTCTGATTAGTGGGATTAGATCCTACCACCAATGTGTATTCTGTGATCTGGATGGAGTCTGGCAGCCACACAGGCATTAACACAAGGGCAGTGCCATCTATTTGACGAGTTATGTAACTAGAAATTTTGTTTATGGATTGTTTGGTCAAGCAACATCCTTGTTTCACACATCTTTTGTCTGTGATGTGTTTTTATTTGAACAGATTGCAGCATGCATACATGTCCCATAAACACTGTTAAGTGTAGAATATCTCCAATTAGCTTATTTTTGCTATACACTTTAAAACAATAGAATATTTTGCAATGAATTCTACTCAGTTCTTCAAACTACTCATGCACTGTGTGAAAACTATGACTGTCAGCTTACATGCATACAAACAACACTATTTATTCAGTAAATCTCTCTAAAATGTAAGCAGTTTAAAGCTATATGGTATAGGGCCCTATCTTGCACCCAGCGCAATTGACTTTGTACACCGACGCATGTGTCATTCCTATTTTGCACCCGCGCAAAGCGCGCTTTTCCCTCCACAGAAGCACGTCGCTAAACTAGTGAATGAACTTGCGCTCCCTGGGCGGTTCAGCGCAAAAAAGGAGGCGTGTTCCGGCGCAAACAATCCCTGGTGCTATTTTGCTGTTCCATTAAACAATTGCGCCACTGACCAGAAAAAACCTAGTCTAAAGTCAGTGGCGCGTTGCGCGTTGTTCATTATGCTATTTTAAGGGCGCATGCTTGACCATAGCGTGCACAACGCGCATACACTTTGCTCATGTAATCTACACAGATGCAACAGTTATTTTTGCAAATCATAAATTGTTACAAAATACAAAAATACAAAATATTAACACATGAGATGACGGAAATCATTGTGGTGTGCCACGAAGATGTGAAAAAATAGGCATAAATCTAGCTTACAAATTATTCAGGCTAATTGTTTATTTAACCGACGCTATTTTGGGTGGGTTTCTCCCATCCCCATACAACACAACTTCTCTGTCTTTCACTGCTCTTACAAGAACATCAGTCTCCTCGGCTGTGAACCGCTCCTGGCGTGCGCCTGGTAAATACGCCATAATAATAGCAATCCATAATGGAACTTGCGCACCTGCTTTTAAAGGGAATGTTGGATGACGCTCTGATTGGTTTATTCACGTTACGCCCAAACCACACCTATGAATAATGAAGCTACTTCAGACCAACCCATTTTAGATTTGCGCCGGGCGCAAGAGCCATTTATCCCGCCGGGAAAATAGCAACAGCGCCGAGACCCGCCCACAAAGTTACTTGCGCTTTGCGCTTTGACACTTGCGTTTCAGATCGTTAAAATAGGGCCCATAGTGTTTGGATTGCATTCACTTCAGCATTTAGATATAAATTTCTATATATACGCAAGCCTGCAATTACGCTACTAGAATGCTCACATGCTACAGATGTACGATAATAATTGACATAATATGTGCAAATAACAGTGAAGCAGACCACTTGGGGATCTTTTGTGGGGGAGTGGACCTTTTGTTTGTCTTGCACTATAAATTACTGAAAAGTGTGTTATACTGCTTATAAGTTTCTCCACATTCTCCACACAGAGGTAAATGTTAATGGACAAGAGCACTAAAGCCTGAGAGATATTTAATTGCCATGTTCAGAGGCCTTAGCATCTTTGTTTTGCCCCAGTGAGTGCAATCTATGAGCTGTGAACTTTCTTAAAAGCCTTCCTCTGAAGAAAGAACAGTAGGAAATTGTCAACAGGAAAGCAAACTAATAATTAGAAAGTTTCTAGCAGTATTTTAATTTTTAGAATCTCAGCATGCATGCAACATTAAAGGTGCACCATGTATTATTATTATTCCAAAAAGGATTTTTGCCTTGCCCTGATTCAATTTGGTGGGCCTGTGTTTATATTTTAGACCTTGGGTTTTAGAAATTATACAAGCGTCACTCACTCAAAGATTGATATGGAACACGGTAAATCTCGAACCACCGGGGAAAACAGAGGATAGTCTGCTGGCAAAAAGAGAACGCGACAGAGCTCGTAATAAAACAAGAATCAACATTGGCTTGCCATTTCAGAGATGGTGAGAACTTATAAGGGATTTGAAATGTTGTAAAAGCGATACAGAGATACGTTTTTTTTTTACTCAACAGGTGAGTAAGGTATTTAATTGAACAGATAAATTATCATATGTAACTCTCTAACAAATCTCTCTAAGTTTATTGTAAAGCAATATCTATTGTGAAGGGTCATTTCATTATGGTTGTTGTAGTGCTGTGCAGGATTTTCTTTATCAAGGAAGTACATTTCATCTAAACAGGTTCAATCTCTTAAACCTACACTAATAAGTTGACCCAAATAAATTGGCAAAACTCCAAAAATGTAAGGTAATCAGTTAATTCAAAATGTTTAAGTTAAGAAGTTTAAGCAAGCAGAACTGGCAGATTTTTATAATTATAATTACTCTTAACCTGAAATTGTCAGGACTCCTGGGTGATCGTGTGTGTATGTATGTTTTCCTACCTGTTGGTGGTGGTTCCTCACGGGTTCACTGGCTCCTCCCGCTCGTTTCAGTAATTGTTCACCTGTTGTGTCTCATCAGCTGTTTTCTTTTTATAGCACGCTGTCCTGTCTCTCATCGCACGCTCATTGTTTTTTGGTTGGTCTCAGTCTCTGTTCTGTCCAAGTTGGAGGTTCTGGTTTCTGTCTCGTCAGTACTCGCAGGTTCGGTCGCAGGCATCCGGAGGCTTGTCTTCGCCCGGAATTCACACGCTTGTGGTAATTCATGAACTTGTCTCCGAGACTCTTCTGTCAGAAAGAGTCTCGGAGTCAAATGCAAGTTCAATGTTTATTTAGAAGTTACTAAGAGAGGTCTAGGCAAGGCACATATCACACTCCACAGAATTGAGTCCACACGCGGCATCCCACGACGTAATCCACTCTGGTGGGTAACCGGAGAGAAATCCTCACTTTGAATGACTGACGAAATACTCCATGCACTGGACAGAAGACGAGGCAGCGCCTGGTAGAAAAGACAGCTCGCCGAACTCAGGATGAAACTGGATCTCGCCTAAAAACGAAGCGTACCAGTCATGTCGAAAAAGCAGGGCAGAGTTCTCTCAAGGACAAGTTCATGAATTACCACAAGCGTGTGAATTCCGGGCGAAGACAAGCCTCCGGATGCCTGCGACCGAACCTGCGAGTACTGACGAGACAGAAACCAGAACCTCCAACTTGGACAGAACAGAGACTGAGACCAACCAAAAAACAATGAGCGTGCGACGAGAGACAGGACAGCGTGCTATAAAAAGAAAACAGCTGATGAGACACAACAGGTGAACAATTACTGAAACGAGCGGGAGGAGCCAGTGAACCCGTGAGGAACCACCACCAACAGGTAAGAAAACATACATACACACACGATCACCCAGGAGTCCTGACAGAAATAAGTGAGTAAGCTAATTCATACTTTTGCCTTAAAATTATCATGTAATCTCAATTTAAATATTTGAAGTAGTGGAAACATGACTAGCTTTAACTTACCAATTCAGTAAATGTTAACTTGCTAATTTGATCGTATTAGCATAGGATAGCAATTGCTGAATGAGTACGGCAACATAAAAATGTTACACCTGTTCTCAAACCTAGCTCATGCGCCATGCACTCGTCACGATGATGGTAACCCATAGTAACAGAAACTCTTTTAAATTAGCATAGTAGAAAATTAAACACTACTAAATCTCCCACTTAACATTAATGTTACACATAAATCATTATATAACATTTAAAGGAACACTAGTTTTCGCATCCATTCAGCCGATCTCTGGCTCTGGCGGTAGCACTTTTAGCATAACTTAGCATAGATCATTGAATCTGATTAGACCGTTAGCATCTCCTCAAAAATTTCCAAAGAGTTTCAATATTTTTCCTATTTAAAACTTGACTCTCTATCAAGTTTCTCTCACTGGTTCTCTCGCTGGAATTTCCTTGTATTCTAGAAAAAATTGTGTTAGACCCATAAACACAGCAACCATACTTAGGATAGATCTTTTCTGTATGTCTTTTGTTGTAGATTGAGAGGCTTCACACTGAGATGTTTGCACCGTGTGCCAATGCTCAGTACCTGCAGCAACATCCCATCTGCTGTTTTCGAAACTTTTAGCATACAGGTTTTTCGTCTCCAGAGCCCTTCGATCCCACTTTACACTTTTCACCTCATTACTATTGCATTTATTTATTTATTTATTTATCTATTTAATTTGTTAATTAGTCTAGACATTTTAATGGGATATCCAAGCAAACATTGATTCACAGTCCTCTTGCGATTGAGTGGAAATGTGCCAATTCTGGAAAAGAATCTCTGCAGTAGCAATGCAGCATTACAATTTGTTTTACTTATCATAGTGATAGAGCTAGGAGTCTTTGAACAAAATAGTTTCTTTGAACGTTCTTTGAGCCATCTAGGTTCCACATAGAGACTTTTTTAGAGCACAACACAAGCAATGGCATATATGAACAAAAATCATAGTAAAAAATCCTTGTAGCATCAGCAGCCCTGGACAGAATATGTATTTGTGATGCTGACAGTACATTTAAAACAGCAAATGTATTCTATGAGTATTAAATGGCCATTGCTTTCATGGTTGTCATGGGACTGGAAATAGAGGAGTATTAATGGAACCTTTGGAAAAAAGCTAATATAGTTGATATGAAAACATGCCTCAGTACAAAAGGACAATGGAAATACTCTGGTTATTAAGTAAAATATGTATTTCAACAAAACACTCCATATCTTATTTACAAACCACTTGTGATCCAGTTAAACCAGCAGTGTAGGCTTAAATATTTAAATTAAGTCAACCGTTGGGTCCGAAATCGAATACTTCACTAGTATACGAAAAACAGTATGGCAAAAGAGTATGTCTGAATGCATAGGATTCGAAAAAACAGGATGACCTACTATTTCCGTTGAGATTTTGAAGAACGCATTTAATGGACACTTTACTATCCTATGAGGCCACAGGAGAGGATTTATGAATGGCAGTGAAGTGACACAACTGATGCTGGTAGGTCAGGTGACAGTAACAACATGACGGATGTAGTACAGATGTACATTTTTACATTTACATTTATGCATTTAGCAGACGCTTTTATCCAAAGCGACTTACAACTTGGGGGTACATGAAGCAATTGGTCATGAGGAGTCGAGAAGCGCAATAAGAGCCTGAAATCCTGAGACCGTGTACATTGCTCAGTGTAGCACAGGCTAGAGTAGGGAGGGAAGAAGGAAGAGGAAGAGAAAGAGGAAAGGAAAGTGTTTTTTACGAGGTTAAGTGCTCACGGAAGAGCTGAATTTTAAGTTGACTTTTGAATGATGTCAATGATTCTGCGTTTCGGATGGTGTTGGGAAGATCGTTCCACCAGCTGGGAACGTTGAATGAAAATGTTCTGGAAAGGGATTTTTTCCCCCTCTGTGATGGTACCACAAGCTGTCGTTCCTTTGCTGAGCGAAGGCTTCTGGTGGGGGTGTGGATTTGTAGAATTGAGTCAAAGTAAGCAGGAGCTGAGCGCGTGGTGTCTCTGTATGCAAGCGTCAGCTCCTTAAACTTCATGCGAGCAGCGAGTGGTAGCCAGTGCAGGGAGATGAAGAGTGGTGTGACGTGGGTCCTTTTGGGCTCGTTGAAGACAAGACGTGCTGCTGCATTCTGGATCATTCGAAGTGTTTGGATCGCACAAGAGGGGAGTCCAACCAGAAGCGCATTGCAGTAGTCAAGTCTAGAAATAACCAGGGCCTGGCCAAGAAGCTGTGTTGCGTGCTCTGTTAGGAGCGGTCTAATCTTCCTGATGTTGTGGAGCGCAAACCGGCATGAGCGAGCTGTCTTAGAAATGTGTTCTCTGAAGGACAGCTGGTCATCAAATGTTACTCCAAGATGTCTGACTGACTTTGATGGGGAAATCAAGGATGTACCTAACTGGATGGTGAAATCATGTTGTATGGTGGGACTAGCGGGGAAGATGAGAAACTCAGTCTTTGCCAGGTTGAGCTGCAGGTGATGTTTTCTCATCCATGCAGAGATGTCAGCCAGACAGCTGGAGATTTGTGCCGCTACTGTGGGGTCGTCTGGGTGAAATGAAAGGTAGAGGTGAGTGTCATCAGCATAGCAGTGGTATGAGAAGCCATGTGCCTGAATGATGGGTCCCAATGAAGTAGTGTAGATGGAGAAGAGGAGAGGACCAAGCACTGAGCCCTGGGGAACCCCAGTGGTCAGTTGTTGTGCTTGGGATTCCTCTCCTCTCCAGGCAACCTTGAAAGACCTACCTGTGAGATAGGACTCACATCAAAGGAGTGGAGTCCTTGTGATGCCCAGTGATGAGAGGGTGGAAAGAAGAATCTGATGATTGACCGTGTCAAAGGCCGCAGATAGATTGAGCAGGACGAGGACTGATGATTTGGAGTCAGCTTTAGCTATCCGCAGGGCTTCAGTGACCGACAGTAGTGCAGTCTCTGTGGAGTGGCCCCTTTTGAAACCTGATTGGCTGATGTCCAGCTGATTATTCTGTGATAGGAAGGATGAAACCTGGTTGAAAACAACTCGTTCAATAGTTTTTGCTATGAATGGTAGGAGAGAAACAGGTCTGTAGTTATCTATGAGTGATGAGTTTAATGTGGGTTTCTTAAGCAGTGGAGTTACCCGAGCCTGCTTGAATGTGGTAGGGAAGATGCCGGTGCAGAGAGATGTGTTGATGATGATGTGTGTGAGTGCTGGTAGGATTGTAGGAGAGATGGCTTGAAGGAGGTGTGAGGGAATGGGATCAAGAGGACAGGTGATAGGATGGCTAGAGAGTAGAAGTTTAGATACTTCTGTCTCAGTGAGTGTAGAAAATGAGAAGAGAGGATGTTTGGTTGTGGATGTGGCTGAACTAAAGTCCACAGTGCGCGTGGGTGAGAACTGACTGCTAATGGTTGTTGTTTTGTTTGTGGCGAATTGTGCAAAATCGTCTGGAGATAGGGAGGTGGTGGGGGAGGGCAGAGGAGAGAGTTAAATGTTCTGAACAGTGTGCGTGAGTTTGAGGTGTTGTTGATCTTGTTTTGGAAATAAGAAGATATAGCTGCATGTACTTCATCTGAGAAGGATGAGAGCAGGGACTGATACTTACCTATATCGGATGGGTGGTTAGATTTACGCCATGTTCTCTCTGCTGCCCTGAGTATCGTCCGGTGTTCACTAATAACATCAGATAACCGAGGGTTAGAGGGAGTGGCTCGTGCTGGCCTAAAAGAAAGAGGGCAAATACTGTCTAGACAAGAAGTTAAAGTGGAGCATAAAGTGTCAGTTGCAGTGTTGACTTTCATAGAGGATAATTGTGAGGATGAGGGAAGGGAGGATGAGACAGCAGAGGAGAGATGAGAAGGAGAAAGTGAGCGCAGATTTCGCCTGAAGGTAACAGGTGGAGGAACTGGTGGTGTATGAGTAGTGAGTTGAAGGTTGAATGTGATGAAGAAATGATCTGAGATGTGTAGAGGTTTGACCAAAATATTGTCTGTAGAGCAGTTGCGTGTGTAAATCAGGTCCAAATGGTTACCAGATTTGTGGGTATGTGAAGTGATGAGGCGATTGAGATCGAATAATGCAAGGAGGGAGTGGAAATCTGAAGCATAAGATTTGTCCAGATGAATGTTGAAGTCGCCAAGGACTATGAGTGGGCTGCCATCCTCTGGAAATGAGGACAGCAGAACATCTAGCTCATGAACAAAGGTGGTCAATGGACCAAGGGGGCGGTAAATGACTACAATATGGAGTTTAACGGGAGTCGTAAGCGTAATAGCGTGGTATTCAAATGTGTTGTTATTGCAAAGAGATGTGTGAGTTGAGTATTTCCAGTTGTTATAAATGAGAAGACCAGTGCCACCACCCCTCCCAGTCTGGCGTGGGGTGTGGGAGATAGAGAAGTTATTAGAAAGAGCAGCAGGTGTTGCTGAGTCTTCTGGGCGGACCCAGGTCTCAGTCAGGGCCAAGATGTAGTCCGGATTTCATTCATACACTATTACCCTTATTCATACTGTATACAGCATTTTTTTTAATGGTTGCAAAGAAAATTCAAATGTCAGACAGTACACAATCTCGGATGCAGCGATTGTCATCCTTTTTGGTACAAGCATGCACAATTTATATGTAAATTAGGCTCAATATACGTTACAACTTATTCACAATATTACTTTAATACATTTGCATGGCACAATTAATGTTACAGCGTAAGCAACAGCCAGTTAAAAGAATTAAAATGGCAGCAGCAGCACAAATAGATACAACAGAGCCATGTACGATTCACAAGCAATTGATAGGATTCTTTTTAAAGGGATAGTTCACCCAAAAATGAAAATTAGCCCATGATTTACTCACCCTTAAGTCATCATAGGTGTATATGACATTCTTCTTTCAGACGAATACAATCAGAGTTACAGAGTTACTTTATAAAGTTTGGAAGAGCCAGGGAATTTTTTTAATATACTAGTATATTAAAAAAAATTCCCTGGCTCTTCCAAACTTTATAAACTAGTATATTAAAAACTTTATTCCAAACTTTATACTAGTATATTAAAAAAATTCCCTGGCTCTTCCAAACTTTATAATGGCTGTTTCTGTTTACATAAAAACATCTATCCATCATAAACGCAATCCACACGGCTCCGGGGGGTTAATAAAGGCCTTCTGAAGCAAAGAAATTAAAAAGTAAAATGATCCATATTTAAAACTTTACAAACTGTAATCTCTAACTTCCGCTAACTGTCGTACGTGCGTTCCATCATATGACGTAGCACAAATGCATCGCTTCACTTCAAAAGGCCTTTATTAACTTTATTAATTTGATTTTTTGGGTGAACTATCCCTTTAATGTCTCTCTAACTCACTTGAGAGTAAACAGTTTGAATCAGACTCAATCAATGAATCATTCATAGCCATTACTGAGTTCACAACTGATTCCCTCACTGAACTGATTCCCTAACTGAATTTTTCAATGATGTCCGTTTCGAAGTGCTGTTACTGTTAGGTATAGCAGCTTATACTTTGTGAGGCCGGCTTCTTGTTCATATGTAAATGTGTAATTTAAAATACATATCAACCCATTTGTGCCCAAATTTATTACGAAAACAAAAAGCCCTAAACAATACCAAAAATCACGATTTATTAACCTATTAACACAGTATACCCAATTTCCCCATTATATGTACTAACATGCCATTTGCCCACCGTCAACTATAGTTGCCGCTTGGACTTTTAACTGTGTACAAAAAACTATAGATCTCTTGTAAGATTTGTTTTGTTTGGATGATTCTAGAGACCTTCACGATTATGTAGATATACATATGTCAACAAAAAATACTTCTTAGTAACATGAAAATTACCTTTCTTTGGGAGTGTTTGCCTTCGCCATGCTTCCTGGAAGTAGGGGTAGGAAGTTGGCAGCCTCAAGTGACAGGAAGGTTTTTTTTTCTTTTTTTCTTGAAATCCTTTATTTGGTTGTTTTCTGGCATGTCATTGAGACATAAAACATGGATAACATCTAGAAAAATACTTACTAAAGGAAAATGACAACTATATCACTGCGGCAACTATAGTTGCCGGTGGGCTTAAATGGGTTAACAACATTGTGGTAGTTATTTTCGCCCAGCAAGGATTGATCAAGACAGTAAAGACATTTACATTGTCTACTTTCAAATATATTCTGTTCTTTTAAACATTCTATTCATCAAGGAATCCTGAAAATATATTTCATGGTTTCCACAAAAACATGAAGCAGCACCACTGTTTTAAACATTAAAGCTACACTGTGTAACTTTTTTAGTTTATTCTTAGCTAAAAACACTTAGTTCTTTCAAAAATATATGTGCTCATTAATGTATATTTACTTCTTTCAAGTAATAAAGTATTCTCGTAAGTTTATAATATGCCATTGAAAATACATACGGGTAAGGGGTTCGAATGGGGGTCGCCATGTTGCCCCTCCATCTTGAAAGTACATTAGCCAAAGAGGGACATACCCGTAAATTCAAGCTTCGCCTTTCGCGTTTTAACACTCTGTAACGAGTAGGAAAATAATGTGGCCCCTTTAAGAGTGTTCGCCCCGGTTGGAGCGCCTGCATTCTCTGTGTGTGTGTGTGTGTGTGTGCACTGCGCCTCGAGCTCCCATGTGTGCTGATTATTTTCTATCTTCTGTTGCTAACATTCATTTATTTTTGTTCTGTTGGGTAATGCTGTGGACGGAAGTGGAGTTTGTGCCGGACTCTTGTGGGGGGTTCCGTGGGGAATAAAGTGCGGGCTGTTTGATGTCAATCGCCTCCGTGTTTGCATTGACTCCAGTTGCGTTGAGTGAGCTATCCGTATTTTTCACCCGGACACACGCGTTACAACTCGATGGCGAATGTGAGGGGGATTGCTGGATCGAACTGGAAGCCATGTTAATCTGGGACTAAATCGGTCACCGTAGGAGTTAAAACGAAATCAGAATTGGGAGGAAAAGAAACTAATATTTACTGGATGGTCATATACCCTTTCACCGCTAGATGGGGGAAATATCACACAGTGTAGCTTTAATAATAATGAGCAGCAAATCAGCATATTAGAATGATTTCTAAAGGATCATGTGACACTGAAGACTGGAGTAATTAGCTTTGCCATCACAGGAATAAATACATTTGAATACATTCAAATTAATTAAAATTGCAATAATATTTCACAATATTATTGTTTTTACTATATTTTCAAACATATAAATTCAGCCCTGGTGCGAATAAGAGACTTCTTTAAAAAAATATAAAAAATCTAACAACCCCAAACTTTATATATATATATATATATATATATATATATATATATATATATATATATATATATATATATATATATATATATATATATATATATATATATATATATATATATATATATATATATATATATATATATATATATATATATATTTTTTTTTTTCTCCTTAGAATTGTTTAGAACAGTGAGGCTCGGTTGAAACGACTGGAGGATGAGATGCCATCACAAAAGCAGTGTCTAGTGTTTTAGTTGTTCAAGTAAACATGAGGAGACTCCATATGCCAGCTGCAAGCTCTCAATAGAAGAATAATGCACACTCAGCAGGGTTGACTCAATAAACGTGTACAAAGAAACCGTCCAGGATCTTAGTCAGCAAAAACGGCACAAGGTCCCACTGTCAACATATTGACTTCAACATTCTAGCAAAGACAATGTAGTAATTCATTTTATCGACACGCCCTGTAAACACTTTTCTGATTAGCCAATCAAATTATAATATAATTTCCTGTAATTAGATGAGAAATAGACTTGCTATCTCTAATGTTGTGCGAGCGATATGTAGTTAAGAAATCAATTAGCGTGTGCTGCTCACTCACTACACACAATGCTTTTAAGTATAATTAGGCTGCATATCAATCAACCCCATTAGTATGTACCATTCGTAGCAAAAACAATGAGGCGAGTATTTGTTTTACAACAAAATTTTACCCCAAGGGTGCCTTTATTAAAGACTTTACAGAGAAAAGCAATTGAGTGGAGTGACAGTGCTCTTATGGGTGCAATGCAAATCTGCGCAGGGAGTAAAAGTGATGCTAACACGTTCCCGAAATAGGCGGGACAGCAGCGGGCCGCCGAGGGACCCCGTCGAGCCTGCATCTGGAATTGTGGAGAGGAATGAGTTATTAGCCCTTATTTTGTTGCCCTGGGTGACAATAACAATGACAGCTTGCTCTTGTGTACTACTGTGTACTTGGATTAGCATGGATCATTTTTTTTCTGGCTTTCTTTTCATTATAGATTGAATCCATGCAGAATGGGAGCTGAAGCTATTCATTAAAATCACTCCTCGTGGCCTACTGGGCTATGAAGACAGTTACCAGAAATCTATAAAACACATTGTAAAAGAAAATGTTATGGCTCAGGGTACGTAATGAAGGTGTCTGTTATGTTTCATTGAAGTATCAACAACGTCTGAAATGTGGATAATTCAAAGACATTATTGTGGCCAATGGGTAAATTATTGAATAGACATAATTTTAAAAGTGGCTTTAGAAGATAATATGGTTTGTTGTATCATTGTACATGTCTATCACTGATTTACAGTCCAACGCAATCCATTTAGCAGTCAAGTCAATCTGTCTGATTTTGCAATGTTTGCTATATTTTGCTAAATGTTATATTACTGGTCAACATGTAAACATCCAGATTAATGTGTTTGGTAAATTGTGATGTAACTGCATTTTGAAGAAGCTGTGTGAAGTTAAAAGACATTCTGCTTCTCTCGGTTGTCTTTGAATGTCCTGTGTCGACTGTGGATTCACAAAAACATGAAGGTGATATTTCAAGCTTTAATTGGAAGGAAAATTCCTTATTATGGGTTATTATGTTCCTTATTATTCCTTATGAATTTATGAACAGTTCAGATGGCATAATTATATGCCTGATCAGTGTATATATATTGTGATTGTCCCCCTTTTGCTGCCAAAACTGCCCTGACCCGTCGAGGCATGGACTCCACTAGATCCCTGCTCTCTTTATGAAATAAATGTTTTTCTCCAATATACGTTGGCAACAATTAATGGCACCATTTTTATTCTAGTTTACACAGAGACAATAACGGTATTGTTTTAAAAAAAAAAAAAAACGCCCCAAAATGCTTATGACGTGTAGGGGAGCGTGGGGCACAACCTAACGCGGGGTTAGTTGTAACGCGCATATTTTAACCCTTTCCACAGAGGCCAGAATGACGAAACTCAGTGTATTTACTAGTTGCCATATCAACATTATTTGGAGAAAAAATTGTGCTAAAATTAAAAAATCTCTGGAAGATATCATTGAATATTTATGTAATCACAGCAAAAGTCAATTTTAGTTTAGTTACTCAAGTTTAGTTTTCATCTCTGTTTTTTTATGTTTATTTAAAATAAGACAAATCTGATATTATTGTAATCTTAAATCTGTTATTTAACAGTTGAGATTGTTCTTTAATGCTGATCAAACCAGCAGAAGACACAAGCCAGGTTTAAATCCCAGTTGCGCAGGTGGGGTGTGTTGTAACACTGCGTTACAATGAGCCCCTATTAGAAATATGCCATTATATTCTATACTTTTATGAATTCTTTTGAGAAACCATGAGAAAAGTGTGAATAATGACTGAGAGTTAATGTTCAGAAATTATTCATTATTATTATGTTTTGAACTCTGCTGGATAGCTGTATTTAGCGATGTGTTTGTTGTCAAAAAATGAGTATATTTGTAATGATTAAAAAATGCCATTATTTTATTTTAAAAAGTTAATAATTGTATTTTGTTCACAAAATATTTTAGTTTGTCTTGGGTTTTTTTATTTTTTATTATATCAAGTAACATTTTAAGCTGTCATTTGGTCATGTTACATTGTGCCCCTCACATGTTACAATGAACCCCACCTATGGGGCATGTTGCCACATTTCACTTCCATTCTTTCAGGGTAAATCAAGAAAAAAGTATACACTGTATTAATGAAACAAAACCACATAATTTCACTGGACACGTGTGCAATTAATGTCGGAAAAAATGTATACTCTGAACCCCCAAGTGGATTTACACACAAATTGTGGTTTTGGTCTATATATCTAATTTTGCCCTTCATGACAACTGTGAGGGGTTTTTTTTATATATATTTGTTTACATTATATAAAGCCTTAAAGTTCTGCATAATTAAGGGCGTGGCCACTTTGAGTGACAGGTGGATTGCTGTTTGTCTGCTGTCTGTTAGTCATCACGTCACCTCAGCTCCACCCACGTCCCGCCTCTTTGGCCATTTTCTGTTATCCGGGAGTGACGCACTGCAGAGATGGCAACGGCCAGCTCGACCCTACTTTACGCTTCAAAACTGCTCTTCAGAATCCTATGGGTGATGTCACGGACACTACGTCCATATTTATTTACAGTCTATAGTATTACGTGTTCAGTCAGGCGTGTAGTGTTTCTTTACAAAGTGACATCGCCAACTACAGGCCTGGCAGCAGGATATAGCGTTTTTAGTCATTTTCACGGACCCGTGTGAATGGGGATTGTTTTGACAATGTCGTCGTCTGTACGTAAAAAACGCGAAGGAAAAACATTTCTGTTTTTAGTACATTCCGGTTGTGTAAATTAACATACCCAAAATTTGCTCTCAATGTAATCTGATTTTTCCCTCATTTTCCCTTGACTATTAATTTATTCTTGTATTAATTTGTGGCTGTCCATTGACATCTGATGTTCTCCTGTGGCTGCTCTCCATCAACATGTGGAACACGGACGTAATCTCTTCCTTTTCCACTCGAGCACCTGACAGTGAAATTGGTAGAGGAAGAGGGGGGATGTTAGCACCAGCACACCTGTTAGTGTCTCATGTGGGAAACGAGCCTGAGACAATTAGTCATAGTAATTAACATCACCTCAGACTAAAGCAGGCAAAAGCCAAGCTGCATAAGAGGAGACTACAATTAGACCTGCTGTCAAAAGTCTACAATTAAAGCAGAATCCTTGTGCCACAAAGCTCCGGTTAACAACACTCCAATGTTTTGTTGCTGGGGTTTATGACATGATTATTTCAGAGACAAGTCCTCAGAGTTTCTATTATTTACCCCTGATAGTCACACAGATAATTAGCGCTGTGTTTGCAGCTAAATTGTTTTTCTTGTTCATTGCAGTTCCATTTTGCCTTTTAACTTCTATAATGGCTCAATATTTCTATGTCTTTACATCAGAATGGTTTTCTTGTGTGCTGTCCACAAATAGATTGTTTGGACAGCAACCATCTAAAAATCTAAGGGTGTTTTTGCTAGGGCATTGCAATGAGGTTGCTAGGGCATCCTGGTTGGTTGCTATGTGGGTGCAAGGTCGTTCTAGGGGATTGCTAGAGTGCTGTGGGTGGTTGCTAGAGTGTTGCTATGTGGGTGCTTGGGTGTTCTAGGGGATTGCTAGAGTGCTGTGGGTGGTTGCTAGAGTGTTGCTATGTGGGTGCTAGGGTGTTCTAGGGGATTGCTAGAGTGTTGTGGGTGGTTGCTAGAGTGTTGCTATGTGGGTGCAAGGGTGTTCTAGGGGATTGCTAGAGTGTTGTGGGTGGTTGCTAGAGTGTTGCTATGTGGGTGCTAGGGTGTTCTAGGGGATTGCTAGAGTGCTGTGGGTGGTTGCTAGAGTGTTGCTATGTGGGTGCTAGGGTGTTCTAGGGGATTGCTAGAGTGTTGTGGGTGGTTGCTAGAGTGTTGCTATGTGGGTGCAAGGGTGTTCTAGGGGATTGCTAGAGTGTTGCTATGTCGGTGCTAGGGTGTTATAGGGGATTCCTAGAGTGTTGTGGGTGGTTACTAGAGTGTTGCTATGTGGGTGCTAGGGTGTTCTAGGGTGTTCTAGGGGATTGCTAGAGTGTTGTGGGTAGTTTCTAGAGTGTTGCTATGTGGGTGCTAGGGTGTGATTGCTAGAGTGTTTCTATGTGGGTGCTAAGGTGTTCTAGGTGATTGCTAGAGTGTTGCTATGTGGGTGCTAGGGTGTTCTAGGTGATTGCTTCAGTGCTGTGGGTGGTTGCTAGAGTGTTGCTATGTGGGTGCTAGGGTGTTCTAGGGGATTGCTAGAGTGTTGTGGGTGGTTTCTTGAGTGTTGCTATGTGGGTGCTAGAGTGTTCTAGGGGATTGCTAGAGTGTTGTGGGTGGTTGCTAGAGTGTTGCTATGTGGGTGCAAGGGTGTTCTAGGGGATTGCTAGAGTGTTGCTATGTCAGTGCTAGGGTGTTCTAGGGTGTTATAGGGGATTGCTAGAGTGTTGTGGGTGGTTTCTAGAGTGTTACTATGTGGGTGCTAGGGTGTGATTGCTAGAGTGTTTCTATGTGGGTGCTAAGGTGTTCTAGGTGATTGCTAGAGTGTTGCTATGTGGGTGCTAGGTTGTTGTAGGTGATTGCTTCAGTGCTGTGGGTGGTTGCTAGAGTGTTGCTATGTGGGTGCTAGGGTGTTCTAGGGGATTGCTAGAGTGTTGTGGGTGGTTGCTTGAGTGTTACTATGTGGGTGCTAGAGTGTTCTAGGGGATTGCGAGAGTGTTGTGGGTGGTTGTTAGAGTGTTGCTATGTGGGTGCAAGGGTGTTCTAGGGGATTGCTAGAGTGTTGCTATGTCGGTGCTAGGGTGTTCTAGGGTGTTATAGGGGATTGCTAGAGTGTTGTGGGTGGTTTCTAGAGTGTTACTATGTGGGTGCTAGGGTGTGATTGCTAGAGTGTTGTGGGTGGTTTCTAGAGTGTTGCTATGTGGGTGCTAGGGTGTGATTGCTAGAGTGTTGTGGGTGGTTTCTAGAGTGTTACTATGTGGGTGCTAGGGTGTGATTGCTAGAGTGTTGTGGGTGGTTTCTAGAGTGTTGCTATGTGGGTGCTAGGGTGTGATTGCTAGAGTGTTGTGGGTGGTTTCTAGAGTGTTGCTATGTGGGTGCTAGGGTGTGATTGCTAGAGTGTTGTGGGTGGTTGCTAGAATGTTTCTATGTGGGTGCTAAGGTGTTCTAGGTGATTGCTAGAGTGTTGTGGGTGGTTGCTAGAGTGTTGCTATGTGGGTGCTAGGGTGTGATTTCTAGAGTGCTGTGGGTGGTTGTTAGAGTGTTGCTATGTGGGTGCTAGGGTGTTCTAGAGGATTGCTAGAGTTTTGTGGGTGGTTGCTAGAGTGTTGCTATATGTGTGATGGGGTGCTCTGGGTGGATGTTAGAACATTCTGGTTTCTGGGGTGTTGTGGGTGGTTGCTAGAGTCCCGTGGGTGGTTGCTAGGGTGTTCTTGGTGGTTGCTATGGTGTTGTGGGTGGCTGCTAGAATGTTGCTATATTGTATTGCTTGCTTTCCTCCATTTTAAGTCTATGGGATTGTTTTTTTACATTTGATTGTTTGTCCGGTGAAAATCATAAGCGGAATCTTTTAGAAAAGCAGTGGCACATCTCAGCTAATAATACACACACAATTGGAGTTATCATTCATACCAGCAAATGACATTATACGTCAAATTTTAATATTTTGCGTTAGAGGCTTGCTCAGATCCACAAGCCTAAATATGACCAATAAAAATAATGATGCATGCTTTAGCAACCACTGCCAAACATAGCATTGATAGCCTCAGAAATAAATAAATATGGTTGAACAGCTCTGAATATCACACATTTTGAATGTTTTTTTTGCTGCTGTTATATGAGACAAATGTGAGAGTAAAATGAATCAATTGCGAATTAAACCATTTGAAAAATGAAGTCTTCAACTTGTCAGCCATTGATTCTCGCTTTTCCTACTGGCAGCAAGATGCATTTGGTACAACTCATCCTTTAAATTCACCACAAAGAAAGTGCAATCCCAAAAGACTGGTACATAAATACTGTTTTACGAGGGATATTGAGAGCCACTTCCAGCAACATGCTCAATAATTCTGTGGTGATAAAGCTTCTGCCGAATACAGCTCATCATGAATAGGCTACACACACACATACCGAGCTGTGGTAATGTCCTTTTCCTACACAATCTTTCATAATCTGAGGCAAATGTCTCCAGCATTTCTTCAACATGCTAATGTGAACCTCTGTTTTCATGTAGTTACAGTCCCTGCGCTGTTCACAGTCGTATCCAGACAGGTATTTAGAGCAGTGCTAATTCCAAGAGGTCGCAGATACAGAGCTGTTATGGCTGACATGTTCTCACAGACTCACAAGTCAAGGCAAATGCTTATATTGGTGTAAAAACAGCTCCTGTGGGCATTGGAGAATGAGATAAGGTTATGGAACTGCCAACAGTGTTTAGAAATATAATGAGTAAAAGAGCCGAAACTGACTCCAAAATGCCTCATATTTTTTACCACAGGCTGAAATGGAAAAGGCTGAGATTAGACTGAATGCAACAGGAAGATTACATAAACCACTTTAAGCTGATTGAAGGCATACAGTACCAGCTGTTAAAATGGCAGATTTCCCTCTTAGGAAAAAATTGAAGTCTTCAAAAAAAAATAATTATACACATTTAAAAAAGTCATTTCAGGTGCAGTAAGCGATTTCTGAGAAACACTTTTAATATCTGAAATCAACCCAAACAAACACATCCCTTTCTTGCACCACCCCCGAAATGCACAAAAACACAATGCCAGAGGATGTCTCTTTGTGATGTTTGATTAACACATTTCGGGAGGAGCTCGCTCAGATAATTAAACCTAATTAAACACGAGTGGAGCATTAATCAATCAAATCAACGATAAGAGGTGTATATATAGTGCAGATTTACCTTCTTTTCGTTGACAGTTTTTTAGCATCCCTCCACCACCCCATCTCCTCACTTTGAATTAATAAGCTCTTATTAAATATCAACACAATCTATAATAGGGGGGGGGGGGTGGGTTACACTGGGTTCGGGCCAAAAATTCAGAGCCCGGAGCCCTCCCCCAGCCAGCACGACAAATAAGCATTATCTTTAATCTGTTTAATTTGATGTATGTGTGAACTCGTGAAATCATAGCTTTAGCCAAGCAAGATAATACTTTGCGGCAAAATAAAGCGAAGATGACAAACAAGCGACAAGGACGAACAAAGAATGAACATACAGTACACAAGAGTTTCTTTCTTTCTACAGTCTTTCTTCAAATCTCCTTCTTGCTCACTCTGTCTCCCCCACCCTCAAGAGTGGACACAGCCCTTACTGCTGATTGGCTACAAGTGTGTTGTGGCGCTTGGCCTGATCCACTTTCAACAGAAAGTTTCTCAGAAATTGAATGTGAATATCTTCTGGGAGTGAATTTTGTTTTGAGTACACTAGCATAGATGGCTACAAAGCTAACACACAAAACTGTAAAGGGTCTTTAAAGCTCTCTCAAAGATATTGCACCAAGAGAGTCCAGCAACTGAAGCCTAGGCGTTAGCTATCTGGGAAAAGAGCCAGTTACTCTCCAGAGAGACACTTCTCTGGCCGCAAGGCCACCACCCACAACATAAAGATGATGTCCATAGCACACATATATTTTGAGAGGAGATACGTGACAAGCTATCCTCGGTTATTTGGACCTCTCAGGACTACTGATGGGAGTAATATCGGATGTTTGCCGAAACTGAATTGAGAACATAAACAACGTGGCTGGAAGGAGTTCTGTGTTCTCTATTGATCCACTGGGCTTTTGGGGGCTCTTGGAACAAAGGATGGAGTGATAAACACAGCCATTAATTGGTTAATTGGTTTTTCTGACATCACTGTTTGGGACTGATGATTAGACAAAGACTGATGGGAATCTCTGCAGGGGGCACAAATAAAAGACAATCCATTTCTCAGATCTATCTGGACTCGAGCCCAGATTCATTAGAGGCACATCTGATAATTGCAGGGGGTCTTGATGAGAGATTATATCACTGTCACCAGATTATTGGGTGCTTATTTTATAAGCTCTTGAAGATATATATATATTTTTTGTTTGCTACAAAGAGTATCGTGTGTGTGTGTGTGTGTGTGTGTGTGTGTGTGAGTCAGGCGCAGGTTCACCACCCCCCCCCCCCCCCCCCCCCACACCCAGAAATTCTTGAATTTCTCAAGAACTTATATTAAACTTAATTACATCAGGCACAATACTTCATGGGAGTTTGTTCTTTGCTGCTGATCTGCCACAATTCTCTGATTGGTGGACGTTTCTCTTTCTTTGTATTCATTGGCATTGTAGTTCTTCACGTCGAATTTTGATGAAGAATTTTGTGTGTTAATGCTGAGTAAATAATGAAAGTACATTCACAACACAGACAGGCACAATCTCAGGCTGCGTCTGAAATCACATACTCTCTGAGTAGGTACTTATTTGAATAAGCAATTACTTCACGACCGCTAAAAAAGCATGTTCACAAAAGCATGTCACTATTGTGTGTAGTATGATTGTAATTGTACAAGATTGTAAAGTGTCTATCGAATGCGCACTTCAGAATCTTGTCGGAAGAAGGATATCATCCGCGTTCTTTTTGCCTACCCTTTTATGAGTACTGTGAATTCGGATATACTACTCTTGTCACATACAGTTTTTCACCTACTATAGTAGGGAAGTATGTGATTCCGGATGCAGCCACAGCCTTGATGGAGAATGCAAATAAGTAATCCTGAACTAATCAAATGATAAAATGGAGAGACGGATTTGATATGACAGCGCTAACCCTGCAGGAGGCGACTGGGTTTGATATCACATCCATCTTGAGTGATGAGGTGAAATCAGGCTAATTGAATTCAGGCATAAATCAGCAGGTTGTTTGAGTGAAGCTTCCATGGTATGAGCTGGCTGAAACCCAACACACGGTTTCTCCAGCGGTTTCCGCGTATAAAGTTCTGGTCAGCATGGATGAATCTGGGTTCTTGGCCATTTGTAGATGTCTTGCATGTTGCATGCACTGTCATGTCCTCTTGACACAGGATTAAAGTGACCCATATACACCAGAACAGATGGTGGGAACCGCTGGCAGATGATAGACCTGGACAGCTCAGGATTGGAGCTGTTGTTGTCCAGCTGTTCTGATGCACTGAAGGTCTAATCAGCAGACACTGATTTGCTTCGTTTTAATTTCTTCTTTTCCCTCTCAAGCCATGTCTACTCATGGAGCTCAGAAGATGTTGAAAATACTATAATCAGAGAAATGTCATAATATTTTCTTTAAAATTCTGATCATTAACCTAAACTCATGTTTTTCCGAACATGCCCTTCACGAGAAGAGATGGCTTGAGAGGAAAAATAAGAAGTGTGTGGCCCAGATAAACCTATGCTATGAGGACAAAATATCCCTACAAAGATGGCAATATCCAAAATCCTTGTCCGTGTGGGGACATGTCTACTCATGGTGCTCAGAAGATCTTGAAAATACTATAATCAGAGAAATGGCATAATGTTTTCTTAAAGGGATGGTTCACCCCAAAATTCTAATCATTAGCTTACCCTCATGTTGTTCCAAACATGCTCTTCATGAGAAGAGATGGCTTGAGAGGAAAAATAAGTCAAGTCAACTTCATTTATATAGGGCTTTTAACAATGCAGATTGTTTCAAAGCAGCTTCACAGTGTTAAACAGGAAAATAATGCAACAGAATTATATTCAGCCGTATAGCCGTTCTGGAGAAAATGGTGATGTCATCAGTACATTTCAATTATCATACAGTGACAGTGTGGGCTTTAGATCAGTAATTAGATCAGTAATTTAGTTTATATGGCTAATTTAGTTTAATAATTAGATTTATTCGGATATTTAGTTGAAAAATGTAGTGTCCCCAACTGAGCAAGCCAAGCCAGAGGCAACAGTGGCAAGGAAACCAAAACCCCATTAGGTGACCTAATGGAGAAAAATAAACCTTGGGAGAAATCAGGCTCAATCGGGGTGCCAGTTCTGCTCTGACCAATTAACAAACAGCGTATTATTATTATTCTGACAACTTTACAGGTCAGAGGTCATAATAGAAAGATCAGAGGCAAGACGCCGGAGACGAGTTTATTGAGGATGATGTGTCGATTAAATAATTATTAAATAGGAATAATCGAAATATCGGAGTAGGTATAAGAAGTGTGTGTGGCCCAGATAAACCTTTGTTATGAAGACAAAATGTCCCCACAAAGATTTTGGTCCCCATGAGGAAAACAGTTAACACTTAAAGACCGAGACAGCCGCCCGCGGCTAAAAATAACTATCGTTCTAAAATGTTTAATAACTTTTAAACTGCTAATCCAACCTGTATGCTGTAAAATGCACCGTAAAGAGGAGAATCTCAGCTTTTCAGAAGTATCTCGCGATTGATTATTTAGAGGCTCTGTGGTGAGCGTGGATGCATCATCAAAATCTGCAGCATTGATTCAAGGAAATGCATGTGGGTTGTTCCCCTGAGCCAAACAGAAACGATTGTTGATAATTAGTACCACCCCGTGTGTGTGCGTGTGTGTGTGTGTGTGTGCGTGTGTGTGTTAGCATGAAAGAGAATTTGTTTGGACTATCTTTCATTCTTAATTAGCATGAAAAGGGAAACAATCCTGCAAACCTTTATTATGTAGGTTGTTAGAAGTAAAAGAAGATACTTCCTTTTGCTTTTATTTGTTCATTTATGTACTGTGTGTTCTGCACTTTTATCTTTATTACGTTTCTTTAATGTCTGAATGCTAGTAGAATAGAAGCTTATATTAAGACAGGATAGCGCTGATGTATGTAAATATGGAAATTGTTATGTACGTACATATCTCTGTTTTTTAATAAAAAAAATGTGGGGAAAGCATATATTTTATAAGGGCACTGTACTTATAACGAAGATGCATGATGCCATCACAATGATGTTGTTGATGGATATCATTTGTATTTCAATGCACAACCTTGTACGCTTGAAAGAAAAGTGCCGGCTGTCATCATAATCTGATGCCAACAAGTATGTGGTTATTTTGTATGCTTATCAGGTTCGGTGATAAGATTTCTCTTTTTTTCTTCAGTTCTATATTCATGTTTTAAATTAATGTATGATTTTTTTTTTTTTTATTGTAGCTCAAGTCCCAGAGCATCTGATTGCAGGAGGGATACAAAAAAACATTATCTTGTCAAACACAGAGCGAAATCTTTAGAATATTTGCGTATGGCATTTCTGCTATACATTTCAAGTCAGAGCGTGATTATTCCAGACAACTCGATTGCAGTGATATGTTGATGTGCATGAACAAATTGCACATATATGCATATATTACCATCTTGTTGTTGTTCAACATTTCTAGCTCAGTATTGTCTTTTGTTATTGTATCATTTCGGTATATTTAAAGGCAATGTGGAGATTTTCTTCTTAGTTTAATCTTCTTATGGACAAACACAACCCTTTTAACTCCATTAATATTGACCTCAACACTGTAAAAGAATCATATTGAAAAGTGGTTGCTGGTTTAATGATATAACATATGGACTGGTAACCAAAGATGATAGGTTCAACTCTCAGGAGGGTAACTAATAAAAATGTGCTTTAAAGCTACACTGTGTAACTTTTTTAGTTTATTCTTAGCTAAAAACACTTAGTTCTTTCAAAAATATATGTGCTCATTAATGTATATTTACTTCTTTCAAGTAATAAAGTATTCTCGTAAGTTTATAATATGCCATTGAAAATACATACGGGTAAGGGGTTCGAATGGGGGTCGCCATGTTGCCCCTCCATCTTGAAAGTACATTAGCCAAAGAGGGACATACCTGTAAATTCAAGCTTCGCCTTTGCATTTTAACACTCGATGGCACCATGTCGAATGTGAAGAGGGGGATTGCTTGAGACTGCTATATGAAAACCTGAATTAATGCCCTGCATTATACATGCAGCATCTTAATTGTTAAGAAAATGAAACGAAATAAATGAATAAATCAAGCCTTTACATAACACTAGACTAGGCTATATCATACAGCATTCAGAAAAAAGAACAGTTTGCACTCCTAAGGGCTTTCTCACTTCTCTCAATTGACTAACCCGCTGATGCTTCAAGCAGGGTCGAAACATAAACATCGCGTTCATCAATAATATGCATCCAGACAGTTGAAGAACTGCCTGCTCTCGCCACTGCACCTCTGAGTGCACCACGTCAGGGCCTGAAACATTCTCAATGGCCCAATAACGCTACGATGAGAAAAATGTGGGTCAGGAAGCGGGTTGGGTACAATATTTTCTTCTTTTTTTTGCGGTCCGAGTTGCGGGCGGGTTAGCTGAAAACGTCGGTCGGGTGCGGGTTGTTTATACATTGACCCGCGCATCACTGATGTACACTATTTGGCAAGGTGAACGTCTCGGGTTATGACTATAACCCTTGTTCCCCGAGAAGGGAACGAGACACTGCGTCGTCGAGTGACAACACTCTGGGAACGCCCACAGCGTTACGCATCTGAAGCATGAATGAAATCAAGCCAATCTGATTGGTGTCGCGTCGTGACGTAGTAGATGACGGCATACCCGGAAGATACAAAAAGGAAGCTGATGCAAACACACACTAGCTCTTTTGCGATGAAGCAAGCGCTCTAGCCGTGATAGGTGTGGCGACGAGACGCAGTGTCTCGTTCCCTTCTCGGGGAACAAGGGTTATAGTCATAACCCGAGACGTTCCCCTTCGAGGGAACTCGCACTGCGTCGTCGAGTGACAACACTCTGGGAACGTTAATACCCACTAAGCCACACCAAATCACCCCACGTCCCAGTGTGAAGCTGGGTACCCAGGCACACTTAGGACGCAAGAACTCGAGCACCAGGCGTCACCGGGAGGTGCAGACTGTAGAATCTTATGAAGGTGTGCGGGGTGGCCCACCCGGCCGCCTCGCATACCTCTTGAAGCGAGACGCAGAAAGGAGGGCCACTGAGGAAGCCAAGCTCCTGGTGGAATGGGCCCTCACGGCCATGGGTGAAGGCAAATTGCGCACCCTATAAGCCGTGGCTATAGCCTGGACGATCCAGTTACTGATCGTCTGAGTTGACGCAGGCAGCCCCTTCTTGGGTGAGCCAAAGCACACCAACAACTGGTCTGACCTTCTCCAATGGGAAGACTTCTCTAGATAAATACTCAGGGCTCTGACCGGGCAGAGCAGATGAAGTCTCCCCTCTTCCGCCGTCAGGTGGGGAGGGGGATGGAAAGCCTGAAGAACCAGAGACCGGGCTCCCTGAGATGGAACCTTGGGAATGTAACCCGGTCTAGGGTGAAGGATGGCCCTTACTCAGCCGGGGGCAAACTCCAGGCAAGTTGGCGTGACCGCCAAGGCCTGGAGATCTCCCACTCTCCTCAGAGAGGTAATGGCGAGTAGAAAGGCCACCTTCAGGGTCAGGTTCTCAGGCTCAGCCAGCTCCAGTGGCTCGAAGGGGGCCTCAGCCAGCCCTTCCAGAACCACCGCCAGGTCCCAGGTTGGGACTCTGGAGCGAGCCGCAGGCCTCACCCTCCGAGCCCCACGGAGGAACTGTACAACCAGGTGGTGCTTCCCCAAGGGTCCATCACCTAGAGGTGCGTGGAAAGCCCCAAGGGCAGCCACGTACACCTTCAGGGTGGACGGGGTAAGACCAGCGGAGAAGCGATCTTGGAGGAACTCCAGCACTGAAGCCACTGGGCAGTTAACTGGATCCACCTCACGCTCTCTACATCAAGTGGAA
Source organism: Romanogobio albipinnatus (assembly GCA_023566225.1). Taxonomy (NCBI): domain Eukaryota; kingdom Metazoa; phylum Chordata; class Actinopteri; order Cypriniformes; family Gobionidae; genus Romanogobio; species Romanogobio albipinnatus. Next base: position 42,014,335 of record CM042256.1, read on the forward strand.
AATACATTCCACTTGAGGCTGTACAGTCTCCTGGTAAAAGGAGCCCTGGAGCTGAGTAAGTTCTCGACCACTTCTGCTGACAGGCCCGCCTCTAGGTACCGAGCCCCCTCAGGGGCCAGGCCCAGAGGCTCCAAAACTCTGGCCGGGGGTGAAATATTGTGCCCCCTGCCTGAGAGAGCAGATCCCTCCTCAGAGGAACCTGCCACGGAGAGTCGTCTAGCAGAGCTATGATGTCCGAGAACCATACTCGAGTGGGCCACCGGGGTGCTACTAAGAGCAGGCTGATGCCCTCCCGGCGGACCCGCTCCAGAACTCTCGGGAGCAGAGCGATCGGGGGAATGCGTACAGACGCAGCCTCGGCCACGTCTGCATCATGGCGTCCAGCCCTAACGGAGCTGGATGCTTGAGAGAGAACCACAGTGGACAGTGGGACGTCTCTCGAGACGCGAACAGGTCCACTTCCACTGGGCCAAATCTCTCGCCCCTGGCCTCCACCACCTCTGGGTGGAGTCGCCTCTCCCCGGGCCTCAGCCCCTGCCTCGACAGGATGTCTGCTCCCTGATTTTGGTCTCCGGGAATGTACATCGCCCTGAGGGACGATAACTTCCCCTGGGACCACAGGAGGATTTGATGCGCCAGTCTGCATAGAGGGCGCGACCTCAAACCCCCCTGGTGATTGAGATACGCGACAACCGAAGTGTTGTCTGAGCGTATCAGGACATGGTGGCCGCGGAGGTCTGGGTAAAAGCTCCTCAGAGCTTTGTAGACCGCCAGCATCTCCAGGCAGTTGATGTGCCCTGAAGAAATGCCGGGTCTCCCACAGACCTCTCGCAAAACGGCCTTCCATGACCGCGCCCCAACCAGTGAGGGAAGCATCTGTTGAAGCGGCTCTCCGGCAACATGATGCTCCCAGCACTGGTCCTTGGGACAGGAACCAAGGTTTCCGCCATATGACGAGGGAACGAAGGCATTTGCGCGTTACCCTGATCATATGAAACGGATTTCCCCTCGGGGAAAACCCCCTGGCCCTAAGCCACCACTGTAGGGGTCTCATGTGCAGCAGGTCAAAAGGTATCACCTTGGACGCTGCTGCCCTGAGCCCCAGCAGTCTCTGAAACTGCTTCACAGTGAGGCTGCGGCCCGGCTTCACTCAGGAGACCATCGCCAGTATGGACTCCACGCGTGCGGGGGACATTTGTGCCCGCATCGACGTGGAGTCCCATACAACCCCCAGGAACGTAGTCCGCTGGGAGGGCGTCAACACGCTCTTCTTCGTGTTGAGTCTCAGTCCCAAGCATCTGATGTGGGCCAGAACGACATCTCGATGCCGAACCGCCACCGCGAGGGGAGAGTGCCAGGCCGAAGGGAAGAACCCGATATTGGTACGCTTCGCCCCCGAAAGCGAACCTCAGGAACTTCCTGTGACATGGAAGGATGGAAATATGGAAGTATGCGTCCTTTAGATCTATCGTGACGAACCAGTCCTCGGACTGGATCTGACTCACGATGGCTGGAATTATGAGCATCTTGAACCTGAATCTCCTCAGAGACCGATTCAAGAGCCTGAGATCTATAATCGGACGCAACCCACCATCCTTCTTTGGAACTATGAAGTACCGGCTGTAGAACCCGGAGTCCCTGTCCGCCAAAGGAACCCGCTCTATGGCTTACTTGGCTAACAGGGCTTGTACTTCTTGTTCCATAACCCGAACCTGCTCTGGGCCGACCACAGTCCGGACCACCCCGTTGAAACTCGGGGGAGGAGAACCGAACTGCAGCCTGTAACCCAGCTCTACAGTCTGCAGGACCCATGTAGATACACTCGGAAGGCATTACCATGCGCCAAGATAATCTACTAAGGGAACCAGCCTCTCGAGGCTGGCCTCGGGTGTCAACCGAAACTCGTTCCCGACCCCCCTGAAGCGGCTAACCGGCAGGGAGCGGTCGAGAACGATTTTCGGTGGGCGCACACGTTCGCTGCCCAGTCGCAAGTCCCTTTGGAGGCGACGAAGGCAGCGTGTGTGCGCGGGAAATCAGTGAGGCCCGAAGCGTCTTTGACGGCGGGAACACAGCACTGATTTCCCGAGAGCTCCTGGGGGAAAACGACCTCGGTCGCTCCTACCCGGGAGAGGGGGCTGGCCAGCAGGGGCCTCATCTAAGGGAGCAGCTCGACAGGGCCGCAATACTAGGGCGGACACTGCGCCTAGCAACCGCCTGAAACTGATGTGTCCCGCAGGCCACCAGGCGGCGAGAACGACATCAACTTCAGGAGGGCTCCCTCTTAGATGAATATCCAGACAAGTCAAACACGCTTGGGTGACAGACCGATTAAAGTATCTAACTTATCAAAGTCAGATAACATACACTCAATTCCTCAGAATTAAATGTCATCATAATCACCCAACCCGTGCAACCTAGTCTGAATAACAGGCTGAATAAAAAATACATCTAACTCCTCACGTTAGATAATATTAATTAAATGCAGCCATAATATGGTCTGAATGATAGGCTGAATATCTAACTCCTCAAAGTCAGATCCTATATTATTTAATTCCTCAGAATTAAATACAGCCCAAATCATCAGACGATACTGTTTTATTGTATTTATATGGCTCGTAACCATACGTTGCCTCAGCAACGTGGCTCGAGCCGTTATAATACAATTGGCTTTCATTCCTCGGAAAAAAAGTCAAACAGGCGCGAGGCTGAAACACCCGAAAAGCGCACGGTAGTACGCGTCGAGATATTTCTCAATGAAAACAGCCAGCACCCTCAGGCGCTGACCGCATGCCTCGCACCCAACAGTATCCACAATACAGTGAAACATGGTCGGAAATAACACCAGACGATACTGCTTTATTGTATTTATACGGACTCGTAAACCACATGTTGCCTCAGCAACGTGGCTCGAGCCCTTATAATACAATTGGCTTTCATCCCTCGGGAAAAAAAGCCAAACAGGCGCGAGGCTGAAACACCCGAAAAGCGCACGGCAGTACGCGTCGAGATATTTCTCAATGAAAACAGCCAGCACCCTCAGGTGCTGACCGCATGCCTCGCACCCAACAGTATCACATTTCACCGTATCACGTTGTATCACTTCACTAGCAGACTCGAACCTACGCACTGCCCTTTTTTTTTTTTTTTTTTTGGCAACGCGAGATTGAATCTAGCATAGGAAATGGCGAGCCTCGATACGGAGCACGTCTAATTCCTCAGAATCAGACAGCTCACGCATCGGGTCCTCCACCCCGGGGGAAGAAGCCGCAGCGCGGGCTTCCACACGGGGAAGGAGAACAATGGAACTGTCAAACAGGGAAGGAGAAGATGCCTCAACACCCTCTCAAGTTCCCCTGACAGCCCATCTGCGAGTCCCATGATTGATCAACCGTGCTGTCTTTTTTTTTTTTTTCGACAGACACGGGACCAGCCACGGGGTTCGCGAGCCCTGCTTGTGAACAACGTTGGTAGACAAACAACATCAAATAAGACTGACAAAACAGAGCGCTTCGCTGAAGAGCAAAAAAGCTAGTGTGTGTTTGCATCAGCTTCCTTTTTGTATCTTCCGGGTATGCCGTCATCTACTACGTCACGACGCGACACCAATCAGATTGGCTTGATTTCATTCATGCTTCAGATGCGTAACGCTGTGGGCGTTCCCAGAGTGTTGTCACTCGACGACGCAGTGCGAGTTCCCTCGAAGGGGAACAACGCGGCGACGTGGTTATGCTCTCATGAGAGAACATGAACCACCCACGAACACAGTCTCTACATGCTTGCGATATGATAGAGGAGTGGGGGCCCACGGAGATATACTCGGCAGGGAAGCCTCACTGTAATCCTCAGGTCACCCAGGCTCAGGGCCGTTTCTAGCCATTTTGACGCCCTAGGTGAAATCCTTATTGGCACCCCCCAGCCAAATCTTAAAAAGCAACATGGTATTACTGGTATTCATTTTAATCCTTATTAACAAATACATACATACATACCATTTTGGAAGTGTAATCCTTATTAACAATTTGGAAACTACGTATAAAAGCTGTTCCAGTCACATGAAAGTAAAAAGAATAAACATTGATTCAGTGCGGTCTTTGTTTCTCATTGACGCTTGAACTTCCCCTTTAAATAACGCAAAGCTATGCCCTGTACGACACTATTAGAACTGAATTAATCGATTCAGCTTTCAACACCACTCGTAAAGATGCATTCAATTCGACAAAGCGGTTTAATAAAGGATAATAAATATTGTGAATTAGCACATTTTATTATAGGCTACTATTTTTAAATTGGCCGCTGAAGTTTTATATGGGACAATTACACACTGATCCTTTAACAATGCATTAGCGCAAAAACACACCTTTTAGAGGTGCAAGTAAGAGAAGAAAGCTTCATAGAGTCTAAATATAATGATATCATGAAATGCTAAAGTGAGTGTGGTTAGCCTACATCTTGCCTCTGTAATACAAACCGAGCAATATTACACTATCTGCCCATTTCACAGCGTGATTTCTCGACTGCCACAAATACGGCCTTGACACCTTTTACACACACCCCTGATATGCGTTCATTGGCGCCCCTTCAGCTGATGGCGCCCTAGGCGACCGCCTAGTTCGCCTATGCCTAAAAACGGCCCTGCCCAGTCTTAGCAAGCGAAAGGACTCAACCCCGTTTGAGGTTTCATAGTATCGACCGCGCATCTGAAGCGGCGCGTGCTGGGTTGCCAGTGACAACCCGCGCTGTCCGGCAGCTCGAATAAATCTATATTTGTCCAAATATGCACACTGTTTCACTAAGAGCCTGAACACATGCGGGTTAGTGCATGTCTGTGACCACAAATAAAACGGAGAAGACGTGGCTTTTGATTCTTGTTGATATTTCATTCAAAATATTGTTAATTAGCCTATACAGATCGGTTATTTTGCACTCCTGACATAAATTAAGAAATTAATGTCAACACTTGAAGGTTCGCCGTGCGATTCATCAAGTTCATTTTACTTTACCGAACATTTAGCAATGGCTTCCACAGACAGCGTCCTGGTTACAGCTCGCTCAGCGCCCTTACTTCGTGTCAGCTCGACCATCCGCCTAGGTTTTTCCACCGTAGATGATCAGTCTTTACCCACACGAAAGTAATCCAGGGAGCACCTTCACAACACGCTGAAAACCAACACCTCACTTTCCTCCTTAACTTTTCCGCACACTGCTTCCAAAACTTCCCCACCATGTCTCAACAATAATGATGGAAGACGAACCTGACAGAAGTGACTGTCTCATGCATAATAACTAAATGATATGTTATGCATACTACAGTGCAGTGATTGGATTGAATGAGCTTTATGTCATGAATATATGTGGAGAATCGCTCGAAACGGTCCACGTCAGCATGTTCGAGCAGCCCCATATTTGGGCCTACGGTACACGCTGACGTCAGCTTCTGTGACGTTGCTCCGACTCAGCTTTTCAAACCGGAAGACAGAAATCGCTCTGAAAAATGAAAAAATAACTGTTTTTCACATATGAATAACATTAATGAGTACCTTTAGTGTTTTCAATGATGTGCAGTCTATACATATCTGTTTACATCTCAAAAAAGTGTTTTGGGGTTTCATGACCCTTGCAACACAAGTCTTGAATCGAGGCTTCATCTGGCATGCCCATTTACCAAGCGGCAACCTCCCGTGGTCTCTCTTGAAACCAACACGGAAGTGACTGAAACTGCAATTCATCGACTAGCCGCTAGAGACAGGGCTCCAAAAGGGAGTCAAATCTGTATCTCCCCCATGTTAAAATGCCCAACTCTACAGCAGAAAAAAAAATGTTTACACTTTACAGCCTGGTACAAAAAGTGGTTTTGGCCTATACAGCTAATTTTGCCCTTCATGACAACTGTGAGGTGGGTAAATTTCTTTATAACTCATCCGTTTAAATTACATTAAGCCTTAAAGTTCTGCATAATTAAGGGCGTGGCCACTTGAGTGACAGGTGGATTGCCACTATGGTCAAGCTAGGCTGGGATGGTTTCAGCAACCAGGCACCTCAGCTCCACCCACGTCCCGCCTCTTTGCCCATTGTCAGTTATCCAGGAGTGATGCGCGATGACACGCTGCCAAGATGGCAACGGCCGGATTTTAGGGTTCAAAAATGCTCTTCAGAAACCTATGAGTGACGTCACGGACACTACATTCATCTTTTTTTTACAGTCTATGATCACTAACCATGAGATCAAAATGTATTTATTTTTTACTTTATAGTAGGCAAGTATGCAATTTCGGATGCAGCCTTAGTGTTAGTAGCTTTTGATTGTTTTCCTCATTCCCTGAATCTTATTACCTTGTCTTGATCTACCTTTAACTTTTGATTTAAATTTGTTTGCTGGTTTGTGTTGACTACGTCGTTGATCTTTTGGTTTTGTCTGCTGTATTTTTATGATTTTCACATTCAATTTGGATCTCTTCTCTGCTACTTTCTCTGATCTGATACAGCCTGATTGGCAGATTGACTGTTGATTAATTGGGAGTTGACAGTGGCTTTTCCCCTAAAGAAATTATAGGAATGGGAACAATGTTCAAGTTGGTCCAGATGTATATTTTCATAAACTGCAGACGTTCTTTCCTTTATTTCCTCCATCGATAATGCATGAAAGTTAAAAGCATTTCATTGTGAATTTCTACAGTACATTTTAAATTAGCTCCTCTATTCAATCTCATTCTGCAAGAACCCAAGACAAGATAAACATGAAACAAAGACAAAAAAGAATCAATTAACATCAGTTATGAATGCTAGATTAGACCTAGAGGACAGTCAAGTTGAAGGGTAATTAACCCTCTTTCTGGATGGTCAAATCAATACGGGAATGATTCCTTGCACTAAAAGCCTACAGTGTAAGCTGGGTGATCATATTGACTTCTGAAGCAGCTGGTGAGTGTCGGGGGTTTTTCAGCTCTAATTAACTGTGAAAACTCTATAGCCCTTCCTAAGAGAGTATGCAGCATCTTGTACCTCGTTTTTTGCAGTATGTTTGTAACTGTCCAACAGTTATCTTAGAGTTTTGTTAACATCTAGTCTTAGCCTCAGACGTCACGCCCAGACCACTGGCTGAACATCTGATGCATATTGCACACTTAACTGAAAACTCTTCAGAATTTACGAAGTCATCATCTGATTCATCTGGTTGAATTCTACAGGATTTCCAGGAAATCTTTTTGTTCTTTATGGTCCACCTGGAAACAAAGATGCCATGATGCCAAACTCCCTCATGGAAGAAGAATGCCGCTGTGTTTACAACTTTGACAATGATCAACCAAACGCTGGATTTTCACAAGTATGTAAAGTAAAGTATGTGGCATAGACTCTTTTAAATATATCCAAGAGTTTTTGTTTGTCTGTTAAGACATCGACGTTACATTTTCACACTCCTACACATGACGCAGAATGAAACAAACTGTGATTGGTTGTTTTAAATGTCAGTCAGGCGACCTCTGGGCGGTCCTTGGCCAGTGAAAAATGCAATGGAGTCCAGACCTTCTGCCGTCCGTCTGAAGGCCTGGCTATGTGAGACTAGTTGACAACTAGCTTTTTGGATGTATCGTCATGTTGATTTCAAAAGTTTGAATGATTTCTCTAGGAGTAAAACTTTTAATGAAGTAAAAACTGAGTCAATCGTTAAAATTCTGGGAAAAAGTGGGAAAAAGTAACAATAAGTTACCATAAATCTAAACCAAGGCAGTTCATCTCAGCTGGCTTATAAGTCGCCTATTTGAATAATTACATTTATTTCCATAAAATGACAGTAGCCCGGGAATTTATGTCATGGTTATTTATTAAATAGACTGCTCTGATAATTATGAATATATCTTGTAGATTAGTCCTTGCAATGTCAGTCGGCCTAAAAAGAGACATCCGACGTCCGAAATCCCAAGGTGGTTGACAAAGGCCTGAACTGAATTGACTGATCTCCACACATGAGAAGTGTTGAGGCTGGCAGTGCAATCCTTCAATCTCCAAGCTGCAGATGATGCATTAATTAAAGTGCGGTTGTGTGAACCAATTCTGTTCATGCATGAATATAAATGTGTCTCTGCTGTCAGTCAGCAATCTAAACCTATCAATGATACTCTTGCTGGTTTGTTCAACTAATTGGTATTGAACAAGAGACATGTGACATCCACAGCTCTTGCTGAATGGGTAGAATTAATGTTATGGATCAATTACTGGATGGTGGATTAAAGCCAAAGAGTTCACCGTAGGTGTGATTCCAAGAGGGCAGCCTGTGTTTAACCTCATATTGCTCTATAAGGACAGATGCTGAACTTTGTTTATTGGACCAATAGTTTCTTGTTAAACTTAGCATATCTTTCTTAAAGGGATGGTTCACCCAAAAATGAAAATTATGTTGTTATCATTTACTCAACCTCATGTTGATAATTGAGGCTGTCAATCTCTAACATTTTGCCTAACATCTCATTTTGTGTTCCACAAAAGAAATTAACTCATGCAGGTTTGTTGACGTAAATTAATGTGCATTTTTGGGTGTACTATCCCTTATGCATTTGGGTGCATTATCATTGGTGCATGTTGTTCCAAAGGGATGAGGGGGGATATGTAATGCATAAAAATAAGTCTTTGTGCCCGATTGACTAAATCGGGCAAATTAGCGTGAGAGTAAAAAGTGCCGATGGGAGTGGATCTACTGATGACGCACAAATTAAAGAACAAAGATGCAGCCGGATCATTTCCATAATGACCAACGCAATCTACCGAGCAGTAAATTGACTAGTGCAAATCTTAGTAAATCACTATGCATGATTCATTTAAATACTCTCCTCCCATAGATGTCGCGTCTGAAAGGGAAACTCCTACAAATGCATTTGCAATAAGTTCAGCTGAAAAAAATAACTGTCCAAGCCTTTCCAGTGCTACTTTATCACTGCGTGTCTTAAGTTTTGTAACACCAAAAGAGGGTTTGCGCTGGTGTGAGCTGTTACTAAATCTGGCACTTATAGGCATTTTTTTTCAATTTTTTTTGTTTCAATCAGTAATACGTTTGATTACAGAAGCAAAATGTGTTGTGAATGCTGTTGCAAACTGAATTTAAAACTTAAAATATTTGCACTGTGCCATTAGCAGCACCAAATGGAAATGAAAGAATAATGTTAAATAATGTATACTACTGTTTAAAAGTTTGGTGTCTAAGATTTTTAAATATTTTTTAAAGAAGTCTCTTATGCTCACCAAGGCTGCATTTATTACCATAAAAACAGTTAAATTGTCACTATCAGTTAAATTTATTATTGTGTTGGCAAAGCTGAATTTTCAGCATTATTACTCCAGTCTTCAGTGTCACATGATCATTCAGAAATCATTCTAATATGATGATTTGCTGCTCTAGAAACATTTCTTATAATTTGCCATGTTGAAACCAAGTGCAGCTTAATTATTCTAGCTATTACTATCTGTCAAAACATTTGAATGTTTTTAAACACTGCAATTGTTGGGTCAAAAGAAAGCCTAGAAATCTAGACGCACCTTAGCAGCAGCCAAGGTAGTCTAGCAACTCTCTGTTGGCTTGCGAGCTTGAGAAACCAAACTCTAGTCAGGCCAATCACATCGTGTATAGAGTCGGCGGGCGGGCTTAACATAAAGCTGGTGCTGCAGAACAGCGGTCTTTCGAATCATCTTTGGCCACGACTCTGGAAGACTTAGAGTTAAGCTTTTCTTTAAGAAAAGAACAAAGAAAGGGACTGAAGGCATTCTTAAAAAAGGAAGATGTGTTCGGAGTTTTGCCGACCGGATATGGCAAAAGTTGAATCTATCAACTAGCTCTGCTGGTGGGAAAACGCATGGTACTCAGCCACAACCCGCTTGTGATTGTTGTCTCACCACTGATAGCGCTCTGGTTGGTTGTAGCGCTATCCTATTGCGTGCGCAGGGCCGGATTAACATAAGGGCTAGGTGGGGCTGAAGCCCCAGGGCCCGAGCACGGAGGGGGCCCGTGATTGGCCGAGGAAATGATTGACAATCGATCGGGAGCACCTAAAGTTTTCCTTTTGGGCCGTTCGCCAAACCACACCACGCCCCACATATTAAGCGCTGTTATTTAGGCTACTGGAGTGCTGCGAGTGCATAGGAAAATCAAAAGCCAGGTGAAAAAACGGCGCTACCTGAATAAACTGCGCGCGCATCCAGCAGTCGCAGCGCGAGAGCAGCTGGGTCGTCTCACGCACAGCACTGACGAACTCGTTCGGCGCTTTCACCACTCTATTAAACTCATAACGAGTGCCAGGCAGTCGCTTTGTCGATTTTAATTTGAAACAAGCTCAACATCATGTGTACAGTAAAGGCTCTGTGGTGAAACTGGCTGAACCAGACTGAAAAGCTCCAACCATATCTGAAGTGTTGAGGTAAATATAGGCTGCCTACACGATGGCCGTAGCCAGATATGAGGTCTCCGAGGTCCGGACCTCTGTATTTTTCCGAGGTGTAGGCTAATAAATGTTGTGAAATAATTGACCAATAGAGTGCTTTATGTACACAGAAGCTGCTGCGCGAGTCACGCGACGCTTCAGTAAGCGGTGTAAGATGTAAGTAGCTAAAGTAAACATTTCATATTTGACAGCTGTTTTAGGATAGAAATGTTAAACAATGAAAATACTATCAGCCAGAGCTCAGCTTTAGGAGGGGAAGAGACAGGGCAAGAGAAGGAGACTAAGAGAAAAAGTGAGCGAAAGAGTGATGGAAATGAGAATGAGAGAGTGATGAAATGAGGAGAGAGCAGGTATGACCAGTGTTGCCAACTCTCGCAAGACAGCTTCAAAAACAAGCCCAATATTATCATATTATTTATTATCATCAATATCATTTATTATCAATTATTTTTTTATCAGTAAATGAGCCTGCAACATATTAAACTGAAACCTCTCAGAGTTTGAAAAGCAAAAACAGATGTGATTTTACAAAAATCATCAAATTGCAATAAAGGGCACGAAATATCCTCTGATCAGCTGTGAACAGAAGAGGTTTAGAGATGGAAAAAGTGACGTGAAGGCCAATTTAGTCGTAGTTAGTGCACACATATTAGGAGCAGAGTAGTGACCACACTGCAAACCGTGAAAAGACAAGCCCTGCATCTCAATGTGCACACTATCTGCCCTAATTAGTATTGAAAATGACTAATGTCACATGCTATTTAGGATGGATAGTATGCAAATTGGGATGCATGCAAGCACTAAGGGATTGCTGCAATATAGCCACATATTTATAATAAAATAATTTGTTACCATACCTACTGTTAGTATACTTGTTTTATTTTTATTATAGCCTGTAATGATAAATATGTTTTACAAATATTTTTAAAATTAAATTAGGTGCCTGTCCTCCCTGTTTCCTCTCCATCTCTGTACATCTCTGCTGGTGGCATTGTTTGTGGAAATGTATACGTCTATTTACGTCTACTAACTATCATTACGTGCATTTATAACGTCACATTCCTGCACGTTGAATGCAATTTTTCTTCAATGAGGGGGAGAAGGAGGCGTGATGTGAGGACAAATTACTACAGCATTTGTATCATAGCACTGATTGGCTATTAGCTGTGAGAAAACAGTGTCAGTCAATGTATTGGACAAAACAGCAACCATAAATATAAAGAAACGAAGTTGCTTGTCATATTTTCATAATATGCAACCACATTTTTTAAAATAAGCCCAAAAACTGCAACACGTGATTTTTTTACGCGACCTGCCAAAAAAAAGAAGGCCAAAGTCGCACATTATACGCAGACTTGGCAACTATGGGTATGACAGATAATCTACTGCCCACTAACATGGTTTTGAAAGCTATTTATTATTACATTTTTTAGCCTTCAAACATCTTAAGATGCACATATATAGATCAGAGAAATCAAAATTTTCTTGGGGGAACATGCCCCCCAAACCCCCCAAAATACCTCAAATTTGGGACCTCACAGGTTTTAAAACTCCTTAATGCAGTTGTATATACTCAAACGTTGTTGCTTTTTCTGGTTTGCTTTGACCTCATATCTGGAGTTAATGCATTTATGCTGTTAATGTGTTGCAGCCTGGAATATTTATATATATATATATAGGTCAACTGAATATTAAAATGGAAAATTCAGACAGTATATACTCATTGTATATACTCATTTACTCATTAAAAATACTAATTATTTCTGTGGTAGAAATCGTTGCGGCACTAAGATCAGCTACTATGGGGGCCCTCTGGTTTGTCATAGCCCCAGGGCCCTACATGATCTTAATCCGGGCCTGTGCGTGCGGAGGGAATTTGAAAGACAACCATTTATCCCGCCCCTCGGATTGAGCCCTGCCAATGGTGTGTTCCCAGACCCAACATCTTGATGTGGGTCGTCAGGCTAAGTCCCGCCCAGAACTTACACCATTTGTTGAGCCAGTGTTAGAGCCACTCAGACACAGTTTTTTAATTGAGGAAATAAATTCATGAATTATTTACTTGTTGTTGTTGCTACACAATAAGATTACATTCAGTATTTCAACACTGGGCAGCCAAGCTAACAGAACGAATAATGAATGACAGAGCCCCGCGACCCATGTTAAAAAACAACATTACATCGTTCTTCAGAATTTCTGATATGCGTAATGGGAGCTATTTACATCCCCTTTTGGGCCTGTTTTCTATGTAGACTTGTGATTTTCATTAGAGCCCTGATGCCCTGTAGAATGTAGTCGAGCTCAAGATTGCAAATTATCACATTGCTGAGCTCTGTAGAGCGCAACAGCCCGCTTCTCCACCAGATGTGTGCCTCGACAGACTCTGAGAGCAGTCAGCTAGAAAACTACCAGCAGGTGTCTGCCTGAACCACTGTGTTTGTGTATGAATGTGTGTTAGAGAGACAGAGGCCTGGGGAGAGTGAGAGAGAAAAAGTGAGTCCTGCGGGGAGCCTGCATTTCTCCATACTCCCTCGAGGCATCTGTCATAAGGGTACTCATGGGATGTAACAGCTCATTGTTTACCTCTTTTGTTTTCATAACTCTCTCACCTGTTTTATGTAAAACCTGGGAACAGGCTTCATTGCACACCCTGAAAAACCATTTAGAAACTTTAATGGAGTTCATTTGCGAACCGCTCCTACAGGCAATGGGCATCTTTGCATGAACGTTTCATCACAGCATCTGACAGCAGGCCTTTGTTTCCTGTTAATTGATTTACAGTCTGAGCCGAATACGCATTTAGTATGTACGCATCCAGAATGCTAGTACACACGCACAACCTGCCTTGATTCCCATTGGATTTTTCCCAAAGGACAGGCAAAACTACAACTAAGATGACAATGCACATGCAATCTCACAGGTTTATTGCTAAGATCTCTATATTTTATTTATATTAAGGCTGTCACCATTAACGCATGCGATTCATTTAAGTTCCTTAACACGTTAAAATAATTTAATGCAATTAACACAAATAAATGAGAGAAGTATGTGAATCTGCATCATTAGCGTAATTTTCGTCACGCAGTTAGATGATGTTAGAAGTCGAGAGTATATCACAATCACACTGAGCATCTACAAGCACTTATAACCCTGGTAGGAGGTGATTTCCAACTCTTTAACCCGATTCTGCTTCTCTGTTTGTGATCAGGCCATTTAAAGCCGTTAAACTCTAGGAAAGTTTTCAGTGATCCAGTGATCGAATTAATTCAAACAGTCCAAAACAACGCTGTGATGGAGGTTCGTTTGGTCAAGGAAGGAAGAAGACAGGGGTCGGCGTAACTGGGACTGGCAACTTTATTTCTCAGAACTCTTTATTCACTCACAACAGAAAAAAGCATGTGGGCGTACAAACTCAAGACGGGGTTCAACTTGGATCTTCAGATTATACTCTCAGTTTCTCTCTTCAACAAACGGCAGTGGCAGTGTGCACTCAGTCCCAGCTCAGGCTCTCTCTCTCTCCGTCTCTCTCTCGCACTGGCTTTATGCGGTCTCCCTACGGCAATTACTGAAATCAGAGACAGGTGTTCGTAATCTGCATTTGACCTACTTACTCACCGCTCAGTTCCTTTCCCTCTCTCCGCCCGCAGACCTCGCGAAACCACGCCCACCTCGCCACATACCCCCAACGCTCGACTCAGGCTGGGGAGCCATCCGGCCTGCAACCCCCCCCCATTCCTGGAGAGGAAGTCGGCCACAGCCATCTGAGCACCCGGCCTGTGGACCACCTGCAACTTAAAGGGCTGAAGAGCCAGATACCACCGGGTGATCCGTGCGTTCGTATCTTTCATGCGGTGGAGCCACTGCAAGGGGGCGTGGTCTGAACAGAGGGTGAACTCCCATCCCAGGAGGTAGTAGCGGAGGGTAAGAATGGCCCACCTGATGGCCAAACACTCCTTCTCTATATGGTACTGTGCATCGTCTCTCTTAGAGAGCTTCCGACTGATGTACAGCACCGGCCGCTCTTCACCCTCCACCTCCTCAGACAGGACAGCGCCCAGCCCTCAGTCCGATGCGTCAGTCTGCAGGACAAAAGGGAGAGAAAAGTCAGGAGCCTTTAAGAGTGGTCCGCCACACAAAGCAGCCTTTATTTTGGTGAAAGCCTGCTGGCACTGCTCCGTCCACTGAACCGTATCTGGTACTTCCTTTTTCGTTAGATCAGTCAGCGGGCTGGCGAGGTCCGAATAGTTAGGTACAAAGCTCCTGTAATATCCCGCCAGCCCCAGGAACTGTCTAACTTCCTTTTTGGTCTTGGGCCTCGGACAGGTCGCAATTGCTGCTGTCTTATCAATTTGGGGACGCAGCTGCCCGTGACCCAAGTGGAAGCCCAGATACCTTACCTCCACCCGCCCAATCGCACACTTCTTCGGGTTGGCCGTGAGCCCAGCCCTCCTCAGCGACTTCAGGACAGCCCGCAAATGCTGCATATGACACTGCCAATCCCCATTGTAAATGATAATATCATCCAGGTAGGCAGCGGCATATGCAGTGTGCGGCCAGAGAATTCTGTCCATCAGATGCTGAAAGGTCACTGGAGCCCTGAACAAGCCAAAAGGAAGGGTGACAAATTGGTGTAACCCGAACGGCGTGGTGAAAGCTGTCTTTTCCTTGGACAAAGGAGAAAAGGGGATCTGCCAATAGCCCTTAGTTAAGTCCAGTGTCAAATAAAATCGAGCAGCACCGAGCCGGTCAAGCAATTCGTCAACCCTAGGCATTTGATAAGCATCGAATTTAGACACCGCATTGACTTTTCTATAGTCCACACAGAACCGAACTGAGCGGTCAGGCTTTGGAACCAAAACGATCGGGCTCACCCAGTCACTGTTGGACTCTTCTATTACCCCCATGTCTAGCATTGCCTCTAATTCGCTTTGAACTATCTTTTTTTTTATGTTCGGGTAAGCGATACGGGCGGCTACGAACGACCACACCCGGTTCTGTCTCAACATGGTGATGGATGAGGTTCGTTCGACCGGGTAGGGGCGAGAAAACGTCGGCAAAATCTGCCTGCAACCTTTTCAAGTCGGTGAGCTGTGAGGGTGAGAGGTGATCCCCACTAAGGGCCAGGGCAGCGGATTTGGACTTTGGGAGCGCCTCTGGGCCGAGATCCTCCTCCCCGCTCACTACCGTCACCAGCAACACCGACTCCGCCTCTGACCACTTTTTAAGCAGGTTGAGGTAGTAAATCTGACGTGCCCCGTCCCTATCCGTACGAAGGACCTCATAGTTGAGATCCCCAACTCGCCGTGTGACCTCAAAGGGTCCTTGCCACTTCGCGAGTAATTTAGAACTAGACATGGGGAGTAATACAAGTACTTTATCTCCCGGTGCAAATTGACAAAGTCTAGTACCCCTATTGTATTGCCTACTTTGTCTGTCCTGAACCTGCAACAAATTCTCCATTGACAGCCGCCCCAAAGTGTGGAGTTTCGTTCTCAGGTCCAGGACATTCTGAATTTCATTTTTACTGTCTGAAGGTCCGTCCTCCCAAGTCTCTCTAAGAACGCCCAAAACCCCGCGGGGCTGAAGCCCATAGAGGAGCTTGAAGGGGGAAAACCCCGTGGAGGCTTGGGGGACCTCCCGTACGGCAAACAAGAGGAGTTCTAGCCACTTATCCCAATTTTTGGCGTCTTCCCGCACAAACTTCCGAATCATGGTTTTCAACGTGCGATTAAATCGTTCCACCAGACCGTCCGTTTGTGGGTATTTACATTTAGAAAACAGACATAAAAGTAACTTAAAAGTTACTTTCCCTAGTAACTAATTACTTTTGATATTCAGTAATTGGTAAAGTAATTCAATTACTTTTAAAAGAAGTAACTAGTAACTGTAACTAATTACTAATTTTCAGTAACTTGCCCAACACGGATCAGACATATCAGAGAGACTCACATTGCGTTTCTAGTGAATTGTTCGTTCCAGTGTGCTCTGCTTTAAAACACAAGCTCTGTCGTATTCTGTGATTGTTTCTGAAGACCACAATTTTGGTGATGTACCGGAGTCGTACAGTAAACGCGTGAGTGTCTGATGCAACAAACAAACCGTATATGTGCGTTCTCGATCACTGATTACTGATTGCACACTGCATTCATGTACAGACACATTTCAGTACTTATGCGTTGTTTCCACTCATACACAGGAAGTATAATGTTTGATTTGTCATGTGTACGTTATTTTGATTAGTAATCGTAGGTTTATGCAGTCAAAGCAGTTGATTTAGGAGTTTTTTGGCGTCTCTGTGTGGTCCTGTTCGGTTTCACAGCTTGACTCGTCTAAAATGAAAACAATCTCGTTGTTGTTGCTCTGTACACATACTATACACTGTGAATTCTGTAAAGTTTTTTTATGTAATGTTTTTTTTTCCATGGGTGCTTAGGTGTGTATAAATGTATTATATAATAGAATTATATGGACTCCTTCTATTTGGTGTAATTTTGGAGTCTCCAATGATCCTTGAAGCTTGCAGAAAATACAGTTTTGTGAGAATCACCCTTCAATCTGATTGTTTAATTTGGATATATAAAATTATGACAAAAAGAATGTGTTTAATGAGATAAATGGCGTATGCTTAATTTCCCAACAAAGGAAAGATCATGTGACACTGAAGAGTAATGATTCAAAAATTCAACTTTGCCATCACAGGAATGCATTATATTTTAAAATATTAAATGTTATTTGTACATTTTAATAATATTTCTTAATATTACTGTTTTTACAGCATGCTTGGTGAGCATAAGAGACCTTTTTCAAAAACTTTATACAATCGTATCGACCCCAAACAATAAATATAATATAATATAATGTTTTTAAATGTAAAAAAATATGATTTTATATTCAGATTTATAATTTTTAAATTTCAAATTTTTACAATTATTATTACTATATTAAAATAGCATTTTAAAAATATAATAATATTTGAATACAACTATATTTTTGCAATAAAACTTACAGTTATACAGTTATTATGGCCCCACTTTATATTAGGTGGCCTCAAGTACTATGTACTTGCATCCAAAAATAAGTACAATGTACTTACTGTGTTCAAATTGTATTGCAAAACACTTTTGCTGATATCGAGGTGGGATATGGGTAGAGTTAGGGACAGGTGTGGTGGTATGGGTAAGTTTAAGGGTAGGGTTTGGTGCAAGGGAATTGTCAACAGTGTAATTACAAATGTAACTACAGAAATTACAGATGTAATTACATGCAGGTATTTTTAAAAATGTAAGTACAATGTAAAAACATGTATGTACTAAATAAGTGCATTGTATCAAATGATTAATTAAAATGTTAACATAGTAGTTAAGGCCACCTAAAGTGGGTCCATTATTATAATTATAGATGTATTTTTGAGCCCTGGTTTGTAATACCATAAAGCTTTTGAAATGGAAATACCTCCTCTTTCCAATGATCATCAGTTCATTCTGGAGGTAGTTGCACATGAGGAATATTTGGCTGTCTGTATGTGTGTGATGAGCTTACCTTCTGCCTACCAAGAAGGTCTGATATACCTGGAGAAATCTGTCAGTGCTCCCATCCATCTCAATGGCAGTTGCTCGGTTTGGGCACACAGCCCCGAAACACAAAATGTCAGATTTATTAGAAGACACCATGGCTCTTTCTCTTTGTGCCCCCATAGATTTAAACCCCCAGGGCATGTTTCTCCTGTGCATCAACTTTTTAATTCATATTTCTGTTTGAAATAAAAGCCTTTCTGGGGCATGTCATCACTAATCCCACTGTGTCTGACTTCTCTCCCTCCACATCATGTTACAGAAAATTACATTATTCTGCTCTTTGAAATGCACCAGTGTAGCCTGTGGAGTTCGGCGTCATGCAGAACACAATTACGTTTGAGGGTTCTTCAATCTTTTTGTTAATATAGATGCAAGTAGGTTCTCAAGTGGCCGAATGGAAACCAGTTTTAAAATAGACATAACTGCAAAATAAATAAATCCTTAAGATATATTTCCAAAATCCCCTCATAAAGAATATGCATACACTATTTTCTTGTCTTCCAACCTTCGAAAAATAAGGAAGCACTAAATTTAATTTCTTTGAGCTGGTTTACACATGAAATTAACATCCGTCTCGGTGATCGAATCATAAGTGGACAGCCGGGACAGATTGCTGTTTAGAAACATCTCACATTTGTCTCTTGTGACCACTTGAGATGAGGGTCTTTGATTTTATGACTACATACATAATTTACATTCATGTCAGTGTTGTGCTGCATGTTGATGTGATGTGCATTTAGCTACACTAAATATACAATGTTGTCATATGTGTTTTTAATTTAATTTCTAAATGATCAAATGCTGTTTAGCGCTAGTATGTTATTGTTTAACAGAGTGAGAAAATTAGCTAAATGATTTGGTGTTAGAGTGAGCCATCTGAATGAATCTCCCAAAAGCACTGGAATCTATTGCAAATAGCCCTATCTGATCGATTCATTCAAAAATTATAGGATCAATAAGCAGAGGTGGGTAGATTAGCCAAAATCTGAATTCAAGTAAAAGTACAAGTACTTACGGAAATATTTACTCAAGTAAAAGTAAAAGTAACAATCGTAATATTTACTTGAGTAAAAGTAAAAAAGTATTAGATGAGAAAACTACTCAAGTAGTTAGTTAGTTACTTTCGATCTGATTGATAAGAAGCGAAAACCCTGAATTTCAGACTACTTGGAGAGCTTTCACACACCTCTCGGTAACACAATAAGGTTGTATTAGTTAACATTAGTTAATGCATTAGTTAACATGAACTAACCATGAACAACACCTCTGTTCAACATTAGTTAATGTTTGTTAACGTATGTTAATAAAAATCAAGCTGTTCATGGTTTGTTAATGTTAGTTCACAGTGCATTAACTAATGTTTACAAGATTTTAATAATGCATTAGTAAATGTTGCAATTAACATTAACAAAGATAAATAAATGCTTTATAAGTGCAGTTCATTATTAGTTCGTGTTAACTAATGTAGTAAATTAATGTTAACTAATGAACCTTATAGTAATACTGTATATATTAGTGGTGGGCATAGATTATTTTTTTTAATCTAGATTAAAATGGCTCATTTGAATTCTGCCGAAGGCATTCAGAATATGTGTTCTCGTAAGTGATCGTTTGTCTTTTTGTAGTTTGAATAATAAATAACTTCTGTCCCTTTAAGACCTGACGCACGCATGGATCCCAAACACTGTTCCTGTGAGCTGGTTACGACTGTGTTTACGTTAAAACTCACCAAGATGGGCATTGAGACATTTTTGAGTGTTTTTGACCATTAATAAGCTAGAAAAGGAGCTAATTTTTGCACTTGTATGTCAGAGGCGGCTTTATTACGGTATGTGTGTGTGCGCTTCAGATGCGAGGGCAAAATCTGCGGGAATTAGTAGAATTAACATTATGTGCAACCCTGCACGAAATTCAGACCGGTCACACCAATACTAACAAAAGTCCAGCAGAACACGCGTTCGCAATGTTCAGAGGATTAAACGGACTGAATGAAAGGAGGTGGGTGCGTATCAACTCGCTGTCAGTCGGAGAGGAGAGCGCAGCTGATATCGATACTGTAGAAAATGACTATTGGTTCAGATATTTCAGTATCGATACATAGCGAAATATGGATATTTTTGACAACACTAGTAGGCATACACACAGGTTCGAATACTCGTTCTCTCGCCCCCTACAGTGCAATTCGGCTAGGTGTACATTCGCACTAAAATATCAAGGTGAAAGTCATCATAGCTTGCGTAGTATAGACCCAGCTCCCAACCCAACTTTGAGAATAGATTAACGGCGATATTTTTTTTATCGCCCGATAAGAGTCTCGCGTTAACGCAGCACGTTAACGCAGATAACGGCCCACCACTAATATATATATATATATATATATATATATATATATATATATATATATATATATATATATATATATATATATATATATTTATTTTTTCTTTAGGAATAAAATACAATCCCGTTTTTATTTGTATGCATTTTCTACACTTCAGACAGGCGTCTGTCCGGATTTGTGTATAAATGCAAGACGTCACATTAGGCTATTCAATTTGTTTCGTTTTGTGGAAAGAAAGGATACAGTATGTAAATGTGCAGATGTGAACGTTTGTTCGTGGATATGTGTTGTTTGGAGGATTCAAACGATTATGCTTGCACGAGCGCATATGAGGAAAACACTCGGACAGTGTGTGAAATAGTATTACAATAAGGGAAAATTTCCCATAGTTACCAAATTGCCATTAATAGTGTTCAAATATAGGCATCATTGTGACGCTTACCGCTACATGTGTTTTCAGGGTGGAATTCTTGTATGCTGAAATGTCAGTTCGTTTTGGTGCACAGCACACACATTATGAAACTATTCTTTTTGACATCTTGGAGTGAAAACATAGACTGAACTTGATGCCACGGGTGATCTGCCTCCTGTAGCTCACACAAATCTTCCTCTGCTTCGGCCATCATCTTCCGATTAAACACGTGCTAATTATAAGCGCGTGATGCGTAGCCACCTCTCGCGAGCAGCCTCTCCAACTTGCCAAAGTCATATTAACTTATTTAAAAAAATATATAATATAATTATTACCATTTGACAGTAGCGGAGGAACGCCACCGAATGTAACTAAGTAAAAGTGCAGTTTTTTCACAAGAAATGCACTTGAGTAAGAGTAAAAGTACCCATCTTTAAATATACTCTAAAAGTACAAGTTACCCAAAAAATTTACTCAAGTAAATGTAACGAAGTAAATGTAATTCGTTACTACCCACCTCTGTCAATAAGTTATGACAACATACAAGTGAACATTTTGTCCTCAAAGTTGATGTGCTAGAAGCAGGAAAAATGGGCAAGTGTAAAGATTTTCTCAGCTCTTGTGGGGTGTTCCCGGTCTGCAGTGGTCAGTATCTATCGAAAGTGGCCCAATGAAGGAACAGTGGTGAACCGGCGACAGGGTCATGGGCGACCAAGGCTCATTGATGCACTTGGGGAGCGAAGGCTGGCCTGTGTGATCCGATCAAACAGACGAGCTACTGTAGCTCAAATTGCAAATTGTGCAGAATACACAGTGCATCGCAGTTTGTTGCGTATGGGGCTGCATAGCCGCAGACCAGTCAGAGTGCCCATGTTGACCCCTGTCCACCGCCAAAAGTACCAACAGTGAGCATCAGAACTGGACCACGGAGCAATGGAAGAAGGTGGTCTGGTCTGATGAATCACGTTTTCTTTTACATCACGTGGATGGCCGGGTGCGTGTGCATCGCTTACCTGGGGAACACATGGCACCAGGATGCACTATGCGAAGAAGGCAAGCTGGCGGAGGCAGTGCGATGCTTTGAGCAATGTTCTGCTGGGAAACAGTGGGTCCTGCCATCCATGTGGATGTTACTTCGTACCACCTACCTAAGCATTGTTGCAGACCATGTACACCCTTTCATGGAAACAGTGTTCCCTGGTGGCTGTGTCCTCTTTCAGCAGGATAATGTGCCCTAACACAAAGCAAAAATGGTTCAGGAATGGTATGAGGAGCACAACGAGTTTGAGGTGTTGGCCTCCAAATTCCCCAGATCTCAATCCAATCGAGCATCTGTGGGATGTGCTGAACAAACAAGTCCGATCCATGGAGGCCCCACCTCGCAACTTACAGGACTTAAAGGATCTGCTGCTAACATCTTAGTGCCAGATACCACAGCACACCTTCAGGGGTCTAATGGAGTCCATGCCTCGATGGGTCAGGGCTGTTTTGGCAGCAAAAGCGGGACCATCACAATAATAGGAATGTGTATGTTTTTAGATTGCTTTAACCTTTTAACACAGTTCAATACATTTTTTAAAAGTCAGTTTAATGTAATTTAAGTTGAAATGACTTAAACATCTAAGTTGATTGTACTTAAAACCTTTTTTTACAGTGTTAAAAAGAACCGACTCAAAACATTGATTCAGCAGACAGTTAATAGCTAACAGAATGTACAGGACATGATTGCTGAAATATTGAAAAGCTATACATGATTAAGCATAAGAAACGCTACTGAGATGACACTTTGCTACTGAGAAATGTAGTTAAACATAGCCTTATAATGATTGCGTCAATTGAGTCGGTTGTCAATAACAGATCTAAATGGGGACTTTGTAAACCCACATAAAAGTGGAGGGTGACGACACTTTTCTCACAGACGGTTCAGTGCCTTCAGGACTTCCAGCTGTTCAAAAACCCAAACAAGACAATCAATTAAACAGACACGCAGAGAACCCCTGCAGCATCACATCAAAATAAAAAGACGCTTTTACCAGGCACAGCAGAGGACTAAATATTATACACAAAGGTCTCATTAATCTCGATTTTGTTTGTACTGTAGTGTGAGGAGGCAATGACCTTTAATAGACACCAGCAGTGATAGCAGAGTAATTAAACTTAGAATATATGTGTTTGTATGCCTCCCTGGTGTGTGGGTTTATCAGGGTTGAAGTGAAATGATATTATATGTGGTGAAACTCGTGGGTTTTCACACGTAGACTGAATCGTCTTTACACAGGAGAAAGAGAAACAGACACGAATAAAGATGAGAGCCATATCATATGACGAACGGCTGAATTAAAGCAAGAGAATTTGATAAATGTTTCATGGGCTTATTGTATTACAAATGAAACCCTGCGATAATAATATCTGTCATATAGAGGTCCTGTTCTCACCCCATTTATTATAACCGTCTTCAATCGAGTCAAGTCGTTGATTTAACAAGAAAATATGCAGTGATGCATTAGCATGCTAGTCTATAGCATGATTGGCCTCTGCTTACTGTAAAAGTTTACTTGTTTTGACAATATTGCTTCTTTATGTGGTATAACATGGCTATAGCATCATGGGTTCATTGGTTTGGTTGCCACATATGCTAATAAAATGAATGTAGTTTCAGCATCTGGCTAATAAAGAAATGAAAATGATTCCTTCAGAATTAATTGTATTGCTGTTTGATAAAATCCTGCTCTGATATTACTTCTAAATGCTGTAAAACACCTGCAGGTTACATGGTTCCAACAGTAGTGACAAGTGAGTCATTGAATCATTATTTCAAGTGATTTGTTAAAAACAAAAACAAAAAAACAGATTCATTCAGGAACTTCTAAACAAATGACCATTTTATTAACCACATCTATCTATCTAATAGTGATGTGTCGTTCATGAACGATTCGTTCATTTTGAACGAATCCTTAATATGACTCGGGAACGACGAGTCGTCTCAGAGAGCGATTCGTTCATTTTGTATTGACCCGCGCATGCGCATTGCGCAACATCTTAGGCTATTTTTCAGATGTTTGTTGCAGATATCTTTTGATAATTGTATGAGAATTCCTAAACACAAAATATTATACAGTCAATAATACGACTGTAATGTTGTATATGTTGCGAGACACTGAAACCGGGAAGCGGTCACGTGACAAAAGAACGAGACTAAAGACCCAAAGACTGACTCGAGAGATGAACTGATCATTTTTGTTTCTGCATTCAGCCTATGGGGACTAGAAGGAACGACTCAAAGACTCGAAATTAACTGTTCAAATCTGTTTCCGGTGACTGGGACTTGTGACTGGGACTTGATGACTGGGACTTGATGAACGAATGACTTAAACCCGAGACTCGAAATGAACTGTTCAAATCTGTTTCCGGGGACTGGGACTTGTGACTGGGACTTGTGACTGGGACTTGATGAACGAATGACTCAAACCCGAGACTCGAAATGAACTGATGAACTGATCTGTTTCCGGACGCATGTGTATTACACGGCTGTCACGGCCAGATCAGAGCAATGAGAGCATCAGACATGACGGAACTAATGGCTCGAACCTGAAGACAGACACGAGAGTAAACGATTTAAAAAATAAAAAAAAAGAAGAACGATTTGGATCGGGAGGTGAGGTGAACTAACAGACTGCATACATAGACTAAATCAAGCTAAGCAATTAATTAATAATTTATTTCTCAAAGTTTGGCCATGGCTGCATTAGCTTATAGTTCATTTTTTTATTCCAAAAGTACTAAATGTGCTGAAAAATGAAAAATGTAATATTTTAATTAGATTCTGCTGAAATGAACGAAATGAACGAAATGACTTGAAAAAAGATTCGTTCATTTTGCTGAACGAGATTCAAAGATCCGAGTCCGTAAAATGATCCGAACTTCCCACCACTACTATCTAATAACTCCTACTCATCTCCATTGATTTATGCCTGCCACAGAGAAATCGAAAAGAAGGCTCCGCCTCCTCAACTTTGTAAAGGGAGATCTCGGGCTCAACAAAGACAATCAAAAAAAAGGATAATACACTCTTAAAAATTATGTGTTAAAAATTAACACAAAATATGTGTAAAAGGATTCGTAACACATGTTGTGTTACTACAGACACATGATGTGTAAATATTGTGTTCAACTGTTTACACAATTTCTGTGTAAAACATTTAGTAGTACATGTTTATATAAAAGGCATATTTTCTGTTGCAAATACTCAACAGGCTGTGACAACTTTTACAATTGGATTCATTAGTCATGTTGCAAATGTGAATAAAGCATTTTAACTCGCTGGGGAGAAACAACTACTGTTGGGGCTATGGTAATATCCTTGCTGCGCCTGCGCAGTAGCGTTCTTTTCCAACCGAAGCTTGGCCAGCCGTCAGTGTGTCTGTCTGCCTCAGGTGAATGAATTTGGAAACTCCAAATTCACTTTGTAGGGGTGGAAACTCCACCCAGAAGTAGTCAAGCAGATCTGGATCAGATTTTACAGAGCGGGAGTGGACCTCTTCGCCTCTTCTCAGACAGCGCAATGTCCCTGCTTCTCTCTGTCACCCAGCCCTGCTGGGTCTGGATGTGATGGTTCATACATGGCCCAAAATGCGTCTGTATGCCCTCCTTCCAGTCGCTCTGCTCCTGGGAGTTCTAGCCAGGGTTCGCCAACAAGGGTCTTGCTTCTTATCGATAGCGCTGCGTCGAACAGGGTTTGGTTCTCTGAGATAATGTCTCTCCTCAACGGCTAGCCTTGGGAAATTCCTGGCGAGGAGGGATCTTCTGTCTCAGGCAGAGGGCACGATATTCCATTCCAGGCCCGACCTGTGGAACCTTCATGTTTGGCCCCTGAAGGGCACCAACTGAGGGACACGGGGCTTTCGCCTGCAGTTAGTGAGACCATCCTAAGTGCTAGGGCTTCCTTCACTCGGAAAGTTTATGCTAATAAATGGGGTGTCTTTGAAAGGTGGTGTACGACACAATCTAGATTCAGTCAACTGCCAGGTTACTTCAGTTCTGGATTTTCTGCAAGAAAAGTTGTCACCAGGCACCTGCCCCTCCACTCTCAGGGTTCATGTGGCCGCTCTTTCGGCTTGGTGGATGGGGTGCCGCTCGGGAGACATCTTCTGCCTGCTCACTTTGTTGTGCCATGCAGTTGTGGCCTCCAGTAAGAACCAAGATCCCTTCATGGGACTTAGTTTTAGCCCTCGAGGGTCTGGTTGAGGCCCCCTTTGAACCTCTAGAATCAGCGTCTGACAAACTTCTGACTCTAAAGATGTTTTTTCTTATGGCTATAACTTCTCTGAAAATAATTGGGGACATGCAGGCTCTGTCAATATCGCCATCCTGCTTAGACTTTGCCCCAGGTTTGGTGAAAGTGATTTTGCATCCCCACCCTGACTACCTACCTAAGGTTCCTTTCTCGACTGTACATCCTGTCACTCTTGAAACCTTCTGCCCTCTGCCGTTCACAACGCTGGATCAGGAGAAACTTCATAGAATGTGTTCAGTCCATGCTCTTCAGGCCTATGTCCACCAAACTAGCCAGTGGCGTAAGTCAGAGCAACTGTTTGTTTGCCATGGGGGCCGTAACAGAGGTTCTGTCGCCACCAAACAATGTCACATTGGGTCAGGGATGCTACTGCTCTTGCCTGTGAGGTGCGCGGTCAAGCTTCGTCTATAGGATTAAGGGCTCACTCCACCAGGGGAGTCGCCTCTTCTACTGTGTTAGCAAGGGGTGCTCCCTTACAAAGTGTTTGTGATGCGGCAGGTTGGTCCTCTCCGCACACTTTCATAAGACTTTATAGCTTGGATGTTCATGCCACTCCGGGCTCTCATGTCCTTGAGTCGACATCACAGGCTAATGCCTGAGGCTTCTTGCATTCTTGTGCTCACTTATACAACTGTAAGGGGTCCAGGCACCATCAAACACGGCGGTGTGGGTATTCTCGTTGCATTGAGTGTAGCTTTTGAAAGGGAACACTTGGGGTTACTTGACTGTAACCCTGTTCCCTGATAAAGTGGAACGAGATGCTGCATTGCTAGGACGTGCTTATGATGCTTCAGAACAGGTCTTCAAACAAAGAGATCTGTTGGCTCCAGCTGAAGCTCATCTATTTATAGCCTTGTGTAGCAGGTGCGCCTATGACGTCACCGGCCGAGCCTATAAATACCTCCGGGTCAATTTCATTGACGTGTTTTCACACTATTTTCACAGCTGGTTATGTCAAAGACATTTTCCATTTGCATAAGCTTATGCAGCATCTCGTTCCGCTTTATCAGAGAACAGGGTTACAGTCAAGTAACCCCAAGTGATTTTCTCAAGTGGGGTCATTGCGGGAGGTCAAATTCAGACCTTATTATCTTTTTCTTTGTAACATAAATGCAAAAGGGGTTATCAAGAAAGCTGAGGTTCTAATCTTTCAATTTATACCATATTTGTCTAGTTTTGTAGCCTGGATGCCAGACGAAATTAGCCCCGCCCACAAAAATATTTGCACGAGCAGTTCGGTCTGGACTTGATCCATAGAGAAGTAATTATGCCCGAACAGAAACTGTTCGGACCAATGAAATTGTCAGGGCGGGCTTTAGACGATGATGGACAGATGATAAACAGTAACGTAATCATCCACGTCATCAAAGGCGCTTGGGTTGAATTTGTTCTAATCCTAAACGGAGAAATTGTTCGTTTATGCATTCACCTTTACTATTTCTCTCAGAAATGATGATCGTGTTGGTAAGTACTCTGTGTATCCTTAAATTCTTTTTTACAACACCGGCAAAGATCGTGAACACTCATCTTCTTCTTCTAACGTGACTTATTCTAGCGTGCGTGCAGACAGGGTTGCCAAGTTTTTACAGCAAAACTCGCCCAATTGCTACTCAAAACTAGCCAAAAACAAGCCCAATAGCTTTCCGGGTGGGGGGGTTCTCCGGAAAAAATGGCATTTGGGGGGTAAAATATATGTTATTTTGGCTGGACTGCCTGCTAAAATTCGCATTCCTGGGTCTGTATATCACATAATTGGGGTCGCTTCAACCCTCGGACTTGGCAACACAGTGCAGTTGAGTTCTGTTGACATTTGACAACTAACGTTATGCGTCGCTCCGTTGCTCTGATTGGTTGTAGGTCTATCCAATTGAGGTCTTTCCTGGTTCGGTTTAAACATGCCCCATAATCGCAGCCCAATGGAGCAGTATCAGACTCATATTTTGACTAGAATTGAGTATGACGACGTCACGCTACTAGTTTTGTGCTGCACAACTTACAGATTTTTTAAATGATTATGATTATGCAATATTGGACCCACGGGTGGGCCGGTGGGGGGGGGGGTGCAAAGCTGAGGTGGTTAAGTGAGGTTTTGAATCATTCACTGAACCAATTTGCTTAACTGCACTGATTCATTCAGGAACACCACTTTTGTGTGTTGCTTGTAACAATGCACAGCAATGTTTTCATTGACGGATCAAATAAAAAGTAACAAAAATGTCTAAAATGTATATTATACAATATATTAACTGCTTGTTTATTGAACTGTTGAATAAAAGCGGTGTCATACACACAATTATGCTTACTCATGTGATATTACTTAAATAATATTGTTTCAATTGGCTATATTATATAACTTTCATATTTTTAAGAATATGGCAATGCGTTACCACAATGCTGGTGTGTGTGCAGTCATGCCTTAATTTAATTTAATTTATTTTTTGAAAAGGCCCTATAAAAGATTTTATATAAATTATTATTTATATAATTTATTGTTAAACTTATTATAATTAAAGAGTATTTATACAGTATATAAACACATTTATTTAAATAATTTATTTTCATTTATCATAAACCATTTCTTTTTAAAATTGGAAAAATAATAAATTAAAATAGTAAATAATCTTTCTTTCAATTAGTAATTGAAAATGTTTAAAGGATTAGTTCACTTAAAAATGAAAATTTCCTGATGATTTACTCTCATCTCATCCAAGATGTTCATGTCTTTCTTTCTTCAGTCGAAAATATATATATATTTTTTGGAGGAAAACATTCCAGGATTTTTCAATTGCAACCAAAATGTTCAAGGTCCAAATCAATGCAGTGTCAAAGGGCTTCAACAGGCTTCAAAGGCTCTGCACGATCCCAGACAAGGAAAAGGGTCTTATCTAGCGAAACGATCGGTAATTAAAAAATAAAACAAAGAATATACTTTTTAACTTCAATTGCTCATCTTGCACTGCTCTGTGATGTGCAATCACGTCGAAAACGTCACACTAGACGTAGGCAGAATTACTGCCCCCGTGTTTACAATGTGCACATGAAAAGACTAATACAAACGCCCTTTAGCAAAAAAAAGGTTACAAAAAAACCATGTTGGATGATTTTAAAGTTGAAGATTGTTTTTGGTAAAGGGAGTTTGCATTAGTCCTCGCACGGTCACTTGGGGCGGTACATCTAGTGTGACGTTTTCGATGTGATTGCCCAATCACTAACACGTCGCAGAGCAGCGCAAAATGAGCAATTTAGGTTAAAAAGTATATTCATTTTTATTTTATTTTTTTAAATGACCAATGTTTTCACCCTATTCTTCATCTGGGATCGGGCAGAGTGCCTGAAGCCCTTCAAAGCCCATTGAAACTGCATTTATTTAGACCTTGAACATACTGGTTGCAATTGAAAACCATTGTAGAATGTTTTTTTTATTTATTTTCGACTGAAGAAAGAAAGATATGAACATCTTGGATGATATGGGGGTGAGTAAAATATCAGAGAATTTTTATTTTGAAGTGAGCTAATCCTTTAAACTACTTTGGTGTCTTTTATAATATTGCTATTTTATAAGAGCAATAAGCCTCAAGGCAATGCGTTACAGTGATTTTACCATGGTTTATGTGGGTTTTAGGCACATCACGTGGTGTTATGCTTATAGAATTGGCCTAACTGTGGTAAAGTCACTGTAAAAATAATATCTCAGGCATTTAATAGAAGCAAACATTGGTTTGAGTGAAAAAAGGTTCGCTTTTTGTTGGTTTAAGGGTCCTTAAGATGTACATCACACATACACAAACTCCTCCAGAATACCAATTTATCTCAGTCATGTTTCTATGGCTGTCATAAGCCATTCCACGGAGAAGGTCTGATTATGGTAGAGCTGCAAATTGAAGTCAGAAAGTGTGTCTTTAGATCATCTTTCTGATAACGGGAAATAACGCTCAACAGAGATCTCACCGTTTAAGTGAGAAATGATTTCCACCTGCCATTTTTGTGTTCTTTTTCTCACCTGTGTAAAGTCTACAGGCAGATGACAGATGACAGGCAATCAGATGATGTTTATGCTGAAAGCCCTAAACTTCCATTTGCTATATATTTCCAGGAAATTTAAAGAATGTCTTCAGGATAAACCCTTTGTTTTTGGGTCGGTTTGTTTTCATATTTGTCATTTGCTTGACAGAGCCCATACACCAAGCCAATAATACTAAGATCCAAGTAAACATAAAATTCTATTCTTCCCTTGTGGACATAAACATTAATGATGTTGTGGATTACAGTATTGCTTTCTGAGGCTATGACAAACTGAGCTCATGGCACAAGAGGGATGTTACACTGCAGTATATATAAAAGACTTGTTCTTCACAGCAGGTTGAAGGCAGATGTGAGGAGTCTCTGGTGTCAGCAGAAGTACCGTCGACTGGAGTTCACCTGTCACTCCGTTCACACCTCTGTTCTTTTACTGGCGTTACAGTGTCAGGCTGATAAGTAGAAATAATGGAACTTTCCCCTCCCACCAAAGCAATTATAGCAAGAAGAGAGCTACTGTGCATGTCACAGCTGTCTAACACACATTTTATTTTACATTCAGGCAGCCAAAGTCATCAAAAAAGTTTCAATTTTTTTAGGTAGCTCAAACACGTGTGCATAATTACAGTCTATACAGTACAGTGGCCCCAAAATGTATTTGTACAACATGTCTGACTTTTTCATTGTTTGTGTGTTTTTTTTTTGTTTTTGTTTTTTTTTCAGAACTATAAATGGTAAATGGACTGCATTTATATAGCACTTTTAACAGACCAACGGCCATCCAAAGCGCTTTACATCTTGCCTCACATTCACCCATTCACACACCGACGGCGGTGTCAGCCAAGGCGCCATCCAGCTCGTCGGGAGCAGCTGGGGTTAGGTGTCTTGCACATTGGACACCTCGACACTTGGTCATGTGGAACCGGGGATCGAACCACCAACCTTCCGGTTTGTAGACAACCTACATGAACCACTGAGCCACTGCCGCCCCATAACTATAACTATAACCTCAGTTTTTGGAGTTATTTTTGCAGGTATACTTTTAAAGGTGCGATATAAGGTATTTTTTCTACCAAGTTAATTAAGATGATTGGAATTAGTTTTATTTATTTAACTGAATATTTAGTTCAATTAAGTGAGGGAACTATTTATTTTAGAATAAAAAATCAATTAATAAATGATATATTAAATAATAAATTGGGACGATAAAAAAATAGTAAAAAGAAAACATGCCACTACAGAACATCCGTAAAGTATTCACAGCGCTTCACTTTTTCCACATTTTGCAATGTTACAGCCCAAAATGTATTAAATTCATTATTTTCCCCAAAATTCTACAAACAATACCCCATAATGACAACTTTTGTCAAGTTTGTTTGAAATCGTTGCAAGTACAGCCTCAAGTCTTTTTAAGTATGATGCTAAAAACTTAGCACACCTATTTTGGGCAGTTTCTCCTATTCTTCTTTGCAGGACCTCTCAAGCTCCATCAGGTTGGATGAGGAGCATCGGTGCACAGCCATTTTCAGATATTTCCAGCGACGTTCAATCGGGTTCAAGTCTATTCAAGGACATTCACAGAGTTGTCATGTAGCCACTCCTTTGTTATCGTGTGCTTATGGTCGTCGTCCTTTTGGAAGATGAACCTACGCCCCAGCCTGAGGTCCAGTGCGCTCTGGAGCAGGTTTTCATCAAGGATATCTCTGTACATTCCTGCATTCATCTTTTTGTCAATCCTAACTAGTCTCCCTAGCCTGACGTCGTCATACTCAATTCTAGTCAGAATTTGAGTCTGATACTGCTCCGTTGGGCTGTGATTATGGGGCGTGTTTCAACCGAACCAGGAAAGACCTCAATTAGATAGACCTACAACCAATCAGAGCAACGGAGCGATGCATAAAGTTAGTTGTCAAATGTCAACAGAACTCAACTGCACTGTGTTGCCAAGTACGCGGGTTGAAGTGACCCCAATTATGTGATATACAGACCCAGGAATGCAAATTTTAGCAGGCAGCCCTGCCAAAATAACACATATTTTACCCTCCAAATGCCTTTTTTTTCCGGAGAATGTTGTGGGTGGGGCTAAGTTCGGCAGGCATCCAGGCTATAGTCTCCCAGTTCCTGCCGCTGAAAAACATCCACACAGCACGATGCTGCCACCACCATGCTTCACTGTAGTGATGGTATTAGCCAGATGATGAGAGGTGCCTGGTTTCCTCCAGACATGATGCTGCCATTTTGGCCAAAGAGTTCAATTTTCAATCAGACCAGAGAATTTTGTTTCTCATGGTCTGAGAGTGCCTTTTGGCAAACTCCAGGCGGGCTGCCATGTGCCTTTTACTTAGGAGTGGCTTCTGTCTAGCCACTCTATCATACAGGCCTGGGCCGGGTTTCCCAATAACGATGTATCTTAGCTCTAAAGAGCGCGTTCTACGAGCGAAGTTACGATCACTCGCAGCAATTCCACGTGCGTGTCCCAAAAATGTACTTAATATGAACGCGCGAGAACGCGCTCTAAGTGCTACTTAAGAGTCGCTGTCCATTTGCGAAGTACTGAAATATAACCTTATATGGAATCGTTTCCACATGCTGGCCAACCAAGAAATGTCCAATACATGGCTGGTTTTCGTGCACGTCAGCAAGTCATTGACAGATTCTTTTGAGTTTATCTCTATTTTTCCCAGTCTTTGAAGTATATTTCCTACATTACTTATTTTATTCTTTTTTTTTTCTTTTTGCTGTCATTTAATTCAGATGTGTATTTATATATTTTTTGTTTGTTACCTGCCCTCATGAAAAAAATGTACAATAAAGTACAATCAAAACCTTATTACAATAGTATTATCACAATGCACAATGCAGTAGTATTATCACAATGCACTTGGATAAAGTTAAAGGTGTAATCTGCCGGTTGTCCTGTAGGTGACCTCATAACTCTGCCTTCTTACGATACACTTAGAGCTTTACGATTACTCCAGAGCACTCGTAGATCTACGATCATTTTCAAGTGCTACTTAAGTTACGATGCTTTTGGGAAACAGACCTTAATATTAAGATCACTCGTACGATCGTTTTTACGATCAACTTAGGCTTACGATGCTTTTGGGAAACGCAGCCCTGATTGGTGGAGTGCTGCAGAGATGGTTGTTCTTCTGGAAGGTTCTCCTCTCTCCACAGAGAAACGTGGAGCTCTATCAGAGTGACCAGAGTGCCTTTCCAAATCATGTCCAATCAACTTAATATACCACAAGTGGACTCCAATCAAGTTGTAGAAATTTCTCACGGATGATCAGTGGAAACAGGATGCACCTGAACTCAATTTTGAATGTCATGGAAAAGGCTGTGAATACTTATGTACAGTGAGGAAAATAAGTATTTGAACACCCTGCTATTTTGCAAGTTCTCCCACTTGGAAATCATGGAGGGGTCTGAAATTGTCATCGTAGGTGCATGTCCACTGTGAGAGACATAATCTAAAAAAAAAAAATCCGGAAATCACAATATATGATTTTTAAAATTATTTATTTGTATGATACAGCTGCAAATAAGTATTTGAACACCTGTCTATCAGCTAGAATTCTAATCCTCAAAGACCTGTTAGTCTGCCTTTAAAATGTCCACCTCCACTCCATTTATTATCCTAAATGAGATGCACCTGTTTGAGGTTGTTAGCTGCATAAAGACACCTGTCCACCCCATACAATCAGTAAGAATCCAACTACTAACATGGCCAAGACCAAAGAGCTGTCCAAAGACACTAGAGACAAAATTGTACACCTCCACAAGGCTGGAAAGGGCTACGGGGAAATTGCCAAGCAGCTCGGTGAAAAAAGGTCCACTGTTGGAGCAATCATTAGAAAATGGAAGAAGCTAAACATGACTGTCAATCTCCCTCGGACTGGGGCTCCATGCAAGATCTCACCTCGTGGGGTCTCAATGATCCTAAGAAAGGTGAGAAATCAGCCCAGAACTACACGGGAGGAGCTGGTCATTCACCTGAAAAGAGCTGGGACCACCGTTTCCAAGGTTACTGTTGGTAATACACTAAGATGTCATGGTTTGAAATCATGCATGGCACGGAAGGTTCCCCTGCTTAAACCAGCACATGTAAAGGCCCGTCTTAAGTTTGCCAATGACCATTTGGATGATCCAGAGGAGTCATGGGAGAAAGTCATGTGGTCAGATGAGACCAAAATAGAACTTTTTGGTCATAATTCCACTAAACGTGTTTGGAGGAAGAATAATGATGAGTACCATCCCAAGAACACCATCCCTACTGTGAATAATGGGGGTGGTAGCATCATGCTTTGGGGGTGTTTTTCTGCACATGGGACAGGGCGACTGCACTGTATTAAGGAGAGGATGACCGGGGCCATGTATTGCGAGATTTTGGGGAACAACCTCCTTCCCTCAGTTAGAGCATTAAAGATGGGTCGAGGCTGGGTCTTCCAACATGACAATGACTCGAAGCACACAGCCAGGATAACCAAGGAGTGGCTCTGTAAGAAGCATATCAAGGTTCTTGCGTGGCCTTGCCAGTCTCCAGACCTAAACCCAATAGAGAATCTTTGGAGGAGCTCAAACTCCGTGTTTCTCAGCGACAGGCCAGAAACCTGACTGATCTAGAGAAGATCTGTGTGGAGGAGTGGGCCAAAATCCCTCCTGCAGTGTGTGCAAACCTGGTGAAAAACTACAGGAAACGTTTGACCTCTGCAATTGCAAACAAAGGCTACTGTACCAAATATTAACATTGATTTTCTCAGGTGTTCAAATACTTATTTGCAGCTGTATCAAACAAATAAATAGTTAAAAAATCATACATTGTGATTTCTGGATTTTTTCTTTTAGATTATGTCTCTCACAGTGGACATGCACCTACGATGACAATTTCAGACCCCTCCATGATTTCTAAGTGGGAGAACTTGCAAAATAGCAGGGTGTTCAAATACTTATTTTCCTCACTGTACATGTGATTTTTTTTCGTTTTTGTTTTTAATAAATTTGCAAAGATTTCAAACAAACTTCTTTCACGTTG
Organism: Romanogobio albipinnatus; assembly: GCA_023566225.1. Taxonomy (NCBI): domain Eukaryota; kingdom Metazoa; phylum Chordata; class Actinopteri; order Cypriniformes; family Gobionidae; genus Romanogobio; species Romanogobio albipinnatus. The sequence goes on from CM042256.1 coordinate 42,049,431, forward strand.
TCATTATGGGGTATTGTTTGTAGAATTTTGAGGACAATAATGAATTTAATCCATTTTGGAATAAGGCTGTATAAAATGTTGAAAAAGTGAAGCGCTGTGAATACTTTCCGGATGCACTGTATATTTTAAGTCTTTTTATATAATGCAGTGAAATTCATACACTTCATTAACTTTCTAATTAAATACAGAAAATGTATTAAAAAAAAAAAAAAGATTATATTTGAAAAATAATTATAATAAATAATTTGTATTAAAATGTAAATAAAATAGAATTGTTAGAAAAAAAATCAATTAAATTAAATACATGCCATATAGGTTTGATATCTTGCAATGCAAGTGTGACTAAAATGTTCAAATATTTTTGGCCATCAACTGTTGCATCACTAAGAACATAAAATCTGAAATAGAAATGGTAAGTCCTACAATGTTGCCAGAGCACAGTAAAAATGATAATGATAAAAAAAAGCTTGACAGTGCTGTAATATACTATCAAAGCTTGAGCGGCCAGCCCTGACCCACTCTCTCAGTATAATATAAAGACCTGTGGTTTTACCTCAGTAAAGACTGATCAGAAAATAAGATAGAAACGCATCCATCACGGGAAGTACAGCTTCACCATTGGACCATCTAATTCTACTAACAGGCATGACTGCACACACACAAACACACAGACACACCAGCATTGTGGAAAGTCGGAAGTGAGGTGATTTGTCTGTGAAAACAAACCAGGGCCGGACATGAGGCATATTACCACTCAGGGCTGAGAATGATTGCAGGTGATGATAAGGTCAATGTAAGTCAGATCGATTTGAGAGTGTGAAGGTAAACACTTCCAAAGCTTTCCTGCTTCATAAAGCACAGACATTGAGTCATTGTACACTGCTCAGGTCAGTGATGATGTCTTCATGAATGGGTCAGCTTGGTTAATTGAGCTCTGACCGCTGCGGTAAATGCAGAGTGAAGTAGAGTCTTCGGTTGAGTAAGCATGTTCTCAGTTAACTCATGGAATGGTGGTGTGGATGGACTCTGGATTAAAAATGAGAGAGATGGATTTGCTATGTTTTGTTTGTGCATACCTGCTGGGGGGGAAAAAAAACTAAAATGACTGGTTTAAGATGGTCTAATTCATCTCCCAATTTGGGCAAACTGTTTGTTTGTTTGTTTATTTATTTATTTTTAAATGAGAAAAATAATACATAAAAATTACAATAGTTAATCATCTTTCTTTCAATTAGGCCTAATATAGCAACTTTCCTTCAAAAAATTATCTCACAAGGAAATATCTAACTTATTTTGTTTTGTTTGTGCACAGCCATGTTTCATTAATCTTGATTATGTTCTATTCATTAATCTTCATTTAATGCCAATATTTGGTATAGTTATTAAGTACTGTATTTGCCATTGAATATTAAGTTCATTTATTTTTGTAATACCCAAAATGTACAATAATTAACAAGCATTTGACCTTGATACAAGTTATGCCATTGCCCGGTTCAGACTACACGATTTTAGCACGATTTTGGCACGATCCATTTGATGTAGGGTGTTGTGGGGATTCGTAAACATCAATGGGCATTGGGATGCTAGAATCGATTGTTTCATCGTGTATAGTGTATCATAAGGCAGGTTTCCATTTAGACATTTGTGCAAAAATTTTACAATATTGTCTAAATGTCAATAAAATACTATTACGAAATGACGACATTTCCTGATGTCATGCGATAAAAATGTACATTTTTCCTTGCGATAAGTCATTACAAAAATCATGCCGACGGATGTTGGTAGGTTTACGACTTTACGTATATCGCATCCATCGTACTAGCCATTATTTCCTGATTTTTCCTCGAGGACCATGGCAGAGTGAAAAAAGGTAAACAAGAGCAGAGGCGCTTCAGCAACCCAGTGAGAAGACTACATTTATTTTTACTACTAGCTGAAAATAAAAAATATATATTTTAACTCAAGTTCTCTTTGGAGGATTTAATACTATACTCTTCCTACAAACTAGGAATGTGTCCACTTTCAGGTTCTTTCTTTCTTTTTGGGGCTTTTCTGACGACAAGACACAAAACACGTCGCTTCGGTAGCCATTGTTTGTTTATGCTCATAACACCTGTCAGTCAATAGTTCCGCCTTCTCGATAACGTCAGACAAATGGTTAAAGAGGGCAAATGATAATTTGTCGGGAACGTGTAGTCTGTAGCAAAGTCCCTTTAAGACAAGTCATTTAACTCAGCGGCCATCTTTGAAACGCCTCTCCGTCATGTAAGTACAAGCCCCTATCTCTTTGAATGGGGAAACATCAAATCCTCCAAAACTGTTCGCCAAGCTTACGGTTAAATTTCATATTTGAAATCACCAATGAAATCTGTCTCATAAATTTTGTTTCTAAACGCTCGAATCATGACAAAGAAACTGCATTTTTCAGCCTGGACAAAACTAATGGACATGCGCAATCCTAAACCTGCATCTCAGAACACTGAAGTGATGACTTTACTAATCAACGATGGGCTCTTTCATTTAGAAGGCGGGGATTTTTTGCCATATTGGTCATTGCACTTTCTTCCGTTCATAAGTAACCTGAGTGCACCTTCTTCCTATATATAAAGTCTTTGTCTGTAGTCTTTTTTTTTCTTTTTGTTTTGTCAATGTCACGAGAAGAATTTAGCAAAATCTGACGCAACACTATCACAACAGACAAAAATATTGTGTGGTCTGAAATCGGCATTAGAGAATAAATGTTTTAAAAACTTGACCTTTATGCCTTGAAAAGTTTGCATCAGATTTATATTTTTCAAGTGAGATTGGTTTCTAATCTGATTCCACAGAAATTAAATTTACCTTTTTTTACCCATGGTAAGTGATGGATGCAACTTTTTATACCATCAGATTAAGCTATACTAACAGATGGATGGGAGTTTTAATGTGTCCTGATGAGTGGTCCCCTATTTCAACAGTGAAACAGTTTGAGAAGACCTCCTGTGGGCAAAAAAAAAACAATCAAATTAAATAGCCACGGATGAAGGCAACAAGGGGATGTGATCTTTCTAAACCCTCTAGTCTACGCAAACCCGGGTAATCATAAGACAGAATGTGAAATGTAGTATCTAGGCATCCACAGTCACATTATGCTTTTAATTTTATTAGAGTCATAGAATATTTAGAAGCAAGAGGCAGTGAAACAAAAAAAAATGGTTAAAAGGCAGCTTTTGCAAGGACTTTAAGCTACAAATTCATATTTAATGGTTCATATTATTTGACTTATGATGCAATCAAGCAGTATGTAATGGAGATTCACAAAAGACATTTCTTGAAACTGCTACGACTTCTTTTTAAAGGAATAGTTCACCTAAAAAGAACATTTTGAGCTCAAAATTGGCTGTTTTTTTCTGTAGTGCTCATTGACCATGATTTTCTATGCATAATGACTAAAAAATATATTGCACAAGACACACTATACTTTCATGATATTTTATGTTATTTTTGGCAATTGTCACCCTTTTTTAGTGTTGACTGCCGACTTTCTGGAAAATATCTCCTTTTGTGATCAACGAAGAAGAAAAAGAAAGCATACAGGTTTGGAACGACATGAGACATATGTTTTCTTTTTTTGGTTTAACTATCCCCTGAAGTTGATCTTTCTTCAGCACCTCACCTGAGGCTTCAAGATCCAACATTATAGTTTTATAAATATCAGTTTAACTGCCCTGTTTGTCTGATGCCTCTTAGATTGCCATGTAGCTTTCAACAAGGTTTGTCCTTGTGTTACTCTGTTAAGGCTTGTCATCATCAATCTCATCCCTGAGAATGACTCGCATGTAGAGGCCCTCAGCCATGACTAAGAGGTGGAGGTCTGTCCTCTTCAGCTTATATCCAATGTGACATTGTGATTAAAGTTTAACACTTGTGCCTAGGTGAGATTATCACAGAGTCCCAGAGTTTGAATTATGATGCATGCAATGCTCTGAGCTTGAACCATTTTGCCTGGCAGTATGGCGTGTTAAAACAAGTCTCTAGTGTCCTCTTCAACAGTGGAGTGTCTGTTTTTGCATTTTTACCTTCCAGTCAGAAGCTATTTTACATGTTAGTTAGAGCATTGGCATCTTTATGTAACAGTTTGTGCAGCTTTTGTTCAATTTGTTAGCATGATAATTAGGGGTGTAACCAGGGCCGTTTCTAGCCATTTTGACGCCCTAGGCGAAATCCTTATTGGCACCCCCAGCCAAATCTTAAAAAGCAACATGGTTTTACTGGTATTAATTTTAATCCTTATTAACAAATACATACATACATACCATTTTGGAACTGTAATCCTAATGAACAAATATATACAAATACAATTTGGAAACTACGTATGAAAGCTGTTGCAGTCACATGAAAGTGACAAGAATAAATATTGATTCAGTGCGGTCTTTGTTTCTCATTGACGCTTGAACTTCCCCTTTAAATAACGCAAAGCTATGCCCTGTACGACACTATTAGAACTGAATGAATCGATTCAGCTTTCAACACCACCCGTAAAGATGCATTCAATTCAACAAAGCGGTTTAATAAAGGATAATAAATATTGTGAATTAGCACATTTTATTATAGGCTACTATTTTTAAATTGGCCGTTGAAGTTTTATATGGGACAATTACACACTGATCCTTTAACAATGCATTAGCACAAAAACACACCTTTTGGAGGTGCAAGTAAGAGAAGAAAGCTTAATAGAGTCTAAATATAATGATATTATGAAATGCTAAAGTGTGTGGTTAGCCTACATCTTGCCTCTATAATACACACCAAGCAATATTACACTATCTGCCCATTTCACAGCGTGATTTCTCGACTGCCACAAATACGGCCCTAACAAAATACAGATTTGTGCACTTTTTATTGTACCTGTTTTTTTAATTGGCCTTTGAATTTAGCTTTATTGTGTGGTTAAAAAAGCGTTACCTTGCCGAAGCTTTGGCCGAGCTCTTTGATCTAATGGTGTTGAGCTCTCCAAATGCAAACTTTACATGCAACATTCAGACAGTAATTGACTGTACTCTGATCCAATAGTGTTAGGGGAACCAGTGGGGGCGGCAATCATATTTCAGGGTGGTCTTGACACCCTTTACACACACCCCTGATATGCGTTCATTGGCGCCCCTTCAGCTGATGGCGCCCTAGGCGACCGCCTAGTTCGTCTATGCCTAAAAACGTCCCTGGGTGTAACGGTAAATGTATTCGTACCGAACCGTTTCGGTACAGGGCTTTCGGTTCGGTGCACGCATGTTTCCAAATACAGTCTTTAACAGATAATAGGCTTGTTTTAAGCGCGGAACACACTTCAATCCGAGTTCCCACATGAACATATTAAGTATTCAGTCCAGTTTATCATGACATTCAAACGATAAATTGCCGTTTTGACACTATTTAATGTGGCGTGACTGATCACAGTTCAAGCGTCCGTGCGACGCGCGCGTGTGAACGCGATCATCTGTGATCGATCATCTCTTCCTAAAGAATAAACATGAATGAACATCTGAAGGTATGTTGTTGAGGATACATTACAACTTACTGAAATGTATCATATGTGGTGTAATCGCTCAATTAGTGTTTCAATGGCGGAAACACCTCAATATAACCACTTGTAAACTAAACATCGTCAAGTAGCATCACATTTACCTCAGGCAGTCATTCAGTGTCCACAGAATGTTATTCACTGGAGAAATCAACTCTTTCAGTAAATATATGCACTATATTAGCCTATATATTCATTATATTCTACTTAACCTGTTAATGATGTCTTGATTATTTAATGTATGTTTAATGAAAATGACAGACACCAAATGATTATTTCAACAACGAATTGGAGAGAAAATATTTTATAATTAGATTTAGAAGTTATTGCAAAAACTGCCTTATGTTAGCCTGACAAGCCAGACCCACATCAAGATGTTGGGTCTGGAAACTCACCATTGACAGGGCTCAATCCGAGGGGCGGGATAAACGGTTGTCTTTCAAATTCCTTCCGCACACAATTGGATAGCGCCATGAGCGCCACAACCAACCAGAGCAAAGAAGAAGGTGAAGCCGAGCTAACGTTATTTGATAGACTTTTGCCGTATCCGATAGGCAAAACTTCGAACATATCTTCTTTTCTTAAGAATGACTTCAGTGCCGTTCTTTCTTTGTTCTTTTCTCAAAGAAAAGCTTAACTCCAAGTCTTCCAGAGTCGCGGCCAAAGCCGATTCAAAAGACCGCTGTTCGTCAGCTTCTTTGTTTACGAGTAGCACGCAGAACCTCCGCAACTCTGCCGTGACGTGCCGCCATTATGTTAAGCCCGCCCACTGACTCTACACACGCTGTGATTGGCCTAACCAGAGTTTGTTTTTTTCAGCTCTCAGGTCTACCGAGAGTTGCTAGACTACACTCGCTGCAAAATACATTTTCTGCCGTTAGTGTGCGTCTAGATTTCTAGGCTAGCCTTATGTGAAGTTTACATGTTTGTGTACTATTTGCGTGTTGATTATTACACCTAAAAATAAATAGCCACTGAATTTAGGCTAATAGATTGGGCTCTGTTGTTAACCTTTAATATTAATGTGCAAGTAATGGCTCCTTATATAGTTTACAGCAATATCTTCAATAAACTTTGTTATAATTTCATTCATTTAAGGACAGACACTTTTTTCAGTATACCACTGTTTAATAAAAATAAATAAAAAGCAAATTTGGAAAACTGCTGTACCGAACCCGTACCGAACCGTGACTTCAAAACCGAGGTACGTACCAAACTGTCAATTTTGTGTACTGTTACACCCCTAATGATTATCTTAGATTTCAAAGTGTTTACTTGATTTATATTTATAGGCCTATCATACACACATAGGCTACTGTAATTTAAGTACAATTTTGAAGTTGGAGTTGTTCAGTTTGCAGATCATACTCACAGTTATGAAACCTAAATAAATAAATTAAAATTAAACAGGCCTACATATCATAGTGTATTGAACCCATAGCTGGAAGCAGATTAGAATCCATGTTGCTGAGGTTCTTTTTTGTCAAAGACAATCCAACTCGAACAATCCAAGACGATAGACAATAAACACTATCAGTCTAGTCTAGGCAAGGTTCAAAATAGTGATGTTCGGTTCGTGAACGAATCGTTGTTTTGAGCCGATTCTCCGCAAGTAACCGGTTGAGCCGGTTCATTAATTGAACTGAATCGAACTTTAGTTCCGGGTTGATGACGCAAGACGCAAAAGCCGAAAAGTAACATGTCAGACTAAAAAAGAACTGAAAGAGCCGATTCGAACATCTGTCAAAGTTTGCAGAGGATTACCGAGGATTCAAAAGGAACTGAAAGAGCCAGTTCAACCAGCTGTCAAAGTTTGCAGAGGATTACTGAGGATTCTAATGATTGAGTTGGCGACGCAAGTCTGAGGCACGTAGGCTACTGGAAATATGCTTATTATGACTACTGTTATTAAATAAAATTGTATTAAAACCTGCAAAAACCTTAGGTTGTTAAGCGAAATGTATACGTTTATAAGATTGGTTTATTCTTTCTATATAGGCTACTTTAGGCATGTAACATATCCACGTTTATGCATGTCTGTAATGTGTGCTGTATGTGCGAAAACTTTTAGGAATCTTATCCAAGATGTGGGCTACTCAATATTGGTTAGTCATATCCGACATAAAGGATCCGCGAATGAAACTCTAACCACAAATGCCTTGATATAACATGACACTGAGAAATGCATAAAAAGCATAAAAGAAATGCATAGTGACATCATTGCATGATGACGTCAGGGACCTATGAATCGTTTTTTTGAAACTGTTACTTTCTTGTTCATACTTAAAGGGATAGTTCACCCAAAAATCAAAATTAGCCCATGATTTATTCACTCTCAAGTCATCCTAGGCGTATATGACATTCTTCTTTCAGATGAATACAATCAGAGTTATTATTTTTTTTAAATGTCCTGGGCCAGGGCCTGAAATTAACTTTTTTGACCACCTGCCACAGTGACTTTTTACCAGCTACTTTTTTTTTTCTCCTCGACATTAAGCCTGTTCACGTGCTTGTCCGGATTTGTAAATATAATTCATTCTGAAGAAATATTTTCAACAATGTTCAATCAGTTTTGACATATTTAAATTTGCATATCTTTGATATTTTTACCTTTTATAAAGGGCATTTTTTTCCATAATCTTATTAAATATAGGCTATGCTTCAGCTTTCAGTTTATATTCTTAAATTTGATCTTTAAATATAATAAGACACTGTAGGGCTGATACCAATCAAATTAAATAAAAAAATGTTATGAGATTGTTTTAAATATTTTTTGAATATACAAATAAGATACAAATCAATACACATGAAAGTAAACCACCAGTAGGTGGCAGCAGGTGACCGTTTTAATGAGTGAGTCATTGAGTCGATTCTTTCAAACGGCTGATTCATTCAAGAATGAGGCAGTCGTTTATTAATAGGTCATTGAATCTTTGATACAAACGACTCTTTCAAACATTGAATCATTCAGTAGCATTGATTTCTCCTCGAGAGGCTGCGCGAGCGTCAACAGCGCAACACTGTTACTGTCAGTTTATACATTATTATACACTATCGATCGCCACTTACGCTAAATTAATGCAGAATCATTCTTGCATTTTGTTGATTCCCTAGTTTTTTGTTATTGATGTTTTAATCTGTCTAGTAAAATTCTCTTTCACTTGCCCCTTAAAAAATCCTCTTGTCCCACAAACATTGTTCTTTAACTTGTAAGAATACACTTTTAAGTGCAGTCAAGTTGTTAACAAACTGTTGTTAAATTAATATTATTATCACTAGTAAAGTTACCGCGTACCGGACATTTTCCCACCGCTTCCCAACTCCCAACATGCACACGCGCACACACATCTGTGCAACTGCCATTGTACTGTAGTCTACGTCAGCGTTGCATTTTTAGGCTATCTCGTGTCATCTCACAAACAGTTTAATACTCGCACATCCAAACATAGTCACAGACGGGCCTCATCTTCTTTCCGGTCGCATCCTCTCAAACTGCCCAATGAATCACTCAATTCTCATTGGCTACCTGCCAATGTGGCAAGTAGATTGACATTGTTACCCGCCAATTGCAAAATTCACCCGCATTTGGAGAGTGGTCAGGTGTTAATTTCAGGCCATGGTCCTGGCTCTTCCAAGCTTTATAAAGGCAGTGAATGGCTATTTCTGTTTTGAATTCCATAAAAGTGCATCTATCCATCATAAATGTAATCCACATGGCTCCGGGGGGTTAATAAAGACCTTCTGAAGCATGCGAAGCGATGCATTTGTGTAAGAAAAATATCCATATTTAAAACTTTACAAACTGTAATCTCTAACTTCCGCTAACTGTCTGGCGTATTTCAACGTGTAGGCGTATATATAACTTGGTTCTTGCGAGAACTAGCATATTCTCAACAGAGTGTCCAACGTCATATCCAGCATATGCCAGTCTCTCATGAACACAAGTGTATGACAGTTAGCGGAAGTTAGAGATTGCAGTTTGTAAAGTTTTTTACACTGTAAGAATTTATCTGGTCATCTCCCGAGCTCTGGCCATCCCTCGTGGTGGAGTTGTGTGAGCGCTCAAATAAGAAACAACAAGCCAAGATCAAAGATACAAATGGTTTATTGCTTCCTACCCAACTGAACTAAGCTGGGGCAGTCCCAGCTTATATACACATATGGGTTACAAGGTTAGGAAAACAACACCTTATATGAAGTGGAATCTTACAGCAGTAGAAGAGAAAACTATCAGAAACGGCAGACAGGACACTCTGGGTTTGTCAGCCGCACTCAGCAGAAAACTCAGACATAATTTACAGAGACAACACCTTTTCAATGTCATGTATACATAAAATAAAGTACATTAAAAGAGTTAATTCTTATATACACAAACGAATTACACAAAAATGACAGTAAAGACATTTATAATGTTATAAGGGATTTCAAATAAATGCTGTTCTTTTGATTTTTCTAATCACCAAAGAACAAAAAACATTTCCCACAAAAATATAAAACAGCCCAATATATATAATACTTAGAAATGTTTCTTGAGCAGCAAATATTAGAATGATTTATGAAGGATCATGTGACAATGACGGCTGCTGAAAATTCAGCTTTGAATCACAAGAATAAATTACATTTTCAAACTTTTTTAAATGGACAACAATTATTTTTCTTCTTTTAAAAACATTAAAAAAAGAATCGTACAGACCCCAAACTTTTCAACGGTAGTCTATATATGTCTACAAAACTTGACTCAAGTATGAAGCATTAAGCTTTAGATAAGAAGGTTTTGAAGATCATGATAAATATGTTTATCAGGAGCAATAATCGACTCCCTCCAGCTTATCCTACTGCAGGAGAAACCAACAGTCTGGCTTTTGTTGATGCTATTGGGCTTTCAGTTAGTGGACAGAGTTAAAGTCTTGCATTCTAATCACAGTCTAATCAGTCCTGATTAGAATGGATACAGCGTGTGGACAACATCTTCTCTGAAGATGATGGTAACAGCTGGTTGTCTGACTTTGAAAGGCAGCAGATGTAGATAGATGGTGAGATACAAAACAAAAGTAAGGACTGACTCGCAAAGGAATCATAATGAGAAGTCAATAAAGCGATTTATTATAAGATCCAAAGTAGACCAAAGCATATATTCTGATATTCATTCTAATATTTAGCCTCCAGAGAAAACTGCAATTCGGTATCATTCTTGTCAGAATGTAATAAAAAGTCATTCACATTATTTTCACATGCTGTTGCATCCAAGCCACAGTTACTATGAGACAACAGTCACATGTTCAAATACAACCCGTTTGATTGATTCTAGCCTAGTTTCTCTTAGCCAGAAGGTCTGGATTCCATAGCAGCTTTCATTGGCCAAGGACCACCCAGAGGCCTGACTGACATGTAAAGCAACCAATCACAGTTCGTTTTGTTCCGCATCATGTTCAGAAGTGTGAAAATGTAACGTTGATGTCCCTGCAATACCAAAAAGTTGTGTAAAACTCTTAGACGTATTTTAAAGAGTCTATGCCGCGATCTTTACATACTTCACATACGTTTGAAAATCCAGCATTTGGTTGACCCTCATTTGGGGTTTGTCATCACTGCATCTTTGTTTCCAGGTGGACAGTTAAAGAATGCGGCACACACGTCTCCCGAACATCCTGTAGAATTCATCCAATCAGATGACTTCTTCGAAAATCCTGAAGAGTTTCCAGTTAAGTGTGCAATACGCATCAGACGTTCAGCCAACGGTCCTAAGCATTGGCATGCGGGAGAGCCTGGATGTTTACTTAATGGTTGATGTAGCAGACCTATAAGTTAGAAAGAACATTTTCATTGTGTTCAAAAAAAAGGAAAATTAAAGAGAAAAGCTTCTAAGAGGGCCAAATAACTTAACTGTCTCTGTTAGCGATACTATTTCACCCCCTATAGCTAGCAAATCTCTCCCCCTGTAAACCATTAGATAGGCCCCACCCATAAGCAGTGACATCACAGATACACATTGTTTGGTAGGCCAGTCTGGCAGTTCGCAGTACCCTGGTTTCCTCGACAAATAAAACTACACGTTTTGTTTATCATGATAATCTTTACAAATGGGCATAACTTCTATGAATTCTGAAGCCTAAACACAATCTCCAGAAGTAAAAAGCTAAATGTAGGTTATAAACTAACTAAATTCTAACTAAATCTTTATTTTTTTTTAAACTTGAAAGTTTGAGTTATAATAGTTTGCAAGACCGCAATTATAAACACAAGGCTGTAAAAAGTGAACTATTGAGTATGATTTTTCCTGTTCAGTGTGATGATGTTTAATGTCCCTGACAACATCTGTAGTCCCATTCAGCCATGTGTTAGCAACTGCCTTTTTCAAGACAAGAGGGTATTACTGATATATTTTATTTAACGTGAAAATATCTTGAGCTTGTGTTCACCACAGACCTTATTTTAGGTATTTAACTAAAAAAAAAAAAAACATTGACTTCAGGACGATGGAAGTGGAAATGCGAAAAAAAGCTAAATAAGTCATCCCTGCAGCACTCTATACATATGTGTATCTGTGATGTCACTGTTTATGGGCGGGGCCTGTCTAATGGTTCACATGCGGAGAGAGATTTGCTCTACGCCACTAGCTCATTGGTTCCATATCAGAACATACACCCTAGTCAAGAGAAGATCAGAGGCACTGACACATAAATGCAAAATAGTCCAGGAGAGCAGCTTCTGTAGCTCAGTGTGTAAAAGCAGCACTCCATGTATAAGAACACGCCTCCAAAGACGCTTCAAGCACCTCTTCTGAATGCTACTGATGCGTCTTTGATCAAAGTGTGTTCCCCTCCACTTTGGCAATTTTTTATTTATTTTTTTACTTTGTAGTAGTTTTTGGTGAAGTATGACAACCATTCATTAAAAAGAATGTTAAAAGTAGCATTGAGTGAAAATCATATTCATTTGGAATACTATTTCAAAAAGCTCAGACTTTTGAAGAATTTATGGCACTAATCAAAGGGTGCTCTATCAGGGTTTTTTTTAACTTATTGATGCCCGGAACCACCAAATGTACCCCTTTACTAAAATATAAAGGCAGCTATACATTACTGTTCAAAAAATTGGTGTCATGAATCAAGTCCAATGATGATGAGGAAGGCAGTTCAAAATGGTTCAAAATAACAAGGTTTATTTAAAGGTCCCATTCCGCATGATCCCATTGTTCAAACTTTAGTTAGTGTGTAATGTTGCTGTTAGTGCATAAATAATACCTGTAAAATTATAAAGCTCAAAGTTCAATGCCAAGCGAGATATTTTATTTAACAGAAGTTCCCTTTCAAAGCCTACAGCGAACGGCTGACTTGAACTACATCCTGGTACTTCCTTCTATAATTACGTCAGTATAGAACAGTAGAACAGACTAACCTCCGCCCACAAAGTTAAGAGGCGTGACCTTTCCAACGTGCGCTAAGCTGCTGTCGAATCACAACACAGGAACCGCTGGCACGTGCGCTAAGCTGTGGTCGAATCACAACATGGGAACCGCTTAGACAATCAGAACTCGTTACGTATTTCTGAAGGAGGGACTTCATAGAACAGGAACTCACCAGCCGTTTTTAGGACAGTGAAAACAGCGGTATACAGATAAGTCAATTGTGTGAAAAATACTGTGTTTTTTTACACGCGAAACATGAACACATGTTATATTGCACACTGTAAACACAATCAAAGCTTCAAAAAAACACGAAGAACGGGACCTTTAAAAAGTGTGAACTACACAAGACAGAGTGCATGGCACATACAATACCGGACAAGGAAAGAAAGGAAATGATAAACTTAAAGGGATTGTTCACCCAAAAATGAAAATTAGCCCATGATTTACTCACCCTCAAGTCATCCTAGGTGTATATGACATTCTTCTTTCAGACGAACACAATCTGAGATATATTACAAAAGTCCAGGCTAATCCAAGCGTTATAATTGCAATAATAGTTGCTCTAATAGTTTTTTAAGGCCATAAAAATGCACCTGTCCATCGAATAACGTGCTCCACGCGGCTCCGGGGTGTTAATAAAGGCCTTCTGAAGCGAATCGATGCACTTGTGTATGAAAAATATCCATTTTTAAAACTTTATCAAGTAAAGTTCCAGCCGATCACCTTCCATGGAAAAGTGTTGAAAGTTGAAAGTGAAACTCAAGATGCGTACGTGACGTCATGACGAGCGTACCTGGTCGCGTTAAGTCTTTCGATCGGCAGAGGCAGTTTCAACACTTTTTCCATAAATTGAACACGGAAGGCGGTCAGCCGAAACTTTACTTAATAAAGTTTTAAAAATTGATCGTTTTCTTACACGAATGCATCGTTTCGCTTCAGAAGGCCTTTATTAACCCCCCGGATCTGCGTGGAGCAGATGCATTTTTTATGGACTTCAAAAACTATTACTGCTATAATAACGCTTAATATAACTCGTCTGAAAGAAGAATGTCATAAACACCCTGGATGACTTGAGGGTGAGTAAATCATGGGCTAATTAAAATTTTTTGGTGAACTATCCCTTTAAATAGACAAGGTGATGAACTAAATACAGACTGGTGTGCTCATTAATGAATGTCCATGACATTAGTACGTCGAACGTGACTGACTGAAAGGGAACGTCTCGGTTACGTATGGTAACCCTCATTCCCTGAAGGAGGGAACGGAGACGTACGTCCCGTCGCCACAGTTACTGTACCATCACTGCAGGGCCGAGCCACCCAGTTCGGCTCCTCAGTGAAAAACAGCATGCATTCGCTCTCGCTTCCTGTTTATACCCGCGGCGCGGGGCGGAGCGCGAGATGCAAATCTCGCACGCCAATGGCCCATTGGCCTGTTCTCTATATCTCAAAGCTGATAGGGGCTCCCTGAAGTGATCCCAATTTGTCGGTACATCCGACGTACGTCTCCGTTCCCTCCTTCAGGGAACGAGGGTTACCATACGTAACCGAGACGTTTTGAAGCGTAAAGTAGGGACGAGCTGGCCACTGCCGGATAACAGAAAATGAGCAAAGAGGTGGGACGTGGGTGGAGCTGAGGTGACGTGATGACTAACAGACAGCAGATAAATGGCTTTCCACCTGTCACTCAAAGTGGCCACACCCTTAATTATGCATAACTTTAAGGCTTTATATAATGTAAATGAATTAGTTATACAAATATTCACCCTCTCACAGTTGTCATGAAGGGCAAAATTAGCCATAGAGACCAAAACCACAATTTGTACCAGGTTGTAAACAAGTTTTTTTCTGCTGTAAAGTTGGGCATTTTAACATGGGGCTCAATGAGATTCTGCTCCCTTCTGTAGCCTGTCCCTAGCGGCCAGTCGATGAATTGCAGTTTAAGTCACTTCCGCATTGGCTTCGAGAGAAACTGCGGGAGGATGCCACACTGAAGACTGGTGTAATGATGCTGAAAATTCAACTTTTTACTGTATTTTTCTCCTTGAGCAAAATATTCTTTCAAAAACTCAACATTATTAAAGACCAGATAACTTTTAATGAACGTTCTATTAAGATTGCAAAAATAAAGTTTGTTCATAATCTTAGCCAAGGTTGTGAGAACGTTTCCTGTTAGCTGGTTGTGTGTTCAGTACATTTCAACTCACTGTTAATTACATGCACATTATAGCCTAACGAAATGGTAATCTTCTAGACAAAGGCCTGTGTGGAGCATTAGCATTTCCCTCACATACATACTTAATGGATTCTGTTAACTGAGCTGTGTTTACCATTTTCTCAATGCTCTAAATAAGATGATGGTGAAAAACAATTTTCCTGTTTCATTTTTACCATGGCAATTAATCAGATTAAGGCTCTCTACACACTGACATTGATTACTTCAAATATACATGAAATGCATTCGCGATATCTATGACTATACGGATATAAATGCCACAATGAAATGTATACCTGTCAGTATTTTAACCTAATAGAAGCAAAGGCACCTGCTGATTATCTTATAAATATGTGTATACACTTTTTCCTCTCCCTAATTAGTCATCGGGCTGCGTGTGAATGGAAGGGATGAGATGGAGGGATGAAGATGCAGATCCGAGCAGCTCATGATGTATTAGTATGCAGACATGCTGTATTGTTTCAGAGTGTGCTGAACCATGCATGAGAGAAGAGGCTATAGACATAACTAAAGGTCAGACTGACCTCTGAACTGCCTCTGATTCTCTGTAGATTGCTCTGTTTACATGACTGGCAGGTTTTTAAGTTAAGAACTTTTGCAACAACCTTGGTAAAGTGCAGAGTAATTCCTTTATGTTTTAAAGTATTGTGTTTTATTGTATTCTGGAAGTTGAACTGGCTTTGTCTGAATGCTGAAAATGATGGGGAAAAAAGGCAGTACACAGAGGTAAGACAGTATGCCCAAAAAAAAAAAAAAATGGAAGGCAGCCAAAAAACAACAAAAACAGATCTTTGCTACTTTTTCTACTTATTTGAAATCTGCTGATGTAAACTTTTTCCCACAACTTGATAACATTTTGTGCAATGCAATCCACTTAGTAAAATCTGTTAAATGCTTTACTTAACTGCATTGGAAGTACATGAATAGTTTTTGTTGGCATTAACAGAAGCTGGTCAGGGGATGTCTAGCTCCCAGCATGCATTGCATGGGACTGGATGGGATGGGTAAATGTTAAATTTAGGTTCTATTTTACACTACTGGTGAAAAGTTTAGAATCATTAAGATTTTTAAATGTTTTTGAAGGAAGTTTTTAACCAAAATACAGTAAAACAGTAATACTGTGAAATATTATTATTACAATATAAAATAACTTCTATTTGAATCTATTTGAAATGTATTCCTGTGGTGGCAAAGCTGAATTTTCAGCATCATTGCTCCAGTCTTCAGTGTCACATGATACTTTAGAAATCATTCTAATATGCTGCTTTGCTGCTCAAGAAACATTTCTTCTTATCAATGCTACGTTTTTGCTACTTTATATATTTATATATATACATGTCAATATGAGTGTTTATATAAATACAATTATCAGTGTGTGAAAGACACCGATCAGGCATAACATTATGAGGTGAAGTGAATAACACTGATTACCCATTAAGCAGGAAAATGGGCAAGCATAAGGATTTGAGCGAGTGTGAAAAGGCGAGTGTCAAATTGTGATGGCTAGAATACTGGGTCAGAGCATTCCCAAAACTGCTGCTATTATGGGGTGTTCCCGGTCTGCAGTGGTCAGTATCTATCAAAAGTGGTCCAATGAAGGAACAGTGGTGAACCGGTGACAGGGTCATGGGCGGCCAAGGCTCATGATGCACGTGAGGAGCGAAGGCTGACCCGTGTGGTCCAATCAAACAGACAAGCTACTGTAGCTCAAATTACTCAAGAAGTTAATGCTGGTTCTGATAGAAAGGTGTCAGAATACACAGTGCATCACAACTGTGCATCAGAACTGGACCATGGAGCAATGGAAGAAGGTGGCCTGGTCTGATGAATCATGTTTTCTTGTACATCACGTGGATGGCCGTGGTGCGTGTGCGTCACTGACCTGGGGAACACATGGCACCAGGATGCACTATGGGAAGAAGGCAAGCCGGCGAAGGCAGTGTGATGCTTTGGACAATGTTCAGCTGGGAAACATTGGGTCCTGCCATTTATGTGGATGTTACTTTGGCACGTACCACCTACCTAAGCATTGTTGCAGACCATGTACTTCCTTTCATGGAAGCAGTATTCCCTGGTGGCTGTGTCCTCTTTCAGCAGGATAATGCGCCCTGCCACAAAGCAAAAACGGTTCAGGAATGGTTTGAGGAGAACAACGAGTTTGAGGTGTTGACTTGGCCTCCAAATTCCCCAGATCTCAATCCAATCGAGCATCTGTGGGATGTGCTGAACAAACAAGTCCGATCCATGGAGGCCCCACCTCGCAATTTGCAGGACTTAAAGGATCTGCTGCTAACATCTTGGTGCCAGATACCACAGCACATCTTCAGGGGTCTAGTGGAGTCCATGCCTCGACAGGTCAGGGCTGTTTTGGCAGCAAAAGGGGGACCATCACAATATTAGGAAGGAGGCCATAATGATGTAGGAATTGTGGGCGCAGACACATAGTTTAATGAATCTTCCAAATGATTCGATCAGAAATGACCCCTTTACAAAGCCCAATTCAGCTCCAGACCCCAGGAAATCGACCATCTATCACCAGAGAGACGGAGGCTCCATTCTGCCCGGAGCTACTACTTTTATATAATAATTACTTGATTGCCTATGAACTTTTGACCAAAACTTAGACAAAGAGAACAAACGACTCGGTGTGATCATAAGACAAAAAAAACAAACCAGATCTCTGTCTTTTCAATGACCGGTAAATTAACTCTAACTCCAAGCACACTCACAGAAACTGTTACATATGAAGTGCATCAAATCATTGATTATTGGACTTGTATTCAAATAGCCTTCGACATAGCTTGTTAGTGTGCCTACAACTGATACACGTGACTATTATGCATGTATATCACTCCCAATTCATGCAATTATGTAACTATTGAATGAGTGGATGAAAAGGCACCGTGTTTGATATCTTTTTGTTCGTATGGGTATAATCCAACAGATGAGCTGAATGAAATATTTGTAGAATGGATCATGTTCTTTTAGTAAGAAATTAGGTCTAAATTTACTCTCTGCTTAAGAGCAGGAAACTAAATTACCATAGATAACCCAATTTTATGGGAGGGGTGGAAACTCAGTCACCCCTGAACCCTAATTGGCCAGAACCCATCCAGGGGATGGGCAAATATTTGAGTTTTAACCTCAAAAAAGAACGAAGAGTTCCAGTTGACCAGGCAGAGTTGAGTTCCAGCAGTTGACGAGAGTTGAGTTCTGAACGGAGAGCTCCCAGGAGAGCTCTGCCCAGTCGGGAACTGTTCGCAGTGCAGTTCCAGAATCCGCCAAGGAGACGATCAGACGATCGTGGCAGACCAAGATCAGAGAAAATGGGTTAACAGGTTTCATTCAGGCCATCTGCTCTCCTCTCACTTTCCTTTCTTTTACTTAAAGTACTTGTTCTGTTAAGTGTCGCCCCAAATTTTCTCAACGAGTCTCCAACAGCGCGCTTGGTGGACGAATAAGTTAAGGTGTAAACATTAATTCTGAATTATTTATAATGTAATTCGAGTCTCTTTCATTTTAATTCAATTCCCCTTTGAGTTATAATTTGATCTGATTCATAATCCGTACATGATACACCTGATTGGCGTATATCAGTTGCTGATAGTGTGGACACACTGAGTAAATTGTGTGAAATTGAAACTGTGTAAGTGCATCAAGAACAGCAAAAACATGTTTACTAATTTCAGTTAATCAGTTAACTTGAAAATTCTACTCTGCAGTTCTGAATTTAAAGGGCAAGATGAGTTCAAACCATGCATTTAATAATGGTTCATGGGTTCATTTGGAATTCAAGTTAACCAACCCTGCTAGGTTGTTTGCCTTGTGATTGACTTAATAAGCAGCCAGAGAGGTTACTACTTTTACACAGTCATAAATACAGAGAGAGACTGATTTGTGTGGCTATAAGGATTATATGAGGTGAGGATATCCTGTAGTCCATTAACAATTATTAGTAATATACTTCGCAATCTTAAAGACGACCTCTGGCCGCAGTTAGAGTCGACCACACGCGCACTAGTGTGCATCTCCTGATTAAACTCTTACAGGCAGAAGAAGGCAATTAATTGGGTTCACCATGAGTTCATCCATTCTCTTCAAGTGCCAAAGAAAGTCAGCTGATTACAGCCATGCACACTCTCTGAAAATTAACTCTTATCTTCAACACATACTGACAAACGCCTTAATTCTCTCAATAGAAAAAGACTTCAGTTTGGATGGGAAGAAAGTGCTGCTAATGACCGTTCTGACGAGAGGCGTACCAAGAGTGCTAGGACTTTTCACTGTCTGTGTTTGTGCATGCAGACAGACTGTAACTCGGTGTATTAGTGATGTAGACTTTTCAGTGAGACCATTACAAGTGGCGACTTTGTCTTTATATGAGTAAGACACTGAATCATTAATTTGTTCAGAAACACTGATTTATTTATGAAAGAAACAAGTGTCAATGCATCAATCACTCAATCAAAAATGCTGATTCTTTCATCATGTCTAGAGACATTTTGCATTCACACATTTGGCAGATATGCTTTATCCAAAGCCCCGTTTCCACCAAAATTACCCAGAACAATTTGTACCAGGAACTTTTTTAACAGGAGCTTTTTTTCCCCCAGACCTGCTACTGTCTGCGTTTCCACTGCGGTCTAAAGTACCGTGAAGATTAGGCAAATTAGTCCAGAGATGTGGGACTGTGCGACTGTTCCTCCCAGTCACCGACGGACAGTAATCATTTTTGTGCAACACTGTCTGCAACAATAACAAGTATGGAGGAGATGCAAGCAGCGCTGCTTATGCTAGTTATTTATTGGTTTACTAAAGAGGTCATTAACAAAACGGCGGAAAAGAGGCGAGCACTGTTACTAAAGCGTATTCTGAAAGCTTGTAAAGCTAGATTTAAAATTAGACAACGTATGTTATTATCAGCTATACAGACATTGACCGTGCGATTGCTGAGACAAAGCGCGCCACTGGACAGAAAGAGCACGACTGATATTTTCTGAATGCAGAACAAACCTCGCAAAATAAATAAAATGCTGCGTGAGCTCAACCAATCAGCATGTTCAGTGCCCAGTCCCACCCCTGAAAGTTCCTGAACTTTGAAAAAGTACTACCTTGCAAGCAGGGCCGTTTGGAGGGGGAAATTTCATTTAGACCCCGGTTCCTGCGGTTGAAACACACAGAGTACCACCCCAAAGTTCCTGGGGAAAGTTCCTGCGGTGGAAACGCGGCTTGATATTGCATCCAAGGTATAGACTTGGTCGGCATTACTGGGAATGCCCACAAAACGTCATATCCGCCATATGCTTTGGGGGAAAACAAGCCATTAGAATGAATGCACGTAGACATTGTTAGACGCTTTATCTTTACTCTTTGTAATGATTACAACTGATTTTTGCTTGGTGCAGTCCCGAAAAGTTGCCTTGTGGTGTTCTGCACCTCTAGGAAGTTAAAAAACCCTGATCTGAAGTTTTATACTGAGCCATTCAGACGGAGCCATTCGTCAATTCCGAAAGCCTGCAATATACGTCCATTACAATTAAACATTTGCACTACATGATGCTGGTATTATTGTAAAGATTAAAAAAGAGATTTCATTAATTGCAATGGCAAAAGTTTGTTGAACAAAACGCCAATAAAGTCATACGGGACTCAATTTATCGTTCCGTTTTTCACGATGAGCGATCACATATCCACATAATGCGTGAGGTTATTAATGTACAATTCATGATGGGAAGGGCTGGGCTCATGCTTGTGCTTCAAGATGATAGTCACAACATATGTACGACACTTGTACATTTTCTCGTCAAAATGCATACTGCTCCCACAAATATTACACAACATAATAGCTAGGCTACTTCATAAATCACCCTGGTTTTGATGAAGACGGTAGCTATAAAAAAGTACATAAAAAAGTTGCTATTGTCAGTAATTCTAATAATATTGTGACATTGACATGTCAACTCCAAATATCAATTTCATAGCACAAGACACGTTTTGTGGTCATTTTAAAATGTTATTTGTATGCAATACATACTTTTAATTCATTAAATTCAAGAACACTGAATGAACGTCTTCATGGAAAGACTGGGTGATTTATGAAGTAGGCATGTCATACCTATATGGGGGTTGGTGGAGCAGCATGTATTTTAATGAGAAAATGACACCTCTGGCCATTGATTCTGTTGGGTCGTTTATTAGTCACAGATACTGTACGGACAATCTGACCCAATATGGCTCAGTTTTTCTATATTTCTTGCTCTGTCGAGCGGCAAAAGTGATTCTACACAGGCTAAACTGGGTTAATCCCATGCAATTACATTACACACCACGCCCCCAGCTATGACACGACCCCGACCAAGTCTATAGCCTACTTTTTATTAGTTCATGCATTCCTTGGGAATCTAACCCATGAGCAAGAGCATGCTATTTTTATTCCGTGGAATTGGTCACAGGGCTAGTTTTGTTTTGCAGATCTGGCAACCCTGGTTAGCACCACGCTTTATTGTTTGAACTCAGTTCTGCTGTGGCTTTTTTGCTGACTGAGCAAGAACAGCCTGGATGCCAGCCAAGGGGGTAATCCAGCACCCGGAAAGCATACCTTCCATATGGGCAGCCACTGCTAACCAAGCCATCACCTGCTGTTAGCATCCCATTGACTCCCATTCATTTTGGCATCACTTTGACAGCGAATAACTTTACATCTGAGGCATTTAAAGACTCCATTTGTCCATTGTTTGTTTCTAAAGAAACACGACAATGTATAAAAGGCTCCATTACCTTGAATCTTACACTATCACCCCGTAGAAGCCGTTTTTGTAAAAAATTGGCTAACGATTGCGTCATAACCGCTTAGTAGAGCAGGCAATCTTTTGCTATCTATGAGGCAATCGGGGGGACGTGGAGGCATAAAGTCCAATAAAGTCGAGGGAGAAGCATGGGGAGAAGCCCATAGAGAGCCAAAAGCAACGGGACAAAATATTTCAACAACATGATTTAGATTTCACTTTGCACAACTACTAGGACTTACAACTGTCAGGCAGGTTTCTCACGTCACATCTACGTCGTCAATCTCAGTCCAAGGCTGCGCAGTACGCTCAGCCATCAGGAAGTGAGTGCTTCTACTTGACTTCACTTTTCCCCGTCGAAGCCTATGGGGTCGCTGTGTCCATTTCTTTTACTGTCTATGATGCCAGCCGAACTTAGCCCTGCCCATAACATTTGAGTTCGGGAAGTTCGGTCTGGACTTGATCCGTTGTGGAGCAACTATGCCCGAACAGAAGCTGTTCGGACCAATCAAATTGTCAGAGCGGGCTTTAGACGATGATGGACAGATGATAAACAGTAGCGTAAGCATGCACGTCACCAAAGAGCGCTTGGGTTGAATTTGTTCTAATCCTAAATGGAGAACTTGTTCGTATATGCATTCACCTTCCCTATTTCTCTCAGAAATGATTATCATGTTGGTAAGTACTCTGTGTATCCTTAAATTCTTTTTTACAAAACCGGCAAACATCATTTACACTCACTTCTTCCAGCGTGCATGCAGACAAGGTTGCCAAGTGTTTTACAACAAAACCCGCCCAATTGCTACTTTTTTTTTTGGCAACTATGACAATGTCAGGCTACAAGAACAGACAAAGTATGCTTACTATTGATATTGTGCCTAAGATGTAAGTTACTCAATGTTAACATATTGTTTATTGAACTGTTGTAGATATAAAAGCAATATCACACTTAACGTTGTGCTGTTGTTTTGTTGCCACTTTTGCTGATCGGGAAGTGCAGTACACTTGATATTGCTAATGTAAAAGAGATACAGTAGTGCTGAGTAGAGCTAACATATTCATATTTTTTCATGTTCTCAACATAAATAGACCTGAGCTGTAAATGCCATAATCACTATAAAATGATACTATGACTTTGCAGATTGACAACTCATGGCATGCCTAAGCAAGCAACTCTCTTAGTTGTAATCGGCCTTTTGGATTCCCCCTTATTATTTTTAATCACTTGCAGGTGTTTTTACTTCTTCGACACTTGCATTCATGATTGGTTAATTGTTGGTAACAGGTGCAACATTTAATTCAACGCTGTACATGAGAATGACATATTGACATCACTTCACACCATCCCATAAGATAAAAAATAGAGAATGTACCATTTCCCAAGGTCTTCAATATTAATTTTTTCCCCACCTTTGGTCCTTTTTAAAAACGACTTATACTGCACAGGAAAAGTTTCATTACAGTTTCATTACACTGAAAGGAAATTCCATTTCTTTTACTTTTAATCAATTTTTAAGATTCAATCAAGCATATCTAAGAAAATAATTGCTATCTTTCCCCTCAGTAAAACCTATTCAATGTCAAAAGCCTTCTTACATGCCTTCTAAACTTTCCCACAGCTCAAACTGTCCTTGTCCAAATTCATTTGATACCATATCATTTGACTTTAGATGTGATGGTGCTGTATAAATGACAAGTGCATTTTTTTTTCTCCATAAAATATGTAATCACTGGAAGAGGGATGGATTTGTTCAGTGGAGAAAATAAGTGTCGAGTTAAAAGCAATGTCAAACGTGGATGAGGAGGAGGAATGAACAATTACAGAAGGAACACAACTTCAAAACAGAATGAGACAGAGAGTCAGTTCTCTTTTTTTCTGTTGCTCAGATTTCCACAAGCCTCTCTCTCTCTCTCTCTCTCTCTCTCTCAGTTTTCAATTGTTTTGATTGTAATATTGCACAGGAACACACACTCATATACTCACATAGAACTGCATAATGTAGGCCCATTCACTTTGTTCTGCTGCTGTAACACCTGCAAACATTTCTCTTTCTCTCTTGCAGATGTTTGTGTGGAGGGAAAGTAAAATCAGGTTGCACAGGTGTACACAAGAAATATTGGACCTCATTTATAAAATATTACGTAGAAACCGTCCTACACTTGATCTAAGATTATTTCTCAAATGTGTGTACGTGTGATTCTCTTCCATATGTAAAATCTATCATTTGCACATTTAATCCTGAAATTGTGCGCAGCTGAATGATTTCAGATCTCCGCCTTATATATGCCCCCTTATTAAAGTTATTTGCATATAAAAGAGCAGCAGTCAACGTCCAAATCCTTGGCCATTTCCAAAATTGCACACTCTCGAGTAGGTACTTATTTTGAATAAGAATTTACTAAAAAAGTATGTTCTATGAATGTGTGTAGAATGTAATACAGACGTACTACATTTGCCATGCTGTCATTACCATTTGACTTACCAGCATCGTTGTGTCACTTCATTTCCATTCACAAATCCTCTCCCGTGGCCTCATGGGATAGTAAAGTGTCCATCATATGCACACTTCACAATTTCGCCGGAAGTAGTAGGTCAACCAGGTACTTTTTGCCTACTCTTTTATGAGTACTATGAATTCAAACATACTTCTTTTGTCACATACTGTTTTTCACCTACTATTTAGTATGCGAATTTGGATGCAGTTATTTACTTGAGAATGACAAGCGAAGAGAATTGCTTAGACTTCCAAATACCTGCTGTAAACCGTCTCTGCCACGTTTTTATAAATCTGAACATAGCTGTGGATTTTAGCGTACACACACTCTAAGATCAAATCAGACTGTACGTTTTATAAATGATGCCCATTGATTCATGTGTCAGGCCAAATAAAAAGCGCACTTGCACCTAAATGTTCATGAAGGAACACTGTGAATATTGTCAAAATTTGAATCTGCCCACCTGTTTTTTTTACATAAAGAAAGTTCAGAATCTCTTTTAAAAAGCATCTCAGATAGCACCATGGTGCACCCGATCGGTACACTTTGAAAAATAATCTTCACATGTCCTCCTCCAGCAGTGATTTGCTTTTGTGAAGCGAGTCCCAGCAGTGCTGATGAATAAATGAACAGAACTCTGAAATCTGTGGAAATGCTTTGAAAACTAGCTTTTGCAATGTCACATCTGCATGGCAGCATAAAATGAGCAAAGATGATAGAAAATCTGTGTGGAGAGGATGATTTCTGATTCATTGATACTGACTTTCATTCTCGTATAGATGCAGTGATGTGAGACCCCCAATATATATATATACAGTGAGGAAAATAAGTATTTGAACACCCTGCTATTTTGCAAGTTCTCCCACTTCCCACTTAGAAATCATGGAGGGGTCTGAAATTGTCATCGTAGGTGCATGTCCACTGTGAGAGATATAATCTAAAAAAAAAATCCAGAAATCACAATGTATGATTTTTTAACTATTTATTTTTTATGATATAGCTGCAAATAAGTATTTGAACACCTGAGAAAATCATTGTTAATATTTGGTACAGTAGCCTTTGTTTGCAAATACAGAGGTCAAATGTTTCCTGTAGTTTTTCACCAGGTTTGCACACACTGCAGGAGGGATTTTGGCCCACTCCTCCACACAGATCTTCTCTAGATCAGTCAGGTTTCTGGCCTGTCGCTGAGAAACATGGAGTTTGAGCTCCCTCCAAAGATTCTCCATTGGGTTTAGGTCTGGAGACTGGCTAGGCCATGCCAGAACCTTGATATGCTTCTTACAGAGCCACTCCTTGGTTATCCTGGCTATGTGCTTCGGGTCATTGTCATGTTGGAAGACCCAGCCTCGACCCATCTTTAATGCTCTAACTGAGGGAAGGAGGTTGTTCCCCAAAATCTTGCAATACATGGCCCCGGTCATCCTCTCCTTAATACAGTGCAGTCGCCCTGTCCCATGTGCAGAAAAACACCCCCAAAGCATGATGCTACCACCCCCATGCTTCACAGTAGGGATGGTGTTCTTGGGATGGTACTCATCATTCTTCTTCCTCTAAACACGTTTAGTGGAATTATGACCAAAAAGTTCTATTTTGGTCTCCTCTGACCACATGACTTTCTCCCATGACTACTCTGGATCATCCAAATGGTCATTGGCAAACTTAAGACGGGTCTTGACGGAACCTTCCGTGCCATGCATGATTTCAAACCATGACGTCTTAGTGTATTACCAACATTAACCTTGGAAATGGTGGTCCCAGCTCTTTTCAGGTCATTGACCAGCTCCTCCCGTGTAGTTCTGGGCTGATTTCTCACCTTTCTTAGGATCATTGAGACCCCACGAGGTGAGATCTTGCATGGAGCCCCAGTCCGAGGGAGATTGACAGTCATGTTTAGCTTCTTCCATTTTCTAATGATTGCGCCAACAGTGGACCTTTTTTCACCAAGCTGCTTGGCAATTTCCCCGTAGCCCTTTCCAGCCTTGTGGAGGTGTACAATTTTGTCTCTAGTGTCTTTGGACAGCTCTTTGGTCTTGGCCATGTTAGTAGTTGGATACTTACTGATTGTATGGGGTGGACAGGTGTCTTTATGCAGCTAACGACCTCAAACAGGTGCATCTAATTTAGGATAATAAATGGAGTGGAGGTGGACATTTTAAAGGCAGACTGACAGGTCTTTGAGGGTCAGAATTCTAGCTGATAGACAGGTGTTCAAATACTTATTTGCAGCTGTATCATACAAATAAATAGTTAAAAAATCATATATTGTGATTTCTGGATTTTTTTTTTTAGATTATGTCTCTCACAGTGGACATGCACCTACGATGACAATTTCAGACCCCTCCATGATTTCTAAGTGGGAGAACTTGCAAAATAGCAGGGTGTTCAAATACTTATTTTCCTCACTGTATATATATATATATATATATATATATATATATATATATATATATATATATATATATATATATATATATATATATATATATATATATATATATACACTTTATATTGTTCATTAAAACACAAACTAAAATTATTGCATTATTGCATATTAATAATGCTTATTGGTTCATAATGTTCATTCAAATAGATACAAATGTCATGAAAGTTTAAGAAAACTCTTCCACAGACCCCTGGTTGAAAACCCTGCATGTGGGCCATTAAGTTTTATGGGACTGTTTATGTTAATTTGGCCTCATTCATGAAGCATGAGCCGAATGGATTTCAATCTAAATCTTTCACAAAACCATTTTTATACTAATTTAATGTGATGTTTCGTGAATGAGGAACATTCAATCTTACACTCTTCCCTTGAGCAACTATATCAGTCCGTCAAGGTAAATGTCAAATTGTTCACGTAAAGGTTGTACTGTTATAGTTTTGATAGACATTATGCATTGTTACTGCTTCAAATATGGTTAATTTTAGACCTGAAAGAAATTCACCCAAAAAATAAAATAAGATACAGTACCATTCAAATTTGGGGCCAGTAATTTTTTTTATGTTTTTGAAGAAAGTCGCTCAATCAAAAATTCAGTAAAAATAGGCCTGTTGTGAAATATTATTACAGTTTTAAATCAACTTTTCTATTTTAATATATTTTAAAATGGATGGCACAGCTGAATTTTCAGCAGCCATTACTCCAGTCTTCTATAGAGCCCATAAAGGGACATGGATATGGAAAAAATATGAGATGTGAGGAAAAATATTAAGTCAGTGCTTCTGTATTTTTTCGCAAATGTTGGGTGAACGCAAACGTTTTTGCAAGTCAATGCAAAATTTTGCATTGCATTTGCAAAATGTTTTATTATTATCATTATTGAAAACAGGTGTGCTGCTTTTTTCCATGATTCTGTGATAAATTAGCCTGGATGCCAGCCGAACTTAGCCTCGCCCACAACATTTGAGGTCGGGAAGTTCGGTCTGGACTTGATCCGTTGTGGAGTAACTATGCTCGAACCAGAGCTGTTTGGACCAATCAAATTGTCTGGGCGGGCTTTATACGATGATGGCCAGATGATCAACAGTAACGTAAGCATTCACGTCACCAAGGAGTGCTTGGGTTGAATTTGTTCTAATCCTAAACGTAGAGCTTGTTAGTATATGCATTCACCTTTACTCAAAAATTATGATTGTGTTGGTAAGTACTCCGTGTATCCTTAATTCTTTGTTACAACACCGGCAAAGATCATTTACACTCATCTTCTTCTTCTAATTCTTCCAGCTTGCATGCAGTTGAGTTCTGTTGACAACTATGCGTCGCTCAACACGTCACTTACTACGTTGCTCTGAGAATTCGAGACTTTAAATTGCTGTGTGAACAGGACATTTCGAGATTTACACCTGTCAATCCCAAAAACTGACAGTGTGAGTGACTGTAGCTTAGGCCCTGTTTACACCTGGTATTAAGATGCGTTTTGGTCGATCGGATCACAAGTGAAAGACACTAAATACAGGTGTAAACACGGTCTAAAAGTTTTGGGCTTGACCACTTTCAGAGGTAGTTGAAAACTCATTCGACTGGATTGTTTTCAGAGTGTAGACGTTCATGTGGTCAAATGTGTTCAAACAGCCACAAAAGACCGCCTACTGACCTTATGCGTAAACATTATGGAAAGCATGCTAGCTGGACAAGATTTAAGCTTTAAGCTTGAAGGCCCAAGTTTGGTTTGAAGACAAAAAATGCACCAAGCACAATGTTCTCTCACCATTCCTGATTTCTAACACGCACTCACCGCATTCGGCATGGTCTTGCGGCTTTCAGAGCAGCTTTTTGAAAGCTGTATGTTTTCGTGTTCATATGTTTTAAGCTTATTTTGTCCAATAGATCGAAAGATCTGAAAAAACTCATACATTTACCAGCCCATAGACCCTCCCATCGAAGAAATCAGGACAGAAGTGGTTGAAAGTGGACAAAATAGACGGATTAAAACCCCCCCATCTAATACCAGGTGTTAACAGGGCCTTAGAGACCAAATAATACTGAAGAATCTTTCTTAACATATAAACATATTTCTTATTCATTTGTTCATGTTATTTGCTTAAATTGTGTGATTTTTTTAAGTTTTAAATCAGGGCTCTGAACCGGTTCAAGGAACGAAAACGAAAACCGGAAACGAACGAAATTTTAAGAGGAACAAAAACGGAAACGAAATCAAAATCAATTTGAATCGTTCTGAACAGAAACGTTAATTTGAAATGACCATTAACCGGTTAATAACGTTATTTTATCGTTCTCTTTAATATTTTAATTTGGCAGTGACCAATCATGAAATGAGTAGTACAGCATGTGACGTTGACGGATCAAGCGTGAGTGAAATGCCCGCGCACCATCATCTATGAATCTACCGGTAACGCAAGTCAGTGTGAGCGCGCATTTTCATGCCTCAAGTACATTTCTTTCCCCGCTGAGGTCTACAATGAATGTGCAGGTATTGGAGGACATTCTTTTCGAACGTTTAAATAAGCAGTACGGACTTTAAGCTCAAATAGACTGATTTAGGATAGTTTATGGATTCCGTTTAAGCCTATCCAAGTAGGCTATAGCATCTATCAAACATTTTTCCTATAGTTTTTCAGATTGCCAATACAGGACAGGTCAATGTTTTCTATATAGACGGTTGATGCTTCGTATTAAATGGTATGTTATATTGCATTAAATGCAAGCTTTATTAGCTGACTGAATTTGATTATGTGATGCAAGAACGTGTTGCGCAGTGTTTGCTTTGAAATTAGCAGTTGACGGTGCATTAAAAGAGCAATGGTTATCCAGTTTATTTATTCTTTATTCATGCATTTTTTAAAACAAGTCGTGTTGAAAAAAAGTTATGTACAAAGAATGTTATCACTCTTCTGAAAATAATTCGGCATTAGAGGCCACTTTCGATTGTCTAACGCTCCATTAAAACAGGTCCGCTGTTTATGCCTTGTAATTAATGCATGTATTTCTGGTTTTAAAAATGTTATTAAATAAATATTCAAGTTTAATTACCATGTGTTATATTATTATTGAGTGAAAATAAGTCTATTTGTACATATTTGTTTAAAGTATAGGCTTAATTAAAATAACGTTATTAACCGGTATTTTTTCATATCAAACCGTTTTCGGAACAGTAATGTTTATTGAGGAACGCAAAAACCGAAACGCTATAATATCGATTCTGCTCGGAGTGAACCGATTGATATTTTTTTCCGTTTTTAAGCCCTGTTTTAAATTACATTTTGCATTCCAGATTTCCAATGTAGTCTCAGACATTTGGACCCTGTACCAGTATTTCTTTCATCAGATTCATTTAAAATGTATTTTTTATTCTTTCAGTCCAAGTATGGCTTATTTTCACAGAGGACCAGAGCTACTACAAGGGATAAGTATGGGAAAAGAATATGAAGAGCTTCAGTGGCTCAGCACCAGGGAAATTAGCATTGAAGCTGTGAGAGTAATAAATCATGAAATCCTGCAGTGGACTGATGATATGAGGATATTCTGAGTGGGGAACAGTATAGGGATACATAGCAGTTCTGGAGAAGCCAAAAGGACTGAACTGCAGGAATGGTGAGGTGACACAGATATTCCTCTCTAATAGTTTCACATCACTAATGATGTGATTTAAATGAGTGAGAGGACGGGAGAGAGACACTTTTGCAATCCACTAGTACACAAAGTTATCCCCGTACTTTTAGAGTATGTGATGTATTGAGTGAAGTACTTTTAGGTGTGCAGGTAAGGAAAAATAAATACATTCCCGGCTGATGGTGTTGTAGAGAACTATGCATACTCAGATACAGAAATAGAGACACTTCAAAGTCAAAGAAGCTGTGATAGTCTTTTATTTCCTATCGTGACCAGTGTTTGGGAAGGTTCCTTTAGAAATGTAATAGGTTACAGATTACAAGTTACCCTATTTAAAATTTAGCTAATAAGTAGTGTAACTATTTCAATTACTTAATAAAGGGGACTTATTATGCAAAATTCACTTTTATAAGGTGAACACAGATGTGTGTCCACAGTGCGTGTAAACAACCAGCCTATAATTGTAAAAATCCACCCAATACTTTTTTTATAATCCCCATCAATCATTATCAATCTCTCAAAACACGCTGTTCCAGATTTCCCCCTACTCCTACATAAGAGTAGGGAAACCCAACCATGACTGTTGCTGATCTGCCCTTTTAGCATAGACACATCCCTGAGTGAGAAGCACGGAGACCGCCATTTTTGTTTACTCTCTGTATCAGCTAGCTTTAATACTAGCTTACAATGTATGTGCCAAAAAACATTACAAATGTTCTGTTATTGGATGTACCAACGAACATATGAGTCTCCATAGACTCCAGGCATCCGAGCCACTGAAGACACCGTGGATAAATTTCATTTTTAAAGGAAATGTGCCAAAGAATGTTGGTAAAATGGTATATATTTGTGCAAATCATTTTACGCATGATTGCCTCACCAACAAGGGTCAGTACTATGCTGGAGTTGTTGTTTCTGAAGGATAGGTCAATACCAGCGCTTTGTGCTCTAACTTCAAACAAGTAAGGATGGCACTTTCATTTTGTGAATGTTTGCAAATTTCCTTTCTGAAGGCTGTACAGCTAATATGGCTAAAGTTACCATAGATGTATTCACAGAGACTAGAGCTATGTTGTTAGTTTTATCCCGAAAACGCTTACCATCTGCGCAATTCATAAACACTCATCATTTATTATGCATTGTATAGTCGGGTGACGTACTTTACATTTCCACATGAGCACCTATAAAACAATGTATAGATTAACATGACGGTACATGCTAGTCGATGAGTTGAATCAACGCAATTCCATAACAACTAACGTTATATAAATGTACTAACCATTCAGAATTGTCCAAGTGCAGTCTAAAAGTGGCAACCTCTTCCTGAGTAAAGGTCCTTTCACACTGAACGCGATTTTGATGTGCAATGGTTTTATTTTTTGAGCAGCTGTTTGTGTAATGAGTGCTTCCACACCGAATGCGAATGTGGCGGAAAAACTGTTTATTTTTTTCATTTCGATGTTGATTTTTTTAACACTCGCAGCAACAAAAAAGGCTTAAACTAATTACATACAAGGAAACAAAGGTCACGAAATGTCCAGTTGAAGTCATTAGCTATTCACTCAACTTTAACCTTTTCCAGGCATCGCATTTCTCACGAGATTACAGCTGTAGTTGTGTTTACAGCTGGACAGATGCAGCTGCAG
Organism: Romanogobio albipinnatus; assembly: GCA_023566225.1. Taxonomy (NCBI): domain Eukaryota; kingdom Metazoa; phylum Chordata; class Actinopteri; order Cypriniformes; family Gobionidae; genus Romanogobio; species Romanogobio albipinnatus. Next base: position 42,081,631 of record CM042256.1, read on the forward strand.
GCTACAGACAACTATATCATAATCTTTTGAGTTAAAACTAACCTAATTGTGTCCGCGACTATAGAAAGTGAATGTGTTTCCGTCAGTACAACTGTGGCACTTAAATGTTTACATTGTGACTTAACTGGAAACATAGCTGGAAACACAGCTGCTCCAGATCGATTGGTTCCTGAAGACAGTGTGTGTTTGTCTCGTCAGATGCGGAGCTACTGTCTCTGGAGGAGCTCCTCAAATTGTCCCACGGACATTTAAAAAAAGCAAGTGCGGAAACGGCCATGATAAAGTTTTTGCTCATGTACAAGATTAGCATACTACATTTACATTTACATTTATGCATTTGGCAGACGCTTTTATCCAAAGCGACTTACAGTGCCTTATTACAGGGACAATCCCCCTGGAGCAACGTGGAGTAAAGTGCCTTGCTCAAGGACACACTGGTGGAGACCGCTGGGATCGAACCAGCAACCTTCTGCATATCAGTTCAGTGGTTTAACCCACTGGACCACCATCTCCACATACTACCCTTCAGACTCTCTGTTCTTTAAGACTGGGTGCACCCAAAACCTTTTTCGGTCTTTTAAATAAAATGAAAAGCTCGTCTTCACTGAATGATGAAGTGTCCGTGTTTGTTCAGCTGTCGCCACGAATGTTTTGGAATGTTGGAGCTCTGAAACGTCACAGACGTCGCAAACTCGCGTCGCAGCTGATGTGAATGGTTTTGACGCGAACTATTCGCACACAAAATATTCGTTCTTCGTGCTTCGCTTTTTCGTTACGCGTCCGGTGTGAAAGGGCCTTAAGGCTGCATATAAGGCTACACTCCAAAACTGGTTATTTCTGACATTTTAGCTGAGTGAGATTCGTTTTGTTGTTGACAGAGGCAGAATCCGAAATCGCTCCCTACACCCTCAAATAGGGCATTATTTGAGGGTACAGCCAGTTGTAGTGGTGTCCGAAACCATAGTGGGCGTTATTAAGTGCACTCTTTCAATCCCACATTACACCGCAAGGAGCAACAGCTCATTTGCATTTAAAGGGACACACAAAAATGTGGGATTGAAAACTCTTTCAATCCCACATTACACCACAATAACGAGTGTACAGCTGATGTATACTCAACGACTGTCCGACTTCATGCACTCGTTTTCAGTCACCCCTTCAAATGAACTATATTAGTGTACTGACGTTGTGAATAGTGAATGAGGGTTTAGAGGGCGATTTCGGATTCAGCCATTGTATCAGAAGCTTGTGTAAAGAACCCACTGAAAAGGGGGCAGGGAGAAAATTACTATTCTAATTTCCAGCACTGGAACTGGTGGCAAATCTTAGACAGGTGACTTCCGGTTATGGTGACGCGCTGACAAGATGCACGAGTTGGCTCCGCTGTAATTTGTATAGAGATTTCTTAAATTTAGCCCCGCTTCATTTAAAATTCGGCCACAGTTTGTTTTCCAAGTGAGTGTTGTTCGAGATGTCACCTAAACCAGCAAAGCAGAAGCCGAAAAAAGCAACAGATATTGCGGCGGAATCTGAAGGCCTGGAAGAATTGTCACGTGGTGCGTATGGCGAAGAGAGCTCGTCACCGAATTATGAAGATCAAACTAGCGGATTTCACGTTGACACAAGTGATATCCTCCAAGCCATACAGTCAGTGAAAGTCGACATGGCTTCTCAATTTGAGACCGTACTTTCAGCTGTACAAGACGTCAAAAACCAAGTTGCAGAATGTTTCGGAAGATTGACGCAGACGGCGGAACGCATTTCACAAACCGAAGATTCGATTGCTACACTTCAATCGACGACCAGCGCTCTTGAAAAGAAAGTTACTGCACTCACCTGGAAAATAGATGACCTGGAGAATCGCAGTCGACGCTCCAACCTAAGACTTTTAGGTTTACCAGAAAAATCCGAGGGCAGTGACGTATGTTCATTCTTAGAAAGCTGGTTACCTGAGGCATTGGACATGGAGCCATTGCGAAAGCCTCTGGCCATAGAGAGGGCACACCGGATTGGCATGCGAAGGTCTGATACGGAAACCAACTCAACGCCAAGAGTGTTGATCGTGAAGTTCTTGGATTATAGAGACAAAGAGCACGTAATGCATGCGGCCAGATTGAAGAAGGACGTGCTGTTCCAAAATCATCGAGTCATGTTCTTCCCAGACCTTTCTGCTGAAGTAAACAAGCAGCAGAGACAATTCGACGAAATCAAGAAAAAGCTACGAGCTAAGGGTCTGCTCTATGGATTCATCTTTCCAGCGTGTCTTCGGGTGACTGTTAACGGCCAATCTCACGTCTTTCAAACTCCCTCCGAAGTTGACGACTTTCTAATGAATATGTAAACTGGTGACATCATTTCAGCGATTTCTTCACACTTCGGAATATGTGACAAATGGTCGATTAATCAACAGGACATTCCTTGGACGGGGACAGAGTAAATCCAGCGGAGCCCAGGTGGGATGTGATTCATCGCACAGATAGGGGAAGTTAGAAGTAAAGTAGTAGTGAATGGTTTTGCTGGTGGTTCTCGGCAATTCATAGTTGTGGAGTTAAAATGTTTCAATTGGTTGATGTTTCTTATTGTGTTGTTTTTTAGTTTCAGTTTTTGTCACAAGGTACAGGTGATTTGTTTTTGTTTTTTTCTCAAAATTGGGAGAATTTTTAATTATCTCAAACTATAAGATATGGCAGAGAGTACTAGAGTTAAATTTACCTCTTGGAACTGTAGGGGGCTGCATACTCTTACTAAAATTAAACAAGTGATGACTAGGTTAAAGCAGCTACAGTCTAAAATTGTTTTTCTCCAAGAAACACATTTAATGCCCAAAGATATCAGTAGAATACGTAATAGATGGCCTGGTCAGGTGTTTTCAGCTTAATTTAGTTCTCAAGCAAGAGGTGTTATTACAATGATCCATAAATCAATTCCATTTCAAATAGCTAAATCAATACAGGATCCATCAGGTAGATATATCATTGTTCAAGGGACCTTGGTATCTAAACCACTGATTCTTGTCAATATTTATGGCCCAAATGAGGACATCCCAAAATTCTATAGTAACCTCTTTCTGACTTTATCCAGCCTTTCTGGTTTTTATGTAATTGGCGGGGATTTCAATTGTACACTGGATCCAGCAAGAGATCGCTCTTCTGGCCTTGATCAGTCACATAGACAGACCAGAAAGACCCTTCATTATTTTATAAAGGACTTAAACCTATCAGAAATTTGGAGACAATTACACCCTAAGGAGATTCAATACTTGTGCTTTTCTAGAACACACCAGTCTTATTCCAGAATTGATTATTTTCTTACTTCAGCAACACTTGTGTCATATATTACCGATTGCTTTTATGAAACGATTTTAATTTCAGATCACGCCCCTGTATTATTCACTTACACCGACCCTAGGCTATTATGTAATCCTCCAAAATGGAGATTTCACCCCAAGTGGCTCCTAGATGAAAAACTTTGTGAATATATCACACAACAGACAGAAATGTATTTTGATATTAACACAACACAAACCTCAGCTTGTATCAGATGGGAAGCTTTTAAAGTTTTCATTAGAGGTGTTCTAATAAGTGTTACAAGCAGTAAATCAAAAAGCTACATAAAAGAAATGACTGCACTTGATACAAAAATTAAACTTCTTGAAAAAGAATTGTTATATAATGACGACTTAACAACTCATCAAGAATAGTTAACTCTCAGAACTAAATACAATGATTTATCTGCTAAAAAAGCAGCAGCCAGTCTTATGATGTTAAGGCAAAATTATTATGACCACGGTGAAAAAGCGGGGAAATTGTTAGCTTGGCGAATTAAACAAAATCAATCAGAAAGAGCAATAAATTCTATTGAAGATACTAATGGCAATATCACAAGTGACCCAGTTAAAATAAACAATACTTTTAAATGCTTTTTCGAGGCATTATATACCTCTGAATATTTAAACAATGGTGCTCAAACAACATTTCTCAATAGTCTATCCATTCCTATTCTTTCTGAAGAGGCAAAATCGTTCATGGATATAGATATAACGGAAGAAGAAATTATAGAGGCTATTGATAGTTTAACAGCGGGTCGAACACCAGGGCCAGACGGTCTTAACGTAGACTTTTACAAGAAATTTAAAAGAAAACTTGTCTCACCAATTTTAGATATGTTTAAAGAATCCTTTGAAAAAGGGGTGCTCCCAGACTCTTTAAGGAGCGCTCTCATTACATTACTTCCTAAGCCTAATAAAATAAACACCAAATGCGAATCATTTCGGCCAATCTCATTACTTAACACAGATGTTAAGATATTGAGTAAAATTATGGCAAGGAGGTTGGAGGCATTTTTGCCTGATATAATATTTCGAGACCATAACGGATTTATCAAGGGCAGACAAGGTTTTCACAATGTTAGAACTTTGCTTAATATTTTGTATATTAAAAAGGGAGCTTCCGATACGGCCATTCTGTCCCTGGATGCTGAAAAGGCCTTTGACAGGGTGGAATGGCCCTATCTATTTGAGGTTCTGAAAAGATTTGGATTCGGAGACATTTTTTGTAAATGGATTAAGATCCTTTACACACATCCTATGGCTGAAGTACTTACTAATAGTATAGTTTCCAAGGCTTTTAATATTCAAAGGGGCACTCGTCAAGGGTGCCCCCTATCACCTCTCCTTTTTGTCTTAGCAATTGAGCCATTTGCCATAGCAGTAAGGTCTCATTGTAACATATTAGGCATCAAAATAAACACCACAGAAATAAGTATTTATTTGTATGCAGATGATGTCATTTTATACCTAACAGATCTGACTTGCACCATTCCTTCCCTAATACAACTTCTTTCAACTTTTGGTACCTTCCCTGGTTATAAAGTCAATCAGTCTAAATCATGTATTCTGTTATTGAATAAGGATGATAGTCAACCATCAGCTATTAATTACTTTAATGTAGTGGACTCCTTCACTTATTTAGGAATTAAAATTACAGCTAATGTAGATAATATATCTTCTGCAAATTATCAACCCCTTTTAAACATCATCTCCAAATTTATTGACAGATGGAAAAGTCTACCCATATCACTAATTGGATGTATAAACGCAATGAAAATGAGTATATTACCTAAAATTCTTTAATTCTTTCAAAATATTCCTCTGTGCCCACCAACCTCCTTTTTCACGTCACTTCGGAAATTATTCACTGATTTCATCTGGAATAATAAAAGAGCTCGCGTTCATCTGTCATTACTATACTTACCATACAATAGGGGTGGTCTCCAGTTTCCTAACTTACAGTGGTATTATTGGGCAGCACAATTGCGATCTACTTTATACTATTTCTCTTCTGAAACCCGCCCATCTTGGTTGGACATTGAATCCTTTTTTATGAAGTCAAAACTACCCCTTAATCTTTATCTTTATTCAATAGATATCAAAACTCTCAAAAAAGACAAAGATGCTGTATTTCTTAACCCTATTCTCATTAATACTATTAAAGTCTGGTGCGATGTGCATAGTTATTTGGGTCAGTCAAATACTATATCATGTTTTACCCCAATATGGGGAAATGAGAGTTTCAAACCAGCTAGATCAGATGCAGGATTTAAGCTATGGTATGATAAAGGGCTGCAAAAAATTGAGGACTTTTATAAAGGAAATGACTTAATGTCCTTTACAGAGATCGTAGCACAGTTTGATATTCCTAAGAAACATTTTTTTAAATTCCTCCAATTTAGGAGCCATGTTTCCTCTTACCAAGGTACAAAGCTCACAAAACCCATTAAGTCTTCTTTTGAAATTCTACTATCAAAGTCTTCCCAATCTAAAGGCTTAATATCGATGTTTTATAAAATGTTAGAGTCACACTCTAGAGAATCTTCAAAATCCAAATGGAACTCCTGGAAAGAAGAATTAAAAATAAACATTTCCTTAGATGCATGGGAGAATATATGTATGAAAGCTCAATCGCAAACTATTAACAGTAATCTCAAATTGATACAGTACAACTGGATTATGAGGACGTACTTTACTCCAGTAAGGTTAAATAAAATTAATCAGAACATTCCTGACACGTGCATCAAATGCGCAGGTGATAAAGGAACACTTTTACACTGTATGTGGAACTATCCTAAGGTGCAGGAGTTTTGGAAAGAGCTAGTTTTATTTATTTTTCAGATGTTAATCTCCCAATGAAACAGAAATTTTTATTTTGGGGATTTTTCCTGAGAAAATTGTAAATTGTAGCAGCACCCGTAAACTCATTGACATGTGTATACTTCAAGCAAAGCGTCTAATAGCTATATATTGGAAGAAAGTGGAAAGACCATCTATCTTACAGTGGATCAATAATATGTCCTTTTGTTTGTCGATGGAAAAGATTACATATATTTTGAAAGGTAAACTGTCTTTATTTGAGAATATTTGGAAGCCATTTTTGTCCTTTATTTCAAACTCTGATTTTAGTAATATATTGAATGAGGTAGAAAGAGATTAAATAGCTTGATTGTCAAGCTTTTCACCCAAATCTTAATGTGTAGCTACCTGAATTGACCTGTGCCTTTTTTTTTTTTGCTCTTTATTTAATTTTAATTTAATTGTTTTTTTTGTTTTTTTTTATTATTATTTATATATATATATATATATATATATATATATATATATATATATATATATATATATATATATATATATATATATATATATATATATGTAAAAGAGATCTAACAATTTTTTTATTTGTAATATTCTTGTAATATACTGGCATGATCTGTTACATCTCAATAAAGAAAGTGTTCAAAAAAAAAATCTTAGACAGGTTGTAGACTAAAGCTTTCAGCAGCAATGTGGATTGATGTAATTGGCAGACGGGCTGCGCTGCAAATTCAAACAAGAGAACCAATCAAAACCATCAGAATAGCATCGCTTTAAACAGCCTTTAAATGGCAGGAGGCATCAGGTACATCAAAAACAGGCAAACCAACAAATAATTTTTTCTCAACAAGCTTGTTCCAGAAATATTCAGATGTAACTCCCTTTGTAATCATTAATATTTTCATAAGTAACTAATTTAATGACACTTTTTTTCAGTAACTATCACTGATTACAGTAATTTTGTAATTCAATTACATAACTCTGTTACTCCCCAACAATGATCGTGACTGTATATCTGTATATCCAAGGGACTGTATATCCAAAGGAAGCTACTTGAACAAAACAAAATGTAGGGTGTAACTTGATTTTGTCCATGGGGAATTGATTCGATCATTGGATGGTTGTGGTTTGCTATTGCTGTGATGTCATGTGAGTGTTACATGTTGTCCCGACCTCAAGCCAGTATAAATGTCATCAGAGAAGAGAACAGATTTAATATCGCAGAGGCACATGAATTAGAAAAAATTATGATGTGCTGGTATAAATCACTTATAATAAATACTGCAATATTCAGTTAAAAAAAGAATTGCCCATTTTGATCTCATGGTGACTTTTTAATGTCACCATTGTAATATAAACAGTACACAATATGTTTCTTTTTTACACGCAATTCAAAGAAAAGCCTATGCGTATGCACATGTCAAAAAACATGCCTTGATCTACTATAATACATATCTGAAGATGATAAAACGCATCTGGGTAACTCATTCAAAAATATTCTACTTTATCTTCCAGAGCTGAACATATTCTAGGACTATTAGTCTATAAAATAATTTTATATACAGTACTGGAGTCTCTTAAAAAAGGAGGCCTGAAGCATTTTCATCCATTTAAAAAAAAGTGTCATAAAACACTACGGCTCTTACATATTTCATTTTCCACTCCCAATATTATTTGAACCTGCATGCGAGAAAATTATTTGTCGCTGTTTTAATCTGCCATGACTCTATCTAGGAGTCGTTACATATATTGAGTCACTGGATATAGAGCTTCCTTCTAAACAAAATTACCAATTTTATTGGCAGTTATGAGATTTGTACATATCTAGAAGTATAATCAGATGTGTGTGTGTGTGTGTGTGTGTGTGTGTTTGACTTTGTGAGGAATTATTTTGGTCCCCATGAAGAAAACAGCTTATATATCAGACTAAATTATGTTTTTGAAAATGTAAAAATGCAGTAAGTTCCCTTTCAAGGGAACTCGTGCTGCGTCACCGCTTTGGGAACGCCCCTGCGTGATTGCGTCGTGAAGCACGTATGTCATCAGTCCAATAGAGAGACGGAACGTCATAGGCGGGTGACGTCATAGACCCGGAAACTATAAAGCACACAGGCAAACACACGCCATTAGCTTCTGTTGCCTTCAACAAGCGCTCTATGTCCGTATCATTCTGTGTTGTGTCTGAGTGTGTGTGTGTGTGTGTGTGTGCGTGTGCGTGTGCGTGCGCGTGCGTGCGTGCGTGTGTGTACTGTGTAGTAACCTTTAATTTGGAGCAAGAGGGGAGTGACTTAGTCAGAGATGTCTCACTTTGCTCACAGCTAATTGGTCCAGTTTCGGTTTGAGATCTCTTACCTGCCACGGTTATCCATGGATCGTAAGTTACTATGGTGATGAACATTGCTAAAAACTGAGCCACTGTCAAGGTACCTAAAACCCAGGATTGGTGCAAACTAAACTGAAAGAACAGGCCTAGCTAGATATCCACTTGAATCATGGTATAGGCCCCAGGAGAAAAAGAAGATTCATTTTGGCTATAGGTGACAAAACAGCACATTTTATCACCAAAAGCAGCCAGAACACATTATGTGAAGTGACCTTCACACTACTGGTGAGCTATATCAGCTCAGCGATGAGTAATGGGGCTTGAGTGCATCCAATCACAACATTGCATTATTAATACAGAATCTCTCCACTGGCAAAATAGCCTTGGATTCACATCCTCCCACTAACCATGCCAACACACGCACTCTCCACTCGTTCAATATCTATCATTTTCACTTTTTTTGACTCGCTCACTCACATATATTTCTGTTTAATAATTTAAAGATATAGGCATTCAAAAGTTTGGGGTAGGTTTTTGAAACAATTATCTTATGCTCACTAAAGCTGCATTTATTTGATAATACAGTAAAAACAATGAAATATTTAATTATTAAATTGTACAATTTTATACAATTTAAAATAACATGACTATTTTAGTATATTTTGAAATGGAATTTATTCCTGTGATGGCAAAGCTGAATTTTCAGTGTCATTACGTGTCACATGTCTTCAGTGCCACATGATCCTTCAGAGATCATTCTAATATGATGATTTGCAGCTCAAGAAACATTATTATTATTATTATTATTAATGTTCAAAACAGTTGTGCTGCCTAATATTTCTGTGGAAAATGTGATAATTCTTTTGCCAAGGATTCTGTGATGAATAGAAATTTTAAAAGAAAAGCATTTTTTAAACATAACTTTTGTGACAAATGTCTTTACTTCTGAATAAAAGTATCACTTTCTTTTAATATATATACAAATAATACAATATTTTGTTACATACTATGTCCAATATGTTGATTGGATGAACAACACAAAAGAAACTAACATTATCAGATTCCAACCTGTTGCATGTCATGTCGTCTAAAGTTATAGTATTCTAAAACAACGTTTTGGTATTCTTTTTCTTATTATTTTTATTCTTAGTATTCATATTCTTCTTCTTCTTCTTCTTCGTCTTCTTCTTCTTCTTTTTATTATTATTATTATGCATGCAGGTTCAGTACCATGTCTTCAAAATGTGTTGGTGCTCTTTGTAAGTGAATAAAGTTTAAGAAGTTTTGCAGAAGCTTAGGTTTTGAAATGTCTATGAATGTAATCCTATCAGTATTCCAGGGAGTTGGGTGGGCGAGAGTTCTTGATCATGGCTTATATGGGGGTGATCCATCAGATTCCCTGTGAGGCAGAACCAGCTTCTGAGATTTACTGCTACTGAGGGCCGGTGGTTAGAACTGAACTAAGACGTGAAGGGAAATGGTTAGGAGCCTGAGCACAAGCAGCATTCTGGATGTTGCATGATTTTTAAAGTTTGTTTAGATATAATTGTCTTTCACAATGCGTAGACTGTGTCAACGTGTGTTAACTAACATTATCTATCAGGGGTCAGCATGGGCACCCTGACTGGTCTGCGGCTATGCAGCAACAAACTGCGACGCACTGTGTATTCTGACACCTTTCGATCAGAACCAGCATTAACTTCTTGAGCAATTTGAGCTAGAGTAACTCGTCTGTTTGATCGGACCACAGGCCAGCCTTCGCTCCCCATGTGCATCAGTAAGCCTGCCCATGACACTGTCGCAGGTTCACCACTGTTCCTTCCTTTGTACCACTTTTGATAGATACTGACCACTGCAGACCGGGAACACCCCACAAGAGCTGCAGTTTTGGAGATACTCTGACCCAGTCATCTATAGGGTGGCCATACGTCCGGATTTTGGCTGGACAGTCTGGATTTTAAGCCCCCTGTCCGGCGTCCAGACACTCATTTGTCATCCTTTTTGGAGTTGCACTGAATCGGCCTAAAAGAAACCCGCTATAGAATCTTTATTGGGACGCAGCAGTATAGCATCTAATGCCGTAAGATCTCTGGTCAAACAAATGATTGGCTGAAAGCGGCGTCAAATAAATATCTGAAATTTCATTGGTTGATAGCGTAAACAAGCCTCCACATCAACGTGCTGGCTATGTCATATCATAACGTTAACATGTCGAAACGTCAGACCTCCTTTAATCCGGAATGGACAAAAAGGCACAAATTTATATCAAAAAGAAATAGAGATGCTTTTCATGGATTTTGCACACTGTGTCGCTGTGAAATGTTATGTTTTCTGGCACTGTGCCAGATAATTTGTTTATTTATATATTTCTTTTATTTCCAGAAGTCCAGAAATGTTATGTTTTCAGGCACTGTGCACTTTGCAAGACAGGTTCCTCTCAGTGGTCAATTTTTGAAACAGACATCACAATGTCTTGAATACAAATACTGTGAACAAACACTTTTTTGCCTCTTCTGTTATACATAGGTCTACACAAGATATATTGTATATCATATTTGTCTGGCAATGAATAGAGTAGGCTATTTCTGAATCACTGTGTCACGGTACCATCGATATGATGGACACAATTGTATTGTAGTTGCGAGTACACCAGAGTCCTATGCAATTATTCTTGACTCACTAAATGCCGCAAAGTGGCAAAGTCCTCCTTTTTGGTGTTATGGAAATGGCCACCCTAGTCATCCCAATTTGGCCCTTGTCAAACTCCCTCAAATCCTTACCCTTGCCCATTTTTCATGCTTCTAACACATCAACTTTGAGGACAAAACGTTCACTTGCTGCCTAATATATCCCACCCACTTACAGGTGTTATTAACTAGCTAACAAAGGTTAATAGATGCTGTAAAAATATATTGCGCACCAGTTAATGTTAACAAATGAGACTGTATTGTACAGTGTTACCGATATAAAACATAATTGGATAATAGTGGCGTATATTGGAGCTTTTGGTCTCGGTCTGCAGTAAACTGAATGCAATATCTGATAATGTAGTAAAATAAAAGTTCTAAAAAATAGGCCTACCCGTAAGAAGCTGTAATGCTGAGATTACGGTTAAAAGCGGTCCATTTTCAATCCCCCGACTGTCTGAAGTCTTTTATATCCTGGTATTAACCTGTCTGGCTCAAATTCCAGATAATTGTAACACGAAGAGCACAAAAAGCTCAATCAATCTCCCATTGATCGGTAAAGCAGCGAATAAATGGAGCAAAAGGCTAATCAGATGGTAAGCCTCGTCTAAAAGAAGCCTCTGTCACTTTTTTTGTGCTCCTCCTTTGCATTCACTGGCCGAGCAGAGAGTGAGACTGACATGACAAACGTTTAGGACTGCATCTGCCTGTTGTGTAAGTGTCGCTTTGCAAGACGGAAGAAAATGAACTATCCAAACTTTAGACAGCTTTTCCACAGAAGCAGTTGGATTGTGGTGAGTGTGTGTCCCCTGGTGGCCAAAGTCGGAACTGCACCTAAAATTCACAAAAACCATGAACCTATATTAATATAAAAACCTATATATATCACGTTTTTTCCCCCTCTGGTCAAATATTATCTAATATAAAAAATCAGCATGACATATTGCTAGTTTTAAACATGATTTTAATATTTTCACTTTCTCGACCATATCCAACCATGAAAATTTAAAAATGTAAACAATTTTGACATGAATCAGTACCTACATGGAAGCCCAATTTCGCCACATAACAAAAAAGTAATCACGCTTTGGTAAATAATAATTATGACATACTAAGTCATAAAAAAGTAGGACTTTATGACACACTGAAATAATTCTGAGCTGAAAGTCGAAATTGATTGACTTTCTATGTCACAATTATGACATTTAATTTTATAATTATGAAAATTAAGTTGACCTTTTGTCATATGTTTAATTAATTTAATACTTTTTTTTCTATTTTTTTTTTAAATAATTATGACTTTTTATGTCATAATTATGACTTGTCATCTCATAATTATGATGCACCCTTAAGAACAATGTGGATTAAATTGTAACATATTTAGATACAAGTTTAGCATGTGCAGGATGATGATGCATCAGCCAGTGTGTGATTATAAGAAATAAATAAAAACATCATCTTGTTCCGGGGTATCTTACCCCATCTTATACCCTACTTACCTTGTCATAATTATGATTTATGATTATATGCATTTTATTTATGTTCATTTACAAATATAACTGCTATTTTATATATCAACAGGAATAATACCGGAATATTAAAGGCACAATATGTAAGATTTTTGGACACTTGAAAAGTGTTATATATTTTGTTGACATGAGTACTTACATTATGTTTCCAAGAATGTTAAAATCCAGAAAAATAAGCCTTTTTTACCAGGACACGGACAACATCATGCTTTACTGAAGGAAAAGTCGATGGAAACACCAGAGACGCTCTAATATATTATTTGCTTTATTATACAAGGGAACAACTCTTTGGATACTGTAATACAGTTCTTTGTTCAGGGGAAGGAGGCGGGAACCGCGCACACACGCATAACAAAATGTAAACAAAACACAACGTAAAGTCCAGGGGCCCGTTCTTCGTACCTCGCTAACTCAGTTAGCCGGATTTGATTGTTGACGATTTGGCATGATCTTGGATTGTTTGGTTCTTCGACGCTCATCCTGGACTTGCTGTCATAGCAACAGGTCCATTAGCTTAAACCTGCTCCCGAGCAGGCTTATTTCATGTAAACAGGATTAGATTGCATCTTGAGGTGATACTTAAAATCTGTCCCAGCCACTGCTACTTTATTACAAGAGTTCATTACTGAACCAGGGGCAATAATAATCATTTTAAATAATAATAATAATATACAAATTTTTAATTGTATATGTATATGAGAATGTATATAATATTATAATGTTGTGTATAATACTATAGACACAGCCACTTGATTGAGCGATTTATTTGTGATGGAATAATTACTTTATAATTTTATTGGAGGTTTGCACACATGTTGTACAGTTAATCTGAGCCGTGCATTCATTTAAGTGATGACGGATATTATGGGATGCTTGATGCAGCGCAGGAGATGCAGAGAAGTTACAAATCTGCTTCGAATTGAATTAAAAATTTAATTACATCATTGAAATAAAAATGTAAAGGGTGTACAAATAATGTATAAAATCGTGAATATAAATAATTGGTAATCATGTAAAAAAAAAAAAAAAAAAAAACCTATTATAATGATCTATTATAACTTTTATGTTGGTTTGGTCGTTTGGCTGTTTCCTTATAAAAGTCCGGATATTCGTGGGTTTTTTTTGTGTGTAATTTGCCAAGTTTTTTGCCAGGTGGCTTTTTTAATTAAATGATGTCATTACGTTGCTCTCTTGACGCCAGCCAATCGCTGCATTGCTGATCATGGTTTCGAGTATCGATGCATCAGCCCTCTTCAGGGAAAACAAGAACGCGCAGTGATCTCAGATCATTTAATCCAGATATTTAAATCCAATCCGCAAATTCGTTGGAAGAACCAAATTAACCAGAGATCAGTTATCAGGATTAAAAGATCTGGGATCTGTCAAATCATCTCAGATGTATTAAGCGAGGTACGAAGAACAGGCCCCAGGCCTGGTCCTTTCTCGTCCTTCACTGGTGTCGCTCGTCCTTGTATGCCTCCGGGCTCCCACATGAGAGGACTCGAGACCTCACTCGCTCCTCCCACGTCTCTTGCTCACCAACCTCGCCACAGATACATTTATAGACAGAACACATTAGTCTTACTGTTTGAATCTCGTTTTCTTGATTTACCGCGAGTACCATGTTTTACCAAACTAATATCGATCTAGCTTACTGCAGTGTGCAACAAGTCTCATAGTAGCCGCCGAGCGAATGCACAGAGTAACGTTAATACATAAAAACAGTAGCCTACAAAGTTAGTGATTAAAACAGCACTGCGTTTCCCTACATACACTTGACCGGAAGAAGCGGAAGCAGCTACTGTTGCATAATGCTGCGTTCACACCAAACGCGAATAGAGCTTCTGGCGCGAGTGATTTCAATGTTAAGTCAATCGAAAGGCACGTTGACGCTCGTGCGGAGGTCCCGCGGCGCGAAGGACGCGAATCCGCCTCATTCGCGAATGACGCAAATTGGACGTGAATTGAGCGTCTTGCGCGATACGCGCGTTACACGCAAGTGGTGCTTTTGTGCATTCACTCGTTTGAAGCGAATTCGCGTCTGATGCCCGAGTTGAAAAATTTGAACTTTGGTGTCAATTCGCTCCGCGTTAACCAATCAGGAGCCTGCTCGCTGCGGTCACGTGGTTAAGTGATGTGATGAGAAACCCTGCATAATTTAAAAATACTACTATTGTGTCACAAAATGTAGTTTTAAGACTTTTTCAGGTGAGAATGTAGTTGTTTAAAGCTCAAATCTGTGGTTTATTTATAAAGAGAGCGCCTATTTAAAAAAAAAATATCTTGTGTTTTTGGAGTTGTGAGATCCAGGCGATCACCGGGCAATCACTGCTCATAACCCCGGCGAGAGCAACCTTTCCTCGGCCAGTCCTTCTGGCGTCTGCCGCTGGCTCTGATGTCCTGTAGTGGTGCATCTTGTGTAGATCTAACGGGCGATCTTTGGTGTCATGAATCTATAATTTGTTGTCTGCCAAATCGTTTTGACTGAGGGCAAAGAGAAGGTTCATAACTTTATTTTTTAAGGATATTTAAATATACATGCAGTGAAGATAATGTAGGAGTTGCCTACATTTGTGTGGGTATTAATGTTTAATATATATTTTTAATGAAAATGAAAAGAGGCAGAGTGGTGTTTTATGACATATTTCTCCTGGAGCGCCTTGAACACGCGTCTATTTCTCTTCAAAAGCTCGATTTCTACGCACGTCCAATTCGACGTGGACGCGTGAATGGATTTAAAATGTTAAGGGTCCAACGAGACGCGGTAGACGCGATTTTGATGCTCTCTAGTTTGGTGTGAACGCAGCATAATAAAAGCTCCAATGCTTTCCAGCCATGTGCTGCGATCGTCTCTCATTAGCAATCGCTCCGGCAGCCATGTTGTGCTCCCACAACACTTGGCCCTGCTCTGCTTCATACTACAGTAACGTTAATAATCTCATCCATAAACATGATTTCTGCCCAAGTGAAGAGGTGAAGATGACATCTCCCAAGAATCTGTGCTCAAATTTGCGCTACGCTTTTGTTTTGAGGCGACCTCTAGTGGCAAAAAAAACTACATATTGTGCCTTTTAAAGCAAATATATAACCATATTTGTTCTTCCTAATGCCTTGAAAAAGCAGAACGTCACTGAAACTAACCCCAGGCATCTTTCTCACAAACCGAGTGTGTTGCAAGCTTTGTTGATTACTTAGGAATCATTTATGGCAAGTTAGATCATTGTTGAGGCCCTTGGGCAAGTCAAGGGCCACATTAATATGTGATGAATAGCATTATCTGCTTATTTGTGCAAAACTGGGTCATTTTAATGCTGACTTTATACTCTGAATTCTTGCGCTCTATAGGAACTAGAGATATTGCATTGTTAGATACTCAAGACAAAGCCATCTCATTTGGCCAGTCAGAATAATTTTAGTGTTAATAAGTATTATAACTATAGAATATAATAACTATAGAATATATGTACAGCATAGTCAGTCCTCTGTTTTTTACAGTAATTAAAATATCAAGAAAACATGTATGTGTTTGCTAAGCTATATTTAGATTTTAACAAATCTGTAGCACAGCAGTAGACATGTTATTTCTTTTCTAAGCATTTTGAATTCCATAGATTAACATTAAAGGAGGGACCCAAGCTATATCTAGAACATCATAGAGACTCAGGAGCAGCAGTGTTTACAAAACAGCATTACTCTCTAAAAAGTAACTAATTGCATTATTTAAGTTACTTTTTATGGAAAGTAATGTAATACATTATTTTTGCGTTACTTTTGTCACCTGGGCTGGGTTTGCTCTTTTGTTTTTTAACAACAACAACAAAAAGTTATATGTTGGGCAAATGTACTTTTAAAAAAATGAAATGAATAAGCCTCAGGCTGAAGAAAATGCAAATCCATGCCTGTACAGTACTGCACAGCAATGAAAACAAAAACATGAAAGACAAATGTGATGTTTAAAGGTAGGGTAGGCAATGTTTGGAGTACATGATTAGTCGAACATTTTATGGTCCTACACCTTCCACAGATTAAATATATATACATATAAATACATTTAGACAACTTAAACTAGTAATTGCTATCAGGATGTGAAAAGACTTTCAACCAGCGTAACAAAAAGTTTTTTCTTATTGGTGTGGTTGAATTGGATCATCGAAGGTCAGCAGCAAAGACATTGCTTAATAAAGTGAGATGAAATACATAAAGTATATTTGTGTAATTTGCAGGTTTCATAAACATTCAGAGTTTGCGTTTTACAGTTTTATTAATTTGAGAAATACTGAATCTCAGTTTTATATATATAAATAAATAAATAAATAAATAAATAAATAAATATTATATATATATATATATATATATATATATATATATATATATATATATATATATATATATATATATATATATATATATATATATATATATATATATATATATATATATATATATATATATATATATAGATAGATAGTGAGGAAAATAAGTATTTGAAAACCCTGCTATTTTGCAAGTTCTCCCACTTGGCAACCATGGACGGGTCTGAAATTGCCATCGTAGGTGCATGTCCACTGTGAGAGTCATAATCTAAAAAAAAAAATCCAGAAATCACAATATATTATTTTTTTACTATTTATTTGTATGATACAGCTGCAAATAAGTATTTGATCACATGTCTATTAGCTAGAATTCTGACCCTCAAAGACCTGTTAGTCTGCCTTTAAAATGTCCACCTCCACTCCATTTATTATCCTAAATTAGATGCACCTGTTTGAGGTCGTTAGCTGCATAAAGACACCTGTCCACCCCATACAATCAGTAAGAATCCAACTACTAACATGGCCAAGACCAAAGAGCTGTCCAAAGACACTAGAGACAAAATTGTACACCTCCACAAGGCTGGAAAGGGCTACGGGGAAATTGCCAAGCAGCTTGGTGAAACAAGGTCCACTGTTGGAGCAATCATTAGAAAATGGAAGAAGCTAAACATGACTGTCTATGCAAGATCTCACCTCGCTGGGTCTCAATGATCCTAAGAAAGGTGAGAAATCAGCCCAGAACTACATGGGAGGAGCTGGTCAATGACCTGAAAAGAGCTGGGGACACCGTTTCCAAGGTTACTGTTGGTAATACACTAAGACGTCATGGTTTGAAATCAGGCATGGCACGGAAGGTTCCCCTGCTTAAACCAGCACATGTCAAGGCCCATCTTAAGTTTGCCAATGACCATTTGGATGATCCAGAGGAGTCATGGGAGAAAGTCATGTGGTCAGATGAGACCAAAATAGAACTTTTTGGTCATAATTCCACTAAACGTGTTTGGAGGAAGAAGAATGATGAGTACCATCCCAAGAACACCATCTACTGTGAAGCATGGGGGGTAGCATCATGCTTTGGGGGTGTTTTTCTGCACATGGGACAGGGTGACTGCACTGTATTAAGGAGAGGATGACCAGGGCCATGTATTGCGAGATTTTGGGGAACAACCTCCTTCCCTCAGTTAGAGCATTGAAGATGGGTCGAGGCTGGGTCTTCCAACATGACAATGACCCGAAGCACACAGTCAGGATAACCAAGGAGTGGCTCTGTAAGAAGCATATCAAGGTTCTGGCGTGGCCTAGCCAGTCTCCAGACCTAAACCCAATAGAGAATCTTTGGAGGGAGCTCAAACTCCGTGTTTCTCAGCGACAGGCCAGAAACCTGACTGATCTAGAGAAGATCTGTGTGGAGGAGTGGGCCAAAATCCCTCCTGCAGTGTGTGCAAACCTGGTGAAAAACTACAGGAAACGTTTGACCTCTGTAATTGCAAACAAAGGCTACTCAACCAAATATTAACATTGATTTTCTCAGGTGTTCAAATACTTTTTTGCAGCTGTATCATACAAATAAATAGTAAAAAAAATTATACATTGTGATTTCTGGATTTTTTTTCTTAGATTATGTCTCTCACAGTGGACATGCACCTACGATGACAATTTCAGACCCTTCCATGATTTCTAAGTGGGAGAACTTGCAAAATAGCAGGGTGTTCGAATACTTATTTTCCTCGCTGTATAAACACACACACCGATCAGGCATAACATTATGACCAATGAAGTGACAGTGAATAACACTATTATCTCTTCACCATGACACCTGTCAGTGGGTGGGATATATTAGGCAGCAAGTGAACATTTTGTCCTCAAAGTTTATGTGTTAGAAGCGGGGAAATGAGCAAGCGTAAGGATTTGAGCGAGTTTGACAAGGGCCAAATTGTGTGGCTAGACGACTGGGTCAGAGCATCTCCAAAACTGCAGCAGCGGTGTTCCCGGTCTGCAGTGGTCAGTATCTATCAAAAGTGTATATATATAGATAGTGAGGAAAATAAGTATTTGAAAACCCTGCTATTTTGCAAGTTCTCCCA
Organism: Romanogobio albipinnatus; assembly: GCA_023566225.1. Lineage (NCBI taxonomy): Eukaryota > Metazoa > Chordata > Actinopteri > Cypriniformes > Gobionidae > Romanogobio > Romanogobio albipinnatus. Next base: position 42,100,712 of record CM042256.1, read on the forward strand.
CTTGGCAACCATGGACGGGTCTGAAATTGCCATCGTAGGTGCATGTCCACTGTGAGAGTCAAAATCTAAAAAAAAAAATCCAGAAATCACAATATATTATTTTTTTACTATTTATTTGTATGATACAGCTGCAAATAAGTATTTGATCACATGTCTATTAGCTAGAATTCTGACCCTCAAAGACCTGTTAGTCTGCCTTTAAAATGTCGACCTCCACTCCATTTATTATCCTAAATTAGATGCACCTGTTTGAGGTCGTTAGCTGCATAAAGACACCTGTCCACCCCATACAATCAGTAAGAATCCAACTACTAACATGGCCAAGACCAAAGAGCTGTCCAAAGACACTAGAGACAAAATTGTACACCTCCACAAGGCTGGAAAGGGCTACGGGGAAATTGCCAAGCAGCTTGGTGAAACAAGGTCCACTGTTGGAGCAATCATTAGAAAATGGAAGAAGCTAAACATGACTGTCTATGCAAGATCTCACCTCGCTGGGTCTCAATGATCCTAAGAAAGGTGAGAAATCAGCCCAGAACTACATGGGAGGAGCTGGTCAATGACCTGAAAAGAGCTGGGGACACCGTTTCCAAGGTTACTGTTGGTAATACACTAAGACGTCATGGTTTGAAATCAGGCATGGCACGGAAGGTTCCCCTGCTTAAACCAGCACATGTCAAGGCCCATCTTAAGTTTGCCAATGACCATTTGGATGATCCAGAGGAGTCATGGGAGAAAGTCATGTGGTCAGATGAGACCAAAATAGAACTTTTTGGTCATAATTCCACTAAACGTGTTTGGAGGAAGAAGAATGATGAGTACCATCCCAAGAACACCATCTACTGTGAAGCATGGGGGGTAGCATCATGCTTTGGGGGTGTTTTTCTGCACATGGGACAGGGCGACTGCACTGTATTAAGGAGAGGATGACCAGGGCCATGTATTGCGAGATTTTGGGGAACAACCTCCTTCCCTCAGTTAGAGCATTGAAGATGGGTCGAGGCTGGGTCTTCCAACATGACAATGACCCGAAGCACACAGTCAGGATAACCAAGGAGTGGCTCTGTAAGAAGCATATCAAGGTTCTGGCGTGGCCTAGCCAGTCTCCAGACCTAAACCCAATAGAGAATCTTTGGAGGGAGCTCAAACTCTGTGTTTCTCAGCGACAGGCCAGAAACCTGACTGATCTAGAGAAGATCTGTGTGGAGGAGTGGGCCAAAATCCCTCCTGCAGTGTGTGCAAACCTGGTGAAAAACTACAGGAAACGTTTGACCTCTGTAATTGCAAACAAAGGCTACTCAACCAAATATTAACATTGATTTTCTCAGGTGTTCAAATACTTATTTGCAGCTGTATCATACAAATAAATAGTAAAAAAAAATCATACATTGTGATTTCTGGATTTTTTTTTTTAGATTATGTCTCTCACAGTGGACAGGCCCCCACGATGACAATTTCAGACCCTTCCATGATTTCTAAGTGGGAGAACTTGCAAAATAGCAGGGTGTTCGAATACTTATTTTCCTCGCTGTATAAACACACACACCGATCAGGCATAACATTATGACCAATGAAGTGACAGTGAATAACACTATTATCTCTTCACCATGACACCTGTCAGTGGGTGGGATATATTAGGCAGCAAGTGAACATTTTGTCCTCAAAGTTTATGTGTTAGAAGCGGGGAAATGAGCAAGCGTAAGGATTTGAGCGAGTTTGACAAGGGCCAAATTGTGTGGCTAGACGACTGGGTCAGAGCATCTCCAAAACTGCAGCAGCGGTGTTCCCGGTCTGCAGTGGTCAGTATCTATCAAAAGTGTTCCAAAGGTAGGTCCAACTGCATATGGGGCTGCAGTCAGGGTGCCCATGCTGACCCCGTCCACCACCGAAAGCGCCAACAGTGGGCACGTGAGCATCAGAACTGAACCACAGAGCAATGGAATAAGGTGGCTTGGTCTAATGAATCACATTTCTTTCACACATTTAAATCATGTGGATGGCCGGGTGCATGTGCGTCGCTTACCTGGGGAACACATGGCACTAGGATGATCTATGGGAAGAAGGCAAGCCGGCAGAGGCAGTGTGATGCTGTTTTTGTGCAAGTGAGACAAATAAATCCCTGCTCACATTTATTCTACAACTACAATTAGCATCATGTTCACAAGCGCACACAATGCCTGTGCACTTACTCACGATTTCTCTCAACATGAGGACAGGAGAGGTGTCAGTCAATAAACGGGAAAACAAAGTATCTTGCTTTCCTTATTTGAAAAAGTAACAGATATTTTGTTGTAAATATAAAAGTAATGCATTACTTTACTCGTTACTTGAAAAAAGTCATCTGATTACATAACTCGCATTACTTGTAAGGTGTTACCCCCAGGAGTGGGCTCTTTTGAGTTTGGCCATATCAGGCCCAAATATAAGGAATATACAAGTTATTTCACTAGATGGCAGCAAATGTCCACAAAATTCCAAGGCAATGCTTGGCATGTCAAAATTTCAGTTTTGATATCATATTGGAGCAATGCAGTACGAGAGTGATCTTATACCCATTGTGTGGTTATCCTTAACTGGTTATTTTAGAATTATATATTGCTTGTCTTTTGAAACAATTGGCATATTAGTGAGCAGATTAATATTCTTGTGTTGTAATTTAAGGAAGTATTTGTATAAAATAGATACTAAATCAGAGCAATATCATCTTTCGAAATATGCTTTTACAGTCTCTGCTCTAGTATATTTGAACCGTGCATCAGTGATCAGTGATTAATGCAGAAATCCAATCAGAAAACAAGCAAACAGCTGCTGCCACGGTTACATAGATTGCTTGGGGATTTAAAGCGGATTTACAGTCATGATTTTGGACTGTGGTAGAGCCGTCATTTACACGTCATCTGGGTAATCAGCTGACTTTGAGAGTATTTTAGAGTGAGTTTGAGTTTAACACAGAGACCAGATGTGAGCAAGCATGTAATATACCTACTCAGGCTTAATCCAAAACTCATCTTTGAATTAAGCAATCTTGTGATTCATTTGCAATCTGTACATAACATTTGCAGAACAGCTGCACGGGTTGCTATAAATGGTTGTGTTTGCATTCATATGCAGGGTGTTTGTTATTTGCCCTTGCATTCCTCTTACTAATATGCCTTTTGAATGGGTTTGCCTGATTTTTTTATTCCTGGCTTTGTTCTCATGAAGGCTTTGTTCGTTGTGTTGATAATTTGAAACCTGTGAAAGCTTTTCAGATGTCTGTTAATATTCAGTGTTTGATTAGCTCAGCTATTTCGAGAAACATTAATTCTTTGTCTATTATAAAGAGAGAAATTAATGTTATTTTTTAATCATTAATGGAGTTTCCCAAGGCAGAAATTATTATTGTGGTGTTTTATTGTGTGCGTGATTTAAACAAATCCCTAACCATGAATATTACAATCCAGTGCATAACTGGGCATAATTGAGCTATTACTTTTCTAAGCGATCAGACATCTCATCTGCCTGTTTGAAAGCCTGCGCTGACCAACTGGCCCCAGTTTTCACGCAGATCTTCAACAGATCATTGGAGCAGTGTGAAGTTCCCTGCTGCTTCAAACGCTCCACTATCATTCCCGTCCCCAAAAAAACCCAAATCACTGGACTTAATGACTACAGACCTGTCGCTCTCACGTCTGTGGTCATGAAGTCGTTTGAAAGACCCACCTGAAGGACATCACTGGACCCTTGCTGGATCCTCTTCAATTTGCCTACAGAGCAAACAGGTCTGTGGATGATGCAGTCAACATGGGACTGCATGATATCCTGCAACATCTCGACAGACCTGGGACTTATGCAAGGATCTTATTTGTGGACTTCAGTTCGGCCTTCAATACCATCATGCCTGATCTTCTCTCAGCTAAACTGACCCAGCTCTCCATGTCATCCTCAATCTGTCAGTGGATCTCCAGCTTCCTGACAGACCGGCAACAGCTCGTGAGACTGGGGAAACTCACATCCAGGACTCTCACTACCAGCACTGGCGCCCCCCAGGGGTGTGTTCTCTCCCCACTGCTCTTCTCCCTGTACACCAATGACTGCACTTCTAAAGACCCCTCTGTGAAGCTCCTGAAATTTGCAGACGACCCACTGTCATCGGCCTCATCCAAAACGGTGACGAGTCTGTTTACAGACTGGAGGTTGAACAGCTGGCTGTCTGGTGCAGTTATAACAACCTTGAGCTCAACACGCTCAAAACGGTGGAGATGATAGTGGACTTCAGGAGGAACAGCCCAGCTCTCCCCCCACTCACCATCATGAACAGCACTTTGGAAGCAGTGGAGTCATTCAGGTTCCTGGTCACTACCATCTCTCAGGACCTGAAGTGGGACAATCACATTGACTCCATTGTGAAAAAGGCCCAGCAGAGACTGTACTTCCTTCGTGAGCTGAGGAAGTTCAACCTCCCTCAGGAGCTGCTGATTCAGTTCTACCCGGCTGTCATTGAGTCTGTCTTATGCACTTCCATCACTGTCTGGTTTGGTTCAGCTACCAAATCTGACATCAAGAGACTACAACACACAATTCGGACTGCAGAAAGGATTATTGGTGCTCCCCTGCCAACCCTCTAGGACCTGTACTCTTCCAGAGTGAGGAAGAGAGCAGGGAAAATCATCACAGACTCCACTCACCCTGGACACCTCCTGTTTGAACTGTTACCATCAGGACGGCGACTCCGATCACTGGCCACTAGAACATCTAGGCACAGGAACAGGAACAGTTTCTTCCCACAGGCCATTTCCCTCTTGAACAGTTAAAATACACCCCCAAAAAAGTGCAATACTCTGACTGTTTAGTGCAATCTTTTAAACTCAGGAGATTATTTATGTTTATATATTCATACTACTCAAATACTGTAAATATGTTCATAATCTGTAAATGTTTCTTCTGACTAAACGTAACTGTGACCTTATATTTTTTTATACTATTTTTCATATTTTTATTCTTAGAATTTGTATTACTATGTTCTTGTTGTGTTTGTATTGTATATGTGCACAAGAAAAATTCCTTGTGTGTGCAAGCACACTTGGCAATAAAGCTCTTTCTGATTCTGATTCTGATTCAGATATAAAAAATACCAGTGCTATTTATATGCTGTTTTAGTGTTGAAATATCTTTATTTTTACATTTTCAGTTTTAATTTTAGTTTTGTTATGGGATTTTGTGATTTATTTTATTTAATTATTTAATTTTACTATTCAATTTTACTTTAAAATATCAAATATCAGTGTTGTTTTCTCTTTATTTATTCTGTTATATTTTCAAAATGAAGCAATTAAAGCTTTTAATACATTTTAATATTTCAATTTATCTTGAATTTATAACATTTTATTTAGTTTTAATAACTTTAGTAATCCAACCTTATTTCAGTTATTTGCCAAAGCAAGTTTTTTAGTTTTTTTATCTAATATTTACATATTATTTTATTTCAGCTTAATTCAATTATCAAAATAAATTATTTTAATAGTTTTAGTTAACAATAACAAGCCACAGGGAGCATTTTGGGTAAGCTTTTTGACTTGTAGAAGTCACCTAGCAACCATACAGAACACCCTAGCGACCACATAGAAATGCATTTAAACCACTCAGCACCTAATGCAGTTAAATAAGTTTCTTTATTTCAGGCATTACAAAGTGAGAGTGCCCTTAACACAATCCACAGCTTGCTAAATTTGTCCTGTGCCACTGATAAAACATTTCTCTAACCACATGAATCATTTCCTGGTCCCAGAATCCCAATTATGATCGGTCTGTGTCTCACATTAACCTCTCTGTTATTACTCAGCACTGTATAGCCAAAGGAGCCCTGCTAAAGGGAGTACATCCTGCAAAGCATCCTGGGTAGAACAAGACCCTGCTGCAGTGTCTGCTGTAATGTTTTTCTGTGAATTCATGACTATTTGAGGGGCTTAAAAATAAGCTTAGTTCAGCCTGAGGTCTTTTTTTATGCCAATAAGGTGTTTCTGTTATCAGTATCTCATGTCATTTTATAGGGACAATGTTCATGACCATCTTGTGGGTTATGAAGGTGACATTTTAACTGCTGGGCTTATAGTGCAGTTTACAAGGACCTTACACAGCACTTTATCACTGACACTGTTTACACCTTGTATAAAGATATTTCGGGTTATCTGGCCTTGGGTGATGAAGTATAGCCTACAGTGCTAAATTAAAGGGGAGCAAGCCTATGGTCCGATATTGTATTGTGATAAGTAAAAATGAGCCTGAAATGTACCTAGGGGTTCATTGCGTTGGAATTAATTCACGGGACAAAGACGGCGAGCGCGCGCCGTCTAAGTTAATGTATATCATGTAGCCTAAGCTTAAGAATTGTTGCCGCGAAAAAAAACGATACCTATAATTATGCTAATTAAAATCATTATTAATGAAAACATATGAACTTACCTTAAAACATCTACAACCAGTGGCTTTGCCCCTTGCTTTGTCCTTTCAAAATGACAGTTTGGGAGCAAATTTCATCAAGGCGCGAAGCTCGTGAAACAACCAATGCTGGGTAGAATCAACCAAGCGTTGCTACCCAGCAGGTTTAACCCAACAACTGGAAATTTGAAACTACCCAATGGTATTTAAAATGTGATCAAATAAACCAACAAAAATTACCCAACAGTCTCAACCCAGCATTTTGGGTTAAAAAACAACCCATCATTATTTAGAGTGTTTTTTTTAAGTGGTAAAATTATCCAAAGAGCTGATCTGGGCCTTTCAGCAATAACAATGATTTTAACCCTCATCAGTCGAATGGCCGAGAATGACCATCATTTGAGCACCTCTCCCTAAGGCACAAGAGAAATTGCACTGTTCATTTCAGTCGCTGCTGAGATCTCACATTGGCTCTGACATTAGTCCATTCAATTAGTCCCGTCCTGTCCTCATGGCCTCCCTCTGGCAGAAGTCTGCATCTTCAAATACGCTGTTTTAACAGCTGAATTGGGGCATTAACAAACGATGTGAATGCGAACTGTTATTGAATGTTTGTATATATTTATTTATATTCTGTGTCTGTTGAATGCTCAAATCTGTTATCAATTATTTTCAGGGAAAAACACTGATAAAGTAGTTCCAGGCAGGTCTTGAACGCATTACAGTTCCATATCATCTCGCCAAAGGATTTCAGTTATTTCAAAGGTCATTACAGCCTACAACAACAAAACCAAAACGACACTGACCAAGCAAATAAATAAACGAGGATTTAAAAAAAATGCATTCCATGTTTTTGCCACAAAAATATTTATTATGTACGGAAAGGGCACTCTTTCTCCTGCTCTCTCTCCCACTCAAACACACACACATACAGTACGGACACATACTCGCACAGAAACGTGTTGTCAGCACTGCTCTGCATGGCGATTTTATCAGTAAAATAGTTTAATAACTAAAATGCTACATGACATTTCTCACTAGCGAGGTAATAACGGCGCTGTTCTTGGAGCAGATAAACTTACAGTTTCGCTATTAGTAGACCCTGCAGCCAAACACTGTTGAGACACAGACTAAGGTAGGCCTAATTCACATAGAGTATTCTAAATCTCTCTCTCTCTCTCTTTTAGGTAAGAATTGATTGATTGTATTAGTTTAGAATAATTGGTGTGTAAAATCAAAAATCTCTCTCTATGTATAACTGCATTAGACTGCTTTCAGTGGCTGAGTACTCCGTTACTAGATCTAAAATTACATTTTGAAATTAGCAACAGAGGCTTGGGATTAGATGCGTAAGAAATTAGTCCTACACCCTTGAAATACATATGAACAGTGTTTTGAGGTGTGGTAACCGTAGTATAAGCGGAATAATTGACTCCGGTCCAATGAATTATTAAAAATATGATTATAATAAAATAATTAAAAAAGGTGGTAGGGCCAGTGCCGCCGCTCCCACCACGTGCATCACACGCTGCACATTGGCCACCAAGTGCTGAGGGGGGCACCACAAGAAAATTCTCTCAGCACGTCCCCACCCCACCCCTCGGCTCTACAAAATCAAGATCGCCGCCACCGCGGGCATCATAAAGTAGTAATTATGCTTAGGGCACCAAGACAGCCAGCGGCGGGACTGGGTAGGGCTTCAACTAACAGTTATTTGTTCAACCGATTAATCAAATGATAATTTTTTTATGGTTATTTTTGGTTTATTTTCTAAATAGTCTATTAATCCTTCGGTTAATTTACCAATAAATAATAACCAAAAATTCTCCAATAAATAATAACCGTAAGTAATCTACATATGAATGGTATTATTTATCACAAAAGATAAGGTTTATGCAGTGTAGGCCTAATTAGGAAAGGTGTTTACTATGGCTGCGTTCACAGTCATTTTTGGGGGGGATTTACAGCAGCAACTGCTTAAAAATGTGAATTCTGAACTGTTTGTTCAGTCATTAGATTAAAGAAGCTGCTTGAATATGTTCATTACGCTGTATGATGGTCAAACAGCTGAAGTTACAACCGTATTTTAACTAACCATAGCGGTAACCATAGCGACAGTGTCAAACATGGCAGCGTCCATAAAACCGTGAAGTTACAACGATTGACAGCGCGTCATTAAATAAATCGAGTCCAATCGAGGCGTGAGTTCATCCATTTAGATATTTTAAATGACCAACAACAGTGTTAAATGCTTTGTAAGTGGTTGCAGAGAGTAACGTTACATTTGAGCCTCACGCGAGGCCACATGAACGCAGCCATATTAAGCACAAAATATGGGATTGCCGCGAGAGAGAAGAGAGCCGCGGGATTTTTTCTTTAGATGCTCCTGCACAAAAGTTGTGCTGCTGTGGTAGGCCTATTTCGGGAGGCGGGAGCCAGCCATCATTGGCGAATATAAACAGTGCGACAAATCGACATGTTCCACGCAAACCGAATTATTTGCGCAATCAATTACAACGACGCGCCATTGTATGTATATGCAATTCCCACATATACAATAGTTCAAAATTTTACATCTATTTTGCATTTGTATAATACATAGTTTGAGTAAAAATTTGAATTTAAAAATGTCCTAACAGTATTGGTTATTCCTTTTGTACAAAGGAAAACAACAAATGGCTTTAATAATAACCATAAATGGGCTTTTTCTCTCTTGATATAGCAGGAATTTTAAAGTGTATACCCTCTGAAGGTTTAAGGCTATGACTGGCTGAGCATGACCTGAAAAGATTAGGAACAAATCAGTCACATTGGCCCTCAGGTGGTCCACTTGTTGACAGGACTGTATACAGAAGCGTTTGCTTTGGTCACATGCTCGTCCCAGACTGCTGTAGGATATTTGCCATAGAAGAGTGAATGAGTAATTATTCATCAGTCATAGCGTAAGTCAAAAGAGGGCTGAAATAATGGCTGCGTCCGAAACCTGGAAAATGCTGCCTTCAAAGAACACATTTCAAGGTAGGAAGGCATCAAGGCACGTCCGAATCTAATGTTAGCTTCACATCCTGTCTCCTGAAGGACCTTCATGTGATCGAATTTTTGAAGGCAGCAGATGTATCCTTCGCTGCCTTTGATATCCCACAATCCTGTGTGTTCCATTCTGTGACAGTTGAGCTGGAAAAAAAAGATGGTGTCCGAAAGTTGCGTTTGCTGGTCAGTTTGTGTGTAAATGTAAGTTTTTTACCAACATTTTCCACTTCTGATGTCATTTCTAGTGAGAAGTTACTAATGTAGTATATAAATATTTGTTTAGTTCTCACCAAAGCTATCTCTATTTTGCTGTAGATCATTAAACTGTTACACTGCCTTAGAAGTCTGTCCGAAAGCAGTTTTGTGAGGTGCCTATACACTCTAAAAAAAAAAGGTTCTATATGGCACCAAAAATGGTTCTTGGCTCGTAATCATAGGGGAAACTTTTTTAATGCTATATAGCACCAATTTTGGTTCTTCAGTGGTTCTTCAGCGGTTCTTCAGAGGTTCTTCAGCGGTTCTTTGACTAAGGTGCTATATAGCACCGCTAACTATGGTGCTATATAGCACCGCTACCATATACAGAACATGTTAAGATATGGTGCTATATAGCACCAAAAGTGGTTCCTCTATGATTACGACGAAGAACGATTTTTGGTGCCATATAGAACCTTTTTTTTTTTGAGTGTAGTTACAAGTCATTTTCTGATAAAGAAGCGAGGCAAAGAGTCAGCTGCCTAGGTTTTCGGACGCAGCCAATGAATACAAGATCTGACTTGGGTGTTCTGATCACAAGTGGTCGATCACACATTACTGATTACACCTGCACATTAATCTCTTATGACCACTTGTGATATCTGAAGCTGATGTTCTCTGATTTCATGACCGTGCATGAATGACTTAATACGTACATCACATATATAGTTCAAAAGTTTGAGTTTGAGTCAGTATGATTTTTTCCTGAAAGAAATGTATTATTTTATTCAGCAAGGATGCATTAAATTAAATAAATGCTGTTTTGAATTTCTATTCATTAAAGAATCATGAAAAATAATGCATCCCAGTTTACACAAAAAAAAATTAAGCAACACAACATTTATAATAATAGTAATAATGTTTCTTGAGCAGCAAATCAGCATTTTAGAATGGTTTCTGAAGGATCATGTGACACTACACTATAACCTGAGGATTAGTGATTTAGCCACACGATGATGTCATTAACAATATATAAACAGCCAACATCACCAGATAAGATATTCTCTTGGTTTCCCTTGCCATATCAAATGTGCTTTATAAACACACAGTTAAAGGAGCCAGAGAAAAACTAAAGTTAAAAAGTTAAGGGTCAAGAGCCCAACTAAAGCAGACACTGATCTCCAGCATGGTGACTTCAAACAAAACTATAAACAGAAATGACAGAAATAAAGTCAGTCTGGTTAGTAATGTGTGAAGCTGGTAATGCTGTTTGTGGAGTTGTTTAATCCTCATCTGCTGAGATCTTCAGATTTAATGGCTTCTTTTATCTTCAGTTGATTTCATCTAAGGCTGTGGCTGAAGTCAGTTGTAGTTCTTGTGTTTCTCTTTCTGTCAGTGATTCTGCTCATTATTATCAGGTGGTCATCATTAATGCTCAATCATCACTCAATTATCTCATTAACTTTAACACTGCTTCAATTGTACTATAACCCCATAGTGAGCACACACATGAACACTACGAAGTGTTAATTTAACATGGGCGTTTTTCTGTGCACTTTTACATAAATCTTACCTGTTACATTTATGTATGACTTACATATAAGAATCACATTAAATGTATTAATTTGTTTATTTTAAAATTATGTCATCTAAATGCATGGAAAATTTATATGCAATTAAAATACATAAATCTTATGTTTAGACAAGATTTTTTTTTTGAGTGCTGGAGTAATGTTCCTGAAAACTCAACTTTGCATCACAAAAATAAATTACATTTTAAAATATATTTAAATAGAAAACAGTTATTTTAAATTTTAATAAAATTTCACAATATTACGGTTTTCACTGAATTTTTGATCAAATAAATGCAGCCTGGTTGAGCAGAGACTTCTTTTAAAAACATTTGAAAAATCTTACTGACCCAAGATTGTGAGCAGTAGTGTTGGTGGATTTTTTTAAATGCAATAATAATAATAACAATAATAGCAAAATTATTAATTAACAGGTGAAGAAACTTTAATTTCTTAACACTTCATTATGTTGTCCAATATTTGAATAGATTAGCACTACAAATGTGATTTTGTCATAAATCTTTCATTTCTTAAAAGAACCATTTTTTTTCCTTAAAGTGAAGACATTTTAATAATCTAAAGAACCCAATTCCACTAAAAAGAAACGTTCTGCAATGAAAAGGGTCCATTGGAGGTTAAAGGTTATTCATGGAACCATATGCCAAGAATTATATCTTATTTTAGATATCAACTTAAAATTATTTTAAAATTGTGGATGTCATATTTTATCTAATATATTAAACTTAATATTACGTATTTAGTATGTATGCAACACATATTATTGGAATAGGACCATGTTTTGCATGGTAAGAACGACTCTTTAGTATTCCATTCATAATTGGTCAACATAAACAGATTTCTGTAACGGCACAAACCTCCCTTTGAATTTAAAATACTGGCAAAACGCTCTCTTTGAAAATTAAGTTTGCATTTTTCAAATTTGTTTCTTATTTTGTGGTTCTTAGATGCTGACTTAATGCTTTGTGTCTCTGGAGACTCATCAGAGTTTCATCGGGATGCAAAGCAAAGCTCCAACACTTGCCTTTAAGCAGAAGAGAGCCTGTCACCCCATCACCCCACTGTTTGATGCTGTGCCAAGAGGAATCACGTGGACAGAACGGCAAGCGCAAATTAAACATGAATATGTATGACTTAATCCAACCACTGCATGTCTGCATCTGTGTGAAGGAAAATGAAGTTCTTCACCCTCGTAGCCAATCACCTTTTGTTTACTATAATATGAAATGTGCATATTATTTTTGTGTACACTCACTGGCCACTTTATTAGGTACACCTTGCTAGTACCAGTGTGGATCCCCTTTTGTCTTCAGAACTGTCTTCTTGGCAACAAGGTACTGGAAACATTCCTCAGAGATTTTGGTCCATATTGACATGACGCAGTTGCTGCAGATTTATCGACTGCACTTCCATGATGTGGATCTCCCGTTCCAGCACATCCCAAAGCTGCTCTATTGGATTGAGATCTGGTGACTGTGGAGGTCATTTGAGTTTAGTGAACTCATTGCCATGTACAGGAAACCAGTTTGAGATGATTTTAGCTTTGTGACATGCGTGTTATCCTGCTGGAAGTATAGCCATCAGAAGATGGGAACACTGTGGTCATAAAGGGATGGACATGGTCAGCAACAATACTCTTAAGCTGTGGCATTTAAACAATGCTGGTAGGCATTTAAACAATGCTCAGTTGGTACTAAGGGGCCCAAAGTGTGATAAAAAAGATCCACCACACCATTACACCACCAGCAGCCTGAACCATTGATACAAGGCACTGTAGCGAATTAGCTCAGAGGGGAAATATGAATAATTATTTATAACTCATAATGATTATTCATTATGATTAATTATGCATATTTGAATCAGTTAAATAGATTAACTTGATGTAGCTACATTAACATTACAATCAATCAATCAATCAATCAGTTCATCCTATGAATGTTCAGTATTGATTATTAATTAGTTCTAAGAAAAGGATATTTTTCATGGCCATAGAAAAATAATTATTCCTTTGTATTTACATAAGCGCTAGACATAGAGCGCATAACAAGATCGATCATTTAAGGGACAATTTGTTTGCAGCGGGGAGTCAGAACCAAATCACGGACAAGATTAAACAGATATAAAACATACATACACAAAACATACATGGCAAGAGGCAAAGTTTAAGTGGTTAGAAGAACCGGGTCAGCACAGATGGATGAAGTTATGCAAAGAGTCTAACCTGGGAGAACCATCCCTGATGAGCTCCTTTGTCTGAGAAAAGTAGTTTACAGTTTTACTAACACAGCGATTTGTATTTCTTAGTACATTACTTGCGTTTGTCCGGAAAGACATCAAGATATACAGTCGCAGGAGAAAGTCTTGATGGTTCCGTCCGATGGTTTTGCAGTTGCGATCGATTCCTTACGTGTTGAGCGAAGGAACGACTGTGAACTTGTATGGTTGCTTTGACTCCATCGAGGTTGAGGAAGTTGCACACGTCGTGAGGAGTTGGGCCTGCTAGCCGTGGTGGTCTCCCACCCTCGATGGTCTAGTTGACCAATGGGATTGTTGGGCTTTCCCAGTGGGAAATTCCTCTGTGGGAAATGTATAGCTCTTTGTTTCGAGCAAGATTCAATGGGCCTGTGCCCATATATACTCCAATTAATGCAACAAACACAGATTGCCTCCTACAAGGAAGTGACATACATGAAAGTGTAAGTCGTGAAGTGAGCATTCATTTGATAGGAGACACGACATACAGTATACGAGGTTACATGAACTAGTAAGCTGTTCATAAGACATGCATAAACGAAACAACATACAAGGGACACCTTACGAGATAATTATATGTGTACATACAATATCCTGGGGTGCATGTTCATTTATAGACGGTTTGTCTATAACTTGAGGCATAGCGTGTGTTTTACAGGCTTTATGTCTTAACTATGGCCTTTTCCATGTTTCCACATTTTTTTTAGGCCATAAAACGTCTTATCAGTCGGTATCCAGGGTAACTGAGGACCTTTCTCTGTTGTGTTGGGGGAAGGTCTGTTACTAAGCACAAAGCATTAAAAACATATTTGTTAAATGTAACAGGCGATTATGTGTCTGATTTGCCTCAGTCGCTACAGCATGATGGATCCATGCTTTCATGTTGTTTACTCCAAATTCTGAACCTACCATCTGAATTTCGCAGCAGAAATCAGGACTTGTCAGACCAGGCAAGTCCAGTCTTCTTTTGTCCAAATTTGGTAAGCCCGTTCAAATTTTAGCCTCGGTTTCATGTTCTTAGCTGACAGGAGTGGCACCCCAGATAGCAGATAGCAGACCAACACTGAATCATCGTTGAATCAATGTTAATGCATCAACTAAAATATCATTGAATCAATGTTGAAATTTAACATTGATTTTTCATCAAGTTTGCACCCTGAAATAATGTTATTTCAACGATGAAAAATAGATGAAGATGGGCTTAAAATCAATATTTTTTCAACTACAATTAAATAACTTATTTAACACTGAATCAATGTTAATGCATTAATCAAATTATCATTGAAACAATGTTGATATTGAACATTGATTTTTCATCAGGTTTGCAAATTGAAATAATGTTATTTCAATGATGAAAAACAAATCAAGATGGGCATAAAATCTATATTTTTTCTACTTAAATTAAATAACTTATTTAACACTGAATCAACATAGAAAAACTATAAAATCAATCTTGCTTTATGTACAGCAGGATTCTATGCCAGTTAATTTTCACGTATGGCTGCAATTGATATGATTTTGTATCAAAAAGTCACTCAAAGTAAACAACATCCTTCAGTTTACATGCAAATGTATTTATTTATGCCCCCACAGTTTCAACAGGAAATCTCACATTACCTTAAAACAATTACATCTGAATTTATAACACGTGAAAAACATGACAACCTGCATCTGCAAAATCAAAGTAAATACAAATGGAAACTCGCCAATAAAGACAGAAATGGGACAGTACTACTGAAAGAAAAAAGGTGAAAGAACGAAATACTCTGAATACTCTAAACTCCACGTTTCCACCACGAG
This sequence comes from Romanogobio albipinnatus, assembly GCA_023566225.1. Lineage (NCBI taxonomy): Eukaryota > Metazoa > Chordata > Actinopteri > Cypriniformes > Gobionidae > Romanogobio > Romanogobio albipinnatus. The sequence continues at coordinate 42,115,996 of CM042256.1, forward strand.
CAATGCCCCCAAGCTTTTCAGGGGCGTAACGGAGCCATTTGTGCACCGTCCCAGCAAAGATGAACTCTGATACCTCCTTTTTATCAGCATTCACTTGTAATGCACCTAATAAAAACAAGAAGTTAGTAAATATTTGGAAATGTGACTAATTATACATTACAAATATACTACAAAATGAAGTGAAACTTGAAATGTGATCAAAATCTTTACATTCCAGTTAAAACATGCTAAATTTAAATTCAAGACTATTTAATGAATTTTAGTATAGACTTTTCCCTTTAAAGCACCTGCAGACACATGAATGGAAAAGCAAGGTGAAGATATCTTCAAATATCTATCTTATTTTATTGAATATTAATACTGTATTTAATAATAAATAATAGTAAATAAACAAATAGTGTGAAAGTAAAACAAGTAATTGTTTTACTTGATATAACACGTGTACACTCAACGGAATTCACTAACTTGTTTTCATTCACTCCTTAAAGTGAACTGTATTAGTGGACTAACATGGGGAATAGTGATTGAGGGTTTACGGGGCGATTTCGGATTCAGCCCATGTCTACATGCCTATATTTATTGAGTTGTGTTATCGAGCAGTTAAACAGCAGGTTTACCTAATAAAGTGCCCGGTGATTTAATATAAATGGTGAATCAACAGTTATTTACCCAACATGTTCATGTATTTGTAGAATGGCAAGATTCCAGCTCAAATCGGACTTCATATTTGATTTCTTTTACCACATTCTGACTCATTAAGGTACGCAAAACAGCACAGAGACTGCATTACTTAAGTATACAGAGAGAAATGCTGTGCCCCGCTACGCACCGACAACACTGACATCATGCATGATGTGTACTATAAATCAGCATTATAAAATATACAGCTTAAGCCTCTCATGAGAATAACCCCTCTCTCTTCTCCTGCTGTTTCACTTTTATAAATCCTAAAGCCCAACAAAACATATGTGATTCTAAAAGTATTCAAAAGCCACTTTACAATAAACATTGATACTTCCAATTGCAAATAAAACTTTGTGTGTTTAGTGGTGCATGTGTTGAAAGAAATGGAAATATAATCATTGCAAGCCATCAGGGAGTGTTTTTCAAGCAAGCAGAAAGTTGCCAAGCAAAAGCAACGTAACCCTGTAAAGCCTGACATATGAAATAATAGTAAAAAAAAAAAAAAAAAAAAAAAAAATCAGATTTAGAATGGTTTATTAAAAGGTTAGCATATGAGCTTTTTCGTTGTTGTTGAGTATCATATTTTATACATTAGGCTTTAATGGCTCATATATATATATATAGAGTGAGGAAAATAAGTATTTGAACACCCTGCTATTTTGCAAGTTCTCCCACTTGGAAATCATGGAGGGGTCTGAAATTGTCATCGTAGGTGCATGTCCACTGTGAGAGACATAATCGGAAAAAAAAAATCCAGAAATCACAATATATGTTTTTTTAACTATTTATTTGTATGATACAGCTGCAAATGAGTATTTGAACACCTGTCTATCAGCTAGAATTCTGACCCTCAAAGACCTGTTAGTCTGCCTTTAAAATGTCCACCTCCACTCCATTTATTATCCTAAATTAGATGCACCTGTTTGAAGTTGTTAGCTGCATAAAGACACCTGTCCACCCCATACAATCAGTAAGAATCCAACTACTAACATGGCCAAGACCAAAGAGCTGTCCAAAGACATTAGAGACAAAATTGTACACCTCCACAAGGCTGGAAAGGGCTACGGGGAAATTGCCAAGCAGCTTGGTGAAAAAAGGTCCACTGTTGGAGCAATCATTAGAAAATGGAAGAAGCTAAACATGACTGTCAATCTCCCTCGGACTGGGGCTCCATGCAAGATCTCACCTCGTGGGGTCTCAATGATCCTAAGAAAGGTGAGAAATCAGCCCAGAACTACACGGGAGGAGCTGGTCAATGACCTGAAAAGAGCTGGGACCACCATTTCCAAGGTTACTGTTGGTAATACACTATGATGTCATGGTTTGAAATCATGCATGGCACGGAAGGTTCCCCTGCTTAAACCAGCACATGTCAAGGCCCATCTTAAGTTTGCCAATGACCATTTGGATGATCCAGAGGAGTCATGGGAGAAAGTCATGTGGTCAGATGAGACGTGAAACGTGTTTGGAGGAAGAAGAATGATGAGTACCATCCCTACTGTGAAGCATGGGGGTGAAAGCATCATGCTTTGGGGGTGTTTTTCTGCACATGGGCCAGGGCGACTGCACTGTATTAAGGAGAGGATGACCGGGGCCATGTATTGCGAGATTTTGGGGAACAAACTCCTTCCCTCAGTTAGAGCATTGTCATGTTGGAACACCCAGCCTCGACCCATCTTCAATGACCCGAAGCACACAGTCAGGATAACCAAAGAGTGGCTCTGTATATCATATTAGCATATCAAGGTTCTGCCGTGGCCTCGTTCAGCCAGTCTCCAGACCTAAACCCAATAGAGAATCTTTGGAGGGAGCTCAAACTCCGTGTTTCTCAGCGACAGGCCAGAAACCTGACTGATCTAGAAAAGATCTGTGTGGAGGAGTGGGCCAAAATCCCTCCTGCAGTGTGTGCAAACCTGCTGAAAAACTACAGGAAACGTTTGACCTCTGTAATTGCAAACAAAGACTACTCAACCAAATATTAACATTGATTTTCTCAGGTGTTCAAATACTTATTTGCAGCTGTATCATACAAATAAATAGGTAAAAAATCATACATTGTGATTTCTGGATTTTTTGTTTTTAGATTATGTCTCTCACAGTGGACATGCACCTACGATGACAATTTCAGACCCCTCCATGATTTCCAAGTGGGAGAACTTGCAAAATAGCAGGGTGTTCAAATACTTATTTTCCTCACTGTATATATATATCAGTAAATTTCTAAATTTCATATTTTTGCTAATATATATATATATATATATATATATATATATATATATATATATATATATATATATATATATAGCAAAAATATGAAATTTAGTGCAGCTACAGATATTTATATGGCCAAAAAGTTGAAATTTTGATACATTTATGATGTAAATAGTGTGTACAGCAGACTACTTAAATAAAATTCATATAAATATCAGTTGTCACTATCTCCTAATAATGCCTTAGTAAGATTTGAATGCTTAGGGGAAGCAAAACATATAATTCAATGCAACAATAAACGTTCCTCAAAGGCCTGATGTTGCTTCATTCCAGTAAGTGTTCGAATCTTGAAATATCACTAACAATATAAAAATTAATCATACTTTTACTTTATAAAAATATGTAAAGGTTTTACAACAAACAGACATGCATGGACTGAAGGTATAATTATACTAACTTGCTTTAAAAGTTAGTCAGACTACAGAAGGCATTAAGCCAAGTTTTGTGTTGATAATTCAAAAAAATTGCGCAGCAGGCAGCCCTGCCAAAATAACACATATTTTACCCCCCAAATGCCTTTTTTTTTTTGGAGAATGATTCATCTGTGCGTGCAACGAGTAAGATGTGCATTTGTGGATCCGGTGCTGCGCATGCATTGCATTCATTGCCTCGTTTGTGAGTTGATCCTATTTGATTCATTTGGATTTTGAGACAATAGGATCGACTCACAAACGAGTCAATGAATGCATGCGTGGCACCAGATCCACAAATGCACATCTTACTCGTTGTACGGACAGATTCTGACCAACATTAATACAAAATTATTGCAAAAGTTTTGCATTCACAATTGTCTCTATTTGTACAAAATGTAATTCTGTATTTAGCACACACAAGTTGAAAGGCTTTTGTTTGTGGACAGTAAAAATATCAAGTTCATGGATAATTGTGCATTTATTTATTAATCAGTTTGATAGTAAAGTCATCCCATATTTGTCCAGTGTACAGGGAGAAACGAGAGACGGTCGGATGAATTTCTGGCATGTCAGTTCTTCTGGTCGCCCCATCTTCCAAACTGCTGTTCAGCTCCTCTTTTATTAATTTAGCTACTTGATTATGCATTTACTTGTTTCACTTCCACACTTTATTTGTTTATTTACTATTAAATACCATATTAATATTAGATAAAACAAGATATTTTCACCTTGCTTTTCCATTCATTCCTCCTGTGTCTGCAGGTGCTTTAACCCTTTACCTGTCACCCCCCTTTTTGAGCATTTCGTGAAAATGCACTACCCAAACTTAAATGGTTGTAATTCATGAACCCTTTGGACTAAAGACTTATGGTTGGTCTCTTTTAAAAGAAGACACTTGGCAGATTATTGCTGAAGTGGAAAAAAATTATAGAATTAAATTATATAAAATTTATTGAAATTTAAGTTTATTGTTATAAAAATATAATAAAAAAAATATTATTTATTTTATTAAAAAATATATAAATTAATATAGGTTTCAGCCTAAAAAAGACAGAAAGTCAAAGCCAAAATTCTAACCAAGTTGTGTTCAAAATTATAGGTCAAAAACTCAAAAAATGCGTTTTCTGTAAGACTTTTAGCTGCATAACCTCCAAAAATCCACTAGGGGTTAGACACACCATATTGGTGATTCCTAAAGATTGATCTGGCAGATATTCTCTATATATAATATTATTTTCTGAATATTTTTGGCTAAATACTAGAATCAATGTTTATGTTATGAACTTTTAGCATGAAAATCAAAGTTTGAATGATTAAAAGTGTGGTTGTTGACTTTTTGTTACAAAGGTGAAAACTCCTGTAATGATACAGATTTTTTGATGCACACTCTTGTCACTCTTGTCATATATTAATCCATTACTCTTCCAAAATATATATTTTCTGCAAAATCATCAACAAATATGTATTCTTGAGCCTTAGACCTTTCCAATGATATATAGTTTGTCATGACTAGATTAGGATTTAATAGTAATATAGTGAAGTAAATGTAGAATGCCCGTATACGGGCAAGTGACAGTTAAGGGGTTAAAGGGAAAAGTTAAATTCATTAAATAGTCTTGAATTTAAATTCAGCGCGCTTTAACTGGAATGTAAAGATTTTGATCACATTTCAAGTTTCACTTCATTTTGTAGTACATTTGTGATGTATAATTAGTCACATTTCCAAATATTTACTAACATCTTGTTGTTTTAGGTGCATTACTGCTGATAAAAAGGAGGCATCAGAGTGTATCTTTGCTGGGACGGTGTAAAAATGGCTCCGTTACGCCCCTGAAAGGTTTGGGGGCACTGTTCGTGGTGGAAACCCCTGAGTTTAGAGCATTTCATTCGTTCTTCTACCTTTTTTCTTTCAGTACTACTGTCTCATTTCTGTCTTTATTGACGAGTTTCAATTTGTATTTACTTCCATTTTGCAGATGCAGGTTGTCATGTTTTTCACTTGTGTTATAAATTCAGATGTAATTGTTTAAAGTCAATGTGAGATTTCCTGTTGAAACTGTGGGGGCATAAATAAATTTGCATGTAAACTGAAGGATGTTGTTTACTTTGATACAAAATCATATCAATTGCAGCCTAACATGAAAATGTACTGGCATAGAATCCTGCTGTACATAAAGCAAGATTGATTTTATAGTGTTTCTATGTTGATTCAGTGTTAAATAAGTGATTTAATTAAAGTTGAAAAAAATATATAGATTTTATGGCCATCTTGATCTATTTTTCATCATTGAAATAACATTTCAGTGTGCAAACCTGATGAAAAAAAAATCTATGTTAAATTTCAACATTGATTCAATGATATTTTAGTTGATGCATTAACGTTGATTCAACGATGATTCAGTGTTGGTCTGCTATTTGGGCTGCGGCTATGCAGCCCCATACGCAACAAAATGTTATGCACTTTTTTTGTATTCTGACACCTTTCAGAACCAGCATTAACTTCTTGAGCAATTTGAGCTACAGTAGCTCGTCTGTTTGATCGGACAACAGGCCAGCCTTCATTCCCCACATGCATCAAGGAGCCTTGGCTGCCCATGACCCTGTCGCACCACTGTTCCTTCCTTGGACTGCTTTTGATAGATACTGACCACTGCAGACCGGGAACACCTCACAAGAGCTGCAGTTTTGGAGATGCTCTGTCCCAGTCGTCTAGCCATCACAACGCTTGCCCAATTTTCCTGCTTCTAAACACATCAACTTTGAGGACAAAATGTTCACTTGCGGTCGAATATATCCCACCCACTAATAGGTGCCTTAATGAAGAGATAAGTGTTATTCACTTCACCTGTCAGTGGTCATAATGTTATGCCTGATCGGTGTAGTTACCATAATTACATTGACAGTAAGCATGCTGTGAAATGTACTACAGCAACTTACTGGCTAATTGCTGCCAGCAAGTTACTGTACATTTCACAGTGTTCTTTTTACAATGTTCGGAAGGTCAGAGAGTGATGTCTTTTCCAGAAACCTATGGGGGAAAAAAACACCAGGAAAATTGTAGGCTCTTCTTACTTAGCTCTTTCTGCTTACGTTTCAATCTTCCATGGACAGGCTAAGAGCTTTAGCAAGTCATTGCCTAGCAACTCAGCTGAACGCCCTCTGTACCAAGGTCTGTGCTTTAAAAACTCATTTGTATTCTAAAAATAGACATTTTAGAAGAAACTGTGAACAGATCAGTATCTACTCACACAATGTTCTGCCATTACAATGTACCAAGGAATCAACATACCAACAATAGGTCTGTGTAACGATATGGATCCACTGGAGGCAAGCTTTAAGAACCCAAGTGCAGTTTATTTACAAAACAGAAAGTAAACAAAACAAAGACTTGAAACTCACCAACAGCGGTATTCACGAACAAAGCTAGACAAGGGAACATGGCAAACACGAGGACTTAAATACACATACTACTAATGACAAGACAAGGGACACCTGTGAACAATGAACCAATCAGAACACATGAAAAGGGAGCACATGGCAGGATCACATGACACAAACAAGGGAAGCACAAAGCAAACAGGAAACATGACTGATTAAACTCGAACAGAAGACATGAAACATGAACATGATCCAAAACCCAGACACTAGACATAACATATCCCCCACTATATGGGCAGTTCCTGACGCCCAACGAAACCAAAACATAACAAAGTCCAGGAGGGTGGTGGTGCAGGTAGTTCAGGGGACCATGGCGTTGCAGGCAGTTCAGGGGACCATGATGGTGCAGGAAGTTCAGGGGACCATGATGGTGCAGGAAGTTCAGGGGACCATGGCAGTGCAGGAAGTTCAGGGGACCATGGCGGTGCAGGCAGTTCAGAGGACCAGAGAGTCCATATATTGTGCTAGGCAAAAGTGTGTGTGTTAGTGCTGTAAAATCGATCAATTGTAACTAATCGCATCTATCACAAAAGTTTGTGTTTATGTTTGTGTGTGTGTGTTATATAACCAGAAACTTTTATGATATGAGATTTATCACAATTTATTGATTTGACAGCACTAATACACACACACACACACACACACACACACACACACACACACACACACACACACACACACACACACACACACACACACACACACACACACACACACACACACACACTCTATATATATATATATATATATATATATATATACAGTTAGGAAAATAAGTATTTGAACACCCTGCTATTTTGCAAGTTCTCCCACTTAGAAATCATGGAGGGGTCTGAAATTGTCATCGTAGGTGCATGTCCACTGTGAGAGACATAATATTTTTAAAAAAATCCAGAAATCACAATGTATGATTTTTTAACTATTTATTTGTATGATACAGCTGCAAATAAGTATTTGAACACCTGAGAAAATCAATGTTAATATTTGGTACAGTAGCCTTTGTTTGCAATTACAGAGGTCAAACGTTTCCTGTAGTTTTTCACCAGGTTTGCACACACTGCAGGAGGGATTTTGGCCCACTCCTCCACACAGATCTTCTCTAGATCAGTCAGGTTTCTGGCCTGTCGCTGATAAAAACGGAGTGTGAGCTCCCTCCAAAGATTCTCCATTGGGTTTAGGTCTGGAGACTGGCAAGGCCACGCAAGAACCTTGATATGCTTCTTACAGAGCCACTCCTTGGTTATTCTGACTGTGTGCTTCGGGTCATTGTCATGTTGGAAGACCCAGCCTCGACCCGTCTTCAATGCTCTAACTGAGGGAAGGAGGTTGTTCCCCAAAATCTTGCAATACATGGCCCTGGTCATCCTCTCCTTAATAGAGTGCAGTCGCCCTGTCCCATGTGCAGAAAAACACCCCCAAAGCATGATGCTACCACCCCCATGCTTCACAGTAGGGATGGTGTTCTTGGGATGGTACTCATCATTCTTCTTCCTCCAAACACGTTTAGTGGAATTATGACCAAAAAGTTCTATTTTGGTCTCATCTGACCACATGACTTTCTCCCATGACTCCTCTGGATCATTCAAATGGTCATTGGCAAACTTAAGACGGGCCTTGACATGTGCTGGTTTAAGCAGGGGAACCTTCCGTGCCATGCATGATTTCAAACCATGACGTCTTAGTGTATTACCGACAGTAACCTTGGAAATGGTGGTCCCAGCTCTTTTCAGGTCATTGAACAGCTCCTCCCGTGTAGTTCTGGGCTGATTTCTCACCTTTCTTAGGATCATTGAGACCCCACGAGGTGAGATCTTGCATGGAGCCCCAGTCCGAGGGAGATTGACAGTCATGTTTAGCTTCTTCCATTTTCTAATGATTGCTCCAACAGTGGACCTTTTTTCACCAAGCTGCTTGGCAATTTCCCCGAAGCCCTTTCCAGCCTTGTGGAGGTGTACAATTTTGTCTCTAGTGCTTTGGACAGCTCTTTGGTCTTGGCCATGTTAGTAGTTGTATTCTTACTGATTGTATGGGGTGGACAGGTGTCTTTATGCAGCTAACAACCTCAAACAGGTGCATCTAATTTAGGATAATAAATGGAGTGGAGGTGGACATTTTAAAGGCAGACTAACAGGTCTTTGAGGGTCAGAATTCTAGCTGATAGACAGGTGTTCAAATACTCATTTACAGCTGTATCATACAAATAAATAGTTAGAAAATCATATATTGTGATTTCTGGATTTTTTTAGATTATGTCTCTCACAGTGGACATGCACCTACGATGACAATTTCAGACCCCTCCATGATTTCTAAGTGGGAGAACTTGCAAAATAGCAGGGTGTTCAAATACTTATTTTCCTCACTGTATATGTATGTATGTATGTATGTATGTATGTATGTATGTATGTGTATGTATATATATATATATATATATATATATATATATATATATATATATATATATATATATATATATATATATATATATATATATATATAAACACCTGTTATATTTTGACACCCAAACTGAGCAAAACTATGAAATTTAGTGCAGCTACAGATATTTATATGACCAAAAAGTTGAAATTTTGATACATTTATGATGTAAATAGTGTGTACAGCAGACTACTTAAATACAATTCATATAAATATCAGTTGTCACTCTATCTCCTAATAATGCCTTAGTAAGATTTGAATGCTTAGGGGAAGCAAAACATATAATTCAATGCAACAATAAACGTTTCTCAAAGGCCTGATGTTGCTTCATTCCAGTAAGTGTTCGAATCTTGAAATATCACTAACAATATAAAAATTAATCGTACTTTTAGTGGGAGAACTTGCAAAATAGCAGGGTGTTCAAATACTTATTTTGCTCACTATATATATATATATATATATATATATATAAAAATAGTGATCAAGAATGCAGCATTGCTTTTTTTCTTTCAAAATCACTGAACTGACTGAATGTGGCTGATCTTATTGTGAATGATTAATTATTGGTATTCAAAATATGTATATTTTTTTAATTTTGTAACAAAACACTGTTGGCCTGTCTAATAGTGATTTATGTGAACCCCTTTAATGATTAAATATTCATATTTGCATCCAGCAGGCTGCAGTCAAATAAGGTCTGTTTCATGAACTGTAACTTCTTTTCTTTGTGTACTAGTTCTAATTTGCACTATATTACTTTTGAATTTCTCATTTTCTTTTAAATTATGCATTTCTCATTGTGGTTCCTATCTCAATACAAAAGAGAAACTAAAGTGTGGCAGGGCAACATTTTTGCCAGCGATGTGCAGTCAGTCATATTTAATTGAGCCCTGGAGGAAGTTGGACTATAAGAGCATTTCCATTTGCTTTTTTTTTTTTTTTTTTTTTTTTACATTTGCATAAAGTGTTAAAAGAATAATAATAACAATAGGGTAATAAAAAAAAAACTGGGTATAATTATTTTTTTAAACCAATTATTTCCAGAGAGATTTTGCAAATGATAGTTTACTATCTACAAATGCAACACTTTTGCGGTGCCTTTGAGGTTGGTTCATTTAGCTTTCTAAATGATAATCTTGGCTTCCTGTGAGACTCCAATAGATGCATAATCACCACCAGCAACACTGTCAAAGCAATGCATTGGTATTATGCGTGCTGAAATGTAGCCCTCTCCATGGGCTGTGCCATGCAAGGCTATTTGGAGAATAACAATAGCAGTCCATTTATCACTTGTCTTTTGTGACAGTACCTGCTCTCCCAGGTGATTCATTCCTTGGACCATTTTTTCCAGCCATCTCAACCATAACCAGAGGAGAAAGTGGCTGAGAATGATGAAATAGGTTGTGGGGCCTTCATATTTCTACAAACTTTGCAGTCGCTGTGCAATATTGGTAGTACAGCATGAAATGTCTTAAAATGGCACTCATGCCACTGTTTGCATGTTGAAAAATTATTTCTGTGTGCTTATCCACAACTACACCATGCAGTCCTCATACAGAGTTCTATAAAGGACAACGTGTATTTTAATTTTAATCATTGGCTCATGAATTTCAGATGCCTCAAGTATCTGTGTGGACATGTTTAATATCCAGCACAGTATATTAAGATATATTTTAATAGGTGTAGTTCACATTGGATTGTATAGGAATGCATGAGCAGATTTAATATTTTTACATTTCCGGGTTTTTCAGAAGGGGAATTTGTAAACTTCTATAGCGTTGAACAGGAGATGACAAATATAATAGCCAATAGCAAAAGAAAAATCCATGATAGAGTTTCCACGACTTTACAATTTTTGGGGGGGGGAAATATAGAGAGATTGATATCAAATTTGCCATCACTCCCTCTGTAATATACTGTAATATAACACAATATATAGCATTATAAATGTGTATTAAAAAAAATGAAAATATGAAAAATATTTAAAATAAATAAAATGAAAATCTTTACTAGATTTGGGATGATGATAACTTTAAAAATGCGTCATCACAGTCTGTGAAAAGTATGATTATTATATAATAAATTGTTATTATTATTTCAAATGAACTGTTCTTACATTTTTTATATTGATGTGGTTGAACTTCATAATTTCTTGTGTTGCATAACTGTTGTACTGTTTAAATATTGCTGAAGCTTATAAAGTTTGACAGATTCTATATGCAACTGGGGCATGTTGTCACAAAAGGTTGATGTGTGTTTTTTCGTACACTCTAAAAAAAAAAGGTTCTATATGGCACCAAAAATGCTTCTTGGCTCGTAATCATAGGAGAACCTTTTTTAGTGCTATATAGCACCAATTTTGGTGCTTCAGTGGTTCTTCAGCGGTTCTTCAGAGGTTCTTCTTTGACTAAGGTGCTATATAGCACAGCTACCTATACAGAACATGTTAAGATATGGTGCTATATAGCACCAAAAGTGGTTCCTCTATGATTACGACGAAGAACCATTTTTGGTGCCATATAGAACCTTTTTTTTTTAGAGTGTAGTTAGGCCTAGTTATGTCAGGAAATTACTTAATAAACATTTAGAAATATTAACCAGATTTTTTGCTTGACAACAGACACGTGTTGTTTGCATTAAAAATCTAATAAGGGATCTTGAAAGAAAAAAAATCTTTATTCTTAATTCTGTATTTTATAATTTTATACATTTCAATTTGTCCTCAGTAAACCAAGAGTTTACATGTGCCTAAAGCAAACCTATTTTCAAACACGAACACCAGCAAAAACAGAATAAAGTTTTATTTTTAGCTTCTGTTTTCAAAATCTCTTTTTTCAACTACTTTTGCATTACCTCACATCCAAAAGAGAAAAGAGCAGAGTGGACGAGAGGCAGGAGGCGGAGATCAACGGAACTGACGTCACTGGCATAATGTAAACTGTTGAGATGATCCATGGTAACAGACTCAGTGCAGCAACCGCTTGCACAGTCAGACACACGCACAGGATCCGACAGAAATGCCTCGAACCTGGATCGCACCTGCCCCGGCTCTTGCATCCTACAGTCGAGCGGCGGTCGGACTCGTATCAGACGCGCCGTCGGCCTTTTAAACGCGACGCACCTGCCAGGAATTCAAAACATTTAATGCATTCCTCCTATAAATCTACTGTCAATTCACAAGAAGCAAGGACACCAACGAAATGTGTGGTTAAACTGTCTCTCGTCTCAGCGCTTTCGCTTATTTCCAACAGACTATAATAGGAGCAGATGATTTTAATCCGGATCATAATAATGACTCCTGTGGATTAACGCCTTCATTGTCACTCTCTTTTTTTATTTTATTTTTTTAAATCGGGATCGAAGGATCATCTGCCTTTACCATTTGCCATTACAGTCTTTATATTACAGCCATAGTAATATAATATCGTGAAGATGGCGACTGGAGCGGGCTGGCAGCATTACTACAACCCCGCTGGCAGCGCTTCGACGGGGAAATATAACAGCACCTCCACTTCAACATCCACCAGCACGTCCTTCCCGTCCGGTTTAACCCTCGAATACACGCAGGACCTCCACCTGAAGATGAGCAAGAAGATAGCACAGCTGACCAAGGTAATTTTGTGCGCGTTTTGGGGATGCGTAATGCCATGTGTGCTGTTTGCAGGTTGAGCGATGCGCATGGGAAGTGCCGGAGACCCTCATTCAAATGACACCAGGCTGGCCTTCAGTCTGAATTAACCATAGCATGCGTAAATGGGGTCAAAATGACCAGATAGTGTGGAATATTTTATTAATAAAAACATTTAATTTCTCCATGATATTCCATGTATTTCTCAAAACTGTGGTCCCACCAAAATCATCATATATTTAAGTTATAGCCTAGTTATTAAAGGTTAAGAAAATATAACAAAAACATTGCGCCAATAGTATTTAATATCAATAATCATGGAATTCCTAATGATTAGCCTACTCATGTTGATTGTCAAATGAATGTTTTATGTTATAAAACTACCAGTGTTTATAAAAGGAACAATGTTTACGTAAAGATTTGTATCCTTAATGGTTTGAAATAAAATAAAATAACATTCAAACACTTGATAGGCCTGTTTAATGTACAGTACAGTCCCATTCAAGAGTTTGGACACCATTTCACATCATCCAAAAACACCTTTATAAGCTTTATACATGAATGCTTTTTTAAAATTAGTTTTAAAGAAATATATATATCGTTTCTATGAGCCGGACAGTGTAGGAAAAGCATCCAACAAGTGTGCAGCATACCTGTGAACTCATTAAAAACTGCTTAAAACGCATCCCAGGGTGCATCTCATGAGATTGGAAAGAGAAACCCGCCCCAGAGTGTGCCAGAGTGACTTGAAAAGATATCGATTTGTTAATATTTTTGGATAGCTCCCATTTCATAGGTTGGCTTTGAGGAATGGGATTGAAAGTATTAATAATAGTAATATTAATAATGAATGTGTGGGTGCGTCCAAATTTCTGACTGGTACTGGTCTCGTTACCTCAAAATGAAGCAGAGTCTTGTGAGAGATGTGCTCGTCCTGTCTGTAAGGTTCATTTCTACATAATCTGCAAAGCCTGCTAGGCACATTTGTACTTCTGACATAAGCACACATTAGTTATAGCGTGATATTATTTGTATTGTATACGTTCATGGAAACTGAAATATTTTGTACATATATGTTCTTTAACTTTTTACTTAAGCTGAATCCACTATGGCTCATTTTGACCCCCTTTATCCATTCATGTAGGGTTTTGGGGACCTGCATTCTTGGGTTAAAGCTTGATAATAACATAGCTGTTTTTAATTCAGTGCTTATAATTTCTCATCTGAAATAAAACACTAAAACATTGATCATCCTCCATCATCAGGTTGGTCACTGTTGAAATATTGAGTAAATTGAAAGATCTATAGCCTAAGCATATTTTCTCTGCTGGTGTAGTGAGACTCTATTTACAGTAATATTAGGGTTTGGCTTTTTTTTTGGTAGGGTTGGTGGCAGATCATCCTGATACGTTCCTTTACATTAACGTTTGTATGTTATATCTGTGGTTTAATCTGTGAATATTATCAACACCTGCTGCTATGTATGATCCTCTTAGCCCTGACTGAGATATGGGAATGGCATGTTTCCCAAGCCTGCTTCAGCTATTAATTTTCAGTTATTAGAGCCAGGGTTCCCAACAACCTGGAAATATCTGAGAGTTGAGTTTTGCAGCCCTGAAAAAGGTATTGCAATAGAGTGAATATGCATTTTTCTCTAAAATATCTCATCAGCTAGATATTGATGTGTAGATTTAAACTTGCTTGAGAGTCATAGTGATGTTCAATCCGTGAGCCTGTTTAAATCAAATATCTTCGCATACTCAAAAGCCGCTATTCAGCGGGAAGTTCATGACTTTTCTCATGAGCCAGTTGCTATTTTGAGTTGGTTCGTTTGTAATGAATGGTAAAACTGATTCACAGAATGGACAGAACTCATTCGTTCATTCATTAGCGAATGTGTTGAAATCTTTGTTAGTGGAATAACTGCTTCTTTATATGTGTTTGCTTGCCTTGGGAGATTGAAGATTGAATAAATATATTGTTTTCCTGTATACAAAGCCTCTAATCTGTTAAAGGTTGTCGATTTTTATTTTGTCTTGTGATGTAGCCTACTTGTAAAAAGCAAGGATCTGGCAGTCCTTGATCTGTGGTTGTTGCCTAACCGTTAGTGAAGAAACTGGATCAGGAATACAAAGTGAGCAATGAAATACATATTCTTATTGAACCTGTGCACAACCATTCATATTCCATAATTCATAAAATGATTTAACTCAGTCACAGCCTCCAGCAGATCTGTTGGTTTATGATTGCTGTTCTTGCGCATGCACAGTGAAGTGCATTCGTCCTTAGGGAGCTTGGGCTGCGTCTCATAAATGAGAATACAATGCTTTGGCTGAGTATTGATGTACCTGTCAGACTATCATTAAACTTGGACACCTGGGTCATTGCTTTTAAAGGATATGCAAAGCACGAGGAATTGAGGTGTCATCAAAAAAGTGTGCAGAGGGTTTTGTATTTTATGATATTTGCTAAATGTTTGCGTTCCCCCAAGGAACTTTGCCTTCGCTTGCAAATGTTTGCGTTTCTGTTTGCGGTCCCCCAAGAAACTTTGCGTTCACTTGCAAAATGTTTGCATTTCTGTTTTCGGTCCCTCAAGAAACTTTGTGTTCGCTCGCAAAATGTTTGCATTTCTGTTTTCGGTCCCTCAAGAAACTTTGTGTTCACTCGCAAAATGTTTGCGTTTCTGTTTTCGGTCCCTCAAGAAACTTTGTGTTCGCTCGCAAAATGTTTGTGTTTCTGTTTTCGGTCCCTCAAGAAACTTTGTGTTCACTCGCAAAATGTTTGCGTTTCTGTTTTCGGTCCCTCAAGAAACTTTGTGTTCACTCGCAAAATGTTTGCGTTTCTGTTTGCGGTCCCCCAAGAAACTTTGCGTTCACTTGCAAAATGTTTGCATTTCTGTTTTCAGTCCCTCAAGAAACTTTGTGTTCACTTGCAAAATGTTTGCATTTCTGTTTTCGGTCCCTCAAGAAACTTTGTGTTCGCTCGCAAAATGTTTGCATTTCTGTTTTCGGTCCCTCAAGAAACTTTGTGTTCGCTCGCAAAATGTTTGCATTTCTGTTTTCGGTCCCTCAAGAAACTTTGTGTTCGCTCGCAAAATGTTTGCATTTCTGTTTTCGGTCCCTCAAGAAACTTTGTGTTCACTCGCAAAATGTTTGCGTTTCTGTTTTCGGTCCCTCAAGAAACTTTGTGTTCACTCGCAAAATGTTTGCGGTCCCTCAAGAAACTTTGTGTTCACTTCCAAAATATTTGCGCTCCCCCTAGGAACTTAGCTTTTGCTCTCAAAAAGTTTGTGTTCCAAGAGAATCTTTGCGTTCACTTGCAAAATGTTTGCGTTCTCCCAAGAAACTTTGTGTTCGCTCTCAAAATGTTTGCACTTCTGTTTGCGATCCCCGAAGAAACTTTTCGTTCACTTGCGAAATGTTTGCATTCCCCCGAGAAATCTAAATGTTTGCGTTTCTGTTTGCGATCCCCCAAGAAACTTTGCGTTCTCTTGCAAAATGTTTGCATTTCTGTTTGCGGTCCCTCAAGAAACTTTGTGTTCGCTCGCAAAATGTTTGTGTTTCTGTTTGCAGTCCCTCAAGAAACTTTGTGTTCACTTGCAAAATATTTGCGCTCCCCCAAGGAACTTAGCTTTTGCTCTCAAAAAGTTTGTGTTCCCAGAGAATCTTTGCGTTCGCTTGCAAAATTTTTGCATTCTCCCAAGAAACTTTGTGTTCGCTGCGTTAACCAATCAGGAGCCTGCTCGCTGCGGACACGTGGTAAAGTGAGAAACCCTGCATCATTTAAAAATACTACTATTGTGTCACAAAATTAGGTTTTAAGACTTTTTCAGGAGAGAATGTAGTTGTTTAAAGCTCAAATCTGTGGTTAATTTATAAAGAGAGCGCCTATTTAAAAAAAATAGTCTTGAGTTTTTGGAGTTGTGAGATCCAGGCGATCACCGGGCACTCAGCGCTCATTAACCCCAGCGAGAGCAACCTTTCCTCGGCTAGTCCTTCTGATGTCTGCCGCTGGCTCTGATGTCCTGTAGTGGTTTGTCTTGTGTGGATCTATCGGGCAATCTTTGCTCTCATGAATCTATCATTTGTTGTCTGCCAAATCGTTTTGACTGAGGGCAAAGAAGTTTCATAACTTTATTTTTAAGGATATTTAAATATACATGCAGTGAAGATAATGTCGGAGTTGCCTGGACCACATTTGTGTGGCTATTAATGCTTAATATATATTTTTAATGAAAATGAAAAGAGGCAGAGTGGTGTTTTAAGACACCATATTTCTCCTGGAGTGCCTTGAACGTGAGTCTATTTGGTTTTAAAGGCTCAATTTACACGCGCGTCCAATTCGCTGTAGACGCACGAATGGATTCAAAAGCGTCCAACTTGACGCGGTAGACGCGATGATTTTGACACTCTATTCGCGTTTGGTGTGAACGCAGCATTAGAAACGTTGTGTTCGCTTGGAAAATGTATGTGTTCCCTCAAGAAACTTTGCACTCGCTCGCAAAATGTATGTTCCCATGAGAAACTGTGCATTCGCTCAAAATGTTTGCATTTCTGCTTGTGTTCCCCTGAGAAATATTGCGTTCGCTATCAAAAATGTTGCGTTTCTCCAAGAAACTTTATGTTCGCTCGCAAAATGTTTGCATTCTTCCGAGAAACTTTGCGTTCACTATCAAAATGGTTGCATTTAATAGTAAACTATTCCTGATTGCTACAAAACTTTGCTTAGTTTGCATTATTATTTTAGTGGATATATAAATCTTTTTGTGTGATTTTGGAATAACGGCAAATGTCTTGCTGAAGTTTTATGCAGTTGGTTTGAGCAGAGCCGTAATGAGATCCCAAGATTCTGACTGCACAGTGTTTTAAGAGAAACTTTTTCATTTTTATGTTTTGAAAATGTTATGCCTTTCACAGTTAAGTGCATTGTTAGTGTATTAGTGCTTTGTCAGTCCCTTCTTCATGTGGCGCTCATGTTGAACTTCAAATTTCAATCAATTTGATACCGGTCTTGCATTTTATTGCCTCTGTCTCTGCTTGTGGTTTAACTTGGCATCCACACCTCAGTCTCCAGATGGGCTCTGTCTGGGTCTCACAGCCTCCTGATGGCTATCAATAAACTCCAGAAGCATCACATTGCAATTCAGTTACCTCCCACAGGTCATTTGTGCAAAAACATTTGATGCTTCTCAGACAAATGCTGACCTTCTGAGCTTTTTATATCTAATTATCATCTTTACTGAGCAGTTGAAGCAATCTATGTCAGTCTTTCTTACTGGCTGTTCAATCTTTTTGTTCTACACTTTAGGAGATTGTAAATTGCCTACTGGTCATTTAACAAAAGTTGGCATTTTTGTCATACTTTAAAATTTGATTTTAATGGTCAATAAAAAAATAGAGGTGTGTAATTAATGTTTTTTTTTTTTTTTTACAAAACTGTATATTAAACTCTTTATTTTAGGTACACTTTGGTACACCTGGACACAAGTAGTTACCGTGGTAACGAACAACAATACCTTAACGTGCTAACTTATGTGGACTAACTTTTATTTGAGGAAATATGTTTATAATATAAGCTATTAGGTTTGAATTATTGGTCCTGCGCTATCTATTGACTCAGTTGATTTGAATATGTCTATAATGGCTAACGTACGTGCTTAAGTAAACGCTCAAGTTTAATACAATGATCATAATGCAGGGCAAGCATTTGCATGTATGTGATCTTTTTTTAGCGGTTGTGTGCTCTGCTGTGGGGTTCCCTTTCAACGGAACACGTGCTGTGTCATGCGCTGCGGGAACGCCTCTGCGTCAACGCCTCATAGGCGGGTGACGTCATTTACATTTATGCATTTGGCAGACGCTTTTATCCAAAGCGACTTACAGTGCCCTTATTACAGGGACAATCCCCCTGGAGCAACATGGAGTAAAGTGCCTTGCTCAAGGACACACTGGTGGTGACCGCTGGGATCGAACCAGCAACCTTCTGCGTATCAGTTCCATGGTTTAACCCACTGGACCACCATCTCACGTCATCGACCAGGAAACTATAAAGCACCCCTTAACCAAACAGTGTCAGCTTCTGTGTCTTCACAAGCGCTCTATGTGAAATCGTTTGTCCAAAGTGAAAATACAAGTGTGTGTGTCTCTCTATATAAAGATAATGGCGAATCCACAATTCAGACAGTGTGTTACTTCCTGCCCTCATTTCATCACGGGTGGGGATACACATCTGCTCTGTGTGATGTGTTTGGGACCGGAGCATGCACAGTCAGCTCTCGAGGGAGCTGGCTGCGAGCATTGTGAGAAACTCCCTATGAAATCTCTCCTGTCCCACCGAGCGCTCTTCGAGGAGGGCGCTTCGGCTCGCGTTCCCCAGGGTGCAGGTCCCGCTGCTGCCGAGGCACTGCGAAGGCTTACGTCCTGGGGTTCGCAGACGGATCTAACGGCGGGGTTAGATCTCTGCCCTTACCCGCTAGATCCGACGCTTCAGTTGCCGAGTTAGAAGCACGCTCTGCGGTTTCTTCTGCTCGCGCTGAAGCGCAGGTGCAGCAGCATTCCAGTTCTGAGGAATTGGATGTTGTGAGCCTGGATTATTTAGATGAGGTTTCGCCGCCTCATTCACACGCTCAAGAGGAGCTTTTGGAGGTTGTGACTCGCGCTGTTGCCAGGTTGCAGATCGATTGGCCAGCCGAGACGCATGAAGCCCGTCAGCCCAGTAAATTAGACGAGCGCTTCCTTCCATCCAGATCGCAACCTCCAAAGCGGGGCTTGCCGTTTTTTCCCGATCTCCACACGGAGGTGTCGAGATCGTGGATTAAACCAGCATCATTTCGGCCAATCAACCCCACTACAGCTGCATATTCGAACATTGTGGGGTTGAAACAGCATGGCTATGCGGCGATGCCGTGGGTGGAAGAGACGCTCGCAAGTTATCTCTCCCCCGAGTCTGCATCGTCGCTGAAAGCCCCGCAGCTGCCCACTAAGCCGGTTAGAACAACTTCAGCTTTAGTGGGTAGGGCATACTCGGCAGCAGGTCAGACGGCCGCGTGTTTACACACTATGGCGGTACTTCAAGCTTATCAAGCCGACCTGCTGAAGGATATTGATGATGAGTGTGAAGAAGTGGGGAGGGAAACGATAGCCGAGATTAGGAGAGATGCTGATTTGTCTCTTCGGGCCACCAAGGAGCCGGCCAAATCCATCGGCCGTTCTATGGCAGCCCTGGTGGCCACGGAGAGACACTTATGGCTGAACTTATCTGACATCAAAGATAGGGATAAGAAGTTCTTATTAGACTCTCCTGTCTCCCCTGCTGGCCTCTTCGGCGACTCAGTCAACACAGTCGTCAAGACACCAAGAGGCAAAAAAGCAGGCAGCTGCATTTCAAAAGTTCTTCCCTAGAAAATCTCATGTCTCTGGGGCTGCTGGGCGGGTTCAGCCCCAGCCGAGTGTGTCCTCCTCGTACAGAGCATAACAGAGAGAGTGTGTTGCTACCAGCGCTCCCCCACAGAGAGACTGGGGGCCGGGACAGCGCTCTCAGCCAAGATCTTCCCAAGGTAGAGCAGATCTGAGAACTGTTATTATCTCCAGGAAGGCCTCGGCGAAGAAGTCCTGACGCCAAAGGTACCTGTCTCCTCTCGGTGTCATCAGGGAGAGGCTATAGAAAGGGTTCCTCCCCACAGCAGAGAGTCTGGGTTTTACAGCCAGTACTTCATAGTTCATAGTCTTCAAAGACGCATACTTCCATGTCTCCATCCGTCCTCAACACAGGAAATTCCTCAGGTTTGCTTTCAGGGGCGAGGCATTCCAATATCAGGTTCTTCCATTCGGCCTAGCATTATCACCCCGCACCTTCACAAAGTGCATGGATGCAGCTTTGGCTCCGCTGAGACTCCAGGGCATCCGCGTTCTCAATTATATAGATGACTGGCTGATTCTAGCAGAGTCGGAACATCTAGCGGCTCAGCATCGAGATGCTGTGCTCGCTCGTATGAAGGCATTGGGGTTGAGGTTAAACGCAAAGAAAAGTGTGCTATCTCCACAGCAGAGTACCACTTTTCTCGGCGTGGTTTGGGACACGAACACCATAAGGGTGTGCCTTGCACCCGCCAGGGTGAAATCGATCCTAGACTCTGTGACCAGGATAAAGCTAGGCCAGTCACTCACTGTGAAGCAGTTCCAGAGACTGCTGGGTTTGATGGCAGCAGCGTCCAACGTGTTACCGTTTGGCCTGCTGTACATGAGACCCCTACAGTGGTGGCTCAAGACCAAGGGATTCTCCCCGAGGGGAAATCCGTTTCGCATGATCAAGGTCACGCGGCGATGCCTACGTGCCTTAGTCATGTGGAAGGATCCTTGGTTCTTTTCCCGGGGTCCGCTGCTGGGAGCTCCTTGTCGTCGCTTAACGCTAACGACGGATACATCTCTCACCGGCTGGGGGGCGACCATGAGTGGTCGTAAACCAGCTGGAGCTGATGGCCGTGTTCCTGGCACTCAGGCACTTTCTCCTGGACCTGAGGGGCCATCATGTGTTGGTTCGCACGGACAACACATCGGTGGTCTCTTATATAAATCGCCAGGGGGGTCTACGCTCACGCCGGCTATGGAAGCTGGCACATCGAGTTCTAGTTTGGGCTCAGGTCAAATTGCTATCGGTCCGAGCAGTGTACATCCCGGGGTACTTGAACATGACGGCAGACTCCCTGTCGAGGCAGGGAGTGGTGCCGGGGAATTGGAGACTCCACCCCGAGGGGGTGGAGCTCCTATGGAGTCGCTTTGGTCAGGCTCGGGTGGATCTGTTTGCGTCTCAAGAGACAATGCACTGTCCCCTATTTTATTCCCTCACACATCCAGCCCCTCTGGGGTTGGATGCCATGGTGCAGACGTGGCCGAGGCTGCGTCTGTACGCCTTTCCCCCTCTGGCGTTGCTACCAGGAGTGCTAGAGAGAGTACGCTGGGACGGGGTCTGTCTGTTACTAATAGCACCGTTCTGGCCGGGCCGAGTATGGCTATCGGACATTGTGTCTCTTCTCAAGGGTCCCCCGTGGGAGATTCCGATCAGGAGGGACCTTCTCTCCCAGGCGTCGGGGTCAATTCTGCACCCGAGGCCGGAGTTATGGAAGCTGTGGGCTTGGCCCCTGAGGGGGATCAGTTCGCAGACTCAGGTCTCTCTGCCGGGGTAGTTGAGACCATGTTGCACTCCAGAGCTCCTTCTACGAGGAGGCTGTATGCCCTTAAATGGAGAGTCTGCGTCGCATGGTGTTCCAAACATTCTCTGAATCCAGTCAACTGCCAAGTCAACTCAGTGCTGGATTTGCTGCAAGAAAAGTTCTCTTCGGTTTTATCCCCTTCCACCTTGAAGGTATATGTGACGGCAATATCGGCCTATCACGTTCATCTAGATGGTGCATCGGTGGGGAGACACCCATGGGTTACTCGCTTCCTTCATGGTACTCTGAGGTTAAAGCCTGCGGCACGGTCGAGGGTGCCGACCTGGGATCTGGCCGTGGTGCTAGAAGGTCTAGCTTTGGCCACCTTTGAGCCTATCGAGGAGGTGCCAGAGAAATATCTCACACTAAAAACTGTATTTCTCTTGGCTATTTCTTCTCTAAAAAGAGTGGGGGATTTGCAAGCATTGTCTGTTGCCCCCTCCTGTCTTGAGTTTGCACCAGGTATGGTGAAAGCATTCTTATTTCCAAAAAAAGGATATGTCCCCAAAGTTCCCATGAACGTGGCAGGTCCTATAATGCTGCAGGCCTTCTCTCCGCCTCCCTTTCAGAATTCAGACCAGGAGAAATTAAATATATGAGCAATTGTTCATCTGTTTCGGTTCTCCAAATAAGGGGAAACCCGCATCTAAGCAGACGCTAAGCAAGTGGATAGTCGAGGCTATTTCACTCGCATATGAGTCGGCCGGCCAACCTTCACCACTAAAGGTCCGAGCCCACTCTATTCGGAGTATGGCTGCCTCTTTGGCTCTTCTGTCAGGAGTCTCCCTGCAGGAGGTATGTGATGCGGCAGGGTGGTCCTCTCCGCACACTTTTGTGAGGTTTTACAACCTAGATGTAGCCTCTACTCCAGGTTCTCGGGTGCTTGTAGCTTAATGTGTAATAGGACTTCACATTTACAGGCACTTGAGAGTTATGGCGGCGTGGGTATTGAGTTCCCGCAGCGCTTGACGCAGCGCGAGTTCCCTTGAAAGGGAACGTCTCAGGTTACGTATGTAACCATGGTTCCCTGAGAGGGAACGAGACGCTGCATCGCTTTGCCATACTCCCGGCATGCCCGTGACTGACTTGTTCGACTTTTTCAGAAGCTGACTCTGTTTGGTTCAGGGGTGCTTTATAGTTTCCTGGTCGATGACGTCACCCGCCTATGACGTCCCGTCACGCCATTGGACTGATTTTACGAGTGCTTCATGACGCGTTCACGCAGAGGCGTTCCCGCAGCGCTTGACGCAGCGTCTCGTTCCCTCTCAGGGAACCATGGTTACATATGTAACCTGAGACGGTGTTGCAACGTCTGGGTGATGTCTCATCAAATGGTTCCGCAGATTTGTAGCATTTCACCTCAGCATTACAAACGTCGACAACGCACCGGAAGCCGCCATTTAAGCACTAAGAAATCGATTCGTGGCCTTTTAAGAATCAATTTTGAATCGACCACATTTTAAAAAACGATAGACCCTTTTCACATTTTGGAGACAGGGTTTCTCAGAGCGGAAGTCGTCATAGTTGGGTTAAATATTATAGCTGTGAATGAGAGAATGCATTAAAAAAATGTTTTTGTGTGCCGATTTGCTCAAATAGCAAAAGAAAAACGCCATATATATGACAAACCTTTTTTGTTCCGTACAACATTTTGTAATTTCATAAAAAAAAATATATATATTTATATATATATAATATGTTGTACGGTACAAAAATGGTTAAAACGGTTCAATCTGTGAAAAGGGTCTATTAATCAAAATATTTATTACTTTGCCCAGCCCTAGTTTGCAAATCACTCAACTGTATGTATCATGTATGAAGGCCAATTCACACGGCCAACAAACAACTTGGCCACTGGATTTAGAATTTTATGAAAAATAACTGTCATGTTCACACTGCCCCACCAGACACAGACAAACGCTGAACATGTTCAGTCGGGTGAAAAGCCTGACCAACGGCAACAGACACAGACAGGGGTAACACACTGATCCTACAAAACCCAATGAATGTGTTTGTTGGCGTTTGTCTGTGCGGTGTGAATTGGTCTTTGGATGAAATTTTCCTCAAACTACTGTTATAATTCCATAGCAACTATACAACTGTCAAACCAGTACCATTTTCTAATGAAACTAGTTGTGAAAAATGTTGCCCTAAGTGAGGATTTTTAATCAAGCTGCTATGCAGAATCTTAGAGAATTTTCTGTGTTATTAGAGTATAATGCAGCCATTGAAATTCAATAAATCTAATAAGAAATGCATAAAACAGCTATGATTTGCCAGTTGAGACAAAAGTAGTACAAGCAAGGCTTTATCCTCTGCATATATCAAAACCATTACTAAGATGTAGTCTTGTATGTTATGTAACATAATTGCATTATATTCACACTGAAGCTTATGCAAGATTGAATGCCACATTGCAGTCTAAAGTATGACTGAGTTGCCATAGGGGTGCATAAATAGGTCATTCTCTTTTAATTCACCAAGTGTTTCTGTTTTGGTTTCCTATAATGTTGTATTTCACCTTGTGTTGAGAGATAATGTTCCTTACTCTTAAACTTTAGTTCCTTAACAGCATAAGTCTTTGATTGTTGGGGGTCATAGCGGCAAGTGCGTCCGTTCCATGTGGCCTGACATGTGAAGTCATATGTAACCTCTGTGTTTGAATCATGGCGTGAGAGGAGGATGTGCGTGTGTCATAATCCAGGGGTTAATATGATTCTTGCGCAGGCCGCCTGCCGTACGGCAGATGGTTGAAGCCCAGGGCACAGGGGCTTACAGTGCAATAGGGAATGTAAGGACTATAACAATGTTTCCTTAAGGGAACAGCTTGCTTACTCTGATAACACAGAGAAATGACAAAACACGCTTACAGTAGCTTATAAAAGCACTAAGCAGCCATGTTGTGAATTGTAATTTTATTACTATGTTAGGGCCGTTCACACAGTATGCACTTTTACATTCGACTGTGCTACTTTTCCATAGGTTTTTAATGTAAACACATGCTAGATGGATGTATTTAACCGTTGCGCTCGCGTCTTGCGTCTTTTGCAGCGTCTCACACATATGACATGGCATTCTAAAAATGTGGCACTCAAGTTAAAAGAAGTTCACCAATTAAAAAAACACACTTTTTTCGTTGCATCTCACATTTTTAATTGCAAAAACGCATTCTGTGTAACCAGCCCTTAATTTCTTATGTCACTATAAGGTAGAAAATCAATACTTTTTGAATGCATATTTTATTAGTTAGTCAGCATGAAGCATACATAATTACTACCTCCATTGCAAAATTTAGACAAAAAATAGGTAACGCTTTAGATTACAGCCGGGAAAGTACTGCGTAAGTAAAACTAATATACAGCATAACTCTCAGTAATTATAGTGTAACTATAAAGTATGTATGTGTAGGTGTAATGGAACAATATGTAATATTTGGGGGATAAAGGGGTAACTATCCATATCCATGTACCCATATTGTTCCCTTATATCTACACATACGTACTTTATAGTTACACTATAATTACCGAAAGTTGCGCTGTAAATTCATATTATTTATGCAGTACTTTCCGGGCTGTAATCTAAAGCGTTACCAAAAAATAATATCCATATCCACATCTATGTGCTTTTTAAACTTGATTTATTGTATCTATTGTGTTTGAGGAAATTGTACATGGAATGACCATTTAACACACCAATTTGCTTATTCTGCCTAAAAAGAAACCCCGTTATTTTGCTCAGAATCCCATTTCCTGAAAGTGTAACCTTTGAATATAGAATATCATTCTTCTAGTAGCTCGTTATATCCAATTTGAGCAGGAAATGAAGTCAAATGAGCCAACTATAATTCAGCAAATATTAACCTTCAATGCAGAACACTTTCTTTGAATTCCACAGTGTCTGGTCTTACCTCATTAATACAAGCATTCACCTTATGGACACAATTAATTGAAAACTGTCATGTTGTAAAAATGTGAATATGTCAGAATCAGATTGTACAGGATGGTTTGTTTGTAATGTAATCTGTCCGTCCGTCCGTCCGTCCATCCATCCATCCAGGTTTTAGTGGGACATAGACACAATTATTTATATATATATATATATATATATATATATATATATATATATATATATATATATATATATATATATATATATATATATATATATACTGTAACTGTACAAGCTGTATATGATATCCCCTAAACCTACCCACCATAGGAAACTTTCTGCATTTTTGATTTTCAAAAATCATTAATTAGTAAGATTTATAAGCTGTTTTCCTCATGGGGACCAAAATGTCCTCACAAGGTCCAGGAATTTTGATTATTTCCATCTTTGTGGGGACATTTTGTCCAACTGAATGTACATATAAAATGAGTACCTTGTGAAACTATAATTACATTATAATCATATAATGTGTGTATATGTATATGTATATATATATATATATATATATATATATATATATATATATATATATATATAGTATTTAAGGTTATTTTATTTATATTCTAATTATATTAATTTTGCTGCCATTGAATTAGAATATTTTACTATTCAAAGCTATATATATATATATATATATATTCTGTAACGTACTGCTCCGAGACAGAGGTTGAGAATCCAAATGCAGCTTTTAATAAAAGGGTAATCCACAATCGTAGTCAAAAGTACAGGCAAAAAGGTCATACACGGGAAAGCAGTCCAAACAGGCAAACAAGGCAGGAGTGACAGGCAAAAGGGTAATCCGGGAGACAGGCAAGAAATCCAAAAACCGACAGACATGAAACCAGGGAAACGCTCAGAATTGCAGTGAATAACAAAACAAGACTTGGCCATGACTGACAGAATGAACAGGCTTATATAGGGTGAGCTAACTAGGAAATGAGGTGCAGGTGGATGTAATCAATGGGTGTTGAAGAGTCCGGGCAAAGGATTATGGGTGATGTAGTCCTAGATGGAGTGACAGTCTGGAGTGGAGTGCCCTCAGGTGGTTCACATGGGCACTCACACAGGACGAATTGTGACATATATATATATATATATATATATATATATATATATATATATATATATATATATATATATATATATATATATATATATATATATATATATATATATATATATATATATATATATATAGCTTTGAATAGTAAAATATTCTAATTCAATGGCAGCAAAATTAATATAATTAGAATATAAATAAAATAACCTTAAATACTATATATAAATATATATATATATATATATATATATATATATATATATATATATATATATATATATATATATATATATATATATATATATATATATATATATATATATATTATAGAGTTTATATTTAAATTGATATGGATAATCTGTTATTATTAAGACGGTGCTTTAGTTGGATATGTTTAATATTAAACAAAGCATCTGTTGTGTCATTAGAATAACTAGAGATGATTTGTGAGTATTAGACACCGTCAAATACATAGGTACAGTTTGGAAATGTGTTTCACACTCATTTGATGAGAACTCAGACCCATCATGTGGTCACAGCGCAGGTCAGAACACACAGAACATTAAAGTCATGTTCACTCACGTGTGATAAGACAATTTTCTCTCTCACACACTTCCATTCATGTCGGTCGATATAATCATTGGAGATAATCCACTAAAAGCATGGATCTTTTAACCCGCATATGCAGCATTCAGCAACCTCATTGCAATATTAAAATGCCTGTTTCATGCAAGCATGAAAATGCTTGTTTTCATGTGGTAATATAAATGGCAGCTCTGATCGACTTAAAAAGGCAATATTATTAGTGTTTTTGCATCAACTGATGTTGATCCTTTAAGTCCTGTAAGTTGCGAGGTGGGGCCTCCATGGATCGGACTTGTTTGTTCAGCACATCCCACAGATGCTCGATTGGATTGAGATCTGGGGAATTTGGAGGCCAACACCTCAAACTCGTTGTGCTCCTCATACCATTCCTGAACCATTTTTGCTTTGTGGCAGGGCGCATTATCCTGCTGAAAGAGGACACAGCCACCAGGGAATACTTTTTCCATGAAAGGAAGTATATGGTCTGCAACAATGCTTAGGTAGGTGGTACGTGTCAAATTTACATCCACATGGATGGCAGGACCCAAATGTTCCCAGCAGAACATTGCCTAAAGCATCACACTGCCTCCGCCGGCTTGCCTTCTTCCCATAGTGCATCCTGGTGCCATGTGTTCCCCAGGTAAGCGACGCACACACACCGGCCATCCACGTAATGTAAAAGAAAACGTGATTCATCAGACCAGGCCACCTTCTTCCATTGCTCTGTGGTCCAGTTCTGAGGCTCACTGTTCGTGCTTTTGGCGATTGACAGGGGTCAGCATGAGCATTCTGACTGGTCTGCGGCTATGCAGCCCCATACGCAACAAACTGCGATGCACTGTGTATTCTGACACCTTTCTATCAGAACCAGCATTGACTTCTTGAGCAATCTGAACTACAGTAGCTCGTCTGTTTGATTGTACCACACAGCCTTCGCTTACCACATGCATCAATGAGCCTTGGCCGCCCATGACCCTGTCGCACCACTGTTCCTTTCTTGGACCACTTTTGATAGATACTGACCACTGCAGACTGGCAACATCCCACAAGAGCTGCAGTTTTGAAGATGCTCTGACTCAGTCATCTAGCGATCACAATATGGCCCTTTTTTTCCCTGCTTTAGGACAAAATGTTCACTTGCTGCCCAATATATCCCACCCACTGACAGGTGCCATGATTAATATATATATATATTTACTTTTACTATTTACTTTTGTTTTGCAGAAAACAAAATAGCAGCTGCATTTGCCAAAATGCGGCATAAAAAATCTTTATCTTAAAGGGTTAGTTCACCCAAAAATGAAAATGATGTCATTAATTACTCACCCTCATGTCGTTCGACACCCGTAAGACCTCCGTTCATCTTCGGAACACAAATGAAGATATTTTTGTTGAAAGCTGAGGCTGAGAAAGGCCTCAGATAGGCCTCCATAGGGATTCAGTACTTTTGCACTCACAAGACCCATAAAAGGCACTAAAAACGTCGTTACAAAGTCCATCTCACTACAGTGGCGCAACAATAATTGTACAAAGTGACGACTAGTTTTTGTGCGCAAAAAAAAAAAATCAAAATAACGACTTTATTCAACACAAACTTTGGCATCTGCCGTGGACTCACGAAGCACCATGACGCATGCGCGAGAAAATGACGCAGATCCGGCGTTCGGACACATAACCCAGAAGCGAGGAGGAGATTTGTTTACAAGCAGAGGAAGACGCGCCGTATCTAAGCTGTTGAATTCTACATTGATCGTGCTTTAGGTCTCGGCGTAGTGCTCAAAATGGAACTAAAGTGCACATTTCATGGATTCCCGAACGCCGGCGCTACGTAATATTCTCGCGCATGCGTCATGGAGTTCACAGGAGAGGCCAAAGTTTGTGTTGAATAAAGTCGTTATTTTGATTTTTTTTGCGCACAAAAACTAGTCGTCACTTTGTACAATTATTGTAGAGCCACTGTAGTGAGATGGACTTTGTAATGACGTTTTTAGTGCCTTTTATGGGTCTTGAGTGCAAAAGTACCGAATCCCTATGGAGGCTTATCTGAGGCCTTTCTCAGCCTCAGCTTTCAACAAAAATATCTTCATTTGTGTTCCGAAGATGAACGGAGGTCTTACGGGTGTCCAACGACATGAGGGTGAGTAATTAATGACATAATTTTCATTTTTGGGTGAACTAACCCTTTAAGTGACAATCTTTAAAGTTTTACAGGATGCCTGTAATTACAACTCATAACTATAATATTTAATTAAGTGATATAATGTTAATATACCTAATTTAACCACCAAAATGTGCCTTTGTACCGATAACCACCACAATACAGGTGGCACAATGATGAATCAGATTCCATCACAATCAGCCTGTTCATAAAACATGGCCAATATTCATATATAGACAGTGCACATGGTCATACACACAAAGACCAAACACCATTAGGGTAACGTGTGAATAAATAATTCAATAAAAATGACTAAACTAAATAACATAAAATGTAACACAAAACAGAATCATTTAAATTACTGATAGCAACAAAGCCAGGGGGAAGTGTTTGGAAGAAATGTTTGTTCTCTTTTGCTTTATTTATTAATTTCTTTGTTTAATTTCTTTGTCCATATGCAGATAAAAAACATTTTGCATGTTTGTCTGTTTAATTGATTGTGTATCAAATGGACCTAATGCATGCACATACACAGATACACCACTGACTATTCATTTAAACAGGTATTCAGTACATTTAGATGTGGCATTGTTCCATTTGTACAACATAAAAAAAGGCATTACTTGTATAACATAAAAAAGGCATTAGTGTGGGCAGCAAGATGAGATAAAAAAAATCTATATTCCTGCCAGAGAAATAGACTCTCTGGGTTTTATTTCTTTGACTCTGTGTATGCATTACTGTACCAGGTCAGTGCTGACACGAGAGGAAGGGTATGCTCCCTAAAGCCCTGCTCTGTTGGGACCCTGCAGTCTTCCTGCCCATCCCCTTCTGTCATCACCTCATTGGGATAAAAAAAGTCACAGAAAACAGCCGAGGAGGGCGGGGAAAACTGGAGATAAAAGAATGCTTTAATCTTTTCACTCCTGGCAGCAAATTTGTTTTGAGTTCTTTATACAAAAAAGAAAAGAAATGTCTTGTTGTGCAGAGTTTTGTTGAGAGTTCTGTGCGGGTTTTCTCACCTCAGTTGGAGCACCGACTGATCGGCAAGGCTCGGTGGACTGCAGACTTCACTTTTCATTCATCTGAGCTGTCTGGCAGGTTTCCTCTCTTTCTTTTTTACACATAGACTTATCTTCCCCTGTGCTTATAGCAAGTGTTTAGCAGTGGTAGAAAGAAATTTCCCTGCTATAGGATGTGAGGGAACCAATTTATCTTATACTTTCACATCAGAAGGTGCTAATAATTGTTGACTTCAAGACCTCACACTTTCAGATCATTAACCGCCTCTCTCTTGTGCTGTCTTTTTAACAATAGTCACACACACTAATGATCAGTTTGTGTTTGGTAAAAACAGTTTTGCTCGGTTGAAATGCATCCCCCCCACCACCTGTCATCGACAGCCAGGGACCCCGAGAATGACCACTTTTCTCCCATTTAGTGACACCATGTACTGTGGTATGCAAGAGTATGATTAGTCCAAACAGAGGTCGCGTTAGACTTCCGCATTGTCCGTCATAATATATTATTACCCGTCATTTTAATTTTCATAATAAATTGCAATAAGCTTTGCGCTAGATACTTTTGATATGAAACATAAGTCTCAGCTTTCAAATTATAATTCTAAAATTCCATTTTATCTCAAAATTCAAACAATAAATACCATTTTGGCACTCTAATGTGCCGTAAGAGATCTCTGTTCAAGCTAAACGGAGCACATTAACATGATCTTTACTACGTTACAAAACGAAACATGAATGAACATCAGAAAAATGTTATAATGCAAATATGTAAATACCGAAATCTGTATCATGTCTCACATGCAATCGAACAATCAGTGTTTCAACCAAATAATGTATATATAGGAAGATGTTGCACCCCAATTACTTATGAATGGGAGAAAGTGCAACACCCAATATGGCGAATAAGCCCCGCCTTCTAAATGAAAGAGCCAATTGTTGATTAGTAAAGTCATTGTGTCACTGCAGCTGCTGTTAGAAGCTTTGGTTGCTATAGAAACAGGCAGTGTTCTGAGAAGCGTGTTTATGATTGCGCATACACATTAGCTTTGTCCAGGCTGAAAAATGCTTTTTTTTTTTAAATCATAATTCAAGCATTTAGAAACAAAATTTATGAGACCGTTGTTGTCAGATTTCAAATATGAAATTTAATCATAAGCTTGGTTTTGGAGAATTTGGTGTTTCCCCATTCAAAGAGATAGGAGCTGCACTTGCAAGCCTGTGAGGTGTTTCAAAGATGGCCGCCGAGTGAAATATCTTATAGGGACCTTGGTTCCAACTGCAGAAAGACGTCAGTAAAACAGCTTGTAAACAATGTCATGTAACTTAGGCCATTCGTTAAGCATTAATTTGATAGTCAGCAAGAGCGCAAAGGTGGTAGAGAATGCAGCTGTACATGCTAAATGATTAAATTGTCACAGCAGTTTTTAAATGCATGAACATGTAATGCCGGGTTCAGACCGCACAATATTTTTGTCTGTTACGATAGTCACTGTGTCTGATTATGCAATTTTGACTCCTAAATTCTTGTTGTGTCGTGTACAAGAAACATGTCCGACTAAGTGTTGCTTTTCGACCAATCAACGGTTGCCCTCTTTAATGACATGCGTGATGTCATCAAGAAGGCGCGTTATCGTTCGCATTTATATTTTTTCACTTTGTCGTAGTAGTGCCTCAAGGAAACATCATAAAGGCTGGAGTATTGTTGCAGTAGCTCCACAAACCTTTCCTCCATTGCATAATTCCACCTAGAAGCACCACCAATACCATCATCTCTTTTTCGTTTTGACATGCTTGAAAGCTGTGTACGGAAGAGCTTCTGTGCTCCTATTGGTCAACATCACAGATGTGACGGAACCCGTCGGGTGATCACATTATTTTACATATGCATATGATTACATACGAGATCGCTTGTTTCTGCATATTCTTCGCGTGTGTTTTGATCAGGAGATCAAAAGTACTTTTCCATGGCTGGCAGTATGCTGTTGGTGGATAGTAGAAAGTTGCAAATTGGGATGCAGCCCACGTTGTCCTGCAGAGTTCATATCCTGAGCTCATTATTAAATGTGAGTTTCAGCCGCTTTGACCTAGGGCAAGTTTTTAAGTCTACCTCTGCAGTGCCTGTGTAGAAGACACACAGTTGCACGCGTTCACACATACCGTGAGCCAGCCGTCTGCGGGTTTGACCTGGACCTTGACTCCCTTCACTTTCTCCTGTGGCCAGCTGAGCAAAGGTCATACCTCTGTGAACTGAAGCAAAGAATCTTGGCAAACTCTGCCTCTGCTCTCTGTAGATAAAGCGCACCCATTCGCTATTATTTAATTTGGCCTCTGAGATGACTTCTTCCCATTCACTCGAATCAGCTTCTAGCAGGCAATCAACGTTCCAGTGCTATCGTGTTTCTAAATCGGCTAAGCCTTCAAGGTAAACGCGCAATCAATGATAAGAAGCTCATTCAGCTTTTCCAGTGAAGCCCCCTCACACATTTTTAACTGATAGGCTCTGATGAATTGAGGCTAGAATAGGAGCTATTTTTAGCCTGATGTCTGGTAAATAGCATTGTGTTGTCATTTAAGGGTATTGCAAAGAATTTAACTATTCCAGTTCTGCTACCTGTTAACAATTTGGTTTCCTTATGGTTTTATACTGATTATTGTAGTACTGTTGTGTGGAGATGCAATTACATTTTCACATGACGAGATCATTTAAATAACAAATACATATTTTACTCATATTTTCACTTGGATTTTCATCATAATACGGAATAATAATTGCATCTTTTTTTAAACGCGGTCTTCAAGAACATCCTAACAGTCGTAAGCTTGATGTGTTTGTTTCAGTTAAAAAATGAAAAAAATGAACCGGCTTATATTAGTCATTCGCTTGTGAATCGGAATTGCGAGTGAATCAATTGGGGGCTGTTAAGAAGAAGATTGTCTGAATCCAATGTTAGCTTCACTTCAAATCAAATCAAAATCAAATCACTTCATTGTCACTCTACCATATGCACAAGTGCAACAGCAGGTGAAATTCTTAGGTGCAGTTCCGAGCAACATAGCAGTCATGACATGACATGTACAACATTTAAGCAACAACAGATTACACATCTGATGCGCACACAATTACTCACAGCACAGTATACACTACAATAAACAATAAATAATTTACACAATGTGAGTGTAGTTCTCACAGCTTTAAACAATATACACATACTTACAATATACATATACTTAAAACAATATACACTAAACATACATTAAACAATAACAGTATACATTAAGCTATAGTAATAATATACAATGTACAGTATACAATATGTTCACAAATTGAAATCCAAAGTGCAATAGATGCTGTATGATAAATAAATGTGTATATAATGTGTGTGTATCTACAGTGGGTTGTGCTGAGTGATATTCTGTCCAGTGTGTGTTATGATACTGATGGATCAAGAGTTAAGTAGTCTGATTGCTTGTGGGAAGAAGCTGTTCTGGAGTCGGCTGGTGCGTGTTCTGATGCTGCGGTACCGTCTGCCTGATGGCAGCAGTGAGAGCAGCCCATGGTTCGGGTGGCTAGAGTCTCTGATGATCCTCTGAGCTCTCTTCACACACCGCCTGGTGTAAATGTCCTGGAGGGAGGGAAGCTCACCTCCGATGATGCAGCTGGCCGTGCGCACTACCCTTTGCAGGGCCTTGCGGCTGCGGGCGGTACTGTTGCCGCTCCAGGTGGTGATGCAGCCAGTCAGCAGGCTCTCGATGGTGCTGCTGTAGAAGCGTGTGAGGATGTGGCGGTTCATTCCAAACCTCCTCAGCCGTCGCAGGAAGAAAAGGCGCTGATGAGCCTTCTTCACAACGGCCTCAGTGTGGACGGACCATGAGAGTTCCTCTGTGATGTGGACACCGAGGAACTTGAAGCTGCTGACTCTCTCCACCGGTGCTCCATCGTGGTGATGGTGATGGGGCGGTGTTCTCTCTCGTTCCTCCTGAAGTCGATCACTTCCTGTCTCCTGAGATACCTTCATCTAATCGAAGGCAGTATAGATGTATCCTTCGCTGTCTTTGATGGGCTATCCCACAATCCTGTGACAATTAAGCTAAGATGGCATCTGCAAGTTGTGGTTGGTTGTGGTGTGAATGTATGTTTTTGACCAACGTTTTCCACTTTTGATGATATTTCTAGCAATGAATGACTATTTTAGTTAGTGTTGCATGATATACCAGTACTGGAAAAGTATTGCGATACCCTGCTATTAAAAACGGTATGATATGAAATTTTATTAGTACCAGTACTTTAAGAATGACAGCACTCTAATAAGAGCATTATTTCTTAATTTGCGTCGATGTGTGACAGCAGGAGTCGGGACATGTGTGCAGAGCTCTGTTTCCACCGCTCATTAAACAATGGAAGCAGAACAGCCAAATATATATGCACAGCGCATGACAAAGAAAGCAACAGAAACATGCACGCTTAAGAAAAAAAAGCGACACAGGACGTGCTCACGCTGCCGGACTTTGACCTGAAGCACGCGTAGACGCCTTTCATTCAGACAGCATGCATTCGTGACGTCATTTTCGCGGATTATTGGGTTTGAATGGTAAAAAATGTAAAACGTCCTGGAGAGTATCCAGGTAAACACAGTCGCTTATGTCTTTAGTGAACGTATACAGAGTTGGGTGAGATATCGGGTGTGTTACAATGTATTGGATCCGTGCAGGTCTTAAAGGACCAGACCTAATATTCTGTGTGATTTAATGTTAATCAAATAACAAAAGAAAATAGAAAATCACCCCATGCTTGACTGAATAACTTTAATATATTTATTAATAATCAGTGTATAGTTTAACAGTGTGTAGGGGGAGGGGGGGGGGGTTACATTTGATTATTTAATTTCTTTCTTCAATGCTACTGTTAAATAGACCTACTGAAGCTGAAAATAAAGCACTGTTTATGTCATATTGTTTGTAATTTACAGTTTTGCTTATTTTAAAAAAAGATAAAATAAAATCTATATTGTGTAATTGTAAAATTACTTTTAAAACTATGAAATTGCTCCTATCATAAAATAAGATTTTGGTCATCCCAACCTGTTCAGAATAGTTAAAGGTTAGTGTTAGCATGATTGATAATGATGTGATTGTTGCAAACATCTCTGTAAGGATGTTCACACTGGCATGTAGTTGTTGTTATTATTATTATTTTATTATATATCAAAAAGCAGGGCAGGAACATGCTGGAACAAATTCGTGTTTAGGGTTTAACAAAAAAAAATAATAATTATAATAATAATGAATAGTAAATTCTGTCATATTATTCAATTACTTTTTCTGTTTTTTGCCCTGGTATCGATTTAGTATCGGTATCGAGGTATTTTAGTCTGGTATTGTATCAAAGTCATAATATTGGTATCGTGACAACATCAATTGTAGTTATTAAATATTCACTCCGTTTATCAAACACATTTTATCCCCCAAATGCAAATTTTTTTTTTTACCGGAACCATATCCCAAACTAGTATATGGTGTATATTGGGGCCTTAAATGGGTTCAGTTGTTTCTAAAAAATAAAAATGGAACCGGTTCTGTTCCATGTTCTCCATTCCCAACCAAAGATGTTACTGATGTAAACCTTTCTCACTGCAGTTAGATGCATCTAATGAGTGTACTTGCCATTTGTGTGCACACCTCCAGTGCCTTGGAGTTCTCAAAGACCTTACCTTGTTTGACTGACCTTTGTCTTGAACTCATTTTGCTTGCTAATGTTCCGAGCTGAAAAATTGTGAAAAACTCTTTAGAAGTAGCCTGCTGGAGTTACATGAGACACGGTTAGGAATGCTAATAAGGCGATTAGCCCATAATATGTGATTGGAAGCGGCGTCCAGCAGTTCCACACTACAGGAGACTTCATTAATTTGAGAAGACAGTTGATTAGTCTGCATATTTTATATTTTTACATGTATAAAAAAAAAACGCCTTTGTTGATTTAATCCCAAGCTATCCTCTTCAGTCTAATCACAAAACATTTTTATTCCAGGGAAATTTCGGCACATAATGAACATTGCTATAATAATCGCTGTATTTTGGAACTTCAGAAAGTTACATCTTATGACCATTCACGTTTAGCTGATATCATTTTATAAGCAGAAGTCCATGGGGTAATGGCCTACCGAAGATATTGTTATCCTTTCTGCAGGACTAAATCCCTTTTTTATATAAATTGCATCTTATCAATGGAGAGTTGAAGATTATTTCTGCTTTCCTCAGGTGTTTTGAGGCAGAGCGTAGAGGCTGACCAGAGAGGAGCAGCAGGTGAATGTTTCAGTGCTGTGGTCGGCTCTGCTTAAATGAAGATCCATTGCTTCCACAAGTGAATATGAGGTTAAAGAAATGTGCCACTGTGGGCAATTCTCAATGCCACTGTGATCCGTCTCCACTCTCATACGGGTGTGTCTGTGCGTGTCCCTCAGGGTGTCGAGTCATGCTATTATCAACTCTATATTTCTTTAATGAATTTTCACCTCTCTTCTCAGCATCTAGCTAGCCACAATAGAGAAGCATCACCCCGTGTCTAAGGTGTCCAGGATTCCATTTGGAGGTGACACGCAATTCAGCTGTGGGCATATGGGTGTTTTTTTTTCTGGGAAAGGTCTCCACAAGATTTTGTATCCACTGACATTGCAGTGGAAAGCAAGGTAATTTGTTTTGTATCACCTGTGTGAAGGTGATTCTCTATTTGAGAAGCGTGAAGTGGAAAGGGTTGCGTGGTTATCAGGGCTGGTAATCAAAAGGTTGGTGGTTTAAACTAGGTACACTACCGTTCAAAAGTTTGGGGCCAGTTAAATATAAAAAAATAAAACAAAGGTGACAGTAAAGACATTTATAATGTTTAAAGGAACACGCCAACTTTTTGGGACTTTGGCTTTTTAACTGTATTCCCCAGAGTTAGATAAATCCATACGCAGACATCCCAACCTGCAAAAAGTCATTTCAGGGAGGTATCCCCCCACAACCGCCGGTTTGGAGTACAGTCTCTGTCTCGCATGTGCGCTCTTGCTCGCTCGCTCTAGATTCCGGGAGATTTTAACTAATTTGCGGGTATCAGGGAGCCGCTATTAATTTGCCATCTTATAAACACAGCCATCTTATAAACGTATACATACTGGGGACTATATTCTCAGAAAGTGATTTGCTCGCAGCACCTGAGAAGCAGCGTTGTTACTTCCGTCAACAAAACCAGCGTGACTAGGTAGCTATTTTTGCACAATGAACCCACAGACAAAAATTTCAACTGCCCATCCCTCCTCCAATTCATTAGCAAGGTAAATGTCCAGAGAATTACCTCTAGCACCGCTCATTTGTTACTGTGACAGAGCGCGTTCGTGACAATACTAAAACAATACTAACATTACAGGGGATACATGGAGCACGGGAAAAACTGCAATACAGTAGTGACCACCCTATTCATGTAACAGTTTCACAAACGTTACATTAGATCTAGCTAATGGTACTGTTAAAGTAGGCTAGTCATCTAAAAACATGACGGAACACTTACCGCAGTCGCGGGCGATCCCATCTGTACTATCGATGGGATGGCCGTTTCCTTCAGCACACATTTCATGGTCCGTGTGGGAAATTCCATTTTTTCAAAACAGTCGTCCTCTGTGAAATGTTCAGCGCAAACGCGATGGTGCTTGATGATGGCTACAGGTGTGTTTGGATCTATATCCAGAGCAAGCAGCCATCGATTCATCAGGTCAGTGTTTTGGATTGAAATTCTATGAAATATCATTGTATTACCTGGTCTCTCCTGTTTATTGTCTCAGTTCTTTACAATACAGCGAACACCCATGATTGTAAACTATCTAGTAATTATGACTCTTTTACTCCAACTATGAGCAAACTCTCCTCCTCACTGCGGGGCTTCTCAGGTGCTGCGAGAAAATCACTAATCACTCCGCAGAAGTAGAGCAGTGCTGCGCCTTCTGAGAATATAGTCCCCAGTATGTATACGTTTATAAGATGGCTGTGTCTCATGTAACTTTGTTATTTGTACACTCTGTGACTATACACATCACAACATGTACCGGTATATAGGAAAATGTTGGCGGTATTTTGTCACTTATTGAGCAGTAGGCTAGCTGGAGCCATGTACCTCCATTCTTTGTGCTAAGCTAGGCTAGCGGGGGAGCGTCACCTGCGAGGCACACCGGTCTCGAGTCATTTCATGAGGGAGTACGGAGGCATATAAGGATGAGCGACACAAGTGAAGAAAGTTGTGTTTGTTGTGTTAAGTTATGTTTTGTTATGTGTGTGCGCGGCAGTCGTCCATGAGGGGCTGCCACTTTTACTTTCATTTTGTGTTCATTTATTTTATTAAAGTCTGTTGAATGTTCGCCGGTTCCCGCCTCCTTCTTCCCATACAAACTAACTACGTTACACAGTTATTTTAAACTTAAAAATGTACCCCTGTTTCCCCAAAAATATGTAGTACAACTGTTTTAAACATCGATAAGAAATGTTTGTCGAGCAGCAAATCGTCATATTAGAATGATTTCTGAAGGATCATGTGACACTGAAGACTGGAATAATGATGCTGAAAATTCAGCTTTGACATCACAGGAATTAATTATTTTTTAAATTATATTCAGTTATTTTGAATTGTAATAATATTTCACAATATTACATGTTTTACTGTATTTATTCATTTAAGAATTCCTTTATTTAAAAAGCATTCTTGAGTTCCAACACCTGGACGGAGTGCAAAAGAACAACATGCAGGGATTTTCGACTTTTTATTTAAAGGGATGAATGTGTTAAATAGCCGTTAGCACACTATTTAAAGTAAAATATCAATCTAAAAATAAACATAAAAGTCTAAATAGAAGCGTTCACCTCGCTAATCAACTAGTTGGCTGTGATTCCATTGTGCCCTTTAAACCAAGCTAAAAAGACAGAAGCCTGTTGTCCTTTGCACACTTTTGCTGTTTTCTGTTGTGTTGGTATGCAGAAGTGATCACAGTCTAGTTGCATCACTTACAATATTGTTCTCCTCCCCGACTGTAGTTATAACAGGGTGGTTTAATCTTGACAACTTGTCAACACATATCATGGAGGAATGGCTTGGGGTTGTTTTCACACTGATTTGAACCAAACAGGAAAAATAAATAGAGACATATGGATGAGACAGTGTTTTGAGAGATGTGGGGAGAAGTTTGGTGTATTTTTGGGTTTCCCTTTTCCCCAATGCAACAAATATATTGTCTTATTTTATAGTTCAGATTTCTTATACAGTTAAAATTGTCTTATCTGTAGTGCAGATACATTTCATTGAATAAGTGGGAGTAGCACAACTCAAATGATCATGTACGGCTGGTACATTCTTAGATTCTTAGACTAAGAGAACTTCTCTCCTCGGCTATCCTGGTGAACTTCTATCGCTGCGCAATAGAAAGCATCCTGACCAACTGTGTCGCAGTATGGTATGGGAGCTGCTCTGTTGTGGAGTGCAAGGCATTGCAGCGGGTGGTGAAAACTGCCCA
Organism: Romanogobio albipinnatus; assembly: GCA_023566225.1. Lineage (NCBI taxonomy): Eukaryota > Metazoa > Chordata > Actinopteri > Cypriniformes > Gobionidae > Romanogobio > Romanogobio albipinnatus. The sequence continues at coordinate 42,156,374 of CM042256.1, forward strand.
GTGCATCACAGGGACTCCACTGCCTGCCATCGAGCACATCCAGAGGAAACGCTGTCTGCATCCAGCTCGCAGCATCCTCAAAGACTCCTCTCACCCAGCCCACAGACTGTTTTCTCTCCTGCCCTCTGGCAGGCGTTTCAGGATCCTCCGGACCAGGACCAGCAGACTTAAGAACAGTTTTTTCCCCATGGCTGTCTCTTTGCTGAACTCAAACCCCCGTTGATCCACTTCCCTCATAAACGGCTAACTCTCCTACCTCACATCTTCCTTCACCTTGTTATTTGCACTACAGACTGTTTATTACAGTAACATCTGTTTACTTATGCATTCTGCACTACCATATCTTAACTGGATTATGCTCATTTGCACTGCCGACTGTATTTATAGTACCAACTGTTTACATTTGCATTTTGCACCGTACTTCTAACTGCAATATGCAACCACTTTTACACTTTTTTTTCGGATAGCTCTGTCCATAATTTATTGCACTACCTTAATCCACTGCTATTCCTCATATTAGCCTAACATATTATTGTATACCTCTATCTGTAAAATTCTGTTTATAGTAATAGCCATCTCTATATTATATTCATAGTACATAATTACCTGTAAATTCTGTTTATAGTAATAGCCATCTGTATATTATATTCATAGTACATATTCACCTGTAAATTCTGTTTATAGTAATAGCCATCTGTATATTTATTTATTCACTGTACACATTCACCTGTAAATTCAGTTCTGTTTATAGTAATAACCATCTATCTATTTATACATTGTTATATATATTCAGTACATATCCATGTCCTGCACTTACGCAACCATTGTATGTCCTGCACTTGCTGCTATTGCACTTCTGGTTAGACCTAAACTGCATTTCGTTGCCTTGTACTTGTACTTGTACTTGTACTTGTACTTGTGTAATGACAATAAAGTTGAATCTAATCTAATCTTATAACAAGTTAAAAACAAGTGAATTCAAGTCAAGATACACTTGTATTTAATATCTTCATTCAGTGATGCTTCTTAAGTAACTTTAACTTGTTTTACTTTTTACAAGAAAACAATTAAACGACAAAACGAGTCATCAAAAAACGAGTCATTTTTTGAAGGTGCACACTTGTAGACTAGTCGGTCTGATTTCAGACTGTTTTGTTGTAGTGCAGATACATTTAATTGAAAAAGTGGGAGTAGCACAACTCAAATGATCATGTGCGGCTGGTACATTCTTAGATTCTTAGACTAAGAGAACTTCTCAGTGTCATGTTGGAGCTGGAAGAGTGTATACTGAAACGTAGGTGTGCTTTGTGAGAAAGCGTGGGTGCTGCTGTCATTGCCATCTAATGTTCCAAGACAGAACATGGTTTATAAAAGACCTGCAGTCAGCCTCGCCGTTTTCCACAGGTGTCCTGCGGTGTGACCATTCCCCTCGTCATCTAGCTCATTTTGGTCCATTCAAATTGTTAAGTGCCTGAGCTGCATGAAACTTTTGTTCTTTTTTTTTTAATCATAGACCAGTGCCAGTGTTGAGAAGAGCAGTAGTCTGCACTCATGAAAATGAGTTTTATTTAAAGTAAAATACAATATTATTACAGAGGCAGTGTAGCAATGTGGGATTAAGTTTCACATAATATAAATTTCATGTTAATTAGCCAATCTAGAATGCTGTGCCAGGATGAACAATGATGTTGATCTAGGAATGTGTCCTACTTAGCTAAATCATGTTAAATGGCTTGGTCATTGTGATTTTGCCAAGCAGGTTTGTGTGTGAATTCGAACTGAGGTAGCAAAAAGACTTGCAATTTAAATTAGCATTTTAAAATGAAACACAAGACATTCAAATAATACATTTTGAAAGTTAGTAAGACAAGTAGACGGACGGACGGATTGATTGATTGATTGATAGAAAGATAGAAGGATGGATGGGTGGATGGATGGATGGATACAATAGATAAAATGACAGATAGATATGGTGGATGGATGGATGGATGGATAGATGGATGAATGGAATGACAGATAAATATGATTAGATACGATACAATGACAGATATATATGATTGGATGGATGGATGGATGGATGGATGGATGGATGGATACAATAGATAGAATGAAAGATAGATACGGTGGATGGATGGATGGATGGATGGATACAATAGATAGAATGACAGATAGATATGATTAGATACGATAGAACGACAGAAAGATGGAATGACAGATAGATATGATTGATGGATGGATAGTTAGAATGTCAGATAGATGGATGGATGGATGGATGGATGGATGGATGGATGGATGGATGGATGGATGGATGGATGGATGTATACAATAGATAGAATGACAGATGGATGGATGGATACAATAGATTGAATGACAGATGGATGGATGGATACAATATATTGAATGACAGATAGATACAGTAGATGGATGGATAGATGAATGGATGGAATGACAGATAGATATGATTAGATACGATAGAATGGCAGATAGATGGACGGACGGATTGATTGATTGATAGAAAGATAGAAGGATGGATGGGTGGATGGATGGATGGATACAATAGATAAAATGACAGATAGATATGGTGGATGGATGGATGGATAGATGGATGAATGGAATGACAGATAAATATGATTAGATACGATACAATGACAGATATATATGATTGGATGGATGGATGGATGGATGGATGGATGGATACAATAGATAGAATGAAAGATAGATACGGTGGATGGATGGATACAATAGATAGAATGACAGATAGATATGATTAGATACGATAGAACGACAGACAGATAGATGGAATGACAGATAGATATGATTGATGGATGGATAGTTAGAATGTCAGATGGATGGATGGATGGATGGATGTATACAATAGATAGAATGACAGATGGATGGATGGATACAATAGATTGAATGACAGATGGATGGATGGATACAATAGATTGAATGACAGATGGATGGATGGATGGATACAATAGATTGAATGACAGATAGATACAGTAGATGGATGGATGGATGAATGGATGGAATGACAGATAGATATGATTAGATACGATAGAATGACAGATAGATGGATGGATAGATAGATAGAACAATGGATGCATGGATGGATGGATGGATAGATAGAATGATGGATGGATGGATAGATAGGTGGATAAAATGGTGAAAGCTTGTATGATAGCTTGTAAAATTCAAACTTACAGCCTCTCAGTCACCAGCCCACTCTACTTCCTTCTGAATTACGTCTGGGCATTTCTCTCTGGTTCTCTTTGTCTGCCTGCAGGATCCTTCTTTCTTTGTGCTGAATTAGGAACTAAAGTTAGAAACAGGATTCACTGGGTGAAGGTTTTTGCATTTGATGGAGGATTCACTTTAAATGCTGAATAATGCTTCTGTCTGACAGAGCCCAAAGTGAGAGGTGTAGAGGTGATGAAATATCGAGAACACTTGGCTGTGGCCTACATAAATCTCAAGAGATGATTCGATCGCACGTCTTCCCTCCTGTTCATTCATTTTGAAGGCTGTATATTACATGTTTGCCTGCACTCTGTTTGATATGTCTTTTTGTTGCCATATGATTGTTGAATTTATGTGAATCCTCATTGCAACGAAATGTCTGCCTCTATCCTTCAGTGATATTCGTACCAGATTATAGTGCTGATTAATGCTATCCGAACAGCTGCCCCTCGTGCCTGGAGCAGGATTTTGTCTTGCGCACATTTTCACAAGCTGTCGGCCAGAGACGAGTCATGAAAGGGCCCATCCATCACGTCCTCTCATTGAGACCAGAATACTGCGTGCATGATTGTGTTGCGGACACAACCCCTGAGCATCAGCCAGTCATATTACGCCTTGCTTTGTGATGAATGAATGACATCACAAACCTGCCAGACAGAAATGAAAGTGTCATATCACATCAGATAATGATGTTAACACCTCAGACAGCGCAACAGATGGAGAGATGTGGCCATATTGCACCAGGTAATTAGAAAACTCGGTGTGTTCTGATGAATTTTAAAGGTTGTTCAGGGTTCGTAAACAGTTGAGCTGTATGTAATATTTACTTGTATAAATGCTAATCATTTTTAATCATCGCTCCATTTTTTTAAAGTTCCAGAAGGGGGTTTTCACAGCAGTGCCATAGAGGAGACTTTGAGTGAACAGTTCTTAAAATATATTTTTTTTTCTTAGTTTAATGAACATTAATAATCAAAAGAACAGCCTACATATATTTTCCCATTGAAATGCAATACTTAATCATGAATAACATTTAGAAACTGTATTTGAAATGAATATGGATCATTAAATAAACATTGATACAAAAAAATCATAAGAAATTATTTTATTTAACACGCACAACACGAGGTGTGCTGTTTAGATTGAGTCCACTAGAAAAAAATGAGGGAGGGGGGGGTTAAAAGGTTTTTTTTTGGGGGGGGGGGGATACTCGTCATATTCAGTTATGAATGGCATAATTTAAATGGTTCGATATTTTAAATTCAAAATGACGAAATTACATAAAAAAAGTTGAGTAGTTTGCTTCACTGTATGTTACTGTGGGTTGTTAAACCGATCCATCGTAAAACAGTTGTTAAATATTAAATGTTTTGCTACTTGTATCTTACCACGAATGCCCTCTCTTATTGTCAAAACTAAATGTGTCACGCTAGAATTCACACTCATCTCCAGTAAACATTAAGCCCCACCTTCTTTGATCTGATTGGCCATCATTTGATATTGATGCTGAAGCAGACCAGTCTAAAAATGTTAAAAACAATTGAATGCTCTCTGGCATTCTAACAACAAACAGAGCTGTGCGTAATGCTGAGCAGCATTAAAAGGATCCTATAATGCCCCTTTTTACAAGATGTAAAATAAGTCTCTGATGTCCCCAGAGTATGTATGCAAAGTTTTAGAAAAAAAAATTTGTTTTAAAATACCGCACAGATCTTTTTTTTTATAGCATGTTAAAATTGTCCATTTTTGAGGGTGAGCAAAAACACTTGTGTGTGTCCCTTTAAATGCAAATGAGCTGCCGGAGCTTCAAGAGCTCCGATTACCTCAGGACAGAAACTGTTCAGCCTTTTATGTTCAAACTGGAGTCGGACTATGATGGAGAGACTCACGAAGAAGAAGTGACAACATGTAGTATGCAACAGGATGTTTCTGAATGGTTAGTATGTAGAGTTAACTATCTTCAAGTCATTGATTAGCATATTCTGTCATGATAATCTATAAATCGCTTGTGTGGGGACTGTTGTAAAATGCCTCCAGAGCCAGAGAATATATGCGGCATCAAGATAGAACAGGTAGTTTAGTTTAATTGCGGTTATAACTTATGTTGTCTTCTTGCTTTTATGACATGCTATTGCTATTCTATACTGTATTGCAATAAAAAGACGGATGCGACAGCTGGAGCAGACTCTCAAATGTGCTCTACAGCAACAACTACATTTTAGGGTTAGTGTCCGTTTGTTGTAGTCCTTAAAAAGCGATTTCTTTAAAAGAAAATATCTCCCTTTGCTTTCAACTTTGAACGTCGTATCTTTGCAGATGTTGTTCATACTCAAACAGCAACATTACACACTAAATACATTTAAAAAAGTGAAATTATAATCAACTACTCTTTTAAGAAATATCAAATATTGGAGGGGACAATTTGGCCATTTCCAATTATTAGTGGGACTTGTCCCCCTCAATGCCTATGGTGGTTACGGCCCTGGTTTTAAGGATTGAAGTCTGATTCAAATAAATATTCAGTTTATACATCATTACATTATGTATCTATATACTGGTGCTATGCAAACACATTTAGTAGAGTGTAAATTGTAATTAGTGCCCTTTTATGTCAAAACTTGGCTAAGTTGTTCCATACACACACTATAACCGGCCCCTTGTGAATTTAAAGTCACCATGAAAACAAAATGGACAATTCTTGCTTTTTATGAAACATTGCAGTATTTATTATGAACGATTTAATCGCACCAATAGCAAAAGACTATCCAGTCAATTCCTGATGGACAAAATGAAGTCCCACGCTAAATTTTTTCTTGATCAAAAAGCCATTTCATTTGGATATACGTAATAAAAAGTCTATTGCAACCAGCATTTCATGCTGACTTAAAGCCCTGTTCTAGATTGAGCAGGTTTACTGCAGACCCGCTGATCTACCACACATGCAGTATTGCTGAGAGGTCAGTCTATACTTTCTCTGCTGTAAGACTGCGAGTCATGCCGTCTCATTCTCTACACACACATATTCCCTCGCTCGCTGTTTCCACTGCGATGGATGGACACATACTTACACCACATACCTTTCCCTGTCTTTCATTTCATCTCACACACGTCCTAGCATTTAGAAATTCAGCTCAAGATTTGAGTATGGATTGAAATTCCTGCATGCTCTCCATATTTAATGACATCCAGAGCATGTTTTATGCTGTTTTCAGATTGTTCTGAAATTCATGACAAGCATTTTAACTCGGTGATTCACACAAAAAAAAATCGAAAAACGCTAAATTAACAATAACATTTTTTAATTAACACAACATTTTAGGCCAGCCTCTCTGAAGTACTCTACTTTAATACAATATTAAAACTATAATGCGTCATACTTTATGTAATACCATTACACATTTTTAATACTTTTTTTCCACTATTTTTGGATTTTATCAAACTTTAGCTATTAATATTTCTTGTGGTATGCCAGAAAAGTGGACATAAAGATAGAAAATGTATCATATAGTAATTTAGTAGAGTACTATCTGTATTAAATAAACCACACATGATGATAGATTATTAAAATAGTGCTGTCATCAATTTTCAACCTGTCTGTGTCGTTTGGATTTACAGTATCTCTGCATATCTGGTTATGGCAACCAACCAAAAAAATCTAATTATACAAATTTCAATTAATTCCATTCTATGAAATTGTGACAAAATGTTCAGGAATTGTTTTGCTACTTTCAATGAACCAAACTGAACCAGCTGCAAGCTGCTCATAGGTAGTTATAAATTAAAAGGTGGGTTATAAATTATTGGCCATGTTTGAATGTAACAGTGAATTATAAAGTTTGTCTTGCTATATTTTTTGCTTTAGTGATATAAAAGCACAGCCTAAATAAAGATTTATAAGGACTCTTGTAGAAGAAATTCTAAAAGGGATAGTTCACCCAAAACTGAAAATTCTGTCATCATTTACTCACCCTCATGTTGTTCCAAACCTGTATGAGTTTCTTGAACACAAAAGATAATATTTTAAAGAATGCTGGGAACCAGACAGTTAATGGTAGCCATTGACTTCCATAGTTTTAATAATTTTTTTATACTATGGACGTTAGGGGTGTAATGTGCGTTCACAGCAAATGCGAATAGAGCGTCAAAATCGTCTAGTTGGACGCTTAACATTTTGAATCCATTCGCGCATCCACAGTGAATTGGACGCTCAAGGACAAATAGCCTATGTCATAAAACACCACTCTGCCTCTTTTCATTTTCATTAAAAATATATATTAAACATTAATAGCCACACAAATGTGGTCCAGGTAACGCACTAGGCCTACATTATCTTCACTGCATGTATATTTAAATATCCTAAAAAAATAAAGTTATGAAACTTCTCTTTGCCCTTAGTCAAAGGGATTTGGCAGACAACAAATTATAGATTCATGATGATCACAAGATGAATTATATCTCATGTTTAACCACTACAGAGACATCAGAGCCAGCGGCAGATGCCAGAAGGACTGGCCGAGGTAAGGCTGCTCTCGCCGGGGTTATGAGCGATGAGCACCCGGTGATCGCCTGGATCTCACAACTCCAAAAACGCAAGATTATAATTTTTTTAAATTGGTGCTCTCTATATTACATTCTCACCTTAAAAAGTCTTAAAACTACATTTTGTGACACAATAGTAGTATTCTTAAATTATGCAGGGTTTCTCATCACGTCACTTTACCACGTGACAGCAGCAAGCAGGCTCCTGATTGGTTAACGCAGCGCGAATTAACACCAACGTTCAAATTTTTCAATTCGGGCGTCAGACGCGAATTCGATTCAAACGAGTGAATGCAAAAAAAGCACCACTCGTGCGTATCGCGCAAGACGCTCAATTTGCGTCAAATTTGTTCGCGCGAATGAGGCGGAATTACGTCCATCCCGCAGGACCTCCAGACTTGTCAACGCGCCTTTCCATTGACTTAACATTGAAATCACTCGCTCCTGACGCTCTATTCGCGTTTGGTGTGAACGCAGCATAACGGTACACAAAACTGATGGTTCAGTACGTACCTCGGTTTTGAATTCACGGTTCAGGACAGCAGTTTTACAAAATTACTTTTTATTTATTTTTATTCAACAGTGGTTTACTGAAAAAATTGTGTCTGTCCTTAAATGAATTCAATTATAACTAAAAGTTTCTTAAAGATAATGCTATAAACTATATAGGGAGCCCTTACTTGCACATTACTATAATATTAAAGGTTAACAACAGAGCCCAAACTATTAGCCTAAATTCAGTTGCAATTTATTTTTAGATTTAATAATCAGCACTCATAAGCTTCACATAAGGTAATTTTTGCATTAACTTTTAAATCTAATTATAATTTATTTTTCTTCAGTTCGTTGTTGAAATATAATAATGTATACACAGTGTCTGTCATTTTCATGACAGATTTATTTAAACATGCTTTAAATAAACAAGACATCCCTAACAAGTTAAGTAGAATATAATGAATATATAGGCAAATATAGTGCATATATTTAGTGAAAGAGTTCGTTTCTCTAGTGAACTAACAGCTGTTGACTCTGAATGACTTCTGAGGTAAATGTAATGCTACGTGACATTATTTACAAGCTGTTTTATTGACGTCTTTCTGCGCTTGAAACGCCAATTGAGCGATTACATGACATATGATACATTTCAGTAAGTTGTAATGTATTCTCAACTAGGCATGTGCCGTTATCAAATTTTCGTGTTGCGATTAATTGCCGAAGCTTTTATCACGGTATTATCACGATGTTGAAATTTGTTGCAAAAAAAGTGTTGTCATACTATAACAGGTTTAATAACTTTCTTATAACAAAAAGAACCAAACATTTAAATACATTAAAGCAATACACAAAAATTTATAAAGTAAACAAATATTTAAAACAGATTAAAGAGCTAAAGAATTATATAGAACAATAGGTAACACTTTACAACAAGGTCTCGCTAGTTAATGCATTAACATCAACAAATAGCTACATTTTTACAGGTATTATTCTTTGATAATGTTAGTTTAAAAAGCAGCTGTGAGTTAGTGTTAGCTCAGGTCCATTAAATAATACAGTTACATCTTTTGATATTAAAAGAAGACTTTTATATTGAAAGGACTGAAACTTGTTGTGAACACGGAGCCGCAAGACGCAACTGACAAATGCTTTGACAAGAACTGTCAGTGTCTGGGCACGGGAAAACCTATTAACTGTTAAAAGGACAAGATATCGCAAGGGACATTCAAACAGATTGTTTATTACTGGCCTGAAGGAAAATGCTAAATATAAATGCAGGTAATACACTCGCATAATACAGTAAGCTTCAGTGAACAATATCAATGAGAACAAACATATGTTTACGTTGCTAAGAGTGGTTGCTAAGGGTGTTGTGCAGTGATTAGGGGTGGCATGGTACATGGAAAAAAAACGAACCGTTCGGTTCGCTTGTCTCGGTTCGGAGTGTGTGCGTCGCACGGTTCGCGCATGCGCAATGTATCCTCGTGCCCGTATGTTACCTCAGACAGCGGATGTCCTTTTCGCGCGAAATAAGAGGTGTGTGTGGACATACAGTAAAGTAAAAGTGGAGTGCTGCAGGTCACGTCACATGTAGAAATGAAAGTGGGAGAGATAAGGAAGGCTGCCCGGAGTTGGAGGATGCGCTAGCATCGTATAGCAGGGCAGATGCAGTGCAGAGAGCGGGAGCCGTGCCGCGCGTGCCCGTTGCGAGTCGCGCAGCTGAACCGCTCGTGGATTGCAAATACAGGCAAATATAGTCCATTCTGTCACATTTTCCGGTGTTCTCCTCCGACCCCTGTCTGTCTCGTGCTTTGATTTATGATGGGCAGCATATATCTGTTGCAAATGCGACTGTGTTCCCCTCTGTCTAATACACACATGCATTATGCTGTATATAAGTAATTCACATGATAAATGTAACATTTAAAAGTTGATATGCTTCTAGTTCTAATAATTTAAACATGCCTTTGAAGTTTGGGCAAAAACTTCTGGCAGTGTTGTGTTTTCGTGTATTTTATGTTATTTTTTCACAGCGCTGGATGTCATATGGTGATTGTGAAACACACGGAACACTTCATGGTGAAATTTGTTAATCAGGTCAGCTGAATTAAAGCCACAGTGCATTTTTCTGATCAAAATTGATATGATTAACATGAAAAATGTTACGCCAATGTGTCGGACTCGGTAGACAGCCAGTTAAGAAACAACTTGATATAACAATTTTTAATACTGTATCCTAAATTGTGGATGATTAAGCCATATATACCATATGCTGAAGTAAATTTCTGGAGTGTTAACGATAAAAAAACAACAACAACAACAACAAGAACCGTACAGAACCGAAAACCGTGACCCTAAAACCGTGATACGAACCGAACCGTGGGTTTTGTGAACCGTGCCACCCCTAGCAGTGATACACAGAACCGTTGGGTCACAGCCGTCATTGTGAATAAAACGCAGCTATTGCCCAATCAGAATAAAGGACTGGAACTAACCATTTTATAAAATATCTTCTTTTGTGTTCAACAGAAGAAAGAAACTGGAACAACTTGATGGTGAGTAAGTAATGACAAAATTTTCATTTTTGAGTGAAAAATCCCTTTAAACATGTGAGAAGTTATATTTCCCACAACGATAACTGCTGTAACTATGATAACGTCTTACGTTTTGCAGCGTAATGCAGGAGAGCTCTCTGAGATCCATTTAATCATTACTTTAAGCAACAGACGCATTATGGCTAATATGCATCTAATCAGCAGATTTTAGCAAATGTGTAATTATCGGCTGCAAAATTATATTACCGTAATCAAAGACTAGTGGCTCTGTTTGTACACAACATTTTCTATCGCACAAGCAGCAGTGTCTAGTTGCCACAGTAACTCTTTTTTATTTTCAAGTTAGCACTGGCCATCAGAAATGGAAAAAAAAGTGCACAAATCTCCTCGTTTCACATGCTGTTCTGTGCAATTAGTCCACCCTGAACTGGGCTAAATATAACAAAAACTGAATGTGACGTGAACTTATCCAGCAAGTTTACTCTGTATTTTTTTCATTATAGCTAAGAATGGGATTAAATGTGCGTATGCTTCATTAGACAAGACATTATTGATTGGGTGAATCATTTGAAGTGGTTCATTTTAAAAGAATTGTTCAATAAAATTCATCAGATTTCCCAGCTCTACACATTTATGTTCACTGCGTGAGTGTGTGTTTGATTTATTACCCTATTTCTGTCTGCTGTAAATGTGACATTACTCCATTATCTGCTCGAAATTAGCTGTTACTGCAAAAGCTATGTTTTGAAACACTAATGTAGTCAGTAACATCACATTTAGTTGCTTGCTTTGTTATAAGTAGTGTGGTTATTGTGCTTTCTATCAGTGGAATGGGTCACAGAGTTCACAGAGCTTTTACACTCGGCTCTGTTCTCTTCCCTGACAAGTCACCTTTTTATTTATATAGTGCTTTATACAATACGGATTCAAAGCAGCTTTACAGTGATAACAGGAAAATGATTCAGTTATGCAAACATGGTTCATTTTGGCTGTACAGCAGCTCTAAAAGAAAAGTGTTTCGTTGTTCAGCTGAAGTTAGTTCAGTGTTGATTCAGTTCCGTTGGTCATCAATTATTAAATTAGTTAATTTCATCTATGAAGCAGCTCTGCAGAAAAGAGTGATGTCATCGTCTAGCTCGGTCCCGTTCTCATCAAAAAGTGTCGGTGCAGTCAAATCAATACTGTTGAATATTAGGTGTCCCCAACTAAGCAAGCCAGAGGCGACAGTGGCAAGGAAACCAAACTCCATCAGGTGACAGAATAGAGAAAAAAACATGTGAGAAACCATGAACGAACACGGTGTGATATATGATTCAGGGCAGGCTGCATCACAAGTCAGAAATCAGATTGTGGATCAGTAGAATTAAAATATTTCATCCAATTTATTTTGCTTAAAGAGATTTAATTTTAAAAATTAAAATTATCCCATCATTTTAACCCTCAAGCCATCCTAGGTGTATATATGACATTCTTCTTTCAGACGAATACAATTGTAGTTATTTTAAAAAATGTCCTGCCTAATCCAAGCATTATAATAGCAGCCCAAAATTTGAAGCCCAAAAAGTGCATCCATTCCATTATAAAAGTAATCCACACGGCTCTGGGGGGTTAATAAAGGCCTTCTGAAGCGAATCAATAGATTTTTGTAAAAAAAAAAAAATCCATATTTAACACATTATAAAGTAAAATATCTAGCTTTTGGTGGACCGCCTTCCCTATTCAACTTACGCAGAAAGTGTAACGCCTCTCGCAGTTCAAAAAGCTTGTGCTACGTGTAGCGTTTTAGGGTTACATATATTATTAAATTACATTAGCTCAATAAAATTAATAGGGAATTATGGGTATTAATATTTAGGGATTTATGATTAATCATAACAGGTTATAATCGAATCATAAATCTATCTCCAAAATCTATCTCCAAAATGTATATCTCATAAATCTCCAAAATCACCCAAAAAGGGGAATACCTAACCTATTTACCTAAGGTATTTATGCAATATATATATATATATGGTTAACAACAATTTATTGCAATTAAAGGATTAGTTCACTTTTAAATAAACTTTTGCTGATAATTTACTCACCCCCATGTCATCCAAGATGTCAATGTCTTTCTTTCTGCAGTCAAAAAGAAATGAAGGTTTTTGATGAAAATATTCCAGGATATTTCTCCATATAATGGACTTCAAAGGGCTCCAAACGGTTCAAGGTCCAAATGTCAGTTTCAGTACAGCTTCAAAGGGCTTTAAACGATACCAGACGATGAATAAGGGTCTTATCTAGCGAAACGATCAGTTTCTGTGAGAAACCGAGCAGTATTTATGCTATTATTTTACCTCTTATCAGACGAACGTGATCATCTCTGAGCTCCGCCATAACTTCCGCTAAGTGAGGTCAAATACAAGCGTGGTCATAGATGTATACGTAGATGCCTCATTAGCGCCTTCTCGGATCAGTAGAATGAGGCATCTACGATCGATATATCTATGACCACGCTCATATTTGACCCTTACTTAGCGGAAGTTATGGCGGAGCTCAGAGATGATCACGTTCGACTGATAAGAGGTAAAATAATAGCATAAATACTGCTCGGTTTCTCACAGAATTCTCACAGAACATTTGGACCTTGAACCGTTTGGAGCCCATTGAAGTCCATTATATGGAGAAATATCCTGGAATGTTTTCATCAAAAACCTTAATTTCTTTTCAACTGAAGAAAGAAAGACATGGACATCTTGGATGACATGGGGGTGAGTAAATTATCAGCAAAAGTTTATTTAAAAGTGAACTAATCCTTTAACTACCGATATATATCTGTATTAAATAATCACAGAATAAACTCTAATGTGGCGTTCACACCGGACGCGATTCGCGCGAATAATTCGCGCTGATCGCGCGAAGGTGGACGCTTGAACATTTTGAGTTCACTCGCTTCATTCGCGCGTGAAAAACGCGTGTGACAACTACACACCAGACGCGAATTCGCGTCATGGGCGGGGCTTCTGCTCTATATGAGCCTATATGAGCTTTTTTGTAAAAAATACTACTATTAATGTGCGACAAAACGTAGTTTAAAGACTTTTTCAGGCGATAATATAGTTGTTTAAAGCTCAAATCTGTGGTTAATTTATAAAAAGAGTGCCTATTTGAGCATTTTATCTGGCGTTTCGGAGTTGTGAGATCCAGGGGATCGGCGGCGCTCAGCGCTCGTGTACACGGCGAGACCCGCCTTCCCTCGGCTAGTCCTTCTCACATTTGCCACTGGCTCTGGCTCTTTTTTTCTGCTCCTGTCTCGTTGTGAAATGGCTCACAATGGCTCACAATAACTCACAATAACTCACTTTCTTCCAAGCAAGATCCTTTTTATTCCTTTTATTCCTGTTCCTGTAGTTATAGGATGATGTATTGTACAGCTCCGGGTCTCCACATACGGCCACGATTATCTTGTCCTCCATTGTTGTTGGGATTTCTGCCTCCGCTTGTAAATGCGTCACTACTAGAGCAAGCTCGTGATTGGTTAACATGGCGCGAAATATCCGCCAGAGTTCAGATTTTTCAACTTGAGCGATTCGCGCGAATCGCGCGTTCAAAACGCTCAATTCGCGTCATTCGCGCCGTCTCAATCGCGCGAATCGCGCGAATCTCGCCGCCTCATTCGCGCGAATCGCGCCGCAGAATGCCATTTCGCGTCTCTGCATTGACTTAACATGTAAATCACTTGCGCGAATCGCGCGAATCGCGTCCGGTGTGAACGCAGCTTAAGGAGTTGATTCAGAATTCCTCTGATCCGTTCTGTTTAACGAACGAGCAGTACAATCCTTATCAACTTTCACTAGGTCTTCTACCCAATTTTCGGGAAGTTTATCCCTCTGGCCACAAAGGACAAGCTTTCCGAGTTATGGTATTAATTAAAGCATTCAATGATACTTATAAGAGCTCGTAGCTTAGATCTGACATTAAAGGGACTTGTGTCTTGTGAGCAACAACAATGACAATCAAAACGTGGATACAATGGTTTTAATAATGATTGATACTACGATTACATAAGACTAAATAAAGGATACAATACAGAATAATGGAAAGTAAAGAAGGAGGATGATGAGAAAGGAAAGGAAGAAGGGTATGATCGTGTCCGATCCGACACTTTCCCAAACGTAACCACTAGAGCCAGCAAGAACCATCATCACCTTAAACAGAGGTACAATCTTAAAACGCATCTAAATTTCGATAGAATTGATACTTGCATGGTTTCTTTGTGTTGTGTAAAGCAAGATGCGTGCGTTGGCGTTTCTCAGAGCGTTCATGCGCTGAAGCTCTCTCTCCGTTTGGTCCTTCCGGAGCTTGGTCGGTCCACGGGAGATTTAAAGGTGTTTAGAAGCGAGTGTCTTGGAAGGGAAAGTTCATCTCGTCCAAGCTAAGAAGGTTCCTCGTGCGCAGTGATGGGAGCGCGCCACTGGCCGTGTCGCGGAGCGCGTCGATCTTCAAAATAAACGACCAGCTTGGCTGGGCCGCGCTGATGTGATGGGAGGAAAAGAAAATTTGTCTCGTCGGAGTCTTTGCAAGTTGACTTAGCCAAGATGTGCTTGTGTTTCTGTCCTTTAAAGTCCATTAACCTACACCCATCTTCTCTGAGATGACCAATCGTATGTGTGAATTTCAGGCGGGGAGAGAATTTCTTTGTTCAGACTTTATTACTCGATGGAATGTTCTTGCGGGAAGACAGAGCCAGTAAAGTAGGACTAAAAAAGGACTAAACATACTAACGGAACATCTCATAATCATATACTTTGTACCACTTACTAAGACAAATAAAAAGAAACAATTACATTTCAAACATGCCGTGGTTTAAGCGCATAAAAGCAGTGTATCTTCTTTACAGAGCCATTTTGAGCATTTACGATGGCTTTTACATCACACAAACATAAGAAATATAGGAAGCATGCATATACTTAAGAAATCATCATATACGTAATTTCTGGGATAGTTTAATTAAAGGCTAAATAAAGGTCGTCCTCCGGCCATTCCCGACTGAAGGGTGAGTTAGGGGTTCTGGGTGATTAGGATCTGATTGAAGCTCTCACAGGGCCATCATCGTATCTTCTGGTCACACTCTAGCTGGTCATTAACCAGTCAGTGGTGCAATCTAACTTAGACTTGTTGGAGCCATTGGAGCAGGGATCTAATTTATACACTAAAAAAATTCAGGTCTCCAATTGAAAATTTTCTAGTGAGCGATCACATCTAAAATTTTCAGTTGGCCAAATAGAATTTCTGTGAATTGATGCAATTTAATTAAATTAAAATTCAAGAAATTCAATTTGGCCAACTGAAAAATTTAGATGTGATCGCTCACAAAAAAATGTTCAATTGGAGACCTGAATTTTTTTTACAGTGTATGCAGAGCTGTGTAAGAGAACAGCATCTCTGATGTTCCTTAAACGACTCACCCCTTTGATCCCATGAGAGAGAGACTCAAGACGCTACATACGTCTGATGTCATTGACGCGCCAATTATGCTTTTTTCCGTAAGTTGAATACATTCATTAACCCCCCTTAAGTCGTGTGGATTACTTGTATAATGGATGGATGCACTTTTTTTGGCCTTCAAATTTTAGGCAGCCATTTACTGCCATTATAAAGCTTGGAAGAGCCAGAATTTTTTTATATAACTCTGATTGTATTCGTCTGAAAGAAGAATGTCATATACACCTAGGATGACTTGAGGGTGAGTAAATCATGGGCTAATTTTCATTTTTAGGTGAACTAACCCTTTAAAGATCGGATTCATCACGCCAGTGTGGAGATGAAGCTGGTCATGGATCTGTGCAGAGGACTTGTCTGGTTCTTGTGGTCTTTGCCGACGGCTGTCATGTCAATGAGGCTTTCACAGGGGATTGTCTAGTTGCAAAATACATTTAATTGTGCACTGAGCTGTGAATCAGTGCATCAGAAATATCTATTCCCCTTGTTTTTTCACTAATGACACTGTTATTAGAAACCGCCATGAAATGACAAACAATTTGCTTGCCTTTTTTCTTAGCTTGTAGTTGACATCTGACTGCTTTTAGCTGACTTCACAGCTTGGCAAAACCATGATGTGATATTTGCCAAGTCGGTTATAGGTGGCACCTTCTCGTTCTAGAGAATTTTATTTTATTCTAAGAGCATTTTATTTGACAAATTTGCACGTACTGTATCCCTGTGAAGAAGTTTTTCTTGAACATCTTCTCTACCATTCAAAAGTTTGGGGTCAGTAAGATCTCTTATTCTCACAAAAGCTGGATTTATTTGATTACAAAATACAGTTCATATTGGAATAATAATTTTAACAAAGTAACTGTTTTGTAATTTAATATATTTTTAAAATGTAATTTATTCCTGTGATTTGAAATTTCTGCATTGCTAATATGCTGATTTGCTGCTTAAGAAACATTTCTTATTATTATCAATGTTGTAATTGGTTGTACTGCCAAATATTTTTGTGAAAACAGTAATACATTTTTCACTATTCTCTGATGAATGAAAGTTCAAAAGAACAGCATTTATTTTATACAATGTAAACATGCTTTTTATTGTTAAAAAGAGTAGCTTGTTCCTTTTGTAGAGTATATTTACTAACATTTTGTATATAGATGTATAGATGAGCACTTGATGAGCAAGAACCAATGAGATTCATTCTTGTGTGTTACGCATCACGTTTGAGCTTCCGCAAGAACCATTGAGGTTCATTCTTGAGTTACGCATCACGTTTGAGCTTCCTCAAGAACCAATGAAGTTCATTCTTGAGTTACGCATCACGTTTGAGCTTCCGCAAGAACCAATGAGATTCATTCTTGTGTGTTACGCATCACGTTTGAGCTTCCGCAAGAACCAATGAAGTTCATTCTTGAGTTACGCATCACGTTTGAGCTTCCTCAAGAACCAATGAGGTTCATTCTAGTGTGTTACGCATCACGTTTGAGCTTCCTCAAGAACCAATGAGGTTCATTCTAGTGTGTTACGCATCACGTTTTAGCTTCCTCAAGAACCAATGAGGTTCATTCTCATGTGTTACGCATCACATTTGAGCTTCTGCAAGAACCAATGAGGTTTATTCTTATGTGTTACGCATCACATTTGAGCTTCTGCAAGAACCAATGAAGTTCATTCTTGAGTTACGCATCACGTTTGAGCTTCCTCAAGAACCAAGGAGGTTCATTCTAGTGTGTTACGCATCACGTTTGAGCTTCCTCAAGAACCAAGGAGGTTCATTCTTGTGTGTTACGCATCACGTTTGAGCCTCAGCAAGAACCAATGAGGTTCATTCTTGTGTTACGCATCACGTTTGAGCTTCCGCAAGAACCAATTAGGTTCATTCTAGTGTGTTACGCATCACGTTTGAGCCTCAGCAAGAACCAATGAGGTTCATTCTTGTGTTACGCATCACGTTTGAGCTTCCGCAAGAACCAATTAGGTTCATTCTAGTGTGTTACGCATCACGTTTGAGCTTCAGCAAGAACCAATGAGGTTCATTCTTGTGTGTTACGCATCACATTTGAGCTTCAGCAAGAACCAATGAGGTTCATTCTTGTGTTACGCATCACGTTTGAGCCTCAGCAAGAACCAATTAGGTTCATTCTAGTGTGTTACGCATCACATTTGAGCTTCTGAATGAACACACACAAGGAATGAACACACACAAGCTTCAGATAGAACCAATGAGGTTCATTCTTGTGTGTTACGCATCAGGTTTGAGCTTCAGCAAGAACCAATGAGGTTCATTCTTGTTACGCGTCACGTTTGAGCTTCCGCAAGAACCAATGAGGTTCATTCTCATGTTATGCAGCACGTTTGAGCTCCAGCAAGAACCAATGAGGTTCATTCTAGTGTGTTTGTTACGCATCACGTTTGAGCTCACTACCGAACGGTATCTGCCTCACGAGCGGTTACGCTTGGTTTATACTCGCCGCATCCGCACTAGCGCTCGGGTGCGCGCGGCAAAAATGACGCCATACTATGGCAGTCGTGTGCTTTGAGAGCGCGAGACCCCTTTGTACTTGGCGCCGCGGTGTGCACGCCGAATTATATAACTTTCCGTGCGGCTCTGCATCCGAAGATGCGTTGCCATAAAGTGGTATCGGGTACGGTTGTATCGGGGTAGTTTTACGAGTACGAGTACTTGACAACAGTATCGGACCGACACCTGAGTACTAGTATCGGTATCGGTGCATCCCTACATCACGTTTGAGCTTCCGCAAGAACCAATGAGGTTCATTCTCGTGTGAATGAACACACAAAAAAGACACTGTTTGACAGAATAAAAAAATGTATGCAGTTTTAGAACGACGTGAGGGTGAGTAAACAATGACAGAATTAAAAATTTTCAGGTGAACTATCCCTTTAAGTTTTCCAAGGCTGAATTTTCTTTTCACATTATATTACCTAGATGAAAAGAGATACATTTTTGGACAAAGTTGAAAAGATAAACATTTTAATAAGTAGTACATTTATTAAATACAATTATTATTACAATTATTATTCTTTGTCCATCAGAGGAAGCAGGACCCACAGACATTTTAACCCCCGATCTGAACAAAGAGGTTCACTTCAAAGACTAATGCCTGATCTGAAGCTAGATCATTAGCTCTGGGTCCCATAAATAACAGGCCCAAGCAAACCACCAGGAGACGATGTCTCTTGTGATCTCAGCCCAGGCAAAAGATCCCCAGCAGCAACCCAGACAGTCTCGACGTTTTGCTTTAGAACCGTTTTCTCAATTGCACCCTCTATAAGAAAAGCAAATTTGCCCTACTTGCAGCCCACTATAATTGTGAATCTTTTGAAAGACTATGATCATGTACTGTAGTTGCCATGGTGATGAAGGACGGTCACAGTGCTTCTACATGTGATCGTGTCATTCATTGACTCCTGAAGGGATAGATTCTGCTTGACTCATTGCACATGGTTAGGGTAGGGAGAAGTTTCAGTTTTGAGTGGGCTAGTTCTCTGCACTGAGAGGTAATTAGTGTTGGTCAGGGAACGGATCAGTTGATATGTATTTTTTTTTTGTCTTCAGAGGATATGGAAGTCTATTCCTAGTGCTAATATGGGAGTTAAACTCAATTCTGTAACTGCTAAGCGGTGCATTACAAGATGATGACAGTATGAACAGCTGTTACTAGGCAAAAAAATTGTAAATATTCGTATTTTTGAAAAGCTCAAATCCAGTGTATGAGTTACAAAAATGACCGTCAGTGGGGTCAGCAACAACGTTTTACCGTATTTTTGGATCATTTATAAATAAAAATAATTGTTTAAAACCATCCAAACATGGATATCCTCCATAGACTTGTCTGCAAAAACAATCTCAGTCTTCTTAAATCATTCCAATGTGCGGATTTTGTGCTCAAGAAACATTTCTGATTATCAATGTTGAAAACTGTTTAAGCTTAATATTACATTTTTTCTGTAAACTGTGATACATATTTTTTCAGGATTCTTTGATGAATAGAAGTCTTTTGAAACATAAATGTCTTCACTGTAATTTTTTATCAATTTAAAGGGGTCCTATTATGCCCTTTTACAAAGTCTTAAATTTGGGGTGTACTAGAATATGCGTTCATGCTTGATTTTTCAAAAAACACATTATTTTTATTATATTAAAGCACCTCTCTCGCTGGTCTGGCCCGAACGTGTTTGGATGAAGCCAATCCTTCCGAAATACGAAATGTGCGGTGATTGGTTAGCTGGCCCAGTGTGTTGGGGTTGGCACCGCTTCGGGAAATGTCACGTGCCTTACCATAACCGCGAGCTCTACTCAGATTAAGGATGGCGTCAATTTCAAACCAATTCAAGACTGATTCAGACTTTATAATAATAATAATAATTTGTAACATTTATATAGCCCTTTTCTAGGCACTCAAAGCGCTTTACATATAGAAGGAGGGAATCTCCTCAACCACCACCAATGTGCAGCATCCACCTGGATGATGCAACGGCAGTCATATTGCACCAGAATGCCCACCACACACAAGCTGATTGGTGTAGAGGAGACAGACTGATAAAGCCAATCAGTATATGGGGAGGATTAGGAAGCTATGATGGACAGAGGCCAATGGGCAAATTTGGCCAGGATGCCGGGGTTACACCCCTACTCTTTATCGAAGGACATCCTGGGATTTTTAATGACCACAGAGAGTCAGGACCTCGTTTTAACATCTCATCTGAAGGACAGTGGTTGTTACTGTATAGTGTCCCCATCACTATACTGGGGCATTAGGACCCACACAGACCACAGGGTGAGCACCCCCTGCTGGCCTCACTAACACCTCTACCAGCAGCAACCTAGTTTTCCCAGGAAGTCTTCCATCCAGGTACTGACCAGGCTCAACCCTGCTTAGCTTCAGTGGGAAACCAGTCTTGGGCTACAATCCAAACAAGAGGATCATTCAGAAAGGATTTCATGCACGGATTTTGCAAGCACGGATTTTGCAAGCACGGATTTCACCGTTTCAGAGTTGTTGTTTTTATTATTATTATTATTATTATTATTATTATTTATTATTTGATTTTTTTTCTTATCGATTTTAGATACAATGTTATACACCATTTAATCATGATTTGTCTGAAAACTATGGTAATACAAGCAGTAATCGATCACAAAACCATGGCTAATTTTCCTAAGGGGTGGTGAACAGACTTACAAAAGCGAGAGCGTACAAACGCTACAGTAAACACTATATCAACACTGGAATGTTAATTAGCAGGCCAGCGGAGGCAAAGCTTTACCCTTTGTTTACATCATAGCAACAACTTTAAACTTATAATTGGAACTGTTAATAGAAAACGCAACTACAAATAATAAGACGCACTTACAAGTTGTGATCCACAAGCAACAGAATGCCCCGACAAAGTGGGAACTGCTCCATTTCAGGAGAAGCTTTTGTCTGTAGCCTGCGTTGTGGTTCTGGAAGCTGTTCTCCGCAAAATGTGCAGCACACAGATAAATGTTGGGATTATAATGTTCAGGAACAGTGTTTAAAATAAATGTAAACCACTCTAAGTTCATCAGCCTTAGCAAGGTCAAACAAAAGAGTTTTGGAAACAGGGTGGACAAAACAGTGTCTCTTTGACATAGCAACATCACTGTTGCTAATTCTTCTCTAATGCAGCTCAAATATGCCTTGCACCCTTTTTGTGTATTCCATGAGTGGGGATTATTTAAATGAGTAACGCACAAGATCATGAAAAAACCCATTGTAGTCCAAACAAGTTGTTCGTTGTAGTTCTTGGAAAGTGAATTCTGTTAAATAAAATATCTCTCTTTGGAGAACACTTTGAGCTTTGTAACCTTGCATATCTTTTTTTATGCTCAAACAGCAACATTACACACACAAACTAACTAAAGTTGAAAAAGTGAAAAAGCTAAATAGGACCCCTTTAATGCATCCTTGCTGAAAAGTATTGATTTCTTAAAAAAGAGAAGCAATTTTTGGATGTTCGAATATTTTAATTTTTGTAGCTATGTAAATATTGGTTTTAAAAATTGCAGTTGACGTTTTATGCAATTTGTACAATTAAAACTGTTTTTGTTTTGAGGGTTGCAAACCTTAATTAAGAGGGTCAGACCACCCCAAACTTCCTGTAATTTGCAGCCTTGATTTTGGTGAGTGGATGCAACGTTTATGTCAGAAATGCATTGCAACTTTATTGTTTTCCCTTTGAATTCCCAGCACATTTGATTCTTTTCAGAAACACTCAGGCCACAGTGGCCATGAGACCGTGTCCTCTAATGTACAGTAGCTCATAAACCATGAAAGATTGAATCTATTTTAAACATCAATGCTCCAATCAAATGGCCAAAGATGTTGTGAAATAACCGTATAACTTTGTGACTCTGCTTCATGAAATTTATAGTCCAGTTTACACACTAAAAATGATTCCGTCTCTTCCATTCAGTCTGTCTGCAGGGTTTTGTAATGAGATTCAGCCATTTGCGAGTCCTGGGGGTTTAGAGAGAAACATGGCTGGCAAACAGATGCACAGGCCTGGAGATGCACCTGTTGCTGTACTTTGGGACGTGGCCTTCATACCTCCTGCATTTCAGATTGTTCTGGGCTTTGGAAGGCACCCGAGCAAATATATGTCATCATTTTGTGCTTGATTTGTTAGGATGTCGTTGCCACATACATCTTTGGATAAGTTTTTATACTCTTGAGAGCAAAAGGAGCAAGGGTTCCTTCAATGACTAGATAGAAATCCAACAATCAAATTGTTTTTGGTACGTCTGTAGATAGGACTGGTCATACATCCTAATTAATTGATTCTGATTCAAATATTTTATGAACCATTTCCATTTTTAAAGTAATTTTCTATTATATATAATTCATCCATCCAAGGAAGTAATGATAAATTGATATTGATTCAGTAAATGCTCTGAATAATTCACATGAAAACTGAGTTTGTGAGCCTTTTTAAATGATTCATTGAAAGGAATCATTTTGTGTGAATTGGGCTATACTGGTTGCACTGTATACTTTTTGATTCACCAAATATTTTGATTTGTCACACACAGTTACTGTATATACATATAAAACTTACAGTGAAATGTAAACCTGGTCAGCTACTTAGATTGTCCATTAGATACAAATACAATTTAGTTTTGTTTAGGTTTTTAAGAGGAACCAGTTCATAAGAATCATTTGCTCATAAATCAGACCACACTGTTTGTGCTATAAGCTTTTGATTCACTTAAAAGAACCAGTTCATAAGAATTATTTGTTCATGAGTCAGACTGCACTGATGGCCAATGTATTCCTGACTACCGTTCATGAACAAATGACTCTCATGTCATTGCTTGCACCCACAAGGACAGCTTAATAGAGTTGCCAATATTTTGCAGTAAATGTCCTTTTTATCTCATCACATTCAATTCCTACTGCAAATTCAGGTAAAATATGATTTGATTTAGCCATGCATTAAACACTGGCATACAAAATCGATCATGAGGCTTTTAGAATTGATACCGACAGAATTCTTTTTAATTTTAAATTTTTACCCAGCCTTATCTGTAGATAGATTGGTAGACATACTTATTCTTGAATTCTCTCTCTCTCTCTCTCTCTCTTAATATTTGGTACAGTAGCCTTTGTTTGCAATTACAGAGGTCAAACGTTTCCTGTAGTTTTTCACCAGGTTTGCACACACTGCAGGAGGGATTTTGGCCCACTCCTGCACACAGATCTTCTCTAGATCAGTCAGGTTTCTGGCCTGTCGCTGAGAAACACGGAGTTTGAGCTCCCTCCAAAGATTCTCTATTGGGTTTAGGTCTGGAGACTGGCTAGGCCACGGCAGAACCTTGATATGCTTCTTACAGAGCCACTCCTTGGTTATCCTGGCTGTGTGCTTCGGGTCATTGTCATGTTGGAAGACCCAGCCTCGACCCATCTTCAATGCTCTAACTGAAGGAAGGAGGTTGTTCCCCAAAATCTCGCAATACATAGCCCCGGTCATCCTCTCCTTAATACAGTGCAGTCGCCCTGTCCCATGTGCAGAAAAACACCCCCAAAGCATGATGCTACCACCCCCATGCTTCACAGTAGGGATGGTGTTCTTGGGATGGTACTCATCATTCTTCTTCCTCCAAACACATTTAGTGGAATTATGACCAAAAAGTTCTATTTTGGTCTCATCTGACCACATGACTTTCTCCCATGACTCCTCTGGATCATCCAAATGGTAATTGGCAAACTTAAGACGGGCCTTGACATGTGCTGGTTTAAGCAGGGGAAACTTCCGTGCCATGCATGATTTTAAACCATGACGTCTTAGTGTATTACCAACAGTAACCTTGGAAACGGTGGTCCCAGCTCTTTTCAGGTCATTGACCAGCTCCTCCCGTGTAGTTCTGGGCTGATTTCTCACCTTTCTTAGGATCATTGAGACCCCACGAGGTGAGATCTTGCATGGAGCCCCAGTCCGAGGGAGATTGACAGTCATGTTTAGCTTCTTCCATTTTCTAATGATTGCTCCAACAGTGGACCTGTTTTCACCAAGCTGCTTGGCAATTTCCCCGTAGCCCTTTCCAGCCTTGTGGAGGTGTACAATTTTGTCTCTAGTGTCTTTGGACAGCTCTTTGGTCTTGGCCATGTTAGTACTGATTGTATGGGGTGGACAGGTGTCTTTATGCAGCTAACGACCTCAAACAGGTGCATCTAATTTAGGATAATAAATGGAGTGGAGGTGGACATTTTAAAGGCAGACTAACAGGTCTTCTACAGGAATTCTAGCTGATAGACAGGTGTTAGATTATGTCTCTCACAGTGGACATGCACCTACGATGACAATTTCAGACCCCTCCATGATTTCCAAGTGGGAGAACTTGCAAAATAGCAGGGTGTTCAAATACTTATTTTCCTCACTGTATATATAGCATCGTCAGCCAATGTAATACAATAATTGCTAGTAAGTAGGGATGCACTGAATAATAATAAAACACTTGGCTGAAGCAGAGTACAAAATGCAGTAAAAATTAGCTTTTTACTATTTTGTCTTTTGTCTTTGTTTTTTACTTGCTTTATTTAAAGAAAAATAAATTACAAAACTGCAATTTGAAACAATTTATTTAACACTGAACATTGTTTAGCATCCCAGCAGACATTATTCAAACAAAGCACAATATAACAAAATAATATTTAAAAAATTAAATTTTTAATTTTTATTTAGCCATCTTATCTTATCTTTGGCCCATTATGCCTATATGTATCATAATCAAATCACTGAGGGTGCTTCTGAAATCACTGAGGGTGCTCTAGTAAGTAGGGATGCACCGAATAATAATAAAAAGTGCAGATGTAGGCTAAGCAACAGCCCCACCACAGCAGTGAACAGTTGAACAGTGAACAACTTGTTCAACAACTTGTTCAACAGTGTACAAGTGTACAGGGAGACATTTAAGATTATTTAGAATTTCACAAATATTTTTCTATTAATCTATTAATCTTTACATTGCTTTAATGTGTTACTATTTCACTATGTCACCTTCCGAAACTTTGCAGCGTGCAATTGGCCATTAATCCTTTTTGCAACATGAAAAACAATAGTTTTGTTCAATGGATTATATAGACTATAGACTCGAAAGTGAGCCAAGATCGTTACATTTATGATCACTAAACGCTGTCGCTATGTCAGTTCTTTGCGATCTCACAAAGTATAAAGTTCAATGAAGCTGCTAACCAGGGACGTCACTAGGATTGGAAGACAGGGGGGGCTTAGCCCCCTGGGTATTTGTAACTTGCGTTTGCAAAATCTTTGCACTCACATCTAGAGCTACACTTATGTCAACAACCAGTCAAGAAACCAAGATGTTAACAAGCTTTTAGACACATCAAAGCTGCATGGGGAAATTTACTTAGGCCAGACTTTGCTCCTGATGAGTTACTATAAGCAGTGACTTAAATGCTATCTGTCTGCTCATGTAAATGTATGATAAAGAAATAGCATACTATATCTAATTCCTCTCTATATAAGATAAGTTGTCCACAGAATGCTATTTAATTACACAGAACCGCATGTATTCAATCCATTTTTGAGCTAAAATACAAATCTACAGCTAAACCTAAATTGAGCTAAACCTATACAAATACCACGGCTGTACAATTTTCACACCCTATACTAAATTTACCCTATACAATAGCTTAATGACATAACATTATTTAATATTTGAATCACAGCTTATATAGTGTTTTGACATCGACAACCCAAGTGCATTTTACCTCAAACTTGCGACTAGTTAACTTTCTAAAGTAGCAATCGCTTCTCGGGTCGACATTTATACACTGACAAAATTATATTCTGAATTAAAAATATTTTTATACCACTTTTTAATGTGTGATTGTGTAAAGGTGTTCACGAGATACCAACCTTTCGCGAACTTGCTTTCAACGTCGAAAACTCGTTCTCATGAAGATGGCGGTGTGCACGGAGGGGAGGGGCTGTGTGTGTGTGTGTGTGTGTGTGTGTGTGTGTGTGTGTGTGTGTGTGTGTGTGTGTGTGTGTGTGTGTGTGTGTGTGTGTGTGTGTGTGTGTGTGTGTGTGTGTGTGTGTGTGTGTGTGTGTGTGTGTGTGGGGCACGCGTGTATGTGAGAGAGAGCGTAAGTGAGAGACGCAGGGAAAGGAAATGCAGCTGAACGTTATTTGCTCTATGAAAGACATTGATAAAGGCAAAAACTAAGGACATTTAATCTATAATTTTATTTTAGTTAGTTTTGCCAAACACACATTACAGAGTTGGTTAGTTATCTTTTTTTTGTAATGCCTCGTTTTTATTTTTTTATTTCAGTTAACGACAACCCACCTAGTTTTCGTTTTTAACCTTGGTAAGGACGAGACTAGATGAATCCTCCAGGCAGTTACTTGCAGTATCGCTCCGGTCTGCAACGCTCTGAAAGCTGCCACAGTTCACACCAATGCAACGAGACGGACGTGCATCATCTTGATAGCACAACGACTCTTTGTACTTCTGTCCAACTTCTGACTTTTCGGCTATTTTTTTGTAGCTGTATTTATATCATTTGTTGCGTCTAAATATGAATGAGGATACGGTTATTGATAAATCAAATTGTTATTGTTGTTCTATTATCATTTAGGGGGGCTTAGGAACATTTTGGGGTAGCTTCAGCCCCCCTAAAATAGGCCTAATGACGTCTCTGCTGCCAACAATGCACAATAAATGTCTTACTTGCGTCGATTCGTGTCTACACTTTGTTTGTTTGCTCATGAGAGGCTTTGCTAGCCTGTCACTGCTGCAGAAACGCGTTGTAAATGGATACATTTGACGTTCTACAGACACAAATATACATTGGAGCATTTGCCAATTACAATTTCAACTGAGGGTGCCTGCAAACGGCCATTTTTGCGTCTATCTCGGACACTTTAATGCTTCCACACTTCCGACATGTTTGCTGCATTTAGAAGCATGCGGGCCTCTCTCTCACACGTGCTGGTTACTATATTTGATCGCGTCATCAAAAACGTCATTGTTCGGTTACATTTTTTCTGTCTTTTCACTTATTTTTAAGTAATTTCGATTGCCGAACATTCAGTGCATCCCTACTAGTAAGCAACAATATGAAAGCATTATTGGGTCAGTGAATGGAAGAAAATAACCTTGTCCAATGTCATTCCTCCTCATTGTCAGTGGGACCGTGCAGGTGGACAGATGGCAGTATACAGCCTGTTGGCACCAGGCAAGAAGAATCCCCAGTAGCGCTTCTTAGAGCACCATGCTGGAATAAACCCTGGCTAAAGGTCCTCTAAGATGCCACACTGTTCATTATGGACTCCAATTTGGCCAACTTCCTGTTCCCTGCTCTGCCAGTGTGTTCAAAGTGAGTGCGGTACCAAAGGTGGCCTTCCTGATTGGTTTGTTCGGGGCCTTTGGAATCATCTGAACTGCTATTGTTCCCTTAGCAGATGACAGCATTGAAAAAGAAGCCATTACATTTGCACATCGCGAACAGCTTGCTCCACACAATGAGAGCTCTTAGCCACGTCAGACAGTTCAGTCTGCTCTGGCCTTTCTTTCACAGCACGGCTGTGTTGTGAACAGTTCCCTTGGGTACCTCAGGGCTACACAACACCTTCTCCGGCACATACTGTAGTGTTGTAGTGTTCACCAACTGCTATGTAGGCCTTCTTGTTGGGGTAGAACCAAAATGTGGAAAAGTTTGCAGGTGTCCACTTGCATTGCCCTGAGCTTCCTCTCAAAGACAGATTGGCAGGATGGTTTTGTAGTCAGTGGAGAATTCCAAAAACATCTGATCCATTAAGCCTTATCCAGGTGGTACCAGTCTCTATGGAATATATAGAAAGTCCTATCAGGAAGTCAAAGGAATGAAGCTGAACCCCCACAGACAGGCTGAGATTCTTGGGATTGATTTATTTCTAATCAAAAACCTATGGTCTAGGGAAACGGGGTTAATGCATAATTCAGACATAAAGAAATGGCTCCCATTCATGAGTGTGAATATGAATTGGCACACGAGAAGTTGAATTGTCATTTGAATTATATTTACAGGAAGAGTGATTTACTGAATTAAAATAACAAAAGATCAACACAGGCAGTGCATTCTGGGAAAGCTGTCTGTCACTCTGTCTGTTGTTCTTTCCTTCTATCTGTCATTCTTTTGTTATCTGTCATTCTATCTGTTGTTCATGGCTCTCTGTCGTTCTATCTGTCGTTCTTTCCTTCTATCTGTCGCTCTTTTGTAATCTGTCATTTTATGGCTCTCTGTCGTTCTAGCTGTCATTCTGTCAATCTATGTATCTCTGTCATTCTATCTGTCATTCTGTCATTCCAGCTGTTGTTCTATTGATATCTGTCATGCTATCGCTCTCTGTCTTTCTATCTCTCATTCTATCTGTCGTTCTATCGTTATCTGTCGTTCTATCTTTATCTGTCCTTCTATCGCTCTGTCATTCTGTCGTTCTATCTGTCGTTCTATCATAATATGGCGTTCTATCATTCTATCTGTCGTTCTATCGCTCTATCTGTCATTCTGACATTCTATCTCTCTATCCGTTGTTACCTGTTGAACTGTCGTTCTATTGCTCTATCTGTCATTCTATCTGTTGTTCATGGCTCTCTGTCGTTCTATCTGTCGTTCTTTCCTTCTATCTGTCGCTCTTTTGTAATCTGTCATTCTATGGCTCTCTGTCGTTCTAGCTGTCATTCTGTCAATCTATGTATCTCTGTCATTCTATCTGTCATTCTGTCATTCTATCTGTTGTTCTATTGATATCTGTCATGCTATCGCTCTCTGTCTTTCTATCTCTCATTCTATCTGTCGTTCTATCGTTATCTGTCCTTCTATCTTTATCTGTCCTTCTATCGCTCTGTCATTCTGTCGTTCTATCTGTCGTTCTATCATAATATGGCGTTCTATCATTCTATCTGTCGTTCTATCGCTCTATCTGTCATTCTGACATTCTATCTCTCTATCCGTTGTTACCTGTTGAACTGTCGTTCTATTGCTCTATCTGTCATTCTGCATTTCTATCATTCAATTTGTCATTCTATCGGTCTGTCTTTCTGTTGTTTTAAAATTCTATCTGTCATTCTATTGTTCTGTCATTCAATGGCTCTAGCTTCGTTCTGTCATTCTATCAATTTATCTGTCATTATCTGTCGCTCTGACATTCTATCTGTCGTTCTATTGCTCTATCTGTCGCTCTATAGTTATTTTGTTTTATCATTGTATCTTTCTGTCTGTCTGTCTGTCTGTCTAGCCAATATTCAATTTTTTATTTTTTTTATTTCAGTTTTACATTTTAAATACAAAATTATACAAATCATAGAAGTTCAAATTGTAATTATGCATCCTGATTTTTTTTAACTCAATTTAAATCAAATTCAGGTATTCATTCAATTCTGCATGATGCACAACCCTGCTAGGCAGCCATGAATTGAACACTGAAGACTTTTCTCATTTGTTTTTCAAACCCGTATCCGAGTTTCAAGTTTAAGCTCCCAAAGATATGCCTGTGATGCGATCTGCAACGGCTCACTAGTTCGCAAAAGGTGTTTTTGAGATGGAGATGTGGATTTTAAAGTGCTCTGAAGTCTGATTTAAAACGTCTCCTGCAGGTTTAAATTCCACTGGGTGTAAATCTCAGCCTGCAAATTTGCCTTGATTTTTTTTTTCTTTCCTGTCGTTACTGCCCATCAAAGCTCTGACCCCACTTGCTCAGCTGTCGGAGTTGGCTTGCTTGAACTTCTCTTATGCCCTCATTTAGTACTTTGCTTTTTCTTAGAAGGAAACTTTCCATGGCACCCTTTCCTCACAATGTGCTTGCTTTTTGCTTATTCGCCGGGTGCTTTGTTTTGTTTTTGGCGCAGATTCTGGAACTTAGACTAATTAGAAGCTGCAATCTTTACTCTCTAGAGGAATGGTGTCCGTAGTATTGCATAATACCCTTTGGTATCTGTGGTTTCATTACTGGTGAAAGAGTGGAGAAGATATACAAGAACTATGAAAAAAATGAAGAAGATGACAGCTCACGTAGGAGGCATCTCACCCTACGTTTTTTTAGCCCCAGACTCTACACGAAGCTTGTTTCACCTTAAAGTAAAAAAGTCACACGGTGAGATATAATGTTACTATTCAGGAAAAAAAGTCAAATAGCAAGATACACACAGTCGCATTTATGAGATGCAGTCACATTGCAAGACATAAAATTACCTTGTGAGATGAAATGAATGAAGAATTTGCAAACTCTTAAGTCAAAATCGGAAGATATAAAGCATTTACGAGAAATAAAGCTGCATTAACTCTGAGGTGGAAATGCTTCCATAACCTGGGCTATGAGGTAGCTGATTAATGAATCTACTGTAACGCCTTTCAAATAACCATGTTCTTTTGATTTATTATCTTGCTCAAGAATGCCATTGATATTTACAGTAGGCTCTGCCAATATCTGTAATTTCAGTGCCTGCGTTAGCTTAACCCAAAGCTGCTTGGTGCAGCAAACTTTCCAGGGCATTGAACAAGCACTGCCACCCTGTCTAAACACACTCTATATCCTTTTGTCCTCAGGAGTTGCATGAACCAAATCGGCTGTTGTGCAGAAAGACTTTGTTTCTCTAGATAGCAGCTTGGAAACTCTGGAGTGACCTACCTATTTTCCATACAAGTACAACAAAATTCATTTGCTATTCCAAAACTGCAGATTGACCCTTTTTGCTGCTTCAAAGGCAAAACGAGCAGAGAAGGCAAGTGTTATCTTAAAAGTGGATTATTGGCTTTGTGTTCTGATTATTGGCTCTGCAGCATTTGTACCATTTATCTGCTTTTATGTTGTGGTTTGTAACTTTTTAAGTTAGCTGTGCTTTATTAGATTCAACAGGCCTGTCTTTTATGATACACGGGGCAACTTTTTGAGCAATGTTGCTGGGCAATGTTGGCGTCCACAGGAAACCAGGTGAGAAAGGGCCCACGACCAATCTAAAATATCCAGATAGAAATGTGTGGCCCATTCTCAATGGGAAAGTGCCCAAGCAATTTCGCTCGGCAACATTGCTCAAAAACGTTGGCCCGTTTATCATCGCCTTAAGGCCTTGTTTACAACAGTGCATTTTTGCTTTAAGACGCATAACTTTTGCTACTACCCTCAAAAACTTTTGGAAATGCTGCAGTCCCCGTTTAGGTTTCAGCTCAACAACCGTGTAAACAATAATATGGAGAGACATTGTTGTCCCTTTTAGCAGCCATTTGGCAGTTAAACTCTGCATGTTACAATACTGCACCTGCCTACATATGCAAGAGGTTTATTATTAGAGCAATCAGCAACTGTGTTTACACTTGAACGTTTATGCCCATGAATGGTGCATGAATGGTCATGTGACATGCGTTTTCGGTCGTGTAGTGTGGACGGAGAACTTTTCTGAAACGCAATGGAAACAGTCCATCCATCCATCTTCTTCCGCTTATCCGGGGCCGGGTCGCGGGGGCAGCAGTCTAAGCAGGGATGCCCAGACTTCCCTCTCCCTAGACACTTCCTCTAGCTCTTCCGGGGGGACACCGAGGCGTTCCAAGGCCAGCCGGGAGACATAGTCCCTCCAGCGTGTCCTTGGTCTTCCCCGGGGCCTCCTCCCGGTTGGACATGCCCGAAACACCTTCCCGGGAAGGCGTTCAGGAGGCATCCGGAACAGATGCCCGAGCCACTTCAGCTGTCCCCTCTCGATGTGGAGGAGCAGCGGCTCTACTCCGAGTTCCTCCCGAGTGACTGAGCTTCTCACCCTATCTCTAAGGGAGCGCCCAGCCACCCTGCGGAGAAAGCTCATTTCGGCCGCCTGTATCCGGGATCTTGTCCTTTCGGTCATGACCCAAAGCTCATGACCATAGGTGAGAGTAGGAACGTAGATTGACCGGTAAATCGAGAGCTTCGCCTTACGGCTTAGCTCTTTCTTCACCACGACAGACCGGTACATCGACCGCATTACTGCAGAAGCTGCACCGATCCGTCTGTCAATCTCCCGTTCCATCCTCCCCTCACTCGTGAACAAGACCCCTAGATACTTGAACTCCTCCACTTGGGGCAGGAACTCTCCACCAACCTGAAGTGGGCAAGCCGTTGCAAAGCGAATCGGGCAGCAGTCTAGGCCGGGGGCCTAGACGACCCGATCCCTGGACACGCAAACTGGCAATGGAAACAGTATACACTCTAAAAAATGCTGGGTTAAAAACAACCCAAGTTGGGTTGAAAATGGACAAACCCAGCAATTGGGTTGTTTTAACCGTTAAAACAACCCAATTGCTGGGTTTGTCCATTTTCAACCTGACTTGGGTTGTTTTTAACCCAGCATTTTTTAAAGTGTAGATGGCAGTATAGACGAGGATCGCTTTCATTTTATAATGCTGTGTTAAAGCGAAAACGCACTAGTGTGAACACAGCCTGAAGGTTTTGAGGAGTTTTATTTGGCTCTTAAATTTATTGCCCTAGAAAGCAGCCATGAAGGGCAGTTAAACTGAAGTGTGAATATTCATGTTGAACTGAGATTTGGAGGAAAGTGTAGTATAAAATAAACACTTGAAGTGTACAGCCGTGCTTCACAAAATTGGCAACATTCACAACATTCACATTCACACAGCCGTGCTTTGTTCAAACATTTCTGTCAGGGTTTTGTTTGGGAAATTTCTTGTTCAGTTGGACAGTGACAATAAAGACATTTACGAAATATTTCTATTTCAAATAAATTCTGTTCTTTTAGACTTTCTATTAAACAAAGAATCTTGAAATAAAATATATTGCAGTTTCCACAAAAATATTAACCAGCGCAACTGTTATAATACTGATAATAAATGTTTCTTGAGCAGCAAATCAGCATATTAGAATGATTTCTGAAGGATCATGTGACACTGAAGACTGGAGTAATGATGCTGAAAATGTAGCTTTGCATTACATTTAAATATAAATATATATTTAAATGGAAAGATTATTTTAAATTGTAATATTTCACACTATTACAGATTTTTACTGTATTTTAGATCAAATAAATGCAGTCTTTGTGTGCATAAGAGACTTCTTTCAATAACATAAAAAAAGTACCAAACCCAAACTTCTGAACGGTATTTAATAATCAAAGCACAAAAACTTAACTTAAAATATAGCTTTTTAAAGATTGTTGTGTAGATTCAGTAATCTGGTGAGTAGAAGATGGTGGTGATGGTGAAGATGGTGGTCCAGTGGGTTAAACCATGGAACTGATACGCAGAAGGTTGCTGGTTCGATCCCAGCAGTCACCACCAGTGTGTCCTTGAGCAAGGCACTTTACTCCACGTTGCTCCAGGGGGGTTGTCCATGTAATAAGTGCACTGTAAGTCGCTTTGGATAAAAGCGTCTGCCAAATGCATAAATGTAAATGTAAATGTAGAATAGTCAACTTTTTAGACTGGGCATTGGTTTAATTCTTTAGTGGACATTTTTTTGACTTTCAAATAAAAATGCAATGTGTCTTTTGGAGTTTTGTTATGACTTTACATTTCTTCTGAGATTCCACAAGTGTTGTAGAGATATACTCACAGCATTCTCACACCCTGTAGAATTGATTTTGAACTGGCTCTGTAAACAGGCCTGACAGCTTTCGCTATTGGCTGTAGCACCCAAGGCAAAGGCAGCACATAGAATTTAAAGTGAGCTTATTTTTCAGTGCCTGTGGCAAAGGAAGTGTAGTTTGAGACCTTGTTGTATGACCCTTTCATTGAATGTGTTCAAAAACACTGCAAATGTCAAAGATATTCTATGAGTCTTCATGCAGAATTTCAGTTTCAGAGCATAGACATTTTTTTTTATGAACTGACCTCATCCAGGCAGGCATATTTCATCACAGCCATCCATCTCTTCTATCTCTGCATTCATACTGTAGATTAGCCATTTCCCCCCTATTTCAAGAGATATTCTGTATTCAATAAAAAAAAATACACTAGAAAAAAATGTTTTCCCTAAGGATTGTACCCTGCCTTACCCTGCTTGTTTTGGTAGAGCTGCTCTCAAGTGTGATGCACATATGCATCCTAATAATGTGTCAGAATCTCTCCATATACTCACATGCAAATGGAAGAGAGAGATTACTGCAAATTAAGAAAACATCTTAATCAGTTAGATAACGCATGTTTTGCTTGCAAATACTCCCAACACAACCAAATACATAAACACCTGCAAATACTCACAATGCAACCAAATACATAAACACCTGCAAATACTCACAACGCAACCAAATACAGAAACACCTGCAAATACTCACAACACAACCAAATACATAAACACCTGCAAATACTCACAACACAACCACATACAGAAACACCTGCAAATACTCACAACACAACCAAATACAGAAACACCTGCAAATACTCACAACACAACCACATACAGAAACACCTGCAAATACTCACAACACAACCAAATACATAAACACCTGCAAATACTCACAACACAACCAAATACATAAACACCTGCAAATACTCACAACGCAAGTAAATACATAAACACCTGCAAATACTCACAACACAACCAAATACAGAAACACCTGCAAATACTCACAACACAACCAAATACATAAACACCTGCAAATACTCACAACGCAACCAAATACAGAAACACCTGCAAATACTCACAACGCAACCAAATACAGAAACACCTGCAAATACTCACAACGCAACCAAATACAGAAACACCTGCAAATACTCACAACACAACCAAATACAGAAACACCTGCAAATACTCACAACACAACCACATACAGAAACACCTGCAAATACTCACACACAACCAAATACATAAACACCTGCAAATACTCACAACACAACCAAATACATAAACACCTGCAAATACTCACAACGCAACCAAATACAGAAACACCTGCAAATACTCACAACGCAAGCAAATACAGAAACACCTGCAAATACTCACAACGCAACCAAATACAGAAACACCTGCAAATACTCACAACACAACCAAATACATAAACACCTGCAAATACTCACAACGCAAGCAAACACATAAACACATGCAAATACTCATAACGCAAACAAATACATAAACACCTGCAAATACTCACAACGCAACCACATACAGAAACACCTGCAAATACTCACAACGCAACCATATACAGAAACACCTGCACATACTCACAACACAACCAAATACAGAAACACCTGCAAATACTCACAACACAACCACATACAGAAACACCTGCAAACACTCACAACACAACCAAATACAGAAACACCTGCAAATACTCACAACACAACCAAAAACAGAAACACCTGCAAATACTCACAACACAACCAAATACAGAAACACCTGAAAATACTCACAACACAACCAAATACAGAAACATGCTGCAAATACTCACAACACAACCAAATACAGAAACATGCTGCAAATACTCACAACCCAACCAAATACAGAAACACCTGCAAATACTCACAACGCAACCACATACAGAAACACCTGCAAACACTCACAACACAACCAAATACAGAAACACCTGCAAATACTCACAACACAACCAAAAACAGAAACACCTGCAAATACTCACAACACAACCAAAAACAGAAACACCTGCAAATACTCACAACACAACCAAATACAGAAACACCTGCAAATACTCACAACACAACCAAATACAGAAACATGCTGCAAATACTCACAACCCAACCAAATACAGAAACACCTGCAAATACTCACAACGCAACCAATTTATTTTAAAATATAATTTATTCCTGCGATAGATTTTTCAGCATCATTAGTCCAGTCTTCAGTGTCACATGATCCTTCAGAAATCATTCTAATATGCTGATTTGCTGCTTGAGAAACATTTCTAATCATTATCAATGTTGAAAACATCGTTGAAAAAATAAAAGTAATTTCTTTAAAAAAAAAAATGTATTGACCCCTAACTTTTGAATGGTAGTACAAATAATGCAGTCTTATCCTCATGACTAATGGCTGGAAGACCTGCCAAACTCTCAGGGGCTGAAGCTGGGTGTTTTGAAGCACTTTTGGCTCTGTAGATTTGTAGAAGTTAAACTCCTTTTCACCTTTTTCATAATGAAAAGGAAGTTGACATTTGAAGAAATACTTTGCTATGAAACCAAAGGGAATAAACATAAATGTATTTTACACCTCCAGGTTCACTGCAGCCAGTGCCCATATATATATATAACAGGAAATTAGAGCTACAAAACTCTTTATGAGGCTTTTAATCATGATTAATGTACACAATAGAGAGGGACATCGTCTGCACCAAGTTGTTTTCGTTTCCAAGTTTTTCCTGTTAGAGCAAACTGTTCTTTTTCAACTGCTTTAATTACCTCTTCGTTGAAGGTGTGCCTTGCAGTTTAGTGGATACCATGCATATAATTACACTAATTAGCACTCTCAACTTCATTATAGCCCATTTCCTTATTTAATGAATATTCATAAGCCTGCAAATTACAAACGGATCTTGTGTGCCAGAGAATGCAGAATCTATCAACAAAGAGTTCGAGTGAATGGTGACATATTTATTTTGCATGGTCCACCATGAAGCCAAGTCAATAGCTGTGAGGAAAGCTATCATTGCACATTATGGACCCACCGGTTTTAATCTCCAACCGAGGCACATCTTGTGAAACAGGCTGTGATTGAAGCAGCACAATAACCCTTCGTCGCCCCAAAAGTGATCTGGACCAATTTACAGACAGCCTTTATACACTGAACAATATGGTGTTCTCTCTGCACCATTGCAAATGACTGTAATTATCATTATCATGGCCTTGGTCTTATTGACTGATGTTGGAACAGTTGTAATGACTCTCAGATTCAAGTACAAAGTGATTAAGACTTCCCATTGTTGTGGGAGTTAATGGGTTTTCTCATATTCCAGTTCTGAGTAGGCCGAAAACTCAATGACTGCCAAATTTACTAGACTAAAGATTGAGCCAATGTGGCAAATCAAAAAAGAACAATAAAATCTTGTGTGAAACCCCTCATTACAAAAGCTGTTCTAAACCCTTGAGAGCTGCCTTGATTGCTATTATCTACATAGGCAGGTATTAAGAAAATCTTTTATATTTAATGTGAATTTAAAAATGTCTAACTATGCTAGCTCAACTATTTGTCAAAACTCAATTCATAACACAAATCAGGTATATGTTTGCAAGGGGCGCTATAACGCTCAATAGTCTGTGTTGTCTTTCGGATTGACTACTATCAGAACAGTTTAAAGAGAATCCTACTGCACAAATTAGATTTTTACGACTCCTTCCTACTCCATCCTTCCTATAATAAAAATACACAGATCAGGCATAACATTATGACCTAATATTGTGTTGGTCCCCCTTTTGCTGCCAAAACATGCCCTGACCCGTCACGGCATGGACTCCACTAGACCCTTGAAGGTGCGCTGTGGTATCTGGCACAAAGATGTTAGCAGCAGATCCTTTAAGTCCTGTAAGTTGCGAGGTGGGGCCTCCATGGATCAGACTTGTTTGTTCAGCACATCCCACACATCGATTAGATTGAGATCTGGGGAATTTGGAGGCCAAGTCAATACCTCACAACTCATTGTTGTGCTCCTGAACCATTTTTGCTTTGTGACAGGGCGCATTATCCTGCTGAAAGAGGACACAGCCACCAGGGAATACCGTTTCCATGAATGCTTGGGTAAGTGGTACGTGTCAAAGTAACGTCCACATGGATGGCAGGACCCAAGGTTTCCCAGCAGAACATTGCCCAAAGCATCACACTGCCTCAGCCAGCTTGCCTTCTTCCCATAGTGCATCCTGGTGCCATGTGTTCCCCAGGTCAGCGACGCACATGCACCCGGCCATCCACGTGATGTAAAAAATCAGACCAGGCCTCCTTCTTCCATTGCTCCGTGGTCCAGTTCTGATGCTCACGTGCCCACTGTTGGCGCTTTTCGGTGATGGACAGGGGTCAGCATGGGCACCCTGACTGGTCTGCTGCTATGCAACCCGATACGCAACAATCTGTGATGCACTGTGTATTCTGACACCTTTCTATCAGAACCAGAATTAACTTATTGAGGAACTTGAGCAATTTGAGCTACAGTAGCTCGTCTGTTTGATCAGACCACACAGGCCAGCCTTCGCTCACCAAGTGCATCAATGAGCCTTGGCCACCCATGACCCTGTCGCCGGTTCACCACTGTTCCTTCCTTGGACCACTTTTGATAGATACTGACCACTGCAGACCAGCAACACCCAACAAGAGCTGCAGTTTTGGAGATGCTCTGACCCAGTCGTCTAGCCATCACAATTTGGCCCTTGTTAAACTCGCTCAAATCCTTACGCTTGCCCATTTTTCCTGCTTCTAACACAAACTTTGAGGACAAAATGTTCACTTGCTGCCTAATATATCCTACCCACTGACAGGTGCCGTGATGAAGAGATAACCAGTGTTATTCACTTCACCTGTCAGTGGTCATAATGTTGTATATGAATAATAATACATGTATCAGTGTTATGCTAAAAACTAAATTAGAAATGTTGCCTTGGCAACTGAAATACGTTTTCTTTTTCTTATATTTATATTTAGTTTTATTTTAGATTTATTTTATTGACCAAAAACTATTCTTAACAATAATTGCTAGCACAGGTAACCGTGTTGTCACTTTGAGGTTTGCTAATTTCACAGTAATAAAGATACATTCATAGTAAGTAGCCTATATAAATGTGTTTGCAGTGTGTTTACAACCCTATCATGCACAAAACAGGATGGATAATTAGTAGTATATACAAATATGCTGTATTCATAAAAATACCCAGATGACCCGTTTGTTGCAAGAATTTGACGTGTATGTCCGCTGGACATTTTACTATCCTATGATGCCACAG
This sequence comes from Romanogobio albipinnatus, assembly GCA_023566225.1. Taxonomy (NCBI): domain Eukaryota; kingdom Metazoa; phylum Chordata; class Actinopteri; order Cypriniformes; family Gobionidae; genus Romanogobio; species Romanogobio albipinnatus. The sequence goes on from CM042256.1 coordinate 42,196,080, forward strand.
GAGAGGATTCACCATATTTGTAAATGGAGGGGAACAGCGATGCTGCTGCTGATGTAGCTCACATGACAATTGCAACATGGTGGATCTGGTATGTTTACGCTTACTTATAGAATATATTTTTATTGAGAAGTAAATTCTTTGTTAAATGTAGTACGTACTCTGACAGTGTGTGAATGAGGTTTCTGCCTAAATGTTCACGGCTAATTAATTAATGTGTAACATTAGCATATTGCTAAGCTAACAACAATTCTCTAAGCACACACAGTAACATGTTTGAATAGATGAACCTGGTCAAAAAAGAGACATCAAGTTAGAAGCGTAGCCTACCTATGATGCCTTTAAATCTTGTCTAGACAGCTAGCTCGCTCGATAATAGGCACAGAGCTCATTGCTGTGGCTTTTATTTACAGCATGGTAGCAATTTTAGCACTGTACTGGAATGTACCAATTGAACATTTTCAGAGAAATATGACTAGACTCAAACGTAATAGCCGCAAAATTTACTCTTTGTAAGTGAAATAGCTAGACTGTTCCAGGAGTATTTTTCTCACTGTGAGTCATTGTATATCAGGTTGAGTGTGTAACTTCCAGGACATTCTGAGTTTTAAAATGAATGCTGACACTCTGACTGCCTCCTGCATTTTAATGTAGTCTTATATAGGATGGCTGCCACTTTCATTTCATGAGCAACCTCTCGGGACTGTGTTTTGCCTTTCTTTCACTGTTGACTGTTGCACAGGTAGATATCTAGTGTTATTCTTTACACATCCTCCCATGAAAGTCCTATTAGGCAATAGGCAATAAGAAATTTGAATTTCTCAGTGATACCTACGTGAAAGATGTTGGAAAGCAACTGTCCAATAGATGTAAGTGAATGATTTTGTAGAGTTATTTCAATTTTTTTTAGCTTTTACTCAAACAATGCTAACTCACACTTCATAGTTTGTTTTATGCAAGTTAATTATTTGATAACACTTAATACGATTTTATGTGTTAACATTATGTAATGCATTAGCTAACATTTATTAATCTGAGTTTATTTGCATTTATACACCTGCATTTTAACAAGTTGTGTATATTATACGTTTTAAAAATTGTGTAGCTGTTTGTGCATGTATAAGATCAAAGTTAAAAAAGCTCATTGTCTTCCACAAATTGATTTTTTTCTACATAAGAGATGACACTGATCCAGACCCGCCTAAAACGCCTTGATCAAAGTCCAGGAATTACTTCCTCAAACGTCCACATCACAATGTGACATATTAGCATAATGCCCGCCCAAAGGCATACGCAAAGAAAGAAAGTGAGGCTTCAGAGTCTTGTAGTGTTGTCGTCATGTCGCAGAGACGTTGTGTGTTTGGATGCGAAAGCAAGACCGCATTAGACTGGGTAAACCCAGCCTGATCTGCCGGCGATTTGATTTCGCCCTGCAACTCAGTCTGGAAACCTGTACATTAATTTCTACTGCTTCTGTTACACTTTTGCGGGAACCAATCACAGACTGGCTTATCCACCTGACGCGTTATTGGTGGGTTAACACAATGCCCGTCGATCACGCCACTTGTGGTCTGATATGACTCCTATTTTGATGGGTATTACAGTCTACGGGTAGTGAAAGGGAGAGCTCGCACACAGTTTATCGGAGTTGTTTTGCAGATACAACGTTTACCAGTTATTAACTGCACCCTCGAAAAGGCATACGGTCTGTGTATATGTTTGTTTACTGTTAGTTGTATGAGTATTTTTGTGTAATTTGCTGTGTATGTTAATGGTAATGCAACGGAGAGAGATAGTTTGTGAATGAGACGTTAATGCGCACTTCTTATGCTTTGTTTGTTCAGCTCTTACGATGATTAAAAAAGGACATAATAAAACCATCAGTTATGTTTGGCCATCATTCGGACGGGATATACGCTACATTCTGTGTCCAAAAACATCTTGGGATAAGGTTTTCACACTGACAGCTGTCACTGTAAGATATAGCAACTCTGTTTGTTTGTCCGAGTTAGCAACAGTAACTAAGGGGGGGCGTGGTGGGGCTTACCAATAGGTCAATTCAATTGAAAACGATACTCGGTTACTTAACGTAACCTCGGTTCTCTCTAGAAGAGGGAACGAGTATTGCGTAAGTTCCTTACGCTACGGGAAAGTATTCTTTCTTCGAGATTTCTGAAAAACCCAAAATTATCCTTAATTTTGTAACATTGTCAACGCAGTGCGGCAGCCTGGCAGACCATAGCAGGCTATTCCAGCGTGCTATTGGCTGCTCTGCTGGCAACTGCAGCAGCCTATCGGTGAGCCCGCGTGACGTGGCGACCAATGAGGGCGCTTCGCGCCCACCTGGCTTCATTTGCCTACAGGTGGGGCGTGGCCACGTGTATATAAGCAGGGCTCACGGGCTGCATATTCGGTTTTCGTAGTTCTGAAGCATAAAAGCCCGCGGGGCGCACGGCAAGGAACGCAATACTCGTTCCCTCTTCTAGAGAGAACCGAGGTTACGTTAAGTAACCGAGTATCGTTCTCTTACGAGAGGTTCTCTCGTATTGCGTAAGTTCCTTACGCTACGGGAACATATTGTCAACGCCGTGCGCGCCTCGCATACAGCATATGTATCCCAGGGAACCGGGGACCATAACACTGCTCGGGCAGGGTGGCCGGTAAGGAAAACGGGCCACCACATATACAGACACTTCATTCGAACTGACGGGTGGTTACGACGGGTGGTTACAACACCCTGTCCCATGAATGAGGGAACGGCACCTGCCGGTCTCCTTCAAATTCACCACACCTTGTCTCATGAATGAGGGAGCGGCAACGCCGGTCGCCTTCAAATTCACAATATCTTGTTATATGAGTGAGGTAACGGCACCGCCGGTCACCTTCAAACTCACAACAGCTCGTCTCGTAAATGAGGGAACGGCACCGCCGGTCTCCTTCAAATTCACAATGAGCCTAGTACCGAACTTACTACCAGTATGTGAGCTATGTCTGCGCAGAACCACTGGGCAGAACCAACAGCCCTATTGAACTGATAACACTTTCGCCTGTAAGGCAGGAACTTCCAGATTGTAAAATCTCACGAACGTAGACGGGGAGGCCCAGCCTGCCGCCATACAGATATCGTGGATGGAAATCCCTCTGGCCCAAGCCCACGAAGAGGCCATGCCTCTGGTGGAGTGTGCTCTGACACCTAGCGGGCACTGCAGGTGTTTGGAAGCGTATGCAGCTGCAATCGCGTCCACTATCCACCTGGACAGGGTCTGTTTCGAGGAGGCGAGACCTTTAGTGCGCCCGCCAAACGAAACAAATAGCTGCTCAAAACGCCTGAAGGCGGCGGAGCGTGTGACATAAACCCTCAATGCCCTGACAGGGCAGAGGAAATTGCCACCGTCCCCCTCATCGGATGCTGGCAGAGCCGAGAGGGAGATAATCTGCGCCCTGAAGGGAGTGCCGATCGCTTTGGGGACATAACCATGCCTCGGTCTGAGAATGACCTTAGAGTCATTAGGACCGAACTCCATACACGTCGGGCTCACTGAGAGCGCGTGTAGATCCCCCACGCGTTTCACTGAAGCCAGAGCTATCAGAAACGCGGTTTTCAGCGAAAGGAACCTTGGTTCCACAGTCTCGAGCGGTTCAAAGGGATGAGCCTTCAGGGCCTCTAGGACCAAGGCCAGATCCCATATAGGAACCGACGGGGGCCGCGGGGGATTCATCCGTCTGGCTCCTCTGAGGAAACGGATGATGAGCTCGTTCCTTCCTAGCGTGCTACCTAGCGTCGTCTGAGCGAACGCTGCTATAGCCGCCACATACACTTTGAGCGTGGAAGGGGACCTGCCCCGTTCCAAAAGCTCTTGGAGGAAGGAGAGCACCCGCTGGACCCCACATTGCTGTGGGTCCAATCCCTTGGAAACACACCACTCGGTGAACACCGACCACTTAGAACTATATAACCGCCTCGTCGAGGGGGCTCTAGAGTGTGAAATCGTGTTCATAACCCCTTCGGGCAGGTCAACGGGTATCCGTTGGTCACCCATACATGCAGAGACCATCGCTCTGGATGGGGATGCCAAACTGACCCTCCTGCTTGAGAGAGAAGGTCTGCTCTCAGCGGAACTGGCCAGGGGGGTGAGTGCGACAGCTTCACCAGCTCTGGGTACCAAATCTGGTTCTCCCAGCGCGGTGCTATAAGGAGCACCGGACGGCGCGTTTCCCTGATTTTCGCTATGACCTGGGGCAATAGGGAGATCGGCGGGAAAGCATACAGCGGGAGGCTGGGCCAAGTTTGGGACAGCGCATCCTCGCTTTTGGACAGAAACGTCGGGCAGCGGGCGTTCTCTTTTGTTGCAAAGAGGTCGAGCTCCGCTCTGCCGAACAGGCGCCATACCAGCTGGACTGTCTGGGGGTGCAGGGACCATTCTCCTGGGAGAATGAGGCCCCTGGACAGCTTGTCCGGGCCCACATTGAGGTGGCCCGGCACGTGCGCAGCTCTCAGCGAGCGCAGCGAGCTGTGTGCCCACACGAGCAGGCGTTCTGTCAGATTGCCCAGACCTCTGGACCTGACACCGCCCTGCCGGTTCACGTAGGACACCACTGTGGTGTTGTCCGACCGGACTAACACATGGTGTCCTCGTATAAGCGGGAGAAACTGCCTGAGCGCGTTCTCTACCGCTATCATCTCCAAACAGTTTATGTGTAGGAGTTTTTCCTCGCTCGACCAAAGGCCCGAGGCTGATCTGCCCTCGAAAACGGCGCCCCAACCCGTGGTGGAGGCGTCCGTCGAGATGACCTTGCGGTGTGAGATGGCTCCCATCGTCACTCCCCTCTGGTACCAGTCGGCTACTAACCAGGGCTCTAGGGCTGACACGCAGCCCTGAGTCACTCTGATCCTGAAGCCGCCGGACGCCCAGGCTCTGTGAGGCACTCGGGCGTTTAACCAGCATTGCAGCGGGCGCATGCGCATTAAGCCCAGCTGGAGCACAGCCGCAGCTGAGGCCATACGTCCCAGCATCCTCTGAAAAAGCTTTAGAGGTGCGATTTTGCCCGGCCGGAAGTACGCAGCCATGCGCCGAACTTGGCGCGCGCGATGGGGTGACAGGCGGGCTGACATTGCCACAGTGTCCAGATTCAAACCCAGGAATGAGGTTGATTGCGTGGGCACTAATGAGCTCTTGGTCCAATTGACCATGAGCCCTAGGCTGTCCAGGTGGCTGAGCAGCATTGCCCTGTGGGCGAGGAGCTCGGCCTCCGACTGCGCCAGGATGAGCCAATCGTCCAGATAGTTCAATACTCGCATCCCTCGATTTCTCAGAGGAGCGAGGGCCGCGTCCATGCACTTCGTAAATGTACGGGGTGCTAGTGACAGGCCGAACGGAAGGACGGTGTATTGATAAGCCTGGCCGTCGAAGGCGAATCGTAAGAATGGCCTGTGACGCGGCGTTATCTTGATTTGAAAATATGCATCTTTCAAATCTAGGGAGATTAGCCAGTCTCTCGGGCGAATATGCGCGAGGATCTGCTTGGTCGTGAGCATCTTGAACGATCTTTTCATAAGAGCTTTGTTCAGACGCCTCAGATCCAGAATCGGTCTGAGCGACCCATCCCTTTTTGGCACGAGAAAATACCGGCTGTAAAAGCCTGACTTGCTCATAGAATGGGGAACCGGTTCTATAGCCCCTTTGCACAGCAGCGTGGCTATTTCTGCTCGAAGTAGATGTGCTACTTCCTCGCTCACTCTCGTCTCTGTACGCGCACAGAAGCGCGGAGGGCGGCGAGCGAACTGCAGAGTGTAGCCGTGCTTCACTGTTTTCAGCACCCATTCTGATACACCTGGAATGGCTTCCCACGCTCTTGCGTGCGCCACACGGGATAGAACGGCCTCCGGGCTCGAAACGCCGCGCTTCGCGGGTTTGACGGCCTGTATAGGAGGGGCGGGCGCAGTGCGCGCGCTCTCTGTGCTGTGGGCCAGCCGATCGCTCGCGATGGCTGGCCGCCCTACACACTGCATCTCTGCCGCTTCGAGCGGGGAGTGGCTTGTGTGCGGCCCTACACTCATCGCTCCGGCCACCCTGGGCGGGAAACAAATGGTGTGTGGCGCGGCGCGTGGCGCCTGAGGCATAATGTTCGCGAAAATGTGTGAGCGCGTTTGAGCGGGCACAACTCTTACGCGTGGAACATGACCGGTTAAGAGTGGCTGTGTGACAGCGCGTGTGGTGGTTAGTCGTGGACGCAAACAAGCGGACACGTGACCTAACTCTAGCACTCGAGCGGCCGGTGGCCGCTTTATGTGAGTGGGGGACACAGGGTTTATAGTGCTTGTGTGCAGGGGTGAACACAGAAAAGTGGGCACATTTACTGCATTTGAAACACATACGGCGTGAGCCGTGCAACCAGAAATAATGCAACTTTTGTGATTTCTCTGGTTCGCCGTAAAAACGGCGGTTATTGACAGGCGAGAAGGCATTTTTGCCGGCTCGTTGGCTGCGTGAAATCCATCTGCAGCAGCCACAGTGGCGGGGGCTGACAGGAAAGAGAGTTTTGACGGTGGTCCGGCCGCGGCGGGACTTAACCGTCGTTTCTTGCCTCTGGCTAGGAGGACTTTGGAGGCTCGGGCTTCAGCGCGATCCTAGGCCGGGGGCCCCGAGGTGGAGGCGGCTTACCACGGCTGGAAGAGCGCGATCTGGGGCGGCCGCTCGGTCTTCGCTGAGACGAAGGGGGCCGCGCTGGGCGCTGCGCGGAGCTCGTTGCTGGCTGGTCACGAGGACGGCGAGCAGCGGAGCTATTGCTAGCGCCGGGGCGTCGAGGCAGGAAAAGGTTCATGGCCTGCGTCGTTTTCTGCACTTCGGAGAAACGGTCGACGATCCCCTTGACCGCTGGTCCAAAGAGCCCAGACGGAGAGAGCGGGGCATTTAGGAAGGCCGCGCGCTCTGTTTCTCGCATGTCCGCGAGCGTGAGCCAGAGGTGGCGCTCAGCTACCGTGAGGGAAGCCATAGAGCGTCCGAGGGCCTGTGCTGCGGTCTTGGTGGCGCGAAGGGAGAGATCCGTCGCGCTTCGCAAATCCGTGATTAACTCAGCGTCACAGCATTTCTCGTCCAGGTCGCGGAGGAGATTAGCTTGGAGGATTTGCAGCACGGCCATAGAGTGCAGAGCGGACGCAGCTTGACCGGAGGCAGCGAAAGCGCGGCCGATCAGCGATGACGTCACTCTGCAGGCCTTAGACGGGAGGGCAGCCTTTGAGCGCCAACCAGAAGGCGGGCAAAGGTGCGCTGCGACCGCCTCTTCCACCGGAGGGATAGCGTTGTAGCCTTTCTCGGCCGCGCCGTCGACTTGTGAGAGCGTCGAAGAAGCCTGAGACGAGACCCTCGCGGAGAATGGCGCGTTCCAGGACTTTGCGAGCTCCTCGTGAAGCTCCGGCAGAAAGGGTGCAGTCCTGGAGGTGGGCGCACGGCGGCGACTGTTTAGGAAGCATCCGTCAAGTCGGTTCGGCGCTGCCACCTTGGGCGGGGCCCATTCGAGGCCTAGCTGCTCGACGGCCCGGGTGAGAAGGCGCAAAAGTTCGGCGTCCTCACCCGCTCGAGAGCGTCCGGAGCCCCGGACTGAAGAGGACGCGGAAGACCAGTCCTCGCTGTCGGAAGCCATGATGGAGCAGCTGTCGGCGCGTTCCGCGGCCGCATCCGCCTCATCCCCGGAGGCGGCAACAGAAATGGCGGCCTGGGGTGGGGGCGGGGAAGGCGAGAGTGAAGCGGGCGGGAAAGGTTCCGGCGAGCTTCTCTCGGCGAACTCCGGAATCCGCTGCGAGCGGCGCTTCTTTCTGCGCGGCGTGGCAGGGACTGGAGGAATATCATCATCGAACAGGACGAGTCGAGCCCGCAGGGTCGACATCGTCAGTTCTTCGCACTCTTGGCATCCGCCGGCGAGGAGTGCGGCAGCGGCGTGATCACGGCCCAGGCAGAGAGCGCAGATCACGTGGCGGTCCCCGGAGCTGAGCTGCGCGTGACACGAGCCGCAGGTGGAACGAGACATTTGTATCAACGCTCGGCTCTTTTAGTGAAAAAGTGTGACGCAGCGGCGACAACACTTTTGAGCGTAAAGGATATGGGCTGCCGGATAGCAGAGCAGGCACGGATGGCTGAAGGTGGCGCGATGCTGCCGGCTTCCTCAGGCGCTGTCCTCTGCTTGCTTGTCTGCGCGGTCACGGCGGCGGGTTCCAGATCCAGCGATGCGAAGGGCTTCGCTGAAGAAAAGAAAATCGAATATGCAGCCCGTGAGCCCTGCTTATATACACGTGGCCACGCCCCACCTGTAGGCAAATGAAGCCAGGTGGGCGCGAAGCGCCCTCATTGGTCGCCACGTCACGCGGGCTCACCGATAGGCTGCTGCAGTTGCCAGCAGAGCAGCCAATAGCACGCTGGAATAGCCTGCTATGGTCTGCCAGGCTGCCGCACTGCGTTGACAATGTTACAAAATTAAGGATAATTTTGGGTTTTTCAGAAATCTCGAAGAAAGAATACTTTCCCGTAGCGTAAGGAACTTACGCAATACGAGAGAACCTCTCGTAAGAGAACTCATCATTTCCATCTTGAATCCCTTACAGGTTACTTTATAAAGACTGAGTCAGTAAGGCAGTTGCATCGCCATTGGAAAACAGGCCTATTATCATTTGGTTCTGATAAGATGGAAACCAGTGTGTCAAGACTGCTTAAACAGGTTGTAAAGATTTTCCCTTTTGCACAGCAAAGGAGCAGATAACCCAACAGATATGGCTAGTTTTTACATATCGCTTGGGATAGGCTCCAGGCATGCATTAACTAAGAGAGAGCAAACACGATCAAAGTAACTGAACCCCGCTTTTCTTCTATGTCCACTGGTGCCCTTATCAGCTCATTTTTGTCTGGCTGAGAGAATGAACTGTGTGAATAGGGTGGTAAAAGAAAACTGGAGAATAATGGAATCCTCCATGGTCAATCCTGGGAGAGAGTCCGCTATAGATGTGATGAGAGTAGCACATACGTCTTCGACTGAGTCACAGTTTCTCACAGAAAGGGATTTGTAAAGAAGATAACTCCATTGTGCCGCTTTCAGGTGGCCGAACGGCTCTCACCTAATCAGATGTCTAGACAATTATGGAAATGAAGTGGGAGCCGGACACACAAAGCATGAGAATTGCAGTCGAAGGTCACTTTGTTTCCAAATAATCAAGCAGGAATAAGAGATGTTTATTCAGGCTTTTTATACTGTATGTCGCTGTTATTATGTTTATGTGCATTTTAAAATCCCGTGACTGACAATAGTGGATGTAGGGAATGAATGAATCTCCTAATCTCTGTGTAATACTTATCAAAACATTAAAAGAATCATGTTAAATTATTTGTGCGACACCTAATATTCACGAGTTTCTGTAATTTTACCAGGCATTTTAATAAAATAACAAAAAGTGTTCATGAGCAACCCAAAGTTTTATTTTGTGAAGGCAATCTCAGACCCATTTTTGGAGACTTTCAAGCTCTCTCCCGAGTTATTGAGGGAATTAAAAATTAAAAACACCTCTGAAAACATGTCTCTAGTTTATGTGCACAGTTTTGACTGTTATTAGCGTTCTTAAAGAAAATGATGCATTAGCCAACACATTCATGCTATAATAAAAACTAAATAATTAATCTTTTTAATAATTCATCTCTTTGGACTAGCAGTCCGAGGCAGATCTCAGCTGGCTGGTTGCAACCCAAAAATGGGTCACATTTCTGTTCTAATAGGGTCACAGACAGGGAAGCTGAAAAATAATTAAAATGATATATTGCAACTAATCTTAATTATGTTTAATAATTGCATAATCAGGATAGCAAAAAAAGTCAAACTAAAATCTACAGTATTTTGGTGCAAATTCATCTTTGTAGAAGCAGCCAAATTGTCAGGTTTTCAAAAACCTTGAATAAAACAGTAAATGAAAATATGACACTATGAACATTGCTATTTTTGCTTCGTTTTTTCTTATATAGCCTATGTAATGCTAATATTTTTGCATGTTGTCAAGTCTATATATATATTCATGGCCAAAAGTTTTAGCACCCCTGAAATGTATTTCTCACAGAAAAGTATTGAAATTACGCATGTTTTGTGTATTGGAACAACACAAAAAAACAGAGGAAAAAAAGCAAATTTGACATAATTCCACACACAACTCCAAAAATGGGCCGAACAAAATTATTGGCACCCTTAACTTAATATTTGGTTCCACACCCTTTGGAAAAAATAACTGAAATCAATCGCTTCCTGTAACCATAAATACGCTTCTTACACCTCTCACCCGGAATTTTGGACCACTCTTCTTTTGCAGACTGCTCCAGGTCTCACATATTGGAAAGGTGCCTTTTCCCAACAGCAATTTTAAGATCTCTCCACAGGTGTTCAATGGGATTTAGATCTGGACTCATTGCTGGCCACTTCAAAACTCTCCAGCGCTTTGTTGCCATTCATTTCTGGGTGCTTTTTGAAGTATGTTTGGGGTCATTGTCCTGCTGGATGACCCATGATCTCGGACGCAAACCCAGCTTTCTGACACTGGGCCTACATTGCGACCCAAAATCCTTTGGTAATCCTCAGATTTCATGATGCCTTGCACACAGTCAAGGCCCCCAGTGCCAGAGGCAACAAAACAACCCCAAAACATCTTTGAACCTCCACCATAACTGACTGTAGGTACCGTGTTCTTTTTTTTGTTGGCTTAATTCCGTTTTCGGTAAACAGTAGAATGATGTGCTTTACCAAAAAGCTCTATCTTGGTCTCATCTGTCCACAAGACGTTTTCCCAGAAGGATTTTGGCTTACTCGTGTACATTTTGGCAAACTGTTTTTTTTTATGTCTCTATGTCAGCAGTGGGGTCCTCCTGGGTGTTTAATTTCATTCAAATGTCAACGTATAGTTCACGCTGACACTGATGCACCCTGAGCCTGCAGGACAGCTTGAATTTCTTTGCAACTTGTTTGGGGCTGCTTATCCACCATCCGGACTATCCTGCGTTGCAACCTTTCATCAATTTTTCTCTTCTGTCCACGTCCAGGGAGATTAGCTACAGTTCCATGGGTTGCAAACTTCTTGATCACCCTGTGCACTGTGGACAAAGGAACATCTAGATCTCTGGAGATGGACTTGTAACCTTGAGATTGTTGATATTTTTCCACAATTTTGGTTTTCAAGTTCTCAGACAGTTCTCTTCTCCTCTTTCTGTTCTCCATGCTTAATGTGGCACACACAGAAACACAATGCAAAGACTGAGTCAACTTCTCTCCTTTTTATCTGCTTTCAGGTGTGATTTGTATATTGCCCACACCTGTTACTTGCTCCAGAAGCGTTTAAAGGAGCATCACATGCTTGAAACAAACTTATTTATCCACAATTTTGAAAGGGTGCCAATAATTTTGTCCGGCCCATTTTTGGAGATTTGTGTGAAATGATGTAAAATATTTTGTTCCAATACACACAAAGGAAATAAACATGTGTATAGCAAAACACGCGTAATTTCAATTCTTTTCTGTAAGAAATACTTCATTTTCTGGAAAAACTTCAGGGGTGCCAACACTTTTGGCCATGACTGTATATATGTGTGTATGTATATATATGTGTGTATGCTTATGTGACCCTGGATCACAAAACCAATTTTTTTTTAATTGAGATGTATACATCATCTGAAAGCTGCATAAATAAGCTTTCCATTGATCTATGGAATACTATGAATATTTGGCCAAGATACAACTATTTGAAAATATGGACTCTGAGGGTGAAAAAAAAACAAAATATTGAGAAAATCACCTTTTAAAGTTGTCCAAATGAAGTCCTTAGCAACGCATATTACTAACAATAATAGATTTTTTATATATTTATGGTAGGAAATATACAAAATATCTTCATGGAACATATAATATCCTATGATTTTCGGGCATTAAAGAAAAATAGTTTTCGATAGTTTTGACCCATACAATGTATGGTTGGCTATTGCCACAAATATACCCATGCGACTTATGACTGGTTTTGTGGTCCAGTGTATATAAACTCACCTAAAGGATTATTAGGAACACCTGTTCAATTTCTCATTAATGCAATTATCTAATCAACCAATCACATGGCAATTGCTTCAATGCATTTAGGGGTGTGGTCCTGGTCAAGACAATCTCCTGAACTCCAAACTGAATGTCAGAATGGGAAAGAAAGGTGATTTAAGCAATTTTGAGCGTGGCATGGTTGTTGGTGCCAGACGGACCGGTCTGAGTATTTCACAATCTGCTCAGTTACTGGGATTTTCACGCACAACCATTTCTAGGGTTTACAAAGAATGGTGTGAAAAGGGAAAAACATCCAGTATGCGGCAGTCCTGTGGGCTAAAATGCCTTGTTGATACTAGAGGTCAGAGGAGAATGGGCCGACTGATTCAAGCTGATAGAAGAGCAACTTTGACTGAAATAACCACTCGTTACAACCGAGGTATGCAGCAAAGCATTTGTGAAGTCACAACACGCACAACCTTGAGGCGGATGGGCTACAACAGCAGAAGACCCCACTGGGTACCACAAATCTCCACTACAAATAGGAAAAAGAGGCTACAATTTGCACAAGCTCACCAAAATTGGACAGTTGAAGACTGGAAAAATGTTGCCTGGTCTGATGAGTCTTGATTTCTGTTGAGACATTCAGATGGTAGAGTCAGAATTTGGCGTAAACAGAATGAGAACATGGATCCATCATGCCTTGTTACCACTGTGCAGGCTGGTGGTGGTGGTGTAATGGTGTGGGGAATGTTTTCTTGGCACACTTTAGGCCCCTTAGTGCCAATTGGGCATGGTTTAAATGCCACGGCCTACCTGAGCATTGTTTCTGACCATGTCCATCCCTTTATGACCACCATGTACCCATCCTCTGATGGCTACTTCCAGCAGGATAATGCACCATGCCACAAAGCTCGAATCATTTCAAATTGGTTTCTTGAACATGACAATGAGTTCACTGTACTAAAATGGCCCCCACAGTCACCAGATCTCAACCCAATAGAACATTTTAGGGATGTGGTGGAATGGGAGCTTCATGTCCTGGATGTGCATCCCACAAATCTCCATCAACTGCAAGATGCTATCCTATCAATATGGGCCAACATTTCTAAAGAATGCTTTCAGCACCTTGTTGAATCAATGCCACATAGAATCAAGGCAGTTCTGAAGGCGAAAGGGGGTCAAACACAGTATTAGTATGGTGTCCCTAATAATCCTTTAGGTGAGTGTATATAGACTTGATGTCTAATGTACACTTTAGAACCACTGCAGAAAAGTTTAGAAAGGGACAGAAAAGTTTTGATGTAAATAAGGAATTAACCTATAAATATAGGATGGAAAAGCTTTTATAGTCACATTTTTCCATATTTAAGCTGAACATAAATCTTCTGGATTTAAAGGTCAGTCAATGAAAGCTTGCTAAAGTGTGTCGGTCCCTTGTGTGGCTTTACATGTGTAATGCATTGAGCACAAATGCTCTAGATCAGCAAAACAGTGTTTACTTAACCTTTGCCATAATGCTTGTTCTGCACAGACTTCCTCAAACTTTTATTCTGTCATGGACTTTTTGCTTTTCGAGCAAACACAGTTTCTGTTGCCTAGAATGTTGAAGAAGATGATGACTACCATTTGATCTAACTTTTGACTGGATTACATCATTCGAGTCTCATTTACGGTTTGCTGTGTAGATCTCTCAGTTTTCTTTCTTCTCGTCTCTCTAGGTGATCTACGCCCTTAACACCAAGAACGACGAACATGAAGCAGCCATCCAGACCCTGAAGGAGGCCCACGAGGAAGAGGTGCAGCAGATCCTCTCGGAAACACGGGAGAAGATCATGCAGTACAAGAGCAAGATCAGCGACGAGATGGACTTGAAGAGGCGCATTCAGTCCCTGGAGGAGTCCATGGAGCTGCACGACAGAATGAAGCGTCAGGCCCTGGCGGAGTTCGAGACGTACCGTCAGCGGGTGGAGGACATGCAGCTGTGCACAGAGGCACAGCACACGCAGCGTGTGGTCACCATGTCCCGCGAGGTGGAGGACATGCGGCGCTCTTTCGAGGAGAAGCTCCGCTCCTTTGGACAGTTACAGTCCCAGTTTGAGCAGGAGAAACGGCAGGCTCTAGAGGAGCTACGTGCCGCACATCGGCAGGAGGTGTGTGAAGTTTTTTTAGAACGATTTACTTGTGGTTACATTTAAAAAGCAACCCAAACTCAGAGTAAATGCAGAGTGAAGCAGCATTTACTGTGAACTGAACCGTTCTGAGACACTGTAGACACTGGCAGATAATGAGCTGCTCTGGTCTCGTGTAAGAAAATAATGACGCATTTCACTCTGAAACACCCAGTGCATATATTTATTTAATTAAATCACAGCATTTATGATTTGATTATTGCAGGCTGTTCTTTTTAATTAGTTTTTTCATTTGCGCCTCGTCAGTAAATCACGCACAGAACTCTCCACTCCCATTTGTGTTTTTTTTGGAATTGTGCTCTCAAGCTAATTTTCCATTTAGTAAATCTGCCCTTAGTCTGTAAAATACATTTAGTGACTTATAATATATTTTTCTAAAAGTTCTTTAAAGGTGCAGTGTGTGATTTTAAGCGGCATCTAGTGGTGAGGTTGTGAATTGCAATCGCCCACCGCTCGCCCCTCCCTTTCGGAGCACATAGAGAAGCTACGGGGGCCGACACAGGACAAAAAAGTTGTCGTTGGAGAGAGCAGAGAGTGACTAGCGCTCTGTAGAGAAGTTTGTCCGTTTAGGGCTACTGTAGAAACATGACTTGGTGAAAATGGAGATTTCACTATAAGGGGAACTACGGTGTATGGAGATAGAAATTGCTATTCTAAGGTAATAAAAAACATAACGGTACATTATAAGGTCTTTATTCTCAACTGAAAACATAGTTATGTATATCATATTGCATTTCCATCATAGAAGATCCTCATAAATACTACACACTGAACCTTTAAATTCACGTTTGCAAAGTTCATAAATTGCCACTTGTGGGGTTTGAACCTTTTGGGTGCCAGGTTAGATCTTAAACCACAAGGATACACTTACTGTACATAAAACATCAAATTACTTCTGATTGGCTGTAAATGTGTCAAGTTCTGTAGCATTTTTATATTCATATTAGACAAATTGATTCGGAAGCATTGTTAGTCTTTTGCATCCATTTCAAAAACGTTGCCTTAAATAAATGTTGCTTTTACAGGTCCAAGAACTGCTTCGTTCACACCAAAGCCAGAATGCCAACTACAGCAAAGACCAGGAGAAACTGGGACAGCTTCATAAAGCGGAGGTGGATTCACTGACCGAAAGGGTGGAGGAGCTGAAACAGGACAAAAAGCGTCTGGTGGAGGAGTACGAGGCCAAGCTAAATAAAGCCCAGGCCTTCTACGAACGTGAACTGGAGGCCATGAAGCGCACACAGCAGATGACCGCAGAGAACCTGCTGGCCTGGAAGAAGACCGAGGCGGAGCTGAGGAAGGAGTTCCAGGCGCAGGAAGCGGCACTCCAGAAGACTCTGGGGAAGCTGCGCAGTGAACTGAAGCGGGTGCAGGAGGAGGCCAGGGAGAGCAGGGAGAAATCCCACAAACTGCAGGCCTCCCTCATGTCTTCGGAGAACAACATCAAGGTAAAGGCCACCGGATACATCACATGCCCTTTTTTCCTAAATAAAATGATAAGGGTTAGATACAACAGAACACAAGCACTTTTTGACTTTTCCCTTTATTTCCTTTATTTTTGTATAGCAGTAGCTGCTTCAAAACAATGCATTTTGTTCCAGATCTTTCTTCTGTGGAACATAAGATATTTTTTGAAGAATGTTGGTAGGCTTCAGTTCAGTTCTCTTTAACTTCCATTGTATTTTTTTGTCCATACAATGGAAATTAATAGCAAACAAAACTGTTTGGTTACCAACATTATTCGAAAAATAATGTTTTGTGTGTTGCAGAAGAAATAAAGTCATACCTGTTGCAGACTATGGGTGCATCTCAGTCAGCTTCCTAGTTCATTAGTCAGTGCACTGATAAGGACAAAAGTCAATGGGCTGACTCCCTGATCAGTGCCCTGACTACTGAACTAGGGAGCTGATAGAGACGCACCCTATACCTTCAAATTAAATAAAATTAAATTATTGAAGTAAAAAAAAAATTTTATTACACATCAAACACATTACACTTTTTTTTTCACTTTGTGTAAAATTTCACTTTCACTGAGAAAAGTGAATGAACTTGAAGCTTAAAACTATTAAAACTTATATTGCATAAAGCTGAGACCTTGTGCATGTTGCCCACCTGGGTCCCACCTAGTGGCAAGTGCAATCCAACATGAAATCCATGTGGGCAATTGACACAGGGCCATTATGGGACCCAGGTCCCGCTTGGACCGGGCGAACAGGAGGGGTTACATTGGTGCCATGACCCGGATGGGAGTGAGGTTTAGGGGGGTGAGTGTAACGGAGGCCAGCTAGTAGTTGCTAGTATGTTGTCTGGGTTAAAGCTGGGACCAAGATTGGTCTTGTGCATGTTGTCCACTTGAGTCCCACCTTGTGGCAAGTGCAATCTAACATGAAATCCATCTCGGCAGTTAACGTGGGGCCATTATGGAACCCGCGGACAATCATATATGGGATTTTTCAGCCCATTTCATACCCATATGGGCCCTGCATACAAATGTTGGCAGGGATGTTTAATCTAATTTGCTAATGTATCTAATAAGAATCATGTAATCTTAATAGTTAAAATGACAGCTAAATAAAAACAATTTCCCCGGATTTACGTAAAATTCGTAAAATAAATTCTAAGAAGTTTGTAAGAATGTTCCTATGTGCAATTCTTGAAAGATTCTTAAGAAGATCTCAAAAAAATTCTTAAGAACATCTTAATTTTTTACTTAAGAAGAAAATGAAAGGTGTTATTTGATTGAAAGGCGGGTATTGCTGAATACTCGCTGAATGAAAAATACCTCAAAGCCCGTCTTTTCGCGCAGCGGCAGATTACCGTAGATATCATAATAAATGTGCACACCATTGTCGTTGTGACTGGCTTGACAGGAGTTAATCGCTCAGCATCGTGTTTTTAATGCGCCTCTCTTATTCATTTGCGCTCCGTCTTCCTTGCACTCTATCTAGTGTGAATGCGTCCGGTATGTGTGTTGTGCTGCCTCGCTAGTTTAGCTTGAAGGAAAGCATGATCGATCGGGGTGTCACTTTAGAGTACTCGTCCACATTCACTAGTAGTAATATATATTATATTTAGCTAGCTATTGTTATGTTGTAATGTGTAATATTTGAAACAACCCAATAAATTAATTAAACATCTTACATTTTAGTATTTAAGGCTATCCTAACTTTAATTATTTTTAAGAACATACTTTTCCGGAAATATGAATACGTATTAAATGTTATCTTAAGAAAAAAGATAAGAACATTCTTGAGAAAAGTTTTTGGGAATACAAAATATTCTTATCTTTTTTCTTAAGTTAGAAAATAAGAAGAAATTGGCAGTTAAGAAGAATTTTATTCTTAAGAATGTTTCGTGGCCCCAGGTCACATTGTGAACAACTGTATTTTATGATGGTAAAATGGGTTACAAATACTGTTTGACGTTGATTTAAAACCTTTCAGAGGTGTCTTATCGACACATGTTAGAGCAAATACAGTATTTCCTAAACCCTCTGCAGTGTGTTTTGAATAATTAAAATGGCATACACAAAAATGTTTTACCAGTAATTAGTCAAACTAGTGTTTTGGTTTCATTCTGAACACATCAGATGTTTTCGACAATGTGCCTGAAATATCAAATGCACTGACACACGTGCTGAGCTTCAAATATCTTTGAAAGAAAAACACACTCAGCCACCACGGCCCTCCAAGGCATTTCTTGGATTTGTTTCTGAATGGAGCAATTGACTGAATGTAATTTATGGGTGTCATCAAAAGATAAATGCACACATGCTTGGCTAGAATTATAATACGGTCGTTCAAAGGAACAATGATGTATTAATATTGTGTCTGTCTTACCTAAATCCTTGCTTTTATGACACATTATAATGGCTATTTAATGGCAGTGTGCTGGGCCTGTGTTTTTAGCTCAACACACACACACACAGAGCAGATCGTTAATGGAATCGATCTTTAGTCACCCTGACATTTTCAGACTGATGCTCATAATGATCCGAATCTCTGGGATCTGTGCTAGTTTTTGTTAATCTATGCTAATCAAATGCTGAATTGCTCAAGTAAGATAGGTTTGTAGTGTCCATGTTACATCACTTGGAGTATTTAAAAAAAACGGCATTAACAGGTGAAATCATTCAGACCTAAATATCTGAGGTCAAATAGCCTGCAGTCATAGTTTTGCAAATCAGACACGCATCAATCAAAGACCATTTCGATTCCATTTCGCAACCTCCCCCAGTTTCTCTTGAAGCCAATACGGAAGTGACTTAAACTGCAATTCATACGGCCGCTAGGGACAAAAGGGAGCAGAATCCATGGAGGAAATTGAGCCCCATGTTAAAATCCCCAACTTTACAGCAGAAAAAAACATGTTTACAGCCTGGTACAAATTGTGGTTTTGGTCTATATATCTAATTTTTCCCTTCATGACAACTGTGAGGGGGTAAAACATTTGTATAACTCATTTGTTTACATTATATAAAGCCTTAAAGTTCTGCATAATTAAGGGCGTGGCCACTTTGAGTGACAAGTGGATAGCCGTTTGTCTGCTGTCTGTTAGTCATCACGTCACCTCAGCTCCATCCACGTCCCACCTCTTTGCCCATTTTCTTCCAAGATGGCAATGGCCAGCTCAACCCTACTTCAACCGCTTCAAAACGGCTTTTCAGAATCCTATGGGTGACATCTAGGGTGGCCATACGTCCGGATTTTGGCCGGACAGTCCGGATTTTAAGCCCCCTGTCCGGCATCCGTCACAGCCTCAAGCTGGACACTCATTTGTCCTCCTTTTTGCAGTTGCACTGAATCAGCCTAAAAAAACCCACTCTAGAATCTTTATTGGGACGCAGCAGCGTAGCGTCTAATGCCGTAAGATCTCTGGTCAAACAAATGATTGGCTGAAAGCGGTGTCAAATAAATATCTGCTATATCATTGGTTAAAAACGTAAACAAGCCTCCACATCAACGTGCTGGCTATGTCATATCATAACGTTAACATGCCTAAACGTCAGACCTCATTTAATCCGGAATGGACAAAAGAGCACAAATGTATATAAAAAAGCACACTGTGTCGCTGTGTGGACATTAGTAGTCAAGGGAGAGCAGCCATTGACCGACATGCCAGCAAGGAAAAACATAAAAGTAACCGACGAGCCCCAGGTACGTCTTCCCTTGGGTCATTTTTTCGAGAAGCAACATCCCCTCAGGATGACAAAATCCCCGCTGCAGAGCTTTGTAAAGTAATAATAATCATGCAGTCAAGCATCACCAATCATACTGTATAAAAGAAATACATAAATAACCAAATAATCTGGCACAGTGCCAGAAAACATAACAATAACAGAAATACATAAATAAACAAATAATGAATACACAAAATAAATATACATTTCTGCAGAGGGTGAACTTCTTTAAGAACTGAAATGTGTATTTATTTTTTGCATTCATTATTTGTTTATTTATGTATTTCTGTTATTTCCAGAAGTCCAGAAATGTTATGTTTTCAGGCACTGTGCACTTTGCAAGACAGGTTCCTCTCAGTGGTCAATTTTTGAAACAGACATCACAATGTCTTGGAAAAAAATACAAATATGCCTCTTCTGTTACACATAGGTCTACTTCAAGATATATTGTAGATCAAATAGTCAGGCAATGACTAGAGTAGGCCATTTCAGAATCACTGTAGATACCATCTATATGATTGACAAAATTGTATTGTAGTTGCGAGTCCTATGCGATTATTCTTGCCTCACTAAATGCCGTAAAGTGTCCTCGTTTTTGGTGTTATGGAAATGGCCACACTAGTGATGTCACAGACACTACATCCATATTTTTTTTACAGTCAATGGTTTTTACCCATTTACATGGTGCCGCTTTCCAGATGATACTCAGTCACCTTATTAAAAGATTTCCACAGGTCATTTAATAAGGGCATTTTTACTATAGCACCAGACATTTCTCAAAAATACAGTACAAACAGTAATATTGGGAAATTTAATAACAATTTTAAAAAGTATTTTCTATTGGAAGTTTTAAAATGTAATTTATTCCTGTGATGGCATAGCTGAATTTTCAGCGTCATTATTCAGTGTCACATGACCCTTCAGAAATCTTTAATAATATTTAGCTGATTTGCTGCTCAAAACACATGATCAATGTTGAAAACAGTTGTGCTGTGGAAGTTTGTGGAAACTGATGCATTTTTTTCAGGATTCTTTGATGATGAACAGCATTTGTTTATATTTAATATTCGCAATTCTGACTTTTGCGTTATATAAAGTCGCAATTGCAAGTTATTAAGTCAGAATTGTGAGATATAAAGTCAGAATTGTGAGATATAAAGTCAGAATTGCGAGATATAAAGTCAGAATTGAGAGACATAAAGTCAGAATTGCAAGTTATAAGTCAGAATTGTGAGATATAAAGTCAGAATTGTGAGATATAAAGTCAGAATTGCGAGATATAAAGTCAGAATTGAGAAACATAAAGTCAGAATTGCAAGTTATAAGGCAGAATTGTGAGATATAAAGCCAGAATTGTGAGATATAAAGCCAGAATTGCAAGTTATAAAGTCAGAATTGAGAGACATAAAGTCAGAATTGGGTGATATAAAGTCAGAATCGTGAAATATAAAGTCAGAATCGTGAGATATAAAGTCAGAATTACGAGATATAAAGTCAGAATTGCGAGATATAAAGTCAGAATTGCGAGATATAAAGTCAGAATTGTGAGATATAAAGTCAGAATCGTGAGATATAAAGTCAGAATTACGAGATATAAAGTCAGAATTGCGAGATATAAAGTCAGAAATGTGATATAAAGTCAGAATTGTGAGATATAAAGTCAGGATTGTGATATAAAGTCAGAATTGTGAGATATAAAATCAGAATTGAAAGACATAAAGTCAGAATTGTGAGATATAAAGTCAGAATTGTGAGATATAAAGTCAGAATTGTGATATAAAGTCAGAATTGCAAGATATAAAGTCAGAATTGTGAGATATAAAGTCAGAATTGTGAGATATAAAGTCAGAATTGTGAGATATAAAGTCAGAATTGCGAGATATAAAGTCAGAATTGTGATATAAAGTCAGAATTGTGATATAAAGTCAGAATTGGGTGATATAAAGTCAGAATTGTGAGATATAAAGTCAGAATTGCGAGATATAAAGTCAGAATTGCGAGATATAAAGTCAGAATTGTGAGATATAAAGTCAGAATTGTGATATAAAGTCAGAATTGGGTGATATAAAGTCAGAATTGTGAGATATAAAGTCAGAATTGTGATATAAAGTCAGAATTGCGAGTTATAAAGTCAGAATTGTGAGATATAAAGATATAAAGTCAGAATTGTGAGATATAAAGTCAGAATTGTGATATAAAGTCAGAATTGGGTGATATAAAGTCAGAATTGTGAGATATAAAGTCAGAATTGTGAGATATAAAGTCAGAATTGTGATATAAAGTCAGAATTGCGAGTTATAAAGTCAGAATTGTGAGATATAAAGATATAAAGTCAGAATTGTGAGATATAAAGTCAGAATTGTGAGATATAAAGTCAGAATTGCAAGATATAAAGTCAGAATTGTGATATAAAGTCAGAATTGCGAGATATAAAGTCAGAATTGTGAGATATAATGTCAGAATCGTGAAATATAAAGTCAGAATTACGAGATATAAAGTCAGAATTGCGAGATGTATAGTCAGAATTGTGAGACATAAAGTCAGAATCGTGAGATATAAAGTCAGAATTGCGAGATATAAAGTCAGAATTGCGAGATATAAAGTCAGAATTGCAAGATATAAAGTCAGAATTGTGAGATATAAAATCAGAATTGTGAGATATAAAGTCAGAATTGTGAGATATAAAGTCAGAATTGTGAGATATAAAGTCAGAATTGTGAGATATAAAGTCAGAATTGTGAGATATAAAGTCAGAATTGTGAGATATAAAGTCAGAATTGTGAGATATAAAGTCAGAATTGTGATATAAAGTCAGAATTGCAAGATATAAAGTCAGAATTGTGAGATATAAAGTCAGAATTGTGAGATATAAAGTCAGGATTGTGATATAAAGTCAGAATTGTGAGATATAAAATCAGAATTGAAAGACATAAAGTCAGAATTGTGATATAAAGTCAGAATTGCGAGATATAAAGTCAGAATTGTGAGATATAAAGTCAGGATTGTGATATAAAGTCAGAATTGTGAGATATAAAGTCAGGATTGTGATATAAAGTCAGAATTGTGAGATATAAAATCAGAATTGAAAGACATAAAGTCAGAATTGTGAGATATAAAGTCAGAATTGTGAGATATAAAGTCAGAATTGTGATATAAAGTCAGAATTGCAAGATATAAAGTCAGAATTGTGAGATATAAAGTCAGAATTGGGTGAAATAAAGTCAGAATTGTGAGATATAAAGTCAGAATTGTGAGATATAAAGTCAGAATTGGGTGAAATAAAGTCAGAATTGTGAGATATAAAGTCAGAATTGTGATATAAAGTCAGAATTGCAAGATATAAAGTCAGAATTGTGAGATATAAAGTCAGAATTGTGAGATATAAAGTCAGAATTGTGAGATATAAAGTCAGAATTGTGAGATATAAAGTCAGAATTGTGATATAAAGTCAGAATTGAGAGATATAAAGTCAGAATTGTGAGATATAAAGTCAGAATTGTGTGATATAAAGTCAGAATTGTGATATAAAGTCAGAATTGCGAGTTATAAAGATATAAAGTCAGAATTGTGAGATATAAAGTCAGAATTGCGAGATATAAAGTCAGAATTGCGAGATATAAAGTCAGAATTGTGAGATATAAAGTCAGAATTGTGATATAAAGTCAGAATTGGGTGATATAAAGTCAGAATTGTGAGATATAAAGTCAGAATTGTGATATAAAGTCAGAATTGCGAGTTATAAAGTCAGAATTGTGAGATATAAAGATATAAAGTCAGAATTGTGAGATATAAAGTCAGAATTGTGAGATATAAAGTCAGAATTGGGTGAAATAAAGTCAGAATTGTGAGATATAAAGTCAGAATTGTGAGATATAAAGTCAGAATTGGGTGAAATAAAGTCAGAATTGCGAGTTATAAAGTCAGAATTGTGAGATATAAAGATATAAAGTCAGAATTGGGTGAAATAAAGTCAGAATTGTGAGATATAAAGTCAGAATTGTGAGATATAAAGTCAGAATTGTGAGATATAAAGTCAGAATTGAGAGATATAAAGTCAGAATTGTGAGATATAAAGTCAGAATTGTGAGATATAAAGTCAGAATTGGGTGAAATAAAGTCAGAATTGCGAGTTATAAAGTCAGAATTGTGAGATATAAAGTCAGAATTGTGAGATACAAAGTCAGAATTGTGAGATATAAAGTCAGAATTGAGAGATATAAAGTCAGAATTGAGAGATATAAAGTCAGAATTGCGAGATATTTCTCAATAAAAAAATAATGACCCAAAACATTAGTATGTATAAATGGATGAATGGATGAACCATGAACCTAAATATGCATTATTAAATACATATTGAACACTTTGTTCATATAACACTCTTACTGCAATCCATTTCGGTGTAAAAGAGTGTCGGATTTTTTTCAGTACTGCAGAACATGACCATAATTAAGACAAAATGCATGCGTTTTCCTACAAGTGATCTGTTTCTGTCCCGTTTCTTTTTGTTCTTCTTGTACTAAAGAAACCTGTCTTTTATATATGAAGGCCAAAATATACATTTTATGAATTCATCCAGTGGAAAAGCCGAAGAAGATGGTTTGCACATGAGCTCCACAATGGTGGAAGTGAAGGAAAAAGTTCAAAAGACAATGAGCGATGGAAGCAGAGAAGTAGACAGCGAGAGCAGAGATGAAAGGGGAAAAGAGCTAATGTGTACATGCACAATTAATGAGGATGAATTTGAGAACAGAGGAGACACTGCGAGAGGAGCAAAAATGGAAAAAGTGACATGAGAGAAAGAAAGGGAGAGACAAAGCAAGAAACCACACCGCGGTTAAATATAGAGAGGCAGCTCAGTAATGAACATAGAGATCGAGAGGTTTATGTGAGGTGTTTCGGTCGTTATACTGATTGATTTGCGTGTGTGTTTCTGCAGGAGCTGCATAAACAGTTGGAGGAGGTGACTAAGGACACGGAGATTGTGGAAATCAGGCAGAGGGAGGCGGAGTGTGAGCTGGAGGCGTCCCGAGACCGGGTGCAGCAGCAGGCCACCGAGATCCTGCTCAAAGCCAGTGAGATATGCGCACCTCTGCTCACAGTCGACTGTTTAATCGCACTCCACTCAGCATATTGATTCATTCTTCTATATTGCTTTAGGCTACTAATCCATTACCAACATGCACAGCAGGGCTGTGCGCCATTTAGAATGAAATGCAATTAAGTGCCTTCAAGTTCCAACTAAACTCCT
The DNA here is from genome assembly GCA_023566225.1 of Romanogobio albipinnatus. Taxonomy (NCBI): domain Eukaryota; kingdom Metazoa; phylum Chordata; class Actinopteri; order Cypriniformes; family Gobionidae; genus Romanogobio; species Romanogobio albipinnatus. The sequence continues at coordinate 42,220,735 of CM042256.1, forward strand.
CAGTTTGATGCAAACAAGAAACATAAAAGTAATTTGAAGTAAAATTAAATGAAATTCATATAGGTTAGCTGTTGTTTGTAAAGTTTTTCAAAATTCATGCATTTTTTATAATTATTAGGGATGCACCGATATGAACATTTTGGCCGATACCGATAACCGATAATTCTTTATATTTGAAAGCCGATAACCGATATATTGGCCGATAAATCGAAATACTAAACTTTGAGAACCTGATTACAAAAACAAAAGGCTTACAATTAAAAGCCATGTCCCAAACACTCAGCATAAATCAAACCTATACACTACAGGAGCCTATTTGAACCAGTGTAATATTCCTTTTCAAATTAATTTTACACTCCTATGGCCAACTTACTTTATATTAAAAAATTTTTTTTAACACTTTACAATAAGGTTGAATTTTTGTTAGTATTAGTTAACCAACAATGAATGAACAATACTTCAACAGGATTTATTCATCTTAGTTCATGTTAATCTCAACATATTCAGACCCAAAGTTGCGTCTTTTAACATTAGGTATGCTCTGTGAATGGACTGTTAATAAACACAAACATTTTATTACTAACATAAACAAAGGTTATTGTTCTCTGTTTGTTCGTGTTAGTTAATGCATTAACAAATGAGACCTTATTTGTAAAATGTTACCAAAAATTATATTGCCTAAAAAATAAAAATAATATACCTAAATAATGCAAACAAGTTATTGAACAGCATTACTTAGGCTGCATAATAAAGAATCAGAATGCAAGTGCATGAAATAACCTCCGCACAGACAATAAGGAAATGGTCTTAATCAAACCGTATATTGTTGTTGGAAATGATACGAGAGCAATAAAAGTGCTAGTAATAAAAAATAACGCTTCTGTATTTTTGAAAAAAATATGTTTAATATTACAGTAAAAGTAAACATCTTTAATATTAGTCTAGTCTATTTGGAATAATGTTGCTGTTTGAGAGTGCGCTGAAGCTGGAGAGAATGAACGAACAACCGTAAACTGAAGCGCTTAGAAGGTTAATTAACAACTAAACGCATCATATATGAGAACAATCAGATATTTATACAAAATAAATATAATATTACAACTTATATTTGCACAAAATCACGCATAGGTGAAGGCTTATAACTCCTGTGGATGCTCTTCCCCTGTTTGAGAGCGCGCGCTGAAACTGAAGATGATCACTGGTACAATGAAGCACTGCGGGTTATTGACTTAATGAAACGCATCCTATATGACATTAATCAGATGTTTATACTACAAAAACGTAATATTACGACTTTCATATGCTTAAAATGACGCAAATGCACAAGCGAACTTGACTGTGCTGGTCAGAATGCGTTGTGGACTCTGAAGCTAAAGACCGGTACAATGAAGTGCTTTACTGCATCGTTAATTAACTCAACCAAACGCATCCTATATGAGATTATACAAAATAATAAATATAATATTACAACTTACAATGGCACAAAAGGCTGTGAATGCACAAGCGAACTTGACTGTGCTTGTCATGAAGGTGTAACTCTGTGGGCGCAATCTTCCCTCAACAAACGCGCTGAAACACAACGTTCTTTTACAGCCGTATTCTATACTCATTATCATTTTATGTAGATTATATGTTAGACTTGCACTGCATATGATGCACATAACTGTATTTTCCTTTTCGAAGTGATTTCAATCATATTTAGAGCAATTCAAACCCATCGTGGACAGAGCATCTGTCTCAGCTGAAGGAAATAATACATTATCTATCGGCTTGAATATATCGGTCAAATTTTCTTATTGGACCGATAACGATAACATCAAAAATAATCATTTATCGGTGCTGTTGCTATATTTTATCGAATCATTTATCGGTTATTGGTGCTGTTGCTATATTTTAATATTAATAATAATAATAAAAAAATAATGGGTTAAAATAATGTTAAAATAACTATTTTGATGTTCAATTATAATATTATTAAATAATAATAAAATGTTTACCTAAAAATATTATTTATTTTAACCTATGCATATTAATAATACTAATTACAATTATTGCAGTAACTTTTTTTAAGGTTAAAATCTGTTGTAACTTCATGGTTAAAACCTGATTCAGTTTTTATTTTTATTTATCTAGTTGTATTTCAGGACCTAGATTTTAATAAAAATGTATAAAAAAAAGTTACAATTATTTTAGCCCATGCATTTACATTTTTTTTGTAATATTAATAATAATAATAACTATTATTATTATTATTATTATTATTAGTAGTAGTAGTAGTAGTAGTAGTAGTAGTAGTACTAGTAGTAGAAATTTTTTTAAAGTTAAAATTGATTCCGATTTTATTTTTATTTATCTATTTATCTTTATAATGTGCTATATTCAAACTTAAACAGTTGATTGGCCAAAAAGTAGCGATAAAAAAAAAGAAAAAGAAAATTACCCTAAACTAATTAATCAGAATAGACCTTTCTCACAACTTCCGTATTCGCGACCGGAAATACGCAATCGTCGTGGTAATCTTCTTCCTCCCCGGGCAGGGCTACAGATAAACAAATGGCGCAAGCAACGAGCAAGTGTGATTGTAGCTTACCGGGCTGTTCTTGTTATCCCCAAAAGCAGCCATATCTGTCGTTTCATTCCTTCCCTGTTGATGGTGGAGTTTGACGGAAATGGATTCAGGCTATCCTGCGGGATGAAGGACCAAACTTCGTGTCCTACAAGCCTTTCAACGCAAAGCGGCATAGGACGCACCTCTGTGGGGAAATATAAAAGAATATTTTTTTTAACTAATATTTAACACACACACACACATATATATTTCTTTTTTTTTATGTTTCTCAGGCTGTTCACTGACGGAACTACTAAAATAAACACGCATGCTTAAATGGATGTTGCCTCGTGAGTCGTGTATATATTTTTTTATTTTAAAAATGTATGATATTTGATTTAATATATATAAAATTCACTTTTGCAAAATGCCTCCATAGGCCTACATATTGTGAATTTATTTTGTTTTAAAACATGACGTGATGTTAATCAACATTTTGTATTATATTGTAAACATATAGTATTATAGTCTTTTAAAATAAAAACATATATAATTTTATTAAAAAGTATTATGCTGTATGTTGAAAAATAGAATTGTGCACACTGCGTGATGTTTAAACTATTTTGAACTGTAGCCAATGCCCGCACAAAAAAGATATCATCTTGGTCAAGGAAGACATGTAATGCTGGTTCTTTATAGTTACGTAATATGAGACTTATGTAAATAGGCCTAATTGTTAATTTCCATCAAATGTAATATTTTGGCAAATCCATTAGCGAAATTGTGTAGACTAGCTGATCCATTTTCTCTTGGCAGGGTATGCTTTTCTGATGTGTTGGCGCTTGACAGGAACTCCGGTTCCGCAACGATTACGTATGTCCGTTTTTTGTGAGAAAGGTCTATATATTATTGGTAAAAGGATAACTGGATTTAGTCATCAACACGTCAAATTAGTGCCACAGCTCCACTGGCCATTGCTGTTGACAGAAAAGTTTGTGGTTACGAATCACCCCCTGGTATCCTGGCAACAGCAGATGTGTGTCCTAGCTGTGTTCATCACCCATATTCTGGAATGTTCCCTGAGGGAGGCAGAACCCAGCTGGGCCTGTCACACCTAAATGCCAAACAGACTTCTGATCTTCTATCCGGGAGAAACAACAAGAGTTGAAGCGTTCAACCGGCACTCTGTCTTTGTGTTTAGTGTAATAGTAAGAATGTGCTTTTTGCACGGCATTAATGAATTTAATGAAGCAGAAGAAGTTATCTGAGATTTTTATCCAGGCGTGAACTCGGGTAGCCCATGCATTGACCACCAGGCCATATCACTGACAACTGCATTTCTTTTTAAATGTTAATAGTGAAATAAAGTGCAGATATCATTAACTGTAGCCTGGGGCCGGGCTTTGGCTCAATTTTCACGTCATACCTCAAAAGCAGGCTTTTTCCTTCATTTTATATTTTAGACATTCATTAATTAAAAGAAACAATGAGGTGTGCTGCTGGTGGAAACAACATGAGACCATGACACCACGACTGTCAAGACGGCTCGCACAGTGTTTAGAGTATCGCCGCAAATGAGTAAAGCAAGCCAACACGCAAACTGCCGAACGTCTTAGATGCTCAAAAACACATCTTCATTAAAACGAATAAGACTAAATGCTCTTACAGTGCTTAGGTCACTTGTTCTGATATTGCGGTCTTTGATCTTGAAATGAGATGATGAATAGCCTATAATGCAGCTCATATCTGTTGCTTTCGTTGACGTGAACTCTGTTAAATGTGCATAGGCTAGCGCAAGAATTGAAGATCGGATTTATATTAATTTTGCGGAGAGGTGTAAGGTAAGACAACAAGGGGGGCGGGGCTCGGCGAAAGGATTCAATTTGGCCAACTAAAAAATTTAGATGTGATCAGTCACTAGAAAATTTTCAATTGGAGACCTGATTTTTTTTTTTTACAGTGTATAGGCTAAACGTTTAAACCAACATTGTGATGCTTGAAGTGTTTTATATTTATGGATTTTATTATAAGCAAGACAAGTCAATTGTTGATTTAAGAGGATAAATGGATCAAACATGTGTTGTTAACTCACTGTCAGCCGCTTGGTCGTTTCTTTAAAAAAACCAAAACTTTAATTTGACAAACAAAAAAATGCTCTAAACATTTTTCTAAATTAACTTAATAAAGAAACAAAAATAAATATAACTACTTTGACATTAAAAACAAAACTGAACTATTTTAATGGCTGCAACGATGTGTAATAGGGAGGAATGTTTACTCAAAAAAGGTTCTATATGGCACTAAAAGAAAAAAAAAATTAAAACATGTCACTTCACTTTATTTGTTTCGTTTGCGCCGTTGCGAGCAGCATCAGCCTGCCTCAGCTTGTCAAAAATGCCTTTTTACTGTGGTGGTGGTGATAGTAGGCTAAACGTTTAAACTAACATTGTGATGCTTGAAGTGTTTTACATGGATTTTATTATAAGTAAGACAAGTCCAGTGTTGATTTGAGAGGCTAAATTGATCAAACTCACCACTTGGTTGTTACTTTAAAAAACAAAAACTTTAGATGAACAAACAAAAAAATGCTTTAAACAATTGTAGTAAAGGTTCGTATGTGGGTGTGGGAAGGAAGAAGACAGGGTCGGCGATTAACTGGGACTGCACTTTTATTCGATCTCCCGATCCTCAGAACTGTAGTAACGCAAACACGCGTTCTCACTCAAACTCAAAATAAACAGTGGCACTCAGGCTCAGTAACTCTCTCTTTCTTCTCTGGCAGTCAGACTCTCTCTGTTGCAGTCCCAGTCCCGGTCTCTCTCTCTCTCTTTCCCGAGCGGCTTTTATACGGTCTCTCCACGCCAATTACTGCAATGAGACACAGGTGTTTGTTATCTGCACTTGACCTACTTACTCACCGCTCGGTCCCGCCCTCTCTCTCCCGCTGCAGACCTCGCGAAACCACGCCCCCTCCGCCACAACAATTTTCTAAATTAACTTAATAAAGAAACGAAATGAAATATAACTATTTTGACATTAAAAATAAAACTGAACTATTTTAATGGCTGCAGCAATGTGTAGGCCTAATAGGGAGGATACATTTTTTTTTTTTTAAATCACGGACTCGGGCCGATAGTTTTGGTAAGCTGTCGGACACGGGCGGGCTAGGGCCTCAGCGTCTAGGGCCAGGGCCGGGCTATAGGCCCTAGATTTGAAGTTAGATTTAGATTAAAAAACTGAACATGCCACTTGACCCAAACTAACGGGCGTCTCAGCACATCAGCAGCAGCAGTCAGATCATATTCTTCACGAGAGCGAGTAGCTAAATTGCAAGATGATTGCGGAATATTTGGTTTCAAAGCGATGTAAAAACGCCTATTTAAGGGAGTTTGTCATTGTACTGTTTTGTTGCTATGTTTTTCATTAAGAATAATAGCTAATGAACCCACAATTCAAGCATCCCGCCCCTGAATTGGCAAACCGAAAGTAAACGGCTCAGTGCACAAGCACAGCAATGAGGGAAACGGTGAGGGAAAATGTTTTCACCGTCACATCCCTAACGTGTAAAAAGGATAATACATTTTGATTCTATTATTCTATTTTCCACAATATCATACAAAGGCAGTTTAACCCAAAATGCAAGCTCAGACATGGCTTCTGCCATATGAGCTCGTGCAGTTGTGCGCTCTGCTGCTGGGAACACTAAGAAGAAGCAAATATATTTATTAAGTATAACGAGGCTATTAAAAATGGCTTGACTATAAGATAATTGAAAAAAAGTATTGTATTTTATAGTGATTTTATAGTATAAACATATGCAAGCGCGAATGAGAGCCGAGCGGGATGCCAGGTGTTTGCGGAAAAAAACAACAACGAATATTCGAATCACAAATTTGAAAATCGAATACCTACCCATCGAACGAATATTCAAATATTCTGGTCCAGCCCTACTGTAATGGAATTACCCAAGATTAAACACTGTTTTATTAGTATAAAAGACAAGAAACTGCAGAACAAACAAGGACACTCAAATACTGCATCCCACAATGCAATGCGCCAAACTTGACCATTGATTTCCAGTGTGACAAATGAACTGAAAGCAATATCATCCTCAAGTTTAACTCTTTCTTGCTGTGTTTACCACAAGAAAACACCAACTTAATACTGACATGTTATACATGTACCAACGTTACTTAGAGGGGATTAACAGCGGCGAACATATGCACGCGAATTACCGTATAGCTCTCATATTATAACATAGCACAGGTCAAGTTCGATTGCACAAGCTGAATATTTAACACAACAATGTAATGACTTATAACTGTGTATAATTAAATAAACTTACATTCAATCACGCACATTAACACCTATAGAAATGGCCGAGCAAAACGGCTGGTGAAAGTCAATACAATAGCGGAATAGCGGAAACTAACGTCACCTAGCGGCATACACATTTCATAATAAAAGTCCTTCCCGTATACCCATTTAGGGAATTTAGAACAAACACAGTCGACTTTAATCAGCGCTAGTTCTGTGGCATCCAATATTATCTTCCTGCAATACCGGAGGTTGCACTTTTAGGACCGCCGCAGTTTCAGGACTGCATTTTTAGGACCCCAGTTTTTTTTGTGACAGCACCATCTAGCCAACTGTACTCCAACAGAGGAGACCTGATTCAAACTTTTCCCACCTTATTTTTAACAAAACAGCAGGCACGGCCATTTTAAACTTAATTACTTAAATGAGTTGAAATAATTCAACAGGGTTACCAATGGGTAGGTTCAGGGTTAGGGGTTGCTTCGGACAATATATCAATTAAACTAAATCAATTAAACAACTAAATCATTGCTCGGCTCCTAGAACTGTGGCCCTAGAAATGCAGTCCTGAAAATGCAGCCTCCGGGTTTGCAGGCAGATGCTACTCGTGGCATCAGTTTGGTGTGTCCCTACCATAAAGGCTTCTATTGAGTGGAATTTGTATTGAATTATGTATATTTCGTGACAGGATTTACCGAACATCCAAAACAATGCTGTGCTGCGATAAATGCGCTCACTGTATGTGCGTAGCCTACATATGATGGTAGTTTGACCAGTTGAGGATTCGTGAAGAGCTTATAAATGTATAAACAGGGCTTGTCATTAACACCCGCCATCCCGCCAAATGCGGGTAGATTTCAGCTGTGGCGGGTAAGGCAGCCACTCCCACTAGCCACTTTGGCTGGTTGAATATAATTTCAGCCTACAGACAAATGAAATGCCAAGACCGTCATACCACAAAATTACAATTCAATTACAATTCTTTATCGATTAAATTGCAGTTTACACCACAATATGCAAACAATACATTTCTATAATGAAGCGCGGATGCGGCATCGTTCTAATGCACTGCAAACGGCGAGCGCGCATCGCTCGTCACTTCAAGCGAAGATTGCGCTGTTCTTGTGAATTTTCGAAAGTTGGGACCTAATATGGTCATCAGACCAAATTTTTATGAGGCTCCGCACCTCCTCACTACTCCAAGTTTGTCCGCGAGCTGCCATGCTAAACTGCAAACTGTCAACAAACACTTCCTCATCACATAATGCACAGCGCAGCTGACTACGGCAGCTGGTTTAGTCCAAAAATTATCAGTACTTTTTGCAGCTGGGTTCGTTTGAAAGGCGGTCCTCTTCAAGGAGGTCTCGGTATGCTTGTTTGGTCCGCTTTTGGTGCTCACCCGAGTGCGATTGCTGCTTTCACACCTGACCGAACGAACCGCACCAAAAGGGAAAACGAACTCTAGTTCGATTCCACTGAACTAAATGAGGCAGGTGTGAAAGCACCCTAACTCAAATTAACCTCACTAACAGAACAATCGCACTAGTGTTCGTGTTAATCGAACCAAACATGCCACATCTTTAATGAGGGTTGGAGACATTGCAGATTAAGCAAACATCTCTGGTGATAGTTAAAGTCTATGTGCTGTGTTCAGGTCCACATTATTGGCAGTTAGAAAGGATCTTTGACTCTTGTCTGCTCTCTCTGCGTTAGATGACATTAGCATTGACCCTCTGGTGCAGCTCTGTCTCCAACTTTCTCTCTGCTGTTCAGGTCAGATCGGAAGCCTGCAGGCCACTCAGATGACTCACGAGGCGGTCATTCGGGATCTGGAATCGGAAAAGTCTCGTCTGAAGGACAAGGTGTTACGTCTGGAGGAGGAAAGAGGGGCATTGCAGAACAAATGTCAGACGCTGGACGAGAGGCAGAGACAGCAGCTCGTCTCCCTGGAGAAGGTACGGATCAATTCAGTGCAGTTTACTGAATATGGATCAGTGTAGGTCCGCTTAGAGTGTTTGGACACTTTCTGGTTGTCAGACATCACAAGCATGATACTAGTTGGATTTATACAGCAAAAAATGGCTCAGAAAAGAGAAGCTCTAGCAGCATTTTTTGCAGACGCCACTTGGTATCACATTTTAAGTGTCCAAATATGTTTTGAGGGCATGGTTTGTATTGCACCATAAGATCTTGAAGCATAGTTGGTGTGTGTAGGAGAGATGGAGCGAGGAAAAACAGCTCAAGTTTGCAGAATCTGTCTGTAAGTAGCTCAAACATCAATCTTCTGCAGAAACATTTATTTCACATGAGTTCCTCTGAGACATCATTAGTGTATGTTTTAAGCATATACAAGCCCATCTCTCGTGTTAAACACTAGCTGCTTTATCACCGCTAAATCCAGACCTCCATGTTTAATTCAAAACACTCCATCCTCACTGCAAGACCGCAGAAAATGTCTCTTTTTGGACGGTCGGTTTGATTGAACGGGAATTCTTATTTCTCAGTGGTTTCACTCAGCCTGGTAATCATTTTTCTTTTGCGGAGACAGCATGGCTATTTATTTGACTCACTGCAGTATGGCATTTCGTGCTGTTTTTACGCAACAATCTGCTCTAGCAGTTTGGCTTTTTGGCTGTCCTGTCGCATTTAGGCTTTGTTTCATTATTAATACGTTGAGAGCCCCAATAAACAGATTGTGGGAATGTGGGCTTGTTTTTGCTCCTGAAATATCCCTCTCAGCAATTTTAAAAGTAGACTTTGGGAAACTTTTAAAAGAGTGATGGCGCAGTCCAGTCATTCCCCTTCTCTCTTCCCATAGATTACTGTCATTCTACATTATTTGTATCTGTTAAATGAAAGTCTCTTCGGAAAAAAAAGGTACAAAAGCTGTTACTGGAGCAGTGCCCTTTCAAAAGGTACACCTTTGTACCTAAAGAGAACATATTAGTAGGGTACAACAGGGCTAAAGACACCCAAAAATAGTTTTTTACAACTTCCATAGTGTAGTGATTGCATAAAAAATATATGTTTTTGTATTGAACATGGAGCAACAGATTTTGTGTGAAAATAAATCATAAAAGTGGCTTGTTTGTTTGTTTAAAAATCGTATAAATGTATGAGGTGGCAAGGCCTTTTACCCCACACACAAAGTATTGATAAAAATACTTTAGATAAAATAATGTTAAAGGTAAATGTAAAGTTAATGTAAGATGTTTTTTTTAAAACATTAAAATCATAAATGTCTTTATTGTTACTTTTTAATCAATTTAATATGTCCTTGCTGAATAAAGTATTAATTTAAAATTTAAAAAATCGAACTGACCCCAAACGTTTAAATGGTAATGTATAATATTCTTGTTTTTGTGTCTGTATATTTCCAGTTCCAAGAGTATTTTTTAGTATTTTTTCTTGGGAGTATCAAAAATACCATTGTATGGGATGCAAGTAACTAAAATAGTACAAGCGATGATGAATGACTAGTTGATTAGTGAAGTCGGCTAATTATTATTTGTATTTTTTTATTTTATTTAATAAAATAAATAAAAAATGTGATTGTTGATTTGTATGTTAACTGTTTTTATTGGAAAAATAATATAAAGGTCATTGACAAATAAAGCTTCAAAAAAGTTTTTTTTTTTTTTTTTTAAATCTTCAAAAATCTCTTCAAATCTTTTTTTCTTATCAGTGCCAAAGAGACTCAAAGAACTCGTTTTTTATCATTCAGGCAAGTGTTATACATCTTTATAATCTGTTAAGGTTCAATTTTGTTTGTGTACAGTCACAATAAAAACAAAATGTTTCAGTTGTTAAATAACATTTTAAAGTGTTTAATTCAATTTTTAGACAGTTTTTTTTGTCAGGCGGTACAACCGAATATTTGTATACTGTAGTTGTACCACCTGACATGTAAAGTGCACCAACCATTCTTGAACTTAGCAGTTTTATCAGTATTTGATAGACATATACAAATCTTTTCAGTCTGTTTACTGTTATTACCTTATCAATTCATTAATAAAAGAGCCATGTTTGCAGTTGTGCCACCCTGACATTTGAGAATATACAAAAGTACTGGACAAAAGTTTTTCAATTATCTCAAAAGCTTTAGAAACTACTGATATTTATACAATTCAAACCTAAAATGATGCCATAGTCTTTATTTTTTATTATTTTTTATTATTAAGACATCATTTTAAATAGTTTTCTTATCCTGTTCATTTGTTCGGACAGTTGCACCACCTGACATTTTACATTTTACATTGGGGGTTGAATATAACAAAACATAAAATAATATGTACTAAAAATGAATTCAACCCAAATAGGTTTTATAGAATAAAGTGGTATATGTAATTAATTTATCAAATTATTTTAAAAGGAAATAATTCACTTGGACACGCAAAAAAAAAAAATGTACATCATGTCATGGACCCATATATACATATATAATATTCAGTTGTTAAAATGCATCGATTGGAATTCGATTTATTGATAATAAATATATAAACCTGATTATTGTGATGTATTCAGTTTATTAAATCAGAAATCAGTTTCTTACCAGTTTAATTTATGGATAACTGACAAATATGCAGCACATTAAGTTTATGTTAAAACTCTGTAATCCAAATGGATAGAAATGTTATATGCAATTCAAATACATCAATCTTAAATTTAGGTCTAAATATGTTTTAATAAAGACTCCCGTCATCGCTATCACTCCGTTGTTCCTTCTAGTTGCTTTGGAAACATGGGAATGTGTGAACATTACCCTTATAAGCACTTCAGATCCGGTGAAACCAGCCTAATTTCAGCGCTTCCCTAAGACCAACTAGTCAAATTTGCAAAAAATGACTCCTATATAGAATATATGAAGTATCATGTTATTATTGGCTGTCTTTATGGTCTGCTGCTGTGTGCTTGAATTTCAGAATAATTCTCCTTTAAAAAGGTCTCATCAATCTTTCTCTCCGTTTCTTTCTGTCGCCCACATCGCAGTTTGTTAGCAGCACAGCCTTGAGTTAGGTGTTACTATGACAACACTCACTAAATAGAGCGGGAAAGCATTGTGGAGTGATTCACTTTGCCGACACTTTTGCTGGTGTTATAATAGGACGTTTATTTACTTGCGGGCAGTTGCTTCACAATGTCAGTGTGGGCTTTGAAGGTGTCTTTCGGTTTTCACTGTTATACTTTTAGCTTGGATTCATAACATTTGTGAACAAGAGGCAGTGTCTCTTATTGATACCAGTTTGTGCCCTTTTCACAACCCGAACTCGAACTTTCACACACTCACTTTCGTGTCCTGTTTATTCATGTGAATATGAAAAGGGCAATAGCTTCATTTTTCATCATATATAATGAGAAGTGTTTATCTGATGTCAGCGATAATAAAGTGACTTCTACAATAATTAACATCTCCTAACTCAAAGCTTCCTTCTCAGTCCAAAAAGACCATTTATTAAAACCAAACAACACAAAAAAACAAAAACATCAACACAGTTGCATTATATGACGTTTCACAATGCTTAATAAATAAGCAACTTGCATTTAAAAAAAAGAATGTAGTATTGTATATTATTCAACAATGACGCATTAAATCAAAAGTGACAGTAAAAATATTTATAATGTCACAGAAGATTTCAATCTCAAATAAATGCTGTACATCAAAGAATACGGAAAAATGTATCAGTTTGCACAAAAATATTGTTTGCAATATTGATAATAAGATATTTTCTTGACTACCAAATCGTCATATTAGAATGATTTCTGAAGGATCATGTGACACTGAAGACTGGAGTAATGATGCTGAAAATTCAGCTGTGACATCACATGAATACATAACATTACGAAAATAAATATTATAATATTTCACAGCATACGGTATATTTGATCAAATAAATGCAGCCTTGGTAAACATAAGAGATGTCTTTTCAAATATATAAAAATGTCTTACAACCCCAAACTTGTAATGTAATATAATAAATGTAAATAATAAATATTCAGAGAATGTAACACAATTTCCTGTCAAACTAAATAAGTTTAATAAAAATATTCCTGATACATGCTTTAAATGCAGAGAGGATCAAGGAACATTTGTGCACTGTGTTTGGGAATGCAGTATTATTAAAGAGTTTTGGGTGGAAGTGATTAATATTACAAAGATAATTTTATCCTTGTATATTCCTCTAGATGCAAAATCTACTTAATCCTCAACAGAGTAAATTTATAGATTATGCTATATTACAAGCTAAAAGAATGATAGCTCTAAGCTGGAAAAGGCCTGACCCACCAGTTATTGGAACGTGGATTAATGCCATGATGCAATGTATGGCCATGGAAAAAATTACATATTTTATTAAGAACAAAATGGATGTATATGAAGAAATATGGAAGCCATTTAACGACTACATTAACAACCACAATATTGGTCATTTATTACAGGAGATGTAACTTTGTATGAGTGTTTGTTAGTTTCTGTATCGTTTTGCAAGAAAAAGTAACTAATGTGTAAAGTACAGTAATGTATTTTGGTTTTTGGGTACCTTGTGATATTTGTTTTGCATTTAGATTGTTTCTTGTTTGAGATTTTTGTATATTTCTATATGGGAGGAATTAGTGATGTGTTCTATTGTTGGGGTGGGAAAAACTGTGACAAATTGGAAAAGTGTTTCCCTGTTACCTGTCCTGTATAATTAAAAACAATAAACACATTGTTCAGAAACACTTCCAACCAACCAACCAAAAAAAAAAAAAAAATTTTAACGCAATTTTAAAAATGCTAATAAACAAATACAAATGCAACAGATGGACAATAATGAAATTTGTGTTTAGATTTTTTTTTACTAATATATATATATATATTTCTCAACAGTCACTTCGTGAGGAAAAGCAGATCTATGAGAAGGAGCTCCTAAACTTGCGTGCCAAATATGAAGACGACACCGCTCACTTTAAGGAGACCCACAGTCGGGCGGTGGAGGAGCTCTCCAGGAAGCACCGGGCCGCTCTGGAGAACACCCAGAGCATCTCTGAGAAAGAGAAGAACCGCCTCTTGTCCGTGAGTGAACTCTGCCACAACACCCATCGCTGTCAGCTGTGTCCACATACAGCTTTTTAAACACTCTCAGAGCCGTCCTGTTGAGATATCAGCATGACTGCAGTTTCAGACTGAAGATGTAACTCGCTGTCTAGCATCAGTCAGGAGGTGTTCACCTTGAGAAAGAACAGGAAGTACCTTTGAGCGCAAGTGGAAGATCAGGGAGAACAATTGGAGAACAGAATAATTTGACAAATCAGATTTAGTATTTGATATATCAGAAAAGCAGAACTTAATATTTGGTACAGAAACCTTTGTTTGCAAGTACAGATATCATACGTTTCCTATAGTTCTTGACCAGGTTTGCACACACTGCAGCAGGGATTTTGGCCCACTTCTCCATACAGACCATCTCCAGATCCTTCAGGTTTCGGGGCTGTCGCTGGGCAATACGAATTTTCAGCTCCCTCCAAAGATTTTCTATTGGGTTCAGGTCTGGAGACTGGCTAGGCCACTCCAGGACCTTGAGATGCTTCTTACGGAGCCACTCCTTAGTTGCCCTGGCTGTGTGTTTCGGGTCGTTCTCATGCTGGAAGACCCAGCCACGACCCATCTTCAGTGCTCTTACTGAGGGAAGGGTTGTTGGCCAAGATCTCGCAAAACATGGCCCCATCCATCCTCCCCTCAATACGGTGCAGTCGTTCTGTCCCCTTTGCAGAAAAGTATCCCCAAAGAATGATGTTTCCACCTCCATGCTTCACGGTTGGGATGGTGTTCTTGGGGTTGTACTCATCCTCCTTCTTCCTCCAAACATGGCGAGTGGAGTTTAGACCAAAAAGCTCTATTTTTGTCTCATCAGACCACATGACCTTCTCCCATTCCTCCTCTGGATCATCCAGATGGTCATTGGCAAACTTCAGACGGGCCTGGACATGCGCTGGCTTGAGCAGGGGGACCTTGCGCGCGCTGCAGGATTTTAATCCATGACGGCGTAGTGTGTTACTAATAGTTTTCTTTGAGACTGTGGTCCCAGCTCTCTTCAGGTCATTGACCAGGTCCTGCTGTGTAGTTCTGGGCTTATCCCTCACCTTCCTAATTATCATTGATGCCCCACAGGGTGAGATCTTGCATGAATGCCCCAGACCGAGGGAGATTGACTGTCATCTTGAACTTCTTCAATTTTCTAATAATTGCCCCAACAGTTGTTGCCTTCTCACCAAGCTGCTTGCATATTGTCCTGTAGCCCATCCCAGCCTTGTGCAGGACTACAATTTTATCCCTGATGTCCTGATGTCTAATATATATATATATATATATATATATATATATATATATATATATATATATATATATATATATATATATATATATATATATATATATATATATATATATATATATATATATATATATATATATATATATATATATATATATTATTAGGTTAAAGCCTAAATGTTCAAACATTGTACAGTTAGAAATGTTAGCCTTGGTTTAAGTTTATATACTAAAATTGAAATAAATTGAAGCTACATAGAAATATAAAAAAAATCAACAACAACAAAATTGGGATATTTAGCCTCCTTGTTAGAGTGCCTGCCTCCCATGCCAGAGACCACAGTTCGAATCCCGCTCGGAGTGGGTTAGTAGGATCGGTTACACATTGGTGCAACAAATTCCGATCTGGGATTTTTTTTGTGCCAGTGTGAGCGCAGCCTAACATATCTTACACCTAAATAAATAACTACTAAGTTGTTAAAAATTCTTATCTTGCCTAGGGCATTAAGTGAACCAGAACTGCCACGTCAAATAAAAAAGCAGGTGCATGATGCCTCTGAAAGCACCAGATGAGTTTCTAAAGAACTATAGAATAAATGTAGTTTGTGGAACTTTACAAGGTTCTCCAATATAAACAGGCTGTTAAATACATTTTGTTTTAATCACAATTAGCGGTCGACCAATGTCGATGGCTGATGGTATTTATTTTAGTTAATAATGAATAAATTAGAAATAAATCATTTGAAAATTATTTTAAAAGTATGCCAGTAAAACAAACATACTTTAGATGGCAACTTCTTGATTCTGAAATCCTAATACAGTATTTTTCCCAAATAAAGAAATTGTTAAAAAATATGTAAATAAGTAAGTAAACACTGTCACCAACAGTGCACTCAGTAATATGCTCATTTTTATGCACACTGGGAATCTTATTTTTTCAAATAAAGACATGGCAACGTTCATTTTATATAAAGCACACAGTGAAAATGACAGGGATATGGCATAGTGGGCAACTGGATATAGCGTAGCATATAGTTTGAAATCAAGGGTTTAAAGTTTGTTGATAGTGTGCGTTCACTGACAGCGGAACTCTCCTGTCTGGTACACACAGAGTATCTGTGCAGTCTACAAATGCACACTTGTAGATCTAAGATCTCACAGCTGAAGTCTGCAAGGATAATGTGTTTAAATTATATAAATGCATATTTGCTAAATACTGACGGTAAATGGGAAAATATAATAGTTTTTGCCTTTTTATTAGCCAATAATAATAATAGAAAAGCAAACATTATAATACTTTTTTGTATACCGTTTGCTTTCTTAGTTTAACGGTTCTAACTAGATAGGACTATTAAACAGAGACTGTAATGAAGACGGAGAACCCGACACATCAGTCCCGCTTCCAACATATCGGCCACAAACTGATAAATACATATACGCTATATTGCCAAATGTATTGGGACACCCCTCCAAATCACTGAATTTAGGTGTTCCAATCACTTCCATGGCCACAGATGTATAAAAAAATCAAGCACCTACACATGCAGACTGCTTCTACAAACATTTGTGAAAGAAATTGCGTTCTCTGGAGCTCAGTGAATTCAAGCGTGGTATTGTTATAGGTTGCCACCTGTGCAAAGTCCATTTGTGAAATTTCCTCACTACTAAATATTCCACGGTCAACTGTTAGTGGTATTATAACAAAGTGGAAGCAATTGGGAACAACAGCAACTCAGCCACGAAGTGGTAGGCTACGTAAAATCACAGAGCGGGGGTCAGCGCATGCTGAGGAGCACAGTGCGCAGAAGTCACCAACTTTCTGCAGAGTCAATAGCTACTCGTATGCCCTTCATATTAGCTCAAGAACAGTGTGTAGAGAGCTTCATGGAATCGGTTTCCATGGCCAAGCAGCTCATCCAAGCCTTACATCACCAAGTGCAATGCAAAGCATCGGATGCAGTGGTGTAAAGCACGCCGCCACTGGACTCTAGAGGAGAGACGTGTTCTCTGGAGTGACGAATTACGCTTCTCTGTCTGGCAATCCAATGGATGAGTCTGGGTTTGCCGGTTGCCAGGAGAACGGTACTTGCCTGACTGCATTGTGACAAGTGTAAAGTTTGGTGGAGGGGGATTATGGTGTGGGCTTGTTTTTCAGGGGTTGGGTTGCCCCTTAGTTCCAGTGAAAGGAACTCTTAATGCTTCCACATGCCAATACATTTTGGACAATTTTATGCTCCTAACTTTGCAGGAACAATTTGGGGATGGCACCTTCCTGTTCCAACATGACTGCGCACCAGCGCACAAGGCAAGGTCCATAAAGACATGGATGAGCAAGTTTGGAGTGGAGGAACTTGACTGACCTCAACCCGACAGCCACCTTTGGGATAATTTAGAAAGGAGACTGCGAGCCAGGCCTTCTCAAATGCGCTTCTATAGAAGAATGGTCAAAAAAATCCCATAAACAAGCTCCTTAACCTTGTGGAAAGCCTTCCCAGAAGAGCTGAAGCTGTTAAAGCTGCAAAGGGTGGGCCAACGCCATAAACCCTACGGATTAAGAATGGGATGTCATTAAAGTTCACGCGCATGTAAAGGCAGACGTCCCAAAACTTTTGGCAATATAGTGTATATCGGCCGATACCGATATTTAAAAAATGCCACATTTTGACCACTATATATCAGACTTGTCGATATGTAGGTCAACCACTTATCATAAGTTTTTTTCTCTACTGTTTTTAGGAGTATGTGAGTGAAAAAAAAAACGAATCCAGTAGAGAAACAGAAAGGGAAAGCGCAGGTGCCTCAGCTCCAGGAGGTTTGGTAGAAAGGCTTCCTTGCTTCGTTAGGCACAACAGTGCAAATTCATCTCTCACACACTCTCACGTCCGTCCTGCCTCCATCTCACCCTCTCCACCCTGCTCAAAGTGTCCCAGACAGGACAAACTCGATCTTTATCGATTTAGCAATGAAAGGAATAACTGTTATTTCACTCATCAGTGGAGACAGGTTCGTAAATAGCAAATGTAATGACTAAACCGTCTGTTTTGATTTCGCTAGCTGATAGCATATGAAATGAAAGCATACAAAGCTGCACGGAATTGAGCGCAATCTGTTACCCTCCCTCAAAATAGGCAGCTGCCAGCAGGACTGCACATCCACATCCAAACAGTTCACAACTACTTAATCTTTGTGTAAATATAAATCACACACACCAGATTGTTAGCTGAACATATCAGAGCAGCAGTGAGTTATTACTCTTTCCAGTTCAGAGATCGTCCCAGGGTGTGCGTTCTTTTTCAGCTCACTGAAGCCAAAGTCTAACGGTGATGTTGACTAATGTTTTTAATGTTTGTTCAGTAACACTTTAGTTTAGGGTCCAATTCTCACTATTAAAGCCCTGTTTCCACCGAAATTACCCGGAACAATTTGTACCAGGAACTTTTTTTACAGGAACTTCCCAGACCTGCTACTGTCTGCGTTTCCACTGCGGTCTAAAGTACCGTGAAGATTAGGCAAATTAGTCCGGTGAGGACTGCGCGACTGCTCCTCCCAGTCAGCGGCGGACAGTAATCATTTTTGCACGACACTGTCTGCAACAATAACAAGTATGGAGGAGATTCAAGCAGCGCTGCTTTTGTTAGTTATGTATTGGTTTACTAATATAGGTCATTAACAAAACGGCGGAAAAGAGACACTGATACTAAAGTGTATTCTGAAAGCTCGTAAAGCTAGATTTTAGACAACGTATGTTAGTATCAGCTATTACGGACATTGACAGTGAGATGACTCAGACGAACGCGCGCCATCGGACAGAAAGAGCAAGACTGATATTTACTGAATGCAGAACGAACTTCGCAAAAAATGCTGGTTGAAATAAAATGCTGTGTGAGTTCAACCAATCAGCATGTTCAGCGCCCAAGTCCCACCCCTGAAAGTTCCTGAACTTTGAAAAAGTACTACCTCGGGAGCAGGGCCGTTCGGAGGGGGACATGTTTACCCAGAACTTCATTTAGACCCTGGTTCCTGTGGTCGAAAAACACAGAGTACCACCCCAAAGTTCCTAGTTCCTGGGGAAAGTTCCTGCGGTGGAAACGCGGCTGAAGTTGCTTATTAGCATGCATATTGCTAGGATATTGGCTGTTCATTAGTTCTTATAAAGCACATATATGTGCACATATAAGTGTGCGACCGCACAGGGCCTCGCACCTCACCAGGGCCCTGCGCAAAAGAAAAGTGACAGCTGACTTGTTGACGTAAATACAATAGTTAAAGTTCATGTTTTTTTCCTCCAAAATACTATAATAGTTAAAAGACATAGCAACAAATGTGTATTGTGATGTTGTATTATTCTGCTTGTTAAAAATGTATTATTCAGTAACTTACAATATTTCTCTCTGTGTGTGACAGTGATTCACGCATGTCAAGTTCGTAGAGCTTTATTCACAATCCATTCAAATTCTGTTTTTGGCTACCTCTGAAATGGGTCAAACCATAGATATTACCTAAGAAGTTCAAGTAGCCTAAATATGCTTTGCTAGAAATCCGCACTCATTCAAGGATGTGCATTTATTGCATTGACGGAGAAAGCATGGGTGTCTGCATTTCATCTGACGGTAGCCTACGCACAAAAGGTTTTTAATTTAACATTATAAAGTTAAATAAGCATAGCCTTACTATTACTACCTTTTCGGAGCCTCAGCGAGAGCAACGGGACCACAAAATGAGTAAAGCCTACTCTATCTTCTTGACGTTTTAAACATTTTAAATCTGAAAACTGCAAAATCCATTTAGCGCATGTTCACCAAGGAAAACAACTGAAAAACAGCGTTGGTTCTCTTAATACTGTCTGTTTATTTTACTGACTGAGATATCTCTTCAGATGAGTCAGTGAGAGAGCTGTCCAAACTAATTCAAGTGGATTCAGGCTGTTTTGCAAGCGCGTTTGACCCATTCATAATTTAGAACAGAATTTAAACGTTAAAATGTGCGTTACAGTTGTTACACAGTTTAACTGCTTGAACCTAATGCTGTTGAACTGAATAAACAAATTTTTCAATATCCTTATTCTTAAAGGTCCCGTTCTTCGTGATCCCACTGTTCAAACTTTAGTTAGTGTGTAATGTTGCTGTTAGAGCATAAATAATACCTGTAAAATGATAAAGCTCAAAGTTCAATGCCAAGCGAGATATTTTATTTAACAGAAGTTCCCTTTCAAAGCCTACAGCGAACGGCTGGCTTGGACTACATCCTGGTACTTCCTTCATAAATGACGTCAGTAGAACAGACTAACCTCCGCCCACAAGAATACGTGAAAAAAGGGGGCGCGTCTTGTTGCTGTCCCACGTGGAGAAGAGGACGTGCCGCGTGGAGAAAAGGAAGTGGTGCGTTTGAGTGTGTTTGTCGCCATGTCGTCGAGACGCTGTTATTTTCATCCCGGAGTCAAATCACCTTTGTTTGGCTTTCCCAGGGACTCTGTAGAGAACATTAAGCGCATATATCTCCCGTTAAGAGGCGTGACCTTTCCACGTGCGCTAAGCTGCTGTCGAATCACAACACAGGAACCGTGCCAAGTTCGCTAAGCTGCGGTCAAATCACAACACGGGAACCGCTGGCACAATCAGAACTCGTTACGTATTTCTGAAGGAGGGACTTCATAGAATAAAGGAAGTCATCAGCCATTTTCAGGACAGTGAAAACAGCGGTGTACAGATAAGTAAATTGTGTGAAAAATACTGTGTTTTTTTACACGCGAAACATGAACACATGTTATATTGCACACTGTAAACACAATCAAAGCTTCAAAAAAACACGAAGAACGGGACCTTTAAATATCCACATAAACAATTAATTGTTCGTCACTTTAGCAACAGTAGACCCCCGTTAATATACCCCCGGGCCTCGCACATCACGTTCGCACAGGGCCTCGCACCCCCCTTGCGACGGGTCTGATCCCGATCCCAATACCTAAACTTAACAACTACCTTACTAATTAATCAG
This sequence comes from Romanogobio albipinnatus, assembly GCA_023566225.1. NCBI lineage: Eukaryota > Metazoa > Chordata > Actinopteri > Cypriniformes > Gobionidae > Romanogobio > Romanogobio albipinnatus. Next base: position 42,241,902 of record CM042256.1, read on the forward strand.
CAATATTTAGGAGTTTATCGGGGCACAAGTTGCAGTTAATGGTTAGTTAATAGTGAGAATTGTACCCTAAACTAAAGTGTGAATATTTGTTCTTATTGCTTTAATGAAAGAAGTCTCTTATGCTCACCAAGGCTGCATTTATTTGATCAAAAATACAGTAAAAACAGTAACATTTAGAAATATTATTGTAATTTAAAATAACTCTTTTCTATGTTAATATATATTAAAATGTAATTTATTATTATTTATTTCAAAGCATTATAACTCCAGTCTTTAGTGTCACATGATCCTTCAGAAATCATTCTAATATGCTGATTTGCTGCTCAAGAAACATTTCTTATTATATATCAATGTTGAAAAGAGTTGTGCTGCTCAATATTTTAGTGTGTACAGTTTTTAAGGATCATTTGATGAATAGATAAAAAACTGCATTTATTTAAGTCTTTTGTAACCATGTAAACTTATCTTTTGAGTCTTTTAAATAAAATAATCTTACTAACCCCAAATCAGACCCCATTTTGAATAGTTGTGTATGTGTGGATAATGTATAATAATAAAATGTTGTAAATAATACATTTACTGTATATACCTGACATTTGAGAATATACAAATTCCTGGACAAAATTTGTTTTAATTATCTCAACAGCTTTAAAACTACAGATATTTATTTTTAAAAAACTGCTTTCATGACAGGTTTCAAACCTAAAATGATGCCATAGTATTTAGTTTTTTTTATTATTGAGACGCCATTTTAAATAGTTTTCTTAGTCTGTTCATTTGTTTCGGACAGTTGCACCACCTGACATTTTGGGGGTTTAAGATAACAAAACATAAATTATGTATTATTTAAATGTACTAAAAAAGGAATTAAAAACTAAATTGGTTTTATAGAATAAAATGATACATGTCATTAATTTATCAAATCATTTTGAAAGGAAATAATGCACTCAAATATGCATGGCATTGACCCATATGAATTAAGATATATATAAGTCCAGCACCACCTGAATAAGTAGAAATGGAACAGGTAGCTCAGCAGGTAGCGTTCTCCAGGTACTATTAACCTTTTCAGGCTAAATGCTGACCCTATCATGCAAATGCAAGCAGTGTGGTATCCTAATAATGCGTATAGTTTCTACATGCTCAATGGTTTTTACATTTCCCATACTTTTAGAATGTAGTGTGCATACTAATGGATCTAATTTCCTCACTTTCTCTCTTCCTGAAAAGATTCCTTCATGCTTACAGAGATTATGCCTGCCCAAAGCCGGCCTGCTCCGCCTTTATCACCTGCTGTCAAACCTGTACGACCCTTCAGCAAACCTTTGTTCCGGTGGACATCACCAGTGATGCCGCAGCAGCAAACGGTTAACCACATTACAGCGTGGCTGCTTTGGGCTTATCACACTGACGCCTTAGCGCCCGCTACTCTCAGAAATGGAAATGTAGTTTGAAAAATTGAGGCGCAGATGAATAATCAATGAGAGTGGCCTCCTGTTAGAATGTGCCGCTGACTCACAGACTTGTACAGAAACAGCATGACGGGCGTGCTGACGTCCTATATTAAAAGAAGCCTAGGGCCCTTCCACTCTCTCTTTCTCTTTCTTTATCTTTCTTTTCCAGAGTGCATTCGGTTTCTAGTGTGTGTCCATAGTGGGTTTGGTGACTCACTACTCTGATGACAGACCTTGTGGGGTTGGAAGAACCTTTATTTTGGAAACCTCCACAGAATAGAGTCGCATGTGTGCGATTGTATTTCATATTTTCTGGGAGGGAGATCACAACTGGATTGTATTTAATTTGACATGGATCCATTTTTACCATCTTAACACACGTCTTATGTCACTGAGGCACAACCAGGACACTCAAGAGGTGCTATTTGCATACTTGTGTGCCTTGAATTGGGGATGGAGTGAATTATGCACACCTGTCGGCTATTCTGAGCGCTCAGCCCATTTGCTCGCCTGTGCTAACCATCAATTTTTTAAACAGGCGTACTTAAGACCTCTTTCTCCTCGAGGCCCACACGCCCGCATACGCACAGGATTTTCACTGCCTGTTCTTGTAGGTGATGTGTATATGAATATGCACAGAAATGAAGTGACGTGGGTTTGATTTGTTGTGGACTTCACTTTAATCAACATGTGCAAGGAGCTCGTCGTTGCTCTTTGAGATAAGAGTGATAGATTATCTCATCTCTGTCCACTTTAATATGTCAACATCTATTGTTCTGCTCTTTAATTAATTAATTAGTTAAATTTATATAACGCTTTTCCGGGCACTCTAAGCGCTTTACATATAGAAGGGGGAATCTCCTCAAACACCACCAATGTGCAGCATCCACCTGGATGATGCGACGGCAGCCATATTGCACCAGAACGCCCACCACACACAAGCTGATTGGTGGAGAGGAGACAGGGTGATGAAGCCAATCAGTATATGGGGATGATTAGGAAGCCATGATGGACAGAGGCCAATGGGCAAATTTGGCCAGGATGCCGGGGTTACACCTCTACTCTTTTTCGAAGGACATTCTGGGATATTTAATGACCACAGAAAGTCAGAACCTCGGTTTAACGTCTCATCCGAAGGACGTGTCATCAACTTGCTTCTTTTAATATATGTTTGGCTATAATTATGAGTTGTTCAAGTTAACAAGGTTGAGAGTTTTAGCCTTGACATATACACTGATCAGGCATAACATTATGACCTAATATTGTGTTGGTCCCCGTCAAGGCATGGACCCGTCAAGGTATGGACTCCACTAGACCCTTGAAGGTGCGCTGTGGTATCTGGCACCAAGATGTTAGCAGCAGATCCTTTAAGTCCTGTAAGGTCCTTGTGAGGTGGGGCCTAAATGGATCGGACTTGTTTGTTCAGCACATCCCACAGATGCTCGATTGGATTGAGATCTGGGGAATTTGGAGGCCAAGTCAACACCTCAAACTCGTTGTTGTGCTCCTCAAACTATTCCTGAACCATTTTTGCTTTGTGGCAGGGCGCATTATCCTGCTGAAAGAGGACACAGCCACCAGGGAATACCGTTTCTTTCCATGAAAGGGGGTACATGGTCTGTAACAATGCTTAGGTAGGTGGAACGTGCAAAAGTAACCATATCCATATGGATGGCAGGACCCAAGGTTTCCCAGCAGAACATTGCCCAAAGCATCACACTGCCTCCGCCGGCTTGCCTTCTTCCCATAGTGCATCCTGGTGCCATGTGTTCCCCAGGTAACCATGGGCACCCTGACTGGTCTTCAGCTATCCAGCGCCATACACAACAAACTGCGATGCACTGTGTATTCTGACACCTTTCTATCATAACCAGCATTAACTTCTTGAGCAATTTGAGCTACAGTAGCTTTATTGGACCACACAGGCCAGCCTCCCCACATGCATCAATGAGCCTTGGCTGCCCATGACCCTGTCGCCGGTTCACCACTGTTCCTTCCTTGGACCACTTTTGATAGATACTGACCACTGCAGACCGGTAACACCCCACAAGAGCTGTAGTTTTGGAGATGCTCGTCTATCCATCACAATTTGGTCCTTGTCAGACTCACTCAAATCCTTGCGCTTGCCCATTTTTCCTGCTTCTAACACATCAACTTTGAGGACAAACTGTTCATAAAATATATTAAAATATAAAACAGTCTTTTTAAATTGTAATTATACTTCACAATATTTTTGTATAAAATAAATGCAGCTTTAATAAGCATAAATATAATAAAACATTAAAACATCTAATGTATATTAATTGCATGCTTCTTTTTGATGTTAAATAAAGAAAAATACAGCTGTAACATTCTATCAATCCAAGTCAATGATTCTAATTTTAATTTTAAATATCTACAAAACAAAATTGAATGAAGTCTGTACATTTAAGCGGTTAAGGCTGAATTTATTACAGAATTTAAATTCTTAGAGCATAACCAAAATATGTGAGGAATATTGATTCAATACAACCTTGAAAGCGCTATAATAAGATCCATTGCATCCTCTGACTGTGGTGGGCAGGACACAATCAAAAATTGCATTTCATTCTGTAAATGTCACAGGATGGCTATGATTAGTTTCTGTATTATTTTCCAGGAGAGATCTAGAAAGCTGAAGAATCTTATTATGAATAATATATAGTTATTCATTTCTTCTCACGCTTTGTTTTTGCATTGCTAATCTTGTCATCTTATTTTTTTTCCCGAGACAGATATTAAAAGGAGTTTCTAAGGCACTAACCTGACATGTTTGAAATTAAGTTTCCAGACGGTGATGCCTTCAAAATGCCACAGCCTAAAAAAGAATGAACCAGTAATGAAACTTCTGACATCATTTACTCACCCTCATGTTGTTTCAAACCTGTACGAGTTTCTTTCTTCGCATGGATTTGCGTTGACATGAGGGTGAGTAAATGACAGAATGTTCACTTTTTGGTGAACTATAACTTCGAAATGTGAAGTAATAGATTAACACAATTTCAACACATGGTTGTCTGATCTCCAGTAACATAAATAGTTTCAAACATGTATGTAAGCAGTTGTCATTTGTAATCGGCATGTTCTGTTGGACTTATAGGAGATGGAGGATCAGTTCGAGAAGGAGCGTAACTCTCTGGAGGAACAGAAGAGCCTTTTGCGAGAGGAACTGGACAATATACGAGAGGAGCTCAGTGCCAAACTCAACATGGCCAACAATGAGGTACAGTAATGTGTGTGCTGCAACCTTCATTTAGGTCTTATATAATCAATAAAACACTTATCATTGACTATGTTTACACATGCAACAATAGCGTGAGGACTTTCAGATATAAACCATATATATGTTTTTGCTTTGGCCTGTGTGTTTCGACACCCCGGATTGCCTGTTGGAGGACAACACAGCAGCTGTGTCTGAAATCACCCCCCTATACTCTTAAATATGGCACTATTTGAGGGGAAAGCCATTTGTAGTGGTGTCCGAAACCCAGGACTGGCCCAAGCCTTTATAAATGCTAAGCAGAATTTATTTTGGGGTCCCCTCTGTGCCGCCAATACGATTGACTATTGTCAGTGCTTGATTATTCGCACACTGTAAATCTAAAACACCCATTATTATTGTATTATTTGTAGCTGTGTTGCTTCTACCATTTTTAATTGTAACAGTAGCAAACACACAAGAGTGGTCAGGTGTTAATTTGCACTTTAAAGAGATAGTTCACCCAAAAAGGAAAATTAGCCCATGATTTACACACCCTCAAGTCATCCTATGTATATGTACAAGTATATGACATTCTTCTTTCAGACGAATACAATCTGAGTTATATAAAAAAAATGTCCTGGCTCTTCCAAGCTTTATAATGGCAGTGAATGGCTGTTTCTGTTTTGAAGTCCATAAAAGTGCATGTATCCATCTTAGGGCGCTTTCACACCTACCTTGTTTGGTCCGGATTTTCTGACTTTTCAGTTTGGTCCAAATCTAAATTACAGGTGTGAAACCTCCCCCGTACCACGGTCCGGACCAAACAGATGAAATTTGGTCCGACGAAAAGAGGTAGTCTCGGTCCAGATCAAACTGAACAAAGGTTCGGTTCGTTTCTAGTGTGTAAGCATTTTCTGTATGGTTCGTACTTTCAGACCATTTACAGGAAGTTCCTGTTTATTTTTAATATTATAATGTTATTTTTAAATTTCATCTAGGCTACATTGATTATGAAAAGTGAAAAGATGCGCAATCTGTCAGAAGACAGAAGGTCAGAAATGATTTTGAAAGAAATGTTGTTTGATTTTGCTTAGAAAGCCTTTCTTTAATGTGAATTTCGTTTTGTATAAATTGTATCTTAATTTCAATCAATGTTTCATCAGATAATTGCCTGAAATTGAATAAATAAGAAGCAAATAGTCTATAGCAGACAATAATTGCGGGAGCGATCACATGCTTTGCACATGAACTGGAGCACGTCTCAAATAAACCAGGCTACTTGTCTCACAAACATGAGAAATATGTGTATATAAAGCTTGAAATGTCCACTTTTAAACGTAACGAAAAGAAAATAGTCAAGCAATATGCGCACTGTTCAATAGTGGCAACGATATGCGTCCGTTCATTCATTTTTGTCAAAGACGCTGATGTCAGACGCACGTCCGTTTACAAACCAATCAATGTCCAGATGCAGCCCACATAGATGATGACGAGTGGACGCAAGTGTGTCATGTAAAGTTCTTTAGTGCGCTCGCATAATTGCAATGTGAAACCAAACCAAAACTAACCGAATGTATCAAATGGATCAAAACATGAACTTCGGTTCGGACCTTGGTGCGGACTTTCAGGTATGAAAACGCCCTTCAACGTGCTCCACGCGGCTCTGGGAAGTTAATAAAGGCCTTCTGAAGCAAAGTGATGCATTTGTGTAAGAAAAATATCCATATTTAAAACTTTACAAACTGTAATCTCTAACTTCTGCTAAATGTCATACGTGCGTTCACGAGAGACTGGCGTTCCAGCGTATGACGTAGGACGCAGGTGTAGCGTAAGTTATGGAGACCAACATGGAAGCGCAGAGGATAGAGCAAAACAAAACGTAAAGCATATTCTCACCGAAGTGTCTTACCTCATACGCTGGAACACCAGTCTCTCGGCGTGCCAAATGAATTCCAGAATCTGAGCAGAAGATGGCGCCGGCAGCTGAATCATCCATCCATCCATTTTCCAGTCCACTGGTCCAATGTGGCTACAGCAATATTAAATTGTTTAATTAAGGTTTATACATGCTAGGTCCATGACAGAGTTCAAGATAAATCTTTTCATTACTACTGAAGCTGCCAGTTTGCCAAGTTTCAAATAATTATTAAACGGCAAGCACAAACTATGTAAAAGCGGCAGCCCTTCCGGCTCACTCAATGTTCAAATTCACACACTCGTTTTCATTCACTCCTTCAAGTGAATGTAATGTAGGGAATAGTGAATGAGGGTATAGGGGGTGATTTCGAACACAGCCTGCGTATTGTAGCCAGCAAACAAACTGGGTCAGAGATCACAGATTCTACCTAAAAAGCATCGGCATCCTTCTAAAAAAGTTCTATGGCATGGTATAAAAAAGCAAATACATTAGCTGATCTACTTTTAGTGTAAGGCTCGTCTCCTTCCATTGTTCCTGTTGCGTGTCCTCCATCTGGCAGCCAGCGTGAGCGTCGAGTCTGAGTAGGAGGGGGTGGGAGAAATAACTTTCTCCAGTATTTTGAATTTGGACTTCTATCTGTCATTATTACATACTGCACCTTTAAGTCCACTTTTTATGCCCATCCCTCACTAATGCTGAGTTCACACTGCCAGATTTTAGGCCCGATTTTGAAGAGGTTTTGGGAAATCGCTGACAAATGCCCGAAACCATAGGCAAATCGGTGCTCGTGCACGTGAGTGACAATCACGCAGTGTGAATTATCAAAGACGTGATACCCGTGAGATATTTGGCATGCAAAATATCTGGACCTGTCGGCGATTCAAACTCCTGCTGTGTCAAGTGTGTTCTGACTAAAAATGACATTGGCGATGACTGACAGCCAATGAGAGAGCAAGATACAGAGCAGCGTGAGGTTCAGGGAGAAGTTATAGACCATAATATCAGTATTTTAATAGATATATTTAACGTTACAATTCTATGAAACAGAAACAAAGATAAAAACATTTGCTTGACCAGCCACAACAGTAGCACAACAATGCAAAAATATTTATTTACTTCAAACTCTCTTTGCAGAACACAATCCTTGTTCCCTGTGTCTCCCCAACCATTTCCTCCGCCATAATCTTTTTTCCTTTTCTCCTTTTCGCTGCAAATCAGCACACAGACAATTTGGATCGCAAGCTTTCTGCAGTTTATAATTCTTAATAACAATTCCAGTCTCGCGAGAGAACTCCGGTCTGATGCACGCGTGATCTGCCATTGTTTACTTGTCACATCTCGTGTGTGTTTGGTTGTAGTTTGCGCACCGGAGAGAGTTGTCAGTGATTGTTCCATTGTTAAGTCATGCAGTGTGAAACCCCCTGTTGCCGATCCATTGTGCAGTGTGAACACAGCAGTGACTGAATGCTACCCCAGATAGTCATGCAGTGTGAAAAGAGCAGTGATCCGACGAGTTTGAAAATCGTGCAGTCTGAACTCACATTATTTCCCTCTGTCTCGTTCACTCGGATGTATGTCATTGATTACATCGCACAAGTGCCCACTACTAGCAGAACCCTTACAATCGGGTTAATCACAATATTGCCTAAATCTCATTAAAATGCATTATGAGGGTGCATGTAAATCCATGTAGTCATTGTTAGGAATGTTTGCTGTTTAAACTACAGCACACTGCTGTGTTGCTTAGTTTCATCCATTCTTTTTAAAACCCTATTATGTCTCTGTGAAAGTGATTTAGCAGGTAGAAAGGAAGGCACGGAAGCAGAGGGAGGAGGTGATTAATTTCAGTGTCATGTGTTTATCATCTCATTAGTCTCAATGTGTTTTAATGGGCTTCCGGTACACAAATCTGGCTGGGTCCCATATTACTTAACCACAGCTGCAAATGGGCCAAGGAGACCCCTGAAGAGAAGCAGCATCACTGATTATTACCCTATCATTCAATTTAGTGATGTTTCATTTACTTTTTGAGTCATGCTTGGTAAGTTTAGTAACTCTAAACTTGCTGGAAGATCCATCTTAAGATGGTATCTGTGTTTTGAAAGATGGTAACTGTGGTTTCTAAGCTGGTCTTTAGCTCATTAATAACTGTATGTTCCAAAATCCTGCCTGATCACTGTAAGCTGGTAGCTGATTTGTTGCTGGTCGAAGATGATGACCAGCTTCTTGCGCCATCTAGAAACCCATTATCCACCAAGTCTACATATTTAGCCATGCTCCCCACTTGAAGGCTGTTGAGTTGAGTCTTAAAAAGCACTATATCATTCATTATTTATATGTTGTGTACAGTATTTTTATTTGCGTTCCAGCATAGAGTTGTTGATATAGAAACATGCTAACTTCAGCATCTCTATTGGATTGAACTTTAAGAATCTAAGAGACTTTTAAGTGCCCATGAAAAGCATCTCAGATCTTAAGAGGTTACATTTCGGTTAGAATGCCGTTTTTAGAAGTTATCCTGCTGATTTGCTGGGCCTAGTTGTTTCTCAGCTGACCTAGGCTGGTCTTCATCTGTTTTAGCGGAGTGAAAAGTACCCCAAACCCCTCCAAGACCAGTCAACAGACCCACTAAGACCTGTTAAATAGTTGGTAGCTGCTTATGTTGCTCACTAGGGAATTAAATGTACAGTTATTTATTTATTTTAATCATTTTGTTTAATTGGGTTAATCATTATTAACATTTGTGCAAAAAGCAAATAAAAAAAGTCATTAATAATAGATTTTTTAATAATTAAAAAAATTAAAATAACTTTTGAAGAGAGCTATAGAAACCATTTAGTTGATTTTTTTTTAAATATGTGAAACCTTTATCAAGTGTCTGCTCAAAAGCAAGTAACTCAGTGGCGGCTGGTGATAATTATTTTTGGGGGGCGTTTGTTTTTTTCTTCAAATAAATACAAAGCAGTATCAAGATGCATGTTGACTAAATTCAAGCATTAAAGAGAAAACAGTGTGTTCACTTTTATCTTTTTACACATTCATTTCCCACATAGGCCGATAATTGAATGAGGAAAGGAAAAACAAAAACAGCAACAACAGACTAGCATGTTGACTACTTGAACATAAATTTTGCTCTCCTTTCTTTCTGGCCAGCGAATTTCTCAATGACTTTATAATTAAAGTCAGTAGTGTCATGACGTTTGCATTGTTCGGTCAGATATTTGAGGTTTCTTACCCCCGTTGTTGTCCACAAAACTTCAGTACTGACACTTTGAAATAAAAGACAGGGAAAGCAATAAAGGGCATTGCTAACAATACATCCTTACGTTTCTCATAACAAGCGCGTGAAGCTCCGAGTGCAGCTTCAACCTCTGTCACTGGCCTGCTGCTGGATTTGTAAATCGCGTTGGGCTGGTTCGGGATCCTTAATCCTTTTTTTTTCTTCCAATGAACGCCTTGTGAAAGAATTTGGTTTAACTGCTGCCATCTCTACGAAAGTGATCATCCTAACAAGGTTTTTGGCGGAGCCGGAGTGACGGTGTCGCCTGCGCACTTTCGCTTTAATGGCCAAGAGCGTAAAGTTGAATGACAGGTGATGAGAACCAATCAGATTGGATAAAATAACACGCATCCAATTCTGATTCGCCAGGGATGCAGCGACCTGCGTCCGGAGGAGGATCTTTAAGAAACCAATTAGCAGTGATGGGAATAACGGCGTTATAGATAAACGGCGTTACTAACGGAATAATTTTTTTTAGTAACGAGTAATCAAACAAATTACTGTTTCTCCCGTTACCACGCCGTTAGCGTTACCGAGAATAAAATGCGGCGTTACTATAATTGAGCTCACTGAAGCGGTTTTCATCCGAACAGGCTCTCGGACCTGCAACGTGTGTGTGTGTGTGCGTACGGGCGAGCGTGTTGGGGGGTGTGTGGGGTGATACACATAACTGATGATGATTGGTGGGTGGGAGACAAGGTTGAGGTTGATAGGTTGAGTTCACACACACACATGCACACGCATATATGCAAGTCACACGACCAGGAGGAGTCAGAGCGATGGCAAGTCCAACGACTTCAAAGGTAGCTTTCGCAAACTGGAAGTATAAGAGCTACTTTTCCCTCATTGAGGTGAAAGGTAAGAATGTTTATGTAACGTGCAACTTATGCCCAGGAAGAAAGAGTCTCTCCACGTCTGTGGCAAGTAATTCTAATCTAATGAAGCTCCTCACATCATCACATGCCGCCACAAAATGAGTGGCCAGGTGATAACGTGAGCTCCACTACCAAAGGAGTAGTATAGTACTGATAATATTTACACAATATTTACACTATAGTAGGTCGACAGATAATATTTACAATAATGTATTGAATTTGATAGGTGTCTCTCACATTGTCCCACAGCAATAGTGTAGCCTACATTAATGTACAATGTTTTATAAAAATAATTGATTCTATTTAGTGTCCAATTCCTTCATTTAACATATTTAATGTTGGGGGCATCCAAGTCATTTGAAAAAAAAAAAAAAAGTAATGCAGTAATTACTTTCCCTGGTAATTAGTTACTTTTATAATGATGTAACTCAGTTACTAACTCAGTTACTATTTGTAAGAAGTAACTAGTAACTATAACTAATTACTTTTTTAAAGTAACATGCCCAACACTGCCAATTAGAGACCAGCTTCAGATCACATGCTGCCCGTAGATTTTTGTACTCAGATAGACATCCATTTGTCCGGTGTCCCTCGCGCATGAAATCGCATGAAACATATTGAAGAACATATAAAATAGTTAACCGATCAAAGCCAGTTTTTATTAAATGCTGAGGCTCTTACTAACAGCCGGCACGTCGTATGAGTAAACTATTTTATTTTTATTTCATTTTTATATCATTTTTATATACATGTATATTTCTGGAATTTTGATGGGGGTGGCGCCACAGCGCCCTCTATTGACCAGCCGCCACTAAAGTAACTTAAAGGGTTACTTCAGGGATTAGCATTAAGCTTTGTATCAGTAGAAAACGGTTCTACCGTGCTCACTTTAGTTTCGGTATAGAATTAGCACCAATTCGGCGGCGGGCTGCTTGAATTGTGGGTTCATTAGCCTATTATTCTTAATGAAAAACACAACAACAACACGGTACAATGACAAACTCACTTAAATAGGCGCTTTTACATTTGAAACCGAATCTTCCGCGATCATCTTGTCTGTCAGCTCCTCACTCTCGTGATGAATGAAATCTGACTCCTGCTGCGTTTGTGCTGCGACTCTCATTCGGCTCATGCTGTGTTGAGCAGACACGTTCAGTTTTTAATTGTATTGTCTGTTCTCTAACTGGTAGGCGTGGCTTGGGAGTGGCCTCGTAGTGCAGCAAAGCAAGTGCATTCTGGGAGTTGTTGTCTTTCATCCATATGAGCCAAAAATACATTTTCTGGCTTTTCTCAATCTAGAAGGCACCAACTTCTAAAATAATTTCACATTTCTACTACATAAATGACCCAATTTAAATACACATTCATCTTTCCAACAGTGAAGTACCCCTTTAAGCTTGGTACAAGAAATTTGTTCATTTTCTCGAGGTGGCAAGAACAAAGTTCGTTCTGGCCAGGACATTCCATACTTCACGAGAAAAGCAGGTGCCGAACATTTCTGTTTCTCCGCATTAACCCCGTCCACTTTAAATTTCTGACCAATCACACAGTAGTTCTCGGACATCCACAAGAAAGTTCTGCTCAGATGATATGTCGAGAACAAGCTGCGAGCGAGGAGCGAGAACTATTTTCTCTGTTCTTACGGAGTATGTAATGGCCTTTACTGTTTCTCAGGTGAGTCGACTCCAAGAGCTGGTGAAGCAGGGAGAGCATGGACTCGGTTCTGCTGAGGGACACATCTCCAATCTGAAGGATGCCCAGAAGAAGCTTCTAGAAGAGCTGGATGCCACGCGAGCCAGACTCAGAGAGACCAGCAACCTCCTAACAGCCCTTCAGGTCTATTACCATAAGCAATTACTCTAAAAATGAGAATGATACTTCATACTTCAAAGTCACTTAACTCAGTCGGTGCTGCCAGGTTTGATGTGGGTATTTTTTAATATACTGCTTTTGCCCTCAGTTCCCATAAATAGCTTCTAAAAACACCTGCAGTGAGGTGTGTAATAAATGCCCTGTTGAAATACAGCCACCTGCATTTTTGGCCCCTTTGTGACACTTCATTAGAGAGGGCTCTTCATGGTTCCTCTTCCTGTGTCCTTGACCTGAATCACAGTTTCTCCGAGTGACCATGCATAATGAATCAGACCTGTGTGTGCATGAGAAAAGAAATGAGTGAGTTGAGAAATGAAAATGGATTTCCATCTCCTGGCTCCAGTATGATTGAAAGCTGTGAAGAAGGGCCCTCCCTCTCGTCCTGAGTGCTGCGTGTTAGACCTCACAATTACAGGTCATGCACTTAATGGCTCATCAGAGCTAATGTTCGCTCTTGTTCTTTTCCTCAGGGAGAGATGGAGACTCAGAAACAACAGCATGATGCCAAACTCATCTCCACCAAAGAGGAAGAGAAGCTCAAAATGGATAAGATGGCCCTGGAGCTCGAGCTGAAGTGGACCGAGACACTCAGGTTAGAGCACATGTTTCTGTGTTACATGAGTGGGAGTTCTTGGAAACGTGCCCTCAGAAATATTTATTACCATGTCGAATAAGGATCATCGTCAATATATGTGGATAAACCTGTCCCTTAAAAAACCTCCATATAAAAGATTTCTTTCTCTAACATAATAGTTCATTAAATCCATCCATCCATCCATCCATCCATCCATCCATCCATCCATCCATCCATCCATCCATCCATCTGTTGTCTGTATGTATGTGTTTTTGTTTGTTTGCTTGTTTGTTTGTTTGTTTGTTTGTTTTTTTGTTTTTGTTCGTTTATCTGTCTGTGTGTTTGTCTGTCTGTTTGTTTTTGTCTGTCTGTCTGTCTATTTGTCTGTCTGTTTGTTTGTTTGTTTGTGTGTCTGTTTGTCTGTTTGTTTTTTGTTTGTTTGTTTGTCTGTTTTTTGTTTGTTTGTTTGTTTGTCTGTTTGTTTTTTGTTTGTCTATCTGTCTCTGTCTGTTTGTTTTTTGTTTGTTTGTTTGTCTGTCTGTCTGTTTTTTGTTTGTCTGTCTGTTTGTTTTTTGTCATTGGGCCCTATTTTAACGATCTGAAACGCAAGTGTCAAAGCGCAAAGCGCAAGTAACTTTGTGGGCGGGTCTCGGCGCTGTTGCTATTTTCCCGGCGGGATAAATGGCTCTTGCGCCCGGCGCAAATCTAAAATGGGTTGGTCTGAAGTAGCTTCATTATTCATAGGTGTGGTTTGGGCGTAACGTGAATAAACCAATCAGAGCGTCATCCAACATTCCCTTTAAAAGCAGGTGCGCAAGTTCCATTATGGATTGCTATTATTATGGCGTATTTACCAGGCGCACGCCAGGAGCGGTTCACAGCCGAGGAGACTGATGTTCTTGTAAGAGCAGTGAAAGACAGAGAAGTTGTGTTGTATGGGGATGGGAGAAACCCACCCAAAATAGCGTCGGTTAAATAAATAACTAGCCTGAATAATTTGTAAGCTAGATTTATGCCTATTTTTTCACATCTTCGTGGCACACCACAATGATTTCCGTCATCTCATGTGTTAATATTTTTTTAGTGTAACAATTTATGATTTGCAAAAATAACTGTTGCATCTGTGTAGATTACATGAGCAAAGTGTATGCGCGTTGTGCACGCTATGGTCAAGCATGCGCCCTTAAAATAGCATAATGAACAACGCGCAACGCGCCACTGACTTTAGACTAGGTTTTTTCTGGTCAGTGGCGCAATTGTTTAATGGAACAGCAAAATAGCACCAGGGATTGTTTGCGCCGGAACACGTCTCCTTTTTTGCGCTGAACCGCCCAGGGAGCGCAAGTTCATTCACTAGTTTAGCGACGTGCTTCTGTGGAGGGAAAAGCGTGCTTTGCGCGGGTGCAAAATAGGAATGACACATGCGTCGGTGTACAAAGTCAATTGCGCTGGGTGCAAGATAGGGCCCTTTATGTCTGTTTGTTTGTCTGTTTGTTTTTTGTTTGTTTATCTGTTTATCTGTGTCTGTTTTTTTGTTTGTTTGTTTGTTTGTCTGTCTGTGTTTTGTGTTTGTTTGTTTGTTTGTCTGTCTGTCTGTCTGTTTTTTTGTATGTTTGTTTGTCTATCTGTCTGTCTGTTTGTTTTTTGTTTATCTGTCTGTCTGTTTGTTTTTTGTTTGTTTGTTTGTTTGTCTGTCTGTCTGTCTGTCTGTGTCTGTCTGTCTGTTTGTTTTTGTATGTTTGTCTGTTTTTTGTTTGTTTGTTTGTCTGTCTGTTTTTTGGTAGTCTATCTGTCTGTCTGTTTTTTGTTTGTCTATCTGTCTGTTTGTTTGTTTGTCTGTCTGTTTTTTGTTTGTCTATCTGTCTGTTTGTTTGTTTGTCTGTCTGTTTTTTGTTTGTTTGTTTGTCTGTCTGTCTGTTTTTTGTTTGTTTGTTTGTTTGTTTGTTTGTTTGTTTGTCTGTCTGTTTTTTGTTTGTCTGTCTGTTAAAAGGTTAAAAAAACACAAATAAAAAAGTAATTAATAATATAAATAATTTAGTTATTTTATAATAAATAATTTGTTATAATTTATAATGTAAAATAGATAATAATAATACAATTTATTTATGTATTTATTTATTTGACATTAGTGCAAGGTCCAACAATTGTGCAAAAAAGCAAATAAAAAGTAATTAGTAATATATTGTATTCTAAATAATAATTTATATTATAATTTACAATATAAGATTAATAATAATAATAATAATAATAATAAAGTATGAAATTTACAAATAATAATTTTGGGGGTAATCATTAGTACAAGATTTAACAATTGTGCAAAAAGCAAATAAAAAGTAATTAATAATATATTGTAAGTTACTAATTCACCAAAACCTAAAACGATAAAAAGGAGCCAACTGGGAAGGTTGAAGTTGAATAGGCTCTAAGCAGGCATTCAACATTCTTTAATGACAAATCTACAAGGCATTTATTGTATTTCATCCTCTGTAGCTCATTTTCCACAACATTTGCTGAGGATGGTGTGCTGCCCTGGAGCATGATATTTGGACTTAAACTTGTCATTTGGGGAGCTAATTATTTCTCAAAATAAGTGCTGGTAATGATGTTGGATCTAGGCAGAGAGCTTCGTATTCCAAGAGAACCTTGTTATGAATTTCTAGGAGCTTCCATGACTCCAAACATCCTAAGATAAGTCCTCAATTAGAAATTATCTCAATTAATATCATTAATGGTGCTGAGGACTTATTTAATGGACCTTTTTCGAGGTCTAGTCCGAATTTTACAGTAGAAATGCCATGTGACAAGGAATGATATGCTAACGGGTTGCTAATGATGCTAACAGACCGCTTTCTGCTGGAATTATAGACCTCATTGGTTTTAAAGTGTTATTTGAGTATTATTTGAGTACAATTAGTGCAATTTAGTGCAATTATTTATATAGTATTATATTATCTTTTTTATTTTTTATATGCTTTTATCATTTTTATTCGTTTTTGTTTTTAATATTTCTATTTAACTTTTATTTATTTTAATTTCAGTTTGAGTATAGCTAAACATTTAGATTTTCCTTTAAGTTTAAGCTTTTCTAATAGTTATATTTTATTTTATTTCAGCATTATTTCAATTAATGAAAACATTATTTCAAATTAATGAATTAATGAAGTTTTTAATAGTTTAACTTTTAGTTAATAACAACACTGGATTAAACATTGTAGTTGTGGAGACAACTGTTTGTTAAGGGTTAAAAAGGTGAGAATTTGATGAGATGTGAAGGGAAAGAAAATATATCAGGATGAAATGTTCTAGCATGTAGGAGAATATAAAGTTAGCCTAAACAAGGGCTTCCTCGGTGTGTGATGTTTACGAGCAGACTTTGTGTTGCCAGGGTTTGTTCATCATCAGGCTGATCTGTCAGACACACTCGCGTTTGCACAGTCTTAAACAATCACTCACTTCATCAACACTTGAATTTGCGTTGTTCAATTACGCTCACATCTGCACCGCACACAATGAATTTCATAAAAACTCCAGATGGATCCTCCCCTTTGAGGCAGCGCCGTCTGGATATCGCAAGCATGATTGTGCCGAGTGCAACAAATCAAAACAGTTGATGCCATTTTTGCTGGACTGACAGCTTTGCACTGAGATCATTTATGAAGACAAATGGACTCTTCGTAAAGGTACATAAAGTTTATAAAGCCACATACTGAGCAGAACTGCTGGTTAATTCACCACCTCCTCTTGTAATGCACCGCATGACTGGATGACTCAGTTGCTGTGTGTGGGTTTGTTTCTGACTTGGCAATACTTTTAAAAGCGAAACTGCATTTCAAATTTAACCCAGATGTCTGAAAAACCTCTTGCTATACTTAGGAAGATTTGCATTTGAACATGCAGCTCATGAAACATGTCTAACCTCTTGTCCATAACTCCAACCTCTTTGCCTAAATTAAATAAAGGCAAATATCTATTCATTTGATGTATAATGCATACTTTGAATAATTTTAAAGTTGTTTTGCAGTGTTACGTGCTGTATTCCATCTAATACAATTTTACACAAAATATGGCTAATTCTTCTTCATAATTATTCATTCTTTATTATATTGTATTAATTATATTAATACATTATAAATCTATTATTATTATATTCTAATTATATTATATATTTTGTATTTTTAGAATATTTTTTTAGAGTATTTTTAGACTGCAGGACCATTTAAAATGAACTTTTACCACTTTAAATGAAGTGAAGTCAAAAATGTAATTACTTTTTTTTCTTAATGTAAAAGAAATTATACATATTCAAAGATATGCATAATCCCTTTTACATGTATACACTTTTATCATTTACATTTTCATTGTTCATACTGACTTCATGTATTCTTTCTTCACAATTATTATTCATGAATGCATTATATTATATTAATTATAAATCATTTATTAGATAATTGCATGTATGTATGTGTGAATATATATATATATATATATATATATATATATATATATATATATATATATATATATATATATATACAGGGCACTGATCAGGGAAGCCACATTCATGTACATGATATACTGATTTACCACCTACACTCTAAAAAATGCTGGGTTAAAACAACCCAAGTTGGGTTGAAAATGGACTAACCCAGCGATTGGGTTGTTTTAAGCAAACATTTAACCCAACCACTGGGTTAAAACGACCCATTCACTGGGTTAAAACAACCAAATTGCTGGATTAGTCCATTTTCAACCCAACTTGGGTTGTTTTTAACCCAGCATTTTTTAGAGGGAGATGATCGAGGGACACCCTGACAAGCACACACACACACGAGCGCACCAGTCTCGTGCACACGAGTTCTCTTTCGCTCTTGAACAAAACATAACAACCAAACAGAGAATTTCGCAAAAATGCCAGTTTTGCAGAGCATTCTCATATGAGTCTTAAATGAGTTAAATAACGTCTCTTAAATGAAGGTGAGAAAATAAGATGCGCGTGACAGCGCGTCAGATCCGCGTCATGTTCGGCAGCGGCCGATCTTAAAGTGACAGCAGCACTGATGATGTCTGTCATTAATGTTCATCAAAGAACAACGGGAACAGAATTTTTTTTTTAGCTTTAATGATGATTCATCTATATTTCATTTATTATGTATGCAGTTAAGACAGGTGTTGATAACTTTATTTAATTTCTGTGTAGACTCTTAACAGGCCATGGGTAAATATAACATGTATTATAATGGGTTTATGTAAAGATTTTTTTTTAATTAAATTAAAAGTTGTTATTTTTTAAAGCCTAATACATTTTGAAATTGGTAGCTTTCAGTTATACTGTAATGTAACGTCATTGATGTTTCATATAGACATTAGTAAAAATAATCTTTACATAAACCCATTATAATACATGTTATATGTCTCTTTGCTGAACTCAAACCCCCGTTGATCCACTTCCCTCATAAACTGCTAACTCTCCTACCTCACATCTGCCTTCACTTTGTTATTTGCACTACCGACTGTTTATTACAGTAACATCTGTTTACTTATGCATTCTGCACTACCATATCTTAACTGGATTATGCTCATTTGCACTGCCGACTGTATTTATAGTACCAATGTTTACATTTGCATTTTGCACCGTACTTCTAACTGTAATATGCAACCACTTTCCACTGCACTTTTACACTTTCTTTCGGATAGCTCTGTCCATAATTTATTGCACTACCTTAATCCACTGCTATATTCCTCATATTAGCCTAAAATATTATTGTATACCTCTATCTGTAAAATTCTGTTTATAGTAATAGCAATCTCTAT
Source organism: Romanogobio albipinnatus (assembly GCA_023566225.1). NCBI lineage: Eukaryota > Metazoa > Chordata > Actinopteri > Cypriniformes > Gobionidae > Romanogobio > Romanogobio albipinnatus. Next base: position 42,260,906 of record CM042256.1, read on the forward strand.
ATTATATTCATAGTACATAATTACCTGTAAATTCTGTTTATAGTAATAGCCATCTGTATATTTATTCACTACATATTCACCTGTAAATTCAGTTCTGTTTATAGTAATAACCGTCTCTCTATTTATACATATTTATATATATTCAGTACATTTCCATGTCCTGCACTTACGCAACCATTGTATGTCCTGCACTTGCTGCTATTGCACTTCTGGTTAGACCTAAACTGCATTTCGTTGCCTTGTACTTGTACTTGTGTAATGACAATAAAGTTGAATCTAATCTAATCTAATCTAATCTAGTGATACTGGCCTTCATTCATAAAAAGATGCCATTACAACATGCTGATTGCATCCTGAAAAAATAAATAATACATTTACATATTTTTATACTTATACAGTACCTTGCACAAAACCCTTGATGCTTCACAGTAAATAAATGCTGCTCTGCACAGTATATTATCAATTAGAGATTTTCGCCACCAGAAATGTACAGATAAATCAGCATGTTTTGTAAAAATCCAATCATGTCTCAGTGCTTATTGCTGTGGTCTCGGGTGGCTATCAAGGTGCCCAAACTCCCATTACAACTTCCATTTCCTCTTAAGCAGCAATTAAGACTAATTTCACACCTTTAAAAGGTTTCCACGGTATCTCAGAGTGTGTCAGGTTATTTGGGCTTTTTTAGAACAGTCTGTAGCACAGACTTAATAATCATGGATTTAAGCCCAGCGCCACACTCTCATGATGTCCTGCAATTACGCCACATAATGTGACGGTTAACCTCCTCTGTGACCTCCGCTGCTGCCGAGCAGAGAAATGTAGGTGCTTTAAAAAGATTTGTGGAGCGTGTGAACGGGGGCCGGCCCATTTAGCAGCCATTAATGATCAACGGACCTCTGACCCAGTAGAGAACTTTATTTATGTGTTTTATATTTAAATGTATGCAACATCAGAAACCAAATCTGTCCTGTTTTTTTAATCAGATTTATGTCAAAAGGTCTCAGCAAAAAATGTAGTTTATGTATAAGCACTGAACAGTGATCCTTAGTGTGTATCTTTGTGTGTGTGTGTGTGTCCACAGGCAAGAGTGTAAAAAACTCCGTGAGGAACTGCGTGAAGAGCATGAGGAGAATAAAAGGTCAGCGCTCACCCAGCTGGCACAGAATAAAGATCAGGATATGTGCTCCGCCAGGGAGAGCTGGCAGAGGAAGGTGGAGGACCTTCTAGAACAGGTCAGAAACACAACTGCTAACACTGCATGTTGAGACCCCTACCATAAACCTATGGGGGTACTTTTGTGCTACTCAAGAAATGTATAAACCAACCGAAAAATTTATAAATCAGTTGAACTGCTAATTTACAGTAATGTTAAAGGGGTCATGAACTGGTTATACTGTTGTCTGAGGTCAACTTATTACGTTTGCGTGGTTTTTACATTCAAAAACATCATAATGGATAAGTAATATATTTTCTGCCCTGGTTTTGAGCCTCTCTCAAGGAACGCTCGGTTTTTATGGGCGTGCCGCACTGAAGACTTGTAAGTAAACGCCCACTGCTATGATTGGATAAGCTTTGCATATTTAATGTGCCTCGGCTCCCCTGTGAGTACACGTGAGACATTGTTTTGAAAGCGAGTGGGAAAACGACAACCGGAATGATTCGTCCCACAGCTAGGACTCGCAAAATGTCTTTATCAAACAAACATCTCTCATCCATTTATCTCTCATCCACCCGCGATTGATTGGAATGTTATTTTTATATTACTTGGCCGGCCCGATCGGTGAAAATAACTGCGAACCGTACATCTCACACACACACACACACACACACACACACACACACACACACACACACACACACACACGCGAGTGAGAGTGAACAACGCACATCAAGAAAGGAATGTTATTTCAATATTTAAGATTATGCGTATTGGTAGCCCGTCTGGAAAACGCATAGCCCCGGGACGTTGGGCTTTGCGAGCCCTGTGACAGTGGTAAGTTATGTTTAGTTAGATATGTACACATAATTAATAGATATCAAACGATCTGTAACAATGCAATACTATCACATATAAAAAGCATTTTTTACTCACATTAGTGTGTTGCTTCATTCATTCATTCATTCATTCATGTAATCTCATCCTGTCTGCAAATCCAGTCTCTTGTTTACAAACGAATCCGTGGTGAAATTAAGGAACAAACGCGCAATGTCTTCCCCACGTGAGCTGGATCTTCATTAAAAATAAAGTTCAACCACACATTCCCACTATTAGAATCCGAAGGAAGCTTATGCAGCAACTGTGTTCTTCCACAATCAGGCACTGCGCGATATCTTGCTATCTTCGGCATGTTTATTGCTCGGTAGCGCGATCAGTTTAGCTTCACGAGTCGGTGGGCGGGGCTACAGAATCAGGCGTTGTTTTTTTTCTGTTGAGGTGGCGTTGGTGTGGCATATTCTGAGATCGATCGTTTGCTGAGCCTGGTGCCAATAAAAGCTTTTCTTTGACTAACAAGGACATTTTCAGCTCTGAAACGTACAGGATATTCTTATATCACGATGAACTTTTATATATCAAAGGCTGAATGAAAAATGTATTTCTCAGTTCATGACCCCTTTAATAAATAAATACAAATACCCTACAAAAAGTCAAGATAGTGAAAAAAATATGGTCAAATCTAATTTGTATCTTAAATATGTGATATAGAAGTGTTTAATTATTGCATTTTTGCATTCAGTTTATTTACTTGGTTCTACACTCCAAAAAAATGTAAATGTTCTTCTTTTAAGATTTATGCTTAAAAGATATTATTAGTAAAATTCCATCAAATTGAATCCAATAATCCTTACGTAATTTAATTGAATAAATTGAACAATCCTCAATCAATTATTCAATTGAATTACGTAAGGATTATTCAATTAAATTTGATGGAATTTCTACTATTAATTAAATTGTGTAAATCTTAAAAAGGCGATATATAATACACACACAAAAAGCCTTTTTATTAATTTTCTTCAGTTACAATGTTACATTTTTATTTTAGTTGTAATTAGTTTAATTTTTTTAATTGTGTTGTAGTTTGTTCATTTTTCCTCATGATTAAATTATACCATTGTTCATTTAATTTATATATTTATCCAAGTTTAGGCATTTCATTCTTGATTTTAATATTGATTAATATTGAGTGGCTCAATTGGAATGTATCATGGTTTCCACAACAATATTGAGCAGCGCAACTGTTTTCAACATTGATAGTAATAATAAATGTTTCTTGAGCAGCAAATCAGCACATTAGAATGATTTCTGGAGGATCATGTGACACTGAAGAATGTAATGATGCTGAACATTCAGCTTTGCCATCACAGGAATAAATGACAGTACATTCAAAAGAAAAACAGATATTTTAAATGTTAATAATATTTCACAATGTGTTACTGTGTTTTTAATCAAACAAATGCAGCTTTGGTAAGCATACCATAAGTCTTTTTTTTTTAAACATTAAAAAATCTTACTGACAACAAAATTTTTAATAGTACTGTACTTTTAAGCAAGAGTATTAAACAAGCATCTTTTTGTTTGAGCATCCTGTCCAGACCATCACAGCAACATCGGCTTAGCCAGTTATTTAAATTGCGCTACATGTTTATTTGACCAATGGCAGATGAAGGGAGTGTACAGAAAACCTCATATTGTTCTGTTTGTTGAAGCCTGTGGCAGAGAAATTGCACAGTTCATCTTAATAGTAACACAAGATTACATGTAAACCTACTGTAGGCCAGACAAACAAGTCAATATGGGGAATACATGTTTTAATAAACTGCAAACCCCAAAGACACTTTTAAATGGATAAAAGCATCAGTGAAATACAACAGTAGTTGGAAATCTACTGCTCATCCACACTTTAATATTAAGAGTTATTGCAGATGTATCCTTGAGTTACCCTCTGTGCATTTTTCATATGCTGAACGCTCATTTCTGCTGGCTCAGAGTCACTATTGCATTTATACTGTACAGACAGGAACTACATAGAGTTTTTATTTTTGTAATCAAATCAGGCTCCAAACAATCCAAAATCATATGCAGCTTTTGAAGAGAGATGACTGTTTACAACAATGCATGATTAGATTTTTTTCTAAATAAAAGTATGGCCCTGAAACTAAAAACTGCGCAAGAAAGGCATTTTACCGAACTTGTTTAGAACGTTTTTTTATTTCTTGAAGCGGTCGGATATTTTGAGAGGAGCTATAGGATTGCATTATGTACAGAGCTGCTAAATGGACATGGTGATGGGAAAAATATGAGATGAGGGGACGCAAAACATTTTTTTCCTCTCAAGACACTTTGCGTTCGCTCACAAAACCTCTGCATTCCCTTTTTTACCCACATTTGTGTTTGCTTGCAAATAACTCAAACGGTTTGCAGGCGAACACATAGTTTCTCTGGGGAACGCAAAATATTTTTTCCATCACCGTGTCCCTTTAGGGGATCTGAAGTCAAAAAGGATCAGTGCATTTATTGAATGTTACTCTCACCTTGTTTTAAAACATCCAGCGGAAATAGTATGTTAAACAGGTACTTATGGCTATTGTCATTGGGCTTTCAATGGAATGCAATATGCAAATTGAAATTTAGCCCTAGTTAGTAATAACTAGTCTAGTACAATGTCTACTACCGAAAATTCTGTTGCTTCTTCAATTGCTACTGCATCAATGGATATTACACCAAGTTGTTTAGACTGATCAGGCATAACATTATGACCACTGCCCGGTGAAGTGAATAACACTGATTAACTCTACATCCCGGTGCCTGTTAGTGGGTGGGATATATTAGACACCAAGTGAACATTTTTTTCCTCAAAGTTGATTTGTGAGCGAGTTTGACAAGGGCCAAATTGTGATGGCTAGACGACTGGGTCAGAGCATCTCCAAAACTGCAGCTCTTGTTGGGTGTTCCCGGTCTGCAGAGGTCAGTATCTATCAAAAGTGGTCCAAGGAAGGAACAGTGGTGAACCTGCGACAGGGTCATGGACGGCCAAGGCTCATTGATGCATGTGAAGGCTGACCCGTGTGGTCCAATCAAACAGACGAGCTACTGTAGCTCAAATTGCTCAAGAAGTTAATGCTGGTTCTGATAGAAAGGTGTCAGAATACACAGTGCATCGCAGTTTGTTGCGTATGGGGCTGCATAGCTGCAGACCAGTCAGGGTGCCCATGCTGACCCCTGTCCACGCCAAAAGCGCCAACAGTGGGCACGTGTGCATCAGAACTGGACCACGGAGCAATGGAAGAAGGTGGCCTGGTCTGATGAATCACGTTTTCTTTTATATCACATGGATGGCCGGGTGCGTGTGCGTTGCTGACCTGGGGAACACATGGCACCAGGATGCACTATGGGAAGAAGGCAATCCGGCAGAGGCAGTGTGATGCTTTGGACAATGTTCTGCTGGGAAACCTTGGGTCCTGCTATCCATGTGGATGTTACTTTGACACGTTCCACCTACCTAAGCATTGTTGCAGACCATGTACACGCTTTCATGGAAACGGTATTCCCTGGTGGCTGTGTCCTCTTTCAGCAGGATAATGCGCCCTGCCACAAAGCAAAAACGGTTCAGGAATGGTTTGAGGAGAACAACGAGTTTGAGGTGTTGACTTGGCCTCCAAATTCCCCAGATCTCAATCCAATCGAGCATCTGTGGGATGTGCTGAACAAACAAGTCCAATTCATGGAGGCCCCACCTCGCAGCTTACAGGACTTAAAGGATCTGCTGCTAACATCTTGGTGCCAGATACCACAGCACACCTTCAGGGGTCTAGTGGAGTGCATGCCTCGATGGGTCAGGGCTGTTTTGGCAGCAAAAGGGGGACCGACACAATATTAGGAATGTCATAATGTTATGCCTGATATGTGTATCTCTTATATTCTTTATTTCAGGTTTGTGGTGGTTACACAATAATCAAGGACACATTATAACTTTACAAATTAGTCGATTTGCTTTTAAACTGCGGGTTATGTGATATACAGTACTCACCAATCAGATATTCTCTAATGCCTATAATGATAACATTCAGCTTTATATCCCAAGATTATGATGGAATCCAGCAGATTTTCATTAGCTCCCTTCACTGACCTCCTGGTGTCTGTACTGTTTTATAGCTAATTATTTTTCCATGGTCTACTTGTCCTCATGGAAAAAAAGAAAACAGGCTGAAAAATGGCACAGAAACTCTCAGTTTGAGACCTTATGCAAGTTCCCATTCAGAAACTGCTCAAAACCGCAGGAACCTCAGGCAAGCATCGCTATCGTTTTTTTAGAGCATAGAGCATATGTCTTCCCCACAACATTTAAGCTATGCATGTTATTGATGCCTCAAATCTTGAGGTGTATTGAGAAGAGGAGTGCTATTACATTTCTAAGCATTCAGTCTTGCGGTTTTTGCTTGGCTTGAAGGAGGGACCCGGAGGATATCTAAAAATGAGAATATCAAACACTTAGCGGTGGGATCTTTTGAATTGAGCCAGTAACAACCACCCACTACATCTGCGTAATATGGTAGCAAGTTTTGTATAGACAAGCACCATTTCTTTTACAAATATAGTTTGATGTAGATTTGATTGTTTCATGTTAGCCCATGCCTGTTATTACGACAGATAACATGCCTCAGTTCACAATAATTTTATTTTTAATCTATATTTTCTTATCTTTTATTTGTTTATATTTATTTTAATTACGTTTAATCTATCACTGCTGATCACTTTTGGGGAAATGTAATGTTTCTCAATACTTTTTTTATGTAAATTAACACAACTCTTTTTTTTTTTTTTTTTGGAGTGCCAAACTTACAACATAGGGTGAACATAGAAATCAACAAAAAACAACAACAATAAAACAGCAGTGACAATAACAGCAATGAAAAATAAGCAGAAATGACAGATAATAATAGTAATAGTGGAAGTATTTAAATCGTAATAGCATGGACTCTTTTTTAGGGATGTGATACTTGGCTTTCTAACCATTTTTTAGGGAAGCTTGTGTCTGCCACGGAATACTTTTTTTTTTTCTTTTTTTTTTTTTAGTTAGTTGCTTATTCAACTTTTTATCTCACAATTCAGACTTTTTTTCTCGCAATTGCAAGTTTACATCTTGCAAATCTTACTTTATAACTCGATATTCTGATGACTTTTCTCCGAATTGTAAGATATAAACTCGCAATTGCGGGTTATAAAGTCCAGTTCTGAGGGGAAAAAAGACTGACATTTTTATCAGAATTGCAATTGCGTGTTATAAAGTCAGAAATGCGAGATATAAACTCACAAGATATAAACTCATATAAACTCTTGTTGATGCATCCAAGCCAAGTGTAAAGTTTGGTGGAGGGGGGATTATCGTGTGGGGGTTGTTTTTCAGGGGTTGGGCTTGGCACCTGCCTGGATGACAGCCGAATTTAGCCTTGACCACAACATTTGAGGTCGGGAAGTTCAGTCTGGACTTGATCCGTTGTGGAGCAACTATGCTCGAACCAGAGCTGTTCGGACCAATCAACTTGTCAGGGCGGGCTTTATACGATGATGGACAGATGATCAACAGTAACGTAATCATGCACGTCACTAAAGAGCGAATTCACTAAATGAATTTGTTCTAATCCTAAATGGAGAACTTGTTCGTACATGCATTCACCTTTACTATTTCTCTCAAAAATGATGATCGTGTTAGTAAGTTGGTAAGCTCTGATTGGTTGTAGGTCTATCCAATTGAGTGCAGAGGCATATTCTTTCCTGGTTCGGTTGAAACACGCCTCATAATCACAGCCCAATGGAACAGTATCAGACTCATATTCTGACTAGAATTGAGTATGATGACGTCAGGCTAGCTTGGCACCTTAGTTCCAGTGAAATTAACTCTTAATGCTTCAGCATACCAAGACATTTTGGACAATTTCATGCTCTCAACTTTGTGGGAACAGTTTGGGGACGGCCCCTTCCTGCTCCAACATGACTGCGCACCAGTGTCCAATTCTGAGGGGAAAAAAAGACTGACATTTTTATCAGAATTGCGTGTTATAAAGTCAGAGTTGCGAGATATGAACTCCAATTTATATCATGTAATCCTGAGAAAAGAAAGTCAGAATTACGAGATAAAAAGTCACAATTAGCTTTTTTTATTTTATTTTCTGTGGCCGTAACAAGCTTCCATAATTTTTATGTTTATTTTTATTTATATATATATATATATATTATATATATATATATAATGTATTATTTTTATTTTTTTTCTGTGGACAAGTGACTAGTCCCATTGCTACTTAAATTCAGTAATTCTTTTCCACTACAAATATTTATTACAGCCTGATTTAATTATTTCAGGTTTAGTACATCTCAGGTCGGCTGAAAATAAAACAGTACTTGCAACACGTTACCCTTGAGATGTCTACTTTTCTAAAGCCCTTTTTTATTTTCAGCTTCATTGTGAAATTAGTCTCCTTTCATCATCATGAACTTCATTGTTTTATTTACTCGTATATGTGTGCAGAGTGTTTTGCTGGCAGCCGAGACCTCTTTCTTTCTCAGAGCTCTAAATGTGTCAGAGCAAGTCTCGCTGCAGCGGCAAGATCTGTAGAGCTTATTGGAGAAGCGATTACCGCCACTACAGAAATGTCCTCAGCCTCACCCATCAGCACTCTCTAGTCTAGTGCACTAGATGCATCAAAGTGAAGCACGAGACCTCCATGCACCGCTCATCTGTTCACATTATTTTTAGTGGTGCTTGCTGCAGACAATCAGTCATATACAATTATATGTGTTGGCAAGATTTTGGCATACCTCATCCCAAATTAATGCTACAGATGTGAATGATGCCTCAAATTGTGCAGCTTATTAAGGTGTGGGGTGTTAATATTTTTCTAAACTACCTATATTGAGGTCGTGATGAAACGGAAGTAGCAACAAATCTTTTTTGTGAAACAGACTATCTTAAAAGAAAAGAAAGTGTAGGTTCTATTCATCAGTTGGATGGAGGCAGATCTGAATGCAAGCTTGTGGTGGATTGTAAGAAAGAGGCGGGGTTTATGCAGACTATATGATTGGAGAAGTCTGACATGTCGTTTCAATGGAAGATCACATTTAAATAATTCAAAAACAGTTTAGACCAATTTTTTTATTTTCTCCTTGATTTTCACGCTTTCGTTTTCTTTAAAAAAAAAAAGTCATTATGTCATTATACAGTGAGGCAACTTGTAATGGAAGTTATAATGGAAGCCAGTTTTTGGAGTATTTAAAAAGCATCAATGTGTCGCTTACAATTTTATAAAAGCATTTCATAAATTTTTCGGTTAAAATGTGTTTTATTTGAGCTGCAAAGCCGTTTGTTTTTTGCTTATGCATTTAGTATATATTTATTATGTATAGCTTTAATTCTTAAAATCTTACATTTTAAGTAATTTTATGTGATTTGTGTCCTTTTTATTCGTTTTTTATATACAAATTAGTGCTGGGAATCGATAAAAAAAATTGAACTAATTAATTGCATTGTTTTCTGTAATTAATTATGATTAATTGCAAGTTTTTAATATTTTTGGAGTTTTTCATATATTGATATTGAAATAATTTCAGTTACTCTCCGATACATTTTTCGGTTAAAATGTGTTTTATTGAGCTGCAAATCCATTTAAATCTTTTTTTTTTTTTACAGTAGTTTTAGTTTTTTTAGGGTTTTTTTGCTTATGCATTTAGTATTATATATATTTATTATGTATAGCTTTAATTCTTAAAATCTTAAATTTTAAGTAATATTATGTGATTTGTGTCCTTTTTATTAGTTTTTTTATACAAATTAGTGCTGGGAATCGATTAAAAAAAATTGAACTAATTAATTGCATTGTTTTCTGTAATTAATCACGATTAATCGCAAGTTTTTAACATTTTTGGAGTTTTTCATATATTGATATTGTAATAATTTCAGTTACTCTCCAAATTAATGAAGAAAAGACAGCATATTTTAAATATGTGTTGTAATGGCATCTTTTTATGAATGAAGGCCAGTATCACTGATACTAATGTCTCTATGAAACATTAATGAGGTTACATTACAGTATAACTGAAAGCTACCAATTTCAACATTTATTAGGCTTTAAAAAATAACAACTTTTAATTTAAGTGAACTTAAAACAATCTTTAAATAAACCGATTATAATAAATGTTATATTTACCTGTGGCCTTCCCTGTTAGACATATACAGAAATGTAATAGTTATTAAACACCTTTCTTAACTGCATAAATAATACGTGAAATCTAGATTAATCATCATTAAAGCTACACTTTTCTCTGTTACCTTTGTTCTCTGATGAACATTAATGACAGGCATCATCAGTGCTGCCGGCACTTTAAGATCGGCTGCTGCTGACACGGATCTGACGCGCTGTCACGCGCATCTCATTTTCTCACGTTCATTAAAGACGTTATTGAACTCTTTTAAGACTCCTATTATGAGAATACTCAACAAAACTGGCATTTTGGCAAAATTCTCTGTGTTGTTGTTATTGTTTCTTCAAGAGTGAAAGAGAACTCGTGTGCACAAGACTAGGGAACTAGGTATCTGATTGAGACGCAGCCACACAGACAGGACATCGACATACAGCGCGTTCTCTTCTGTCTTGTCACGCTTAGATTGTTTAAATGCATTACATGAATAAGAGCGTGTCATATAATGTAACGCTAGGCAAAAATGTATATAAAAACGAACGCTGCGTTAATTGCGTTAAATATTTTTAATACGTTAAAATGAAAAAATGAATCGCCCGCATTAACGAGTTAATTTGCCCAGCACTAATACAAATATTACTGTTAATGTTTAATTTATTTTTAATTCAGTTTTATTTTTATAATTTATTTCCAGTTAGTAATTTAGTAATTTTAGTTAGTTGCCAAGGCAATTTTTTTGTTGTATTGTAAGAAAGGGGCGGGTTTATACAGACCATATGATTGAAGAATTCGGACATATGTCACCACAGAGAAGTCTGTCGCTTCAATGGAATTATGAGGTCTAGAAAAATATTAAACAATGAAATGTATGCACAGATTAATCATTCACAATAAGATCAATAACATGCATTTAGAAAATAGGTAATAGATCATTTTTACTTTAAAATGTTCACCTGTTGGAATGAAAACTGAGATAGAAAGATTGCAATAGCTTGCATTGTAAAGAGGTCAGAAGGATCATATCTTGAACTTGAACTTCTAATGCTGCGTTCACACCAAACGCGAATTGAGCGTCAAAATCGCGTCTACCGCGTCTAGTTTCACGCGCGTACATTTTGAATGCATTCGCGCGTCAGCAGAGAATTGGACGCGCGTAGAAATCGATGCGCATTCAAGGCACTCCAGGAGAAATATGTCTTAAAACACCACTCTGCCTCTTTTCATTTTCATTAAACATATATATTAAGCATTAATAGCCACACAAATGTGGTCCAGGCAACTCCTACATTATCTTCACTGCATGTATGTTTAAATATCCTTAAAATATAAAGTTATGAAACTTCTCTTTGCCCTCAGTCAAAACGATTTGGCAGACAACAAATTATATATTCATGAGAGCAAAGATCGCCCGTTAGATCCACACAAGACGAACCACTACAGGACATCAGAGCCAGCGGCAGACGCCAGAAGGACTGGCCGAGGTAAGGCTGCCTTCGCTGGGGTTATGAGCAGTGATTGCCCGGTGATAGCCTGGATCTCACAACTCCAAAAACACAAGATTATTTTTTTTAAATAGGCGCTCTCTTTATAAATAAACCACAGGTTTGAGCTTTAAACAACTACATTCCCACCTGAAAACGTCTTAAAACTACATTTTGTGACACAATAGTACTGTTTTTAATTTATGCAGGGTTTCTCATACACGTCACTTTACCACGTGACAGCAGCGAGCAGGCTCCTGATTGGTTAACGCGGCGCGAATTGACGCCAAAGTTCAAATTTTTCAACTCGGGCGTCAGACGCGAATTCGCTTCAAACGCGTGAATGCACAAAAGCACCATTCGCGTGTAACGCGCGTATCGCGCAAGACGCTCAATTCGCGTCCAATTCGCGCCATTCGCGCGAACTGGACGCGCGAATGAGGCGGATTCGCGTCCTTCGCGCCGCGCGTAACGCGCCTCCCGCGCTGCGGGACCTCCAGACGCGCGTCAACGCGCCTTTCCATTGACTTAACATTGAAATCACTCGCGCCAGACGCTCAATTCGCGTTTGGTGTGAACGCAGCATAAGAGCTCTTTTTAATTTGCAACAATGTAGAAAGTTTCCATGTTGGGTCCCCTGGGGGCCCTCAACATGCCTCAGAATATCATTGAGACAAGGTGGGGGACTTTTTGTCGATAAAATTTAGCAAAAAAGCTTTGCACTAGAAAGCACCTTTCGTGATTTCCTCAAATGTAAAAAATTAATTCTCACATTACAACAACATTCATCTTTTAGTCAGTGTCAGCAGTATCCCGGGCATATTGAAACCACTTCCTGCCGGCATGAAAATGAAATAATTTGCTAATGCGACGACAAGCGCAGCATCGGTTTATTGCTTCCACAAGTGTCAGATTGTTGGCGGGTACAACGCAGTAAAACTCTCCCTGTCATAAGCGACTCCTCTAATGAGGCTAGCAGACCAACGAGTGGGCCGGAGGGACTGAAACCTCCAGCGCTAACATATCGATCGGTGTGAGGAGAGCATATGTGGTGCGGATGTCTGACTTCTCACCTCGTCCCAGACTGAGTCCTGATTCGGTCCTTGTTGACATGGCTGCTAGACATAAGTTCACACCCACACATTCAACTCACAGCTCTATCCGCTGAGGAAAACTAGAGCCAATGTGTGTTTGCACACACAAGACTGCTAACAGTTTGTAGAAATGGCGTGAGCATAAAAATGAATGACTCGCTGCTATCTCTTCTTGCAGTCTTTAGAAGGAGCGTGTTTGGCACAGTTTAGCTAATATTAGTGGTGCTTGCTAAATGAAGCTTCATGATTACTATTGCTTATACTTGAGGGAATATTCCAGGTTCAAACTATGTTAAGCTTAATCAACAGCTTTTGTGACATAATGTTAATTACCACTAAAATAATTTAGAATTATCCCTCATTTTAAGTTACATGAGGAAACTTACAGTTGAAGTGAATAGGGCCAATATTTTGAGAATTTAAAAAGCATAAATGAGAAAATTACAATTTTATAGAAGCACTAATATATCTATACACACACACACACACACACACACATACACACACACACACACACACACACACACACACATATATATATATATATATATATATATATATATGAATGAAATGAAATGAAATATACTTTATTGTGCCTTGTAGGGATATTTATAATGGATTCAGAAGCCAGCATTTGAACAGAACCTGATACATTATAAAACTGTACACAATAGTCATGCACACCATACGAACATCACTAATCCATATTCAACAGTCTGATTGATATGGGCACAAAATAATTGTATATATCTATATAGATAGATAGATAGATAGATAGATAGATAGATAGATAGATAGATAGATAGATAGATAGATAGATAGATAGATAGATAGATAGATAGATAGATAGATAGATAGATAGATAGATAGATAGATAGATAGATAGATAGATAGATAGATAGATAGATAGATAGATAGATAGATAGATAGATAGATAATTTTAAATATGATATATTTAATTTCCATACATCATGCTCTTTTGTGATTTTATTTATTTATTTACTTACTTACCCATTAGGTTTAATTTATTAAGTTGTAGCTTTAGTACATAACTTTATTTCAATTAGTTTCCAAGGCATATCTAATTTTGTTCCGTTTAATAAACTGTCTTTAATAGTAAAATAGGTGTTTTAATAATTTTAGATTTGGTTAATAATAATTACCGGATTATTATTGTTAACTAAAACGAATTATTTGTTGGCTTAAGTTAAAAAAGTAAGCTACCTGGTTGCCTACATTTTGAGTTCATTGAAATGAATACAGTGAAGAAAATTGTTGTAATCAACAGCAACTCAAAATAGTATGTTATCTGAACCACACAAAAAGTTGATTTGACAAAAGAAAAAAAGTTGTGAAAAACAAATCTTGAAATCTTTTTTACAGTGTATTTGTCATGGTGAAAAAGTTGTAAAATTGGATATAACTACACAAAGTGATTTTTTTTTCCACACTAAAATCATTTTAACACTCATATTATGTCTTTGCTTTGCTATTGAAACGTTTTGATTGGCCCCACTAACTTTCCTCACTGTAACACATTTTTGTTGCAAACGACATTATTCCACAAATGGTGTCGGTTGAGCTTAATTTGTATCAAACCCAGAACTTTCTTAACTTTTAAGACATCATTTTATTTGTTTTCATTTACCTGCAAAATGTACCCACCTTTTTAACCAGCGTCTCCTTCCTGTGTGCAGATTTCCTTGCTGAAACAGAGCCTGGAGATGCAGCTTTCCCAATCCCAGCATTCGCTGCAGCAGCTGCAGGCACAGTTCAGTCAGGAGCGGGAGCACCTGGGACAGCAGCTGCAGGAAATGGAGCTGGAGCATCAGCGCAGGGAGCAGCGGCTGCAGGAAGCCCACTGCTGTGCTATGCAGGACATGCAGGACGCCCGCCAGCATGACCTGAAGGTAACTGCAACAAAACATAATCTCCCACCTGTCTCCGAGAGGGAGACCCCTCTGACCTGTATGTGCTCTCTTATCTTTTCCTTTCACCTCTTGGCTCTCTGTTGTTTGAGTTTGTATGGCTCCGTTCCTCTCAGTTCCACATCCCTTTTTATCTCTGCTTGAGACAACACTTCCGAGAACCATTCAGAGACTGTCTGATCTGTGCTGTTTTTTATATTTTGAAATGGCATATCATTTTAGTCAACAAAGATAACATTACATTGTGCACAGGGGCTAAATGTAACTTAATATTACTTAAAGGCACAATATGTAAGATTTTTGGATTAATATATCCAAAAACCACTGGAACAGTGTTATATATTTTGTTGACTTGTGTACTTACATTATCCCAAATGTTTCCAAGAATGTTTAAATCCAGAGAAATAAGCAATTTGAACCAGGGCACGGCATATCCAATAGTGCATTGCCTATCAATGACATCATACCCACATTTCCCTTGATTTCCGGTTTTATTTTGTTGAAACCATGGAAACTTGCTTTAATATATTATGTGTTTTATTAGACAGGTGAGCAACTGTTTGTAAACATTCATCGACAGAAAACTAATCATTGTTATTTAGCTCAACACAGTTAGTCTTATTGTTTACATCTCATTTTCATGATTTACCGCGAGTACCATGTTTTCCCATGCCTAATATCGATCTAGCTTATGCAGTGTGCAACAAGTGTCTCATAGCAGCCGCCCAGTGAACGCAGAGTAGCATTATAACATAACTTTCTACACACTCAAATAATGTATCTAATTTGATAAAACAGTGCTGTGCTCGCATGACCGGAAAAAGCGGAAGCAGACATCTGCGGCATAATAAAAGCTCTGTGAAAGCCAGGTATCATCAAGCTACGCCTTTGTTTTGAATAAGCGACCTTTAGCGGCAAAAAAAAAAAACATATTGTGGCTTTAATTAAAATATTTCTTTCTGATCAAGAAACTGTATTTTACATTTCTTTAAAGTTGGCTAATTGCAATAGTATTTTCTTTCCTGTTGTGACATATATCCGAGTTTAACGTCTTCTTGAACAAGAAAAATGCAGGACGGGACTTGATTTTGGGGAATGTGGAAACATGGGGAATTGGTTGGATGGTTGTGCTTTGCTACTGGTCGATCTCATGTGAGTGACAGGTTGTCCCGCCCTGTGCCAGTAAACGTCATCAGAGAAGAGTGGAGATGTCGCTGCAAGAGGGAGGGGAACTTATTTTGATTAAGGATTACATAAAGTAACACCTTACTTTTAATTTACAACAAAATATACTTTTTACTTTTTCTTTTTCAATAAGAAACGGAAGTAGGAGGCAGAGGCGTTATGTGTGCCATCTAAACATGTGAGCAGGCATTTAATCATCTCACTTGCACAAAAACTTCAGTGTTTCAGTGTTCCGCAAAATGAAAAAACAGTGAAATGCAAAATCAGAATATTACACAAACCTGCAATAATTAAATATATTAAATTACACAAATATACTTTATGTATTTAATCTCACTTATTAGCCAATGTCTTTGCTGCTGTAAAAGTAACCAAGTAACCCAATTAGTAAATTTTTTAGGGCAATATTGTAACGCATTACTTTCAAAGGTAACTGTAACAAATGTCAGGTTCTGGATATGGAAGGAAGAAGACAGGGTTGGCTTACTGGGACTCGTGGTTTTATTTCTCACATTTAAACTTAAACAACATTGGCGCCCTCTGCGCTTCAAATCAGTCTCCGACACTTTCCCCTGTCACAACAGCGGGTGCGCTCTCCAGAGCTCTCTCTTTTCATGAACACTCGTCCTTGCCCAGTCGGTCACCCACGAGTCCTCAGCCTCTCTCCTCTAAGCCTCCTCTCCGTCGGCTTATATCGGTCTCTCCCCGCCCATCACTGGAACAAGACACTTGCCTTGCCTTGAACTTGTCTCCCGACTCTCTCTCCCGTTACAGACCTCGCTAAACCACACCCTCCCTGCCACAGTAAATTTCCCTAACATTGTTTCTATTTCATTATAGTTATACCTTTATATTTTTTGTCATTATGACAATAGGATTATTCATCTTTTACATCTGGGGTATTAAAATCTGTGTCTATTGGTCCGATCACAAGTTGTCTTTAGTAGACTGTTTGTATGGCTTTGAATTTAATTGCCTGTGTTTCTTACATGTTTGACTTAAACCATGTTGCAGTGTCTTTGTAAAATCATTGGCCACCGATGAGTATCTTGTTTTATTTGCCCGCCAAAGGTATTTTTATTTGTATCTGCTGTTTAGAGAGTGTCAGTCTTTGTGGATTGTGGATGAGATTTTATGCAGACAGTATGACTACATGAGACCACATCGACTCCAACCTTCAGTTTCTGTTGAAGCTCTTGCTTTATACAGAGGCAACCAAGCAATTGACTGTTCGCAACGACCCTCCCCCTTTAGTTTATGTTGCTATGTCCGACAAGCCGCACTCTCACACCACGCATCATGTTCTCACGCAGTGAAAAACCAAGCCTGTAGCACTCCTCTCAGAAACTAAAGCCTAAGCGTCTTGATCGCCCCCAGGTGTTTGGTCCCAGTATAGGTCATAACCCCCGCCCATCCGTGTATTCTAATGGACGTGAGACAAACTAAACAATCAAATTACACTAATTTTTTCCTAAAGTTAGTTTCTGTAATTTTTACAGGGGGGGGGGGGGGTTGCTGCTGAGATTGACGGCTTTTCTGAGGGAAGTTGTCACTGAGGCACCAACTGACTTTTTGGGGGATTTTCGAGAGGAGATTGATGCTTTAGCTTTAAATTCTACATTTCCATAACTGTTTATTTCACACCGACATAATGAACTGTTCTGCACCTGCAAGAGTGTGGGCGGGCTTTTGATATCGCGCCTCTACTTCCTGCTCTCCACTGCGCAGACTCCGGTCCCGAGGTCACTACTGCGCAGACTTCCCCTGAAATTGCCTCATCGACACGGCATCCTCAATAAACCCTTCTCTGGTCTGGTGACTCCGATCTTTCGAATATTGCACTTTAATAATTGTTTCATCAATACGGCATCCTCAATAAACCCGTCTCGGGCGTGATGACTCCGATCTTTCGAATATTGTAATTTAATAATTGTTTAATCAATACGGCATCCTCAATAAACCCGTCTCCAGCGAGATGACTCCAATATTTTGATTATTCCTATTTAATAATTATTTAATCGACACATCATCCTCAAAAAACCTGTCTCCGGCGTGCTGCCGCCGATCTTTTGAATATTCCGATCTATTATGACCTCTGACCTGTAAAGTTGCCATAATAATAATAATACGCTGTTAATTGGTCAGAGCAGAACTGGCACCCCGACTGAGCCTGGTTTCTCCCAAGGTTTATTTTTCTCCATTAGGTCACCTGATGGGGTTTTGGTTTCCTTGCCACTGTTGCCTCTGGCTTGGCTTGCTTAGTTGGGGACACTACATTTTTCAACTAAATATCCAAATAAATCTAATTATTAAACTAAATTAACCATATAAACTAAATTACTGATCTAACTACTGATCTAAAGCCCACACTGTCAATGTATGATGATTGAAATTTCTCCGGAACGGCTATACGGCTGAATAAAATTCTGTTGCATTATTTTCCTGTTTAACACTGTGAAGCTGCTTTGAAACAATCTGCATTGTTAAAAGCGCTATATAAATATTCGGACTCCCGGAGGCTTCACTTTTTTTCAGCGGAAGCTAATTAAGTTGCGTCGTCCATATTTTGTCTATGTGAAAGACACATCTCAGAACAAAGAGGATACTGACAACGCACTGACAGACAGGACAGAGCAGGTTACTTTTAATATGAAACAAATTCTCAACTCAAAAATGTGGTAATTTTTTTAAGAAATGTAAACAATAAATACCGTTTTGTGGCTCTTTAATGCGTGGTGACAGATCGCTGTAGCGCTGAAATGCTTCATCTTTTCCTTCTAGTTAATTTATAGTATCAAATAAACGTGAATGAACCAGAAGGAATGTTGTTTCAACCGCAGAAAGACGGCAGTACGCACCGTTTTTCAAGTTCAAGTCCACCGACGTTAATCTACGAACTCTCTTGACTGCTTTGTCAGACAAAAATGTCGAATTATGATCAAACTCCCAGCGAAGGGTGAATTGCTGACTGTAATCCTTTCAGCCTATTTGTCCACTGGTAAAATTGTCCGTTAGCCCCATTTGCCTTATACAATAGCCTTTTCTGTCCCCCAATAGATGTGATGTGATGAGGCAGATCTGCCACAGATCCAGCCCTGCCCACAGCACATCTCTCAGGTCCTTCCTTTCCCATATCCTGGAATAACCTGCTCACTCTCGGCTCTCCTGTCTGTGGGTTAGTAATGGCTGAGCACTTGCTGTCTCAGGCTGTAATGTCTGCTTTATCCAGTACCTGGCCCCTGACGACTCCAGGGGAGAGAAACTCTCACTCCGACTGGAAATGATTACCTTGAGCTGGGCTGAAATGGCTCCACACCGCAGGCCTGAAGATGAAGGCTGCGAGCGGGACAGCAGGGATATACCGCTTGAATAACTGGTGATAAGCCGAGATTGACTCACCAAATGCAGCGTCAGTCAGAATCACAGGCTTCACTTCACTTTTTTAAGAAGTAGTGAAAACAGTTGGGTGGCACAGGCTGGCTTGTTGTGACAAAGGCTTAGCTCATGAATATTAATTTTGGACACATAAATAAATAAGACCTGTTAATGTTTTGATTATAATTGGTAATGGGTTTATACAATCATATATAATCATGAGTTTTCTGCCTTTACAAAGTGACCATCCACCCAGAAAGTATAAATACAATTCTGACACTTTTTATTATAACATTTGCATTATTAAATGTATAGTATACACTGTAAAAAAAAAAAAAAAGTTGAGAAAACTTAAACGTTTAAGGCAACCAGCTGCAGAACATTTTGGAGTTTTCTCAACTTATTTGTTAGTTATCTCAACTTTTCTCATGTTAAATAGTGGAATAAACTTTAAAAGCTGAATTTGTCATACAAAACATAAGTTGGATTTTTTTACAATGTAGGCATCTATATATATAGTATACATACATATTCATTACTAAATAATAATAATATTACAAAGTAAACAATACATTTTAAATGTGTGTATATTTATTTATTTGTATTGTTATTACTAGTAATGGCAATAATAATCATTATTATTTTTATTTTTATGACGGTGCTGTGGAGATATTTACCATGTACTTCCTTACCATTATTTATATATTTGTTTGTTTGTTTAACATAAATACATAAATATTAGGGGTGTAACGGTACACAAAACTTCACTGGTTTTGAAGTCACAGTTCGGTACGGGTTCGGTACAGCAGTTTAAAAAAATGCTTTTTATTAATTTTTTTATTAAACAGTGGTTTACTGAAAAAATTGTGTCTAACCTTAAATTAATTCAATTATAACTAAAAGTTTCTTAAGGATAATGCTGTAAACTATATAGGGAGCCCTTACTTGCACATTATTACTATAATATTAAAGGTTAACAACAGAGCCCAAACTATGAGCCTAGATTCAGCTGATATTCATGTTTAGATATAATAATCAACACGCAAATAACACATTGTGTGCAAACATGTAAACTTCACATAAGGCAGTTTTTGCATTAACTCCTAAATCTAATTATAAAATTATGTTTTTTCTCCAATTCGTTGTTGAAATATTATCATTTAGTGGCTGTAAATTTTCATGACAGATTTATCTAAACACATTAAATAATCAAGACATCACTAAGTAGAATTAATATATATATATATATATATATATAGGCTAATAGTGTGCATATTAGCCTATATAATATGCCTATACAGGCATCAGTCGTCACATTAAAGAGCGTCAAAACGGCATTTATCGTTTGAATTTCGTGATGAAATAGACTGAATACCTAATATGTTCGAGTGGGAACTAGGATTGAAGTGTGTTCCGTGCTTAAAACAAGCCACCTGTTAACTTTTAAAGATTGCATTCGGAACCGTTCGGTAAACACGCGCACCGAACCGAAAGCCCTGTACCGAAACGGTTCAATACGAATAAGTGTGCCGTTACACACATACTAAATATTAAAATAATATTTACATAAAAATAGTAAATTATACATTTAAAATGTGTATGTTTAAATATAAAAAATATTACATAAATAAACATATTCATTTGATTTAATATTAAAAATGTATTTATAATTTTAATTATCAACATTTTACATTTAAAATATTAAATATATATAATTATATCATTAACAAAATAACCAATTATTTATTAAAAATAATCATTTCAATTATATTATTACAGAAATCCAACACATCCACCATAACGGCTATCGGAATGCTTGGGCATTTTCTTTTTGAATTTGTTTGGTTGAAATTGGCTCTGAAAGTCGCTGCTCGATTTACTGTTTATTTCAGCAACATGCTGTGTAATGGATTTCATTGTCACAGCTGGTCTCTGAGCGCATTTCGTGTGATAACGCCAACTGACCTCTATTACTGGTATGCCCCGCTGTCCAGGACACACCTGGCAATATGAACCTCGCCCACCAGCTGTCAGTGGATTGGGAACGGAGGGAATTAGATTATTTATCAGTGATGCCATTAGGAAATATACACACAGAGGTTAACTGTTTATATTGACCCAGTATGAAACCCTTGAAAACCCCAGTATGAAAAAGTCTAACCCCTGTGATACTTCAACCTTCTGTTACTGCCCAGTTACTGATTTGGAATACCAATAAACAATCTTTTTTTTTTTACCATTTTAATAATGGAAGGCCAAAACACTCTCCACAACACCATAAAATCATTCAATTTATTAATTCATTCACCAAACAAATTAATACATATCTGTTGCATCACATTATTGTTTAGCATTAGATTAAATTTAATTTTATCTCTATGAAAAATATAAAAAGTAATGTTAAAATCAAATACAATTGACATTTATCAATTTCTTTGGTATTGATTTTTTTTTTTTTTTTTAATTAGCAATTTAATTATTTCACAATTTATTTAAATATTTAATTGTTTAATTGGTGTAATTTGTCCCTCCATATTTAATTGGGAGCTGGAAGTCACTAATGACACTTAATGAGTGATGCATGAATTAAAATGATAAAATACAGTGCCAAGAAAAAGTATGTGATTCACTTGCAGAATCTGTGAAAATGTGAATAATTTTAACTAAATAAAAGACATCATACAAAATGTATGTTATTTTTTATTTAGCACTGTCCTGAATAAGATATTTTACGTACAAAATGTTTACATATAGTCCACAAGACAAAAAAATAGCAGAATTTATTCAAATAACCCCGTTCAAAAGTTTATGAACCATTAATTCTCAATACTGCGTGTCGTTCTCTCGATGATCCACGGCTGTTTTTATGTTTTGTGAGGGTTGTTCATGAGTCCCTTGTTTGTCCTGAGCAGTTAAACTTGTCCTGACCAGGTCCTGCACATTCTTCATTTTTCCAGCATCTTTTGCATATTTGAACCCTCTCCAGCAGGAACTGTATGCATTTGAAATCCATCTTTTCACACTGAGGACAATTGAGGGACTCAAACACAACTATTAAAAAAGGTTGAAACATTCACTGATGCTCCAGAAGGAAACACGGTGCATTAAGGGTGCTGGGGGGTGAAAACTTATTGAATTTGAAGATCAAGGTACATTGTACTAAATTTGTCTTCTGGGAAACATGCAAGTACCTTCTGTTGCTTCAGAAGGGCAGTACTAAATGTAAGAAGAAAAAAATATATATATTTAAACAAAATAAGAAACATTTGGACATCTTCATCCTGCTCAAAAGTTTTCACCCCCAGCTCTAAATGCATCGTGTTTCCTTCTGGAGCATCAGTGAATGTTTCAACCTTTTTTAGTAGTTAAGTTTGAGTCCCTCAATTGTCCCAAGATGGATCTCAAAATCATACAGTCCCTGCTGGAGAGGGTTCAAATGGGTTCTGCAAGTGGTTCACATACTTTTTCTTGCCACTGTATATAAAATGAATGGCCTTTTATGTGCAAATATATCTATTTATATAGATTGATATAATTCGCTTTTTGTCTATATCTATTGTCACAATTCATTGTCAAAAAAAAATCATGAATTATGAATTATTACTAATGGTTGGTGTATGGTTGCGCAAATTTAAAAGATTCAAGAGCAATTGTAATTGTTGAAGAATCTGTAGAGTTTTACCCAGTTGCCCTGCAATTAAAATATGCCCTCTTGGCCTTGCTTCATGCATTTAATGAGTGGAGATCCAACAGAAGGGTTATGAAATCTCATTTAATATCTTTCTGCTCCAGAGCACCATGTCCAAGGTAGACGTGCAGACACCAGGAGCCGATTTATTGACTTGTGTTTAATTATCATCTGCGGTTCAGTGTGGTGCGGCACCCTGTGATAATCTCACACCAACCGCATCACCATCAGTCTCTCTCTCTCTCTCTCTCTCTCTCTCTCTCTCTCTGCTCACCAGCATTTCGATATTGAGCAGGGCTTGTTTGAAGTCAGGCGGAGGAACGCTCCTCTGCTGCTAATAGGCTCAACAGCACTGCGGAGGAGAAAGACAGCGTTATAGTCTTACCACTCGCTGCTCCTTCCTCAGTGACTAAAATGAGTGTGCGATTCCTTCATCTGATATCTCGCCCCAACATGCACCTCAGCTCCCTCCTGTAGCTTTTTGCTGATATCAAGCACTGCTTTTTACCCAGCCGGAAAGAACAGGCGAAAATCCCGCAGCTGCCACAGTAGGTAAAGGGCTTGTGTGTGCCAATCCTCAACAGCACACCGGCCGAGAGCATATGGACCTGATGACTCACTGTGGTTGAAGGGGAAGAAATGTGAAGATACCTGTGAAGTTCAGAGCTGCCCTTTCCGGCCAGCCTTTTTCTGTTATCAGATATTTAACACCTTCAAATGTGGCTCATCCAAACATATGAACAACACAAAACAACACAACACAACGAAATCAAGCCACAACACAACGAAATCAAGCCACAACACAACGAAAAAGCCACAACATAACGAAATCAAGCCACAACACAACGAAATCAAGCCACAACACAACGAAAAAACCATAACACAATGAAATCAAGCCCCAACACAACGAAATCAGCCACAACACAACAAAATAAAGCCACAACTCAACGAAAAATCCACAACACAACGAAAAAGACACAACACAACGAAATCAAGCCACAACACAACAAAATAAAGCCACAACTCAACGAAAAATCCACAACACAACGAAAAAGCCACAACACAACGAAAAAGCCACAACATAACGAAATCAAGCCACAACACAACGAAATCAAGCCACAACACAACGAAAAAGCCACAACACAATGAAATCAAGCCCCAACACAACGAAATCAAGCCACAACACAACAAAATAAAGCCACAACTCAACGAAAAATCCACAACACAACGAAATCAAGCCCCAACACAACGAAATCAAGCCACAACACAACAAAATAAAGCCACAACTCAACGAAAAATCCACAACACAACGAAAAAGACACAACACAACGAAATCAAGCCACAACACAACAAAATAAAGCCACAACTCAACGAAAAATCCACAACACAACGAAAAAGACACAACACAACGAAATCAAGCCACAACACAACAAAATAAAGCCACAACTCAACGAAAAATCCACAACACAACGAAAAAGACACAACACAACGAAATCAAGCCACAACACAACAAAATAAAGCCACAACTCAACGAAAAATCCACAACACAACGAAAAAGAAAAATCAAGCCACAACACAACAAAATAAAGCCACAACTCAACGAAAAATCCACAACACAACGAAATCAAGCCCCAACACAACGAAATCAAGCCACAACACAACAAAATAAAGCCACAACTCAACGAAAAATCCACAACACAACGAAAAAGACACAACACAACGAAATCAAGCCACAACACAACAAAATAAAGCCACAACTCAACGAAAAATCCACAACACAACGAAAAAGATACAACACAACGAAATCAAGCCACAACACAACAAAATAAAGCCACAACTCAACGAAAAATCCACAACACAACGAAAAAGACACAACACAACGAAATCAAGCCACAACACAACAAAATAAAGCCACAACTCAACGAAAAATCCACAACACAACGAAAAAGACACAACACAACGGAAATGCTCCCGACCACTAGGGGGCACTCGGAGTGCGGTGAAGTTAGTTTTTCTTGCATTGTTCTATAAATTCACAAACAACGAAATCAAACCACAACACAACGAAAAAGCCACAACACAACAAAATCAAGCCACAACACAATGAAATCAAGCCACAACACCACAATGAAATCAAGCCACAACACAACGAAATAAAGCCACAACTCAACGAAAAATCCACAACATAACGAAATCAAGCCACAACACAATGAAATCAAGCCACAACACCACAATGAAATCAAGCCACAACACAACGAAATAAAGCCACAACTCAACGAAAAATCCACAACATAACGAAATCAAGCCACAACACAATGAAATCAAGCCACAACACAACGAAATAAAGCCACAACTCAACGAAAAATCCACAACACAACGGAAATGCTCCCGACCACTAGGGGGCACTCGGAGTGCGGTGAAGTTAGTTTTCCTTGCATTGTTCTATAAATTGCCAACACAACGAAATCAAGCCACAACACAACGAAATAAAGCCATAACACAACGAAAAAGCCACAACACAACGAAATCCAGCCACAACACAACAAAATAAAGCCACAACACAATGAAAAATCCACAACACAACGAAATAAAGCCACAACACAACAAAATAAAACCACAACACAATGAAAAAGCCACAACACAACGAAATAAAATAAAGCCACAACACAACGAAATAAAGCCACAACACAATGTAAATGCTCCCGACCACTAGGGGGCACTCGGAGTACAGTAAAGTTAGTTTTCCTTGCATTGTTCGATAAATTCGCCAGTCTTACAAATATTTAAACACTACGAACAGTTTTAAGTGTGAAATTGTATATCGACATGAAATATCAATTCAAAATCACGTACGTGCATTATAGCTGCATATTTATACTTGAGAACGCTTTAACCCGCTGCCACGGCGCTAAGGGAACGTCTGCCAATTCCACCAAGTTGAAAAATATAACTTACTTTTCTGTTCTTTTTTTATGTTCCAGTTCCAATGTTGTGTTGTGCATTACTAATTCGGTTTTACCAATACAATCAAGCTGTGGAATTTTAACATGTCTGTTTTTAAATGTTAAAAGTAATTTTAATTCATATACGTTTCAACCACTTGGTGGAATTGGCAGACGTTCCCTTAGCGCCGTGGTATCGGGTCAAAGCATTCTCGAGCATAAATATGCAGCTATAATGCATGTAGGTGATTTTAAATTAATATTTCATGTCGATAAACAATGGTTAGCCTACATACTGTTAAAACTAATTGTGGTATTGATATCTTTGTAAGATTGCCGATTCTATAGAACAGTGGCAACTTTACCGCTCTCTAGTGGTCGGGAGCATTTCCGTTGTGTTGTGGCTTGATTTCGTTGTGTTGTGGCTTTTTCGTTGTGTTGTGGCTTTTTCGTTGTGTTGTGGCTTTTCCGTTGTGTTGTGGCTGGATATATTTGTGTTGTGGCTTTTTCGTTGTGTTGTGGCTTGATTTCTTTGTGTTGTGGCTTGTTTTCGTTGTGTTGCGAACTTATGTTTGCTTTTTATATTTCGTTGTGTTGTGCACTACTGGGCCACCGTACCTTTTCCATAAACGGCAACATTACACACTAAAGAAAGTTGAAAATGTGAAAAGCATAATATGTCCTCTTTAACTTATTTTGAAGCAGCTGCACTGATGCAAAACTTATTATAGTCACACATACAGGGCCCTATTTTAACGTTCTGATAGCATGGTCTGAAGTGCACAGCACAAGTACACTATGGGCGTGTCCAAATCCACTTTTGCTAGTTTAACGAAATTTTAACATGTCTGGTAGGCTATAGTCTGGTAGGCTATAGGTAGGCTATAGTCAGACAAAGTTGCGCTTGCACCATGGCGGATTTGCTATTTACATGGAGGAATTTGTAAGTGGAAAAACGCTTCTCTAGCGAGGAAACCGATCTGCTCGTCCAATGACGCCACGCCTGCTTGCTTGTCATTACTGCAAATAGGTAGGCTAATTCTGATACATGCAATGACTATCCATTATGACATGTAGGCATTTGTTATATTTATGTACACAATAATAATCTTTTACATTTGAATCCTTTATTTTTAATATTTAAAAATGTTTGTGCTGCTGCGTGTCCCTGTGTGTAATAAGCGCATTGTGCACCCACCTATAGGCGCATATTACTAGCGCTCCCTTTAAATAACACAACATATACTGCAATATTGACTTTAGACCAGGTTTTTTCAGTTGCCTCAAAATAGCAACATGCCAACAATGTGCCTGAATACACTTTGTTTTCAGACCAGCGAACAGATGGGCACGTGAAAATTATAATTGCGCCGAGCTGAAACTAGCAAAAATCACTTGCGTTGCGTGTGTGATAGGGCCCACAGTCTACTACTATAACAATAATGTGAAAATAGTGTTATAGGTGTGTGGCCTATTGAGTCTGAAAAGGAACCTGTTTTGTGGCCCCTGAGCATAGTCCTGACCTAAAGCATCATAAAAATTGCTTTCAGTGAAATGAAAACAGATAGCCAGTTTTGAGATCTTTTATGAGGGTGTAAACTACATTAAGTGCATACCAAAGCTAAATAAATCTTGTTTCAGAAGACACAGGAGAGACGTTTTTATATCCTGTCTCCCCTGGCCATAAGGCCAGTGGTGAGCCATTTCAGAGATCTTATATTGGGTTATAGCCAGCTGTTACTTGTATTGATCACACAGTTCCCCCCCTAGTATATGCCTTTTGATACGATCTAAGGGTTTCACTAACTTTTTTTTTTCTTTTCATACTTTAGGTATTTGAGATTGTTATTTTTTATAATATAGCATATAGTACAATTCTAGAGAAATTTGTACTTCCTTGACAATGATATTTATTCTTATATTGAATTATGTATTTGAATTGTATGTGTATGTGTTTTTGTTGTTATTAATACACTCTAAAAAAAAAAAAGGTCCTATATGGCACCAAAAATGGTTTTGGTGCTATATAGCACCATATCTTTACATGTTCTGTATATGGTAGGGGTGCTATATAGCACCTTAGTCAAAGAACCGGTGAAGAACCACTGAAGCACCAAAATTGGTGCTATATAGCACTTAAAAAGGTTCCCCTATGATTATGAGCCAAGAACCATTTTTGGTGCCATATAGAACCTTTTTTTTTTTTTAGAGTGTAGTAATATCAATAATAATTTGCTATGCCACATTCTCTTTGACGTGTCCATGACCTGTTTAATCTTTAAAGGTCTAAATGCAGCAAAATTTGCCTTGCACTTCTGTAACTGAAGTTGAACATCTTTTTTTTTCAAATGTAACATGCAATCATGGTCCCATGCCTGCTAAACCTCTGACTGCGCCTGCTTCAGTAGCCACGCCCCATGCTCATGTTTAGATGGTACCTGAGGGTCTCAATGTTTGCAATTTTTGTGGAAATAAACCCATGAATGGCAGACAAATAGTAATAAATGAACAATAAACTGGGTTAAAAGAATGTATTTTAATTAGGGCTGTCAATAGATTAAAAATTTCAATCGTGATTAATCGTGCCTTTGTTTTCACTTATAGTGAAATCATACGCCATTTATCTCATTAAACAATTAATTAATTAACAATGAATTTTGTCATAATTTGCTATATCCAAAGTAAACAATCAGATTGAAGGGTGATTCTCACAAAACTGTATTTTCTGCAAGCTTCAAGGATCATTGGAGACTCCAAAATGACACCAAATAACCAAATATAAGGAGTCCATATAATTATTTTTTATAATACATTTATACACACCTAAGCACCCATGAAAAAAAAAAACATTACATAAAAAACTTTAGTGAATTCACAGTGTATAGTATGTGTACAGAGCAACAACAACGAGATTGTTTTCATTTTAGACGAGTCAAGCTGCGATACTGAACAGGACCACCACAGACGGCAAAAAAACTCCTAAATCAACTGCTTTGACTGCATAAACCTACGATTACTAATTACAACAACGTACTCATGGCAACGTACTCGTGTGTGATCAGTGATCGAGAACGCACATACGGTTTGTTGTTTGTTGCATCAGACACTGACGCGTTTACTGTACGTCACCAAGATTGCGCTCTTCAGAAACAATCGCAGAATACGACAGAGCTTGTGTTTTAAAGCAAATTCTCTCTGATATGTGTGATGTGATCAGCCTGGCCTTCTTTACATTAGCGTTGTTTTGGACTGTTTGAATGAATTTGATTACTGGATCACTGAAAACTCCTCCCAGGGTTACGGGTGCTTGTAGATGCTCAGTGTGATTGTGATAAACTCCTGACTTCTAACACCGTCTAACTGAGTGACGAAAATTACGTTAATGACGCAGCTTCAAGTACTTCTGTAATGTATTTGCGTTAATTACGTTCAATTATTTTAACGCGTTAGGACTTTAAATGACAGCACTAATTTTAAAGGTCCCGTTCTTCGTGATCCCATTGTTCAAACTTTAGTTAGTGTGTAATGTTGCTGTTAGAGCATAAATAATACCTGTAAAATTATAAAGCTCAAAGTTCAATGCCAAGCGAGATATTTTATTTAACAGAAGTTCCCTTTCAAAGCCTACAGCGAACGGCTGTCTTGGACTACATCCTGGTACTTCCTTCATAAATGACGTCAGTAGAACAGTAGAACAGACTAACCTCCGCCCACAAGAATATGTGAAAAAGGGGGCGTGGTCTTGTTGCTGTCCCACGTGGAGAAGAGGAAGTGTCGCGTGGAGAAAAGGAAGTGTTGCGTTTGAGTGTGTTTGTCACCATGTCGTCGAGACGCTGTTATTTTCATCCCGGAGTCAAATCACCTTTGTTTGGCTTTCCCAGGGACGCTGTAGAGATCATTAAGCGCATATATCTCCCGTTAAGAGGCGTGACCTTTCCACGTGCGCTAAGCTGCTGTCGAATCACAACACAGGAACCGTGCCACGTTTGCTAAGCTGCGGTCGAATCACAACACAGGAACCGCTGGCACAATCAGAACTCGTTACGTATTTCTGAAGGAGGGACTTCATAGAATAAAGGAAGTCATCAGCCGTTTTTAGGACAGTGAAAACAGCGGTATACAGATAAGTAAATTGTGTTAAAAATACTGTTGTTTTTTTACACGCGAAACATGAACACATGTTATATTGCACACTGTAAACACAATCAAAGCTTCAAAAAAACACGAAGAACGGGACCTTTAACATAAAAAATCTTACATACTTCACCTTTAAACTTATTTCAGTTAGTTGCCAAGACAATATTTAATTTTTTTGTTTAGTTTTTCATCTAATATTTATATTTCATTTTATTTCAGCTTCATTTCAATTAACAAAAATGTTTTTTTAAAGGTTTTAGTTTTAGTTAAGGATATAAACAGTGCTGTAATACACTAGCTCAAGTGGCCTCAAGTGACATATTGCGTTAATGTTAAATGTAAGCCTACACATGTTGAATACATAATACATAACTTTAATGTGTTTTAGCACCAGTGTTGTGGGTAACACATTACAAGTAACTCGCGTTATGTAATCAAATGACTTTTTTCAAGTAACTAAATAAACACACTACTTTTAAATGTACACCAAAATATCTGAGTTACTTTTCCAAACAAGAAATGCAAGTTTCTTTTGTTTTCCATTTATACTACGGGGCTGTTGAAAGCTTGAATCTGATTGTTTGGGGAATGTTCTAAGGAGTGCAATTATTTTCAGGGAAACGCACAGCTAAAGTAGTTCCTGGCAGATCTTGGCCGCATTGCAGTTCCATATCATCTCGCTAAATGATTTTAGTTATTTCAAAGGTCCTTATACAACCCACAACGACACTGAACAAGTCAATAAATATAGTAAACAATTTGCCACAAAATTATGTTTTATTATGTTCGGAAAGCACATACTCTCTTTTTCCCGCTCTCTCTGCTCTCCCACTGAAACGCACACACATACAGTGCAGACACCTCTATGGCGGACACACACTCGCACAGAAACGCGTTGCCAGTGCTGCTCTGACGATTTTGTCAGTAAAATAGTTTAGCAGAGAGACGCACAGACTTACTCTGTTGAGAAGTTTTGTATGCACTGTGTAAACATGATGGTTTTTGTAGTTACAGACTCAATATAGTCTGTACATTTACTTACTTGGTCAAAACAGATTCAGTATTTCTAGAAATGAATAAAAACTGTGAAATGCAAACTCATAATTCTCCGCAAACCTGCAATATTTAAATAGTGTTTGTAACTGCAAAAGTAACGTAATGCATTTGTAGTAATGTTAGTTCGTATGGGAAGAAGGAGGCGGGAACCGGCAAACGTTCAACACATTTAATAAAAAATAAAATGGCGGCGGCAGCCCCTCACGGCCGACTGCCGCCTACATACAAACACAAATAAACACAAAATAAAATGGCGGCGGCAGCCCCTCACGGCCGACTGCCGCCTACATAAAAAAACTAAACGTAAATAAAACGCAACACAAAATCCAGGCCTGGTTCTCTCTCGTCCTTCACTGTCGTCGCTCCTCCTTTATACTCCCTCACTCCTCCGTGAGACACGAGACGGCTGCAGCGCGCAGCTGGCACCCATCCCCACTGATGAGCGCCGCCTCGTCCCACTCTCACGGTCCCTCGGCCTCGCTGCTCGCCACAGCGTTACTTTCCATAAAATGTAACACAATTTTTTTAAGGGGTAACAATATTGTAATGCATTACTTTTAAAAGTAACTTTCCCCAACATTGGTTAGCACTATAAAAGTCTTTGAGGGGGATTAACTCGTTTATCTGGGAACCCAAAATTTGGGAATCCCAAAATAACTCCCTAATCCATGCACATGATTTATTGGCAGGGAAAAAAGTGTAATTTTTACCACTCCGGATTCATTTCCACATTTGGAATGTGGCATCACCCTCGTAGCACTCGAGAAGGTGAAAATGACACTATGGTTTTAGAGTGGGAAGAGATGTGTGGAAAAACATCTCAACTCTGCGTGTTTATGCATGACTGCCGTAGTCATTCAGATGAAAAGCATCCTTCTGTAGATGGTTTTCTCATGAGTGTGTGTTGTCCAGCTCAGGCTGCCATGTCCCTGACAGTTGTCTTGACGGAAATGACCTGACCTTTTCAGTTTTACAGAGGCATCGGGATGCATCGAGTTGGCTTACACTGGAGAAAAAAACTGACGCTACAGCCGTTTGATGCATGATGTTCCTTTGGCTGGCAAAAAATGTGTCAGTAACACACTTGACACAACATGGAGCTTGACTGATTCGTTTGATAATAATAATACACACAATTCTAATATTAGCTAAAACTTGGTGAACTACCTTTCTGACTGCTGCCTAGCATGAAGTTAGCTGATGCTAGCACATGTAGCTAAGCTAATGGTGAGATACTAGCACACACAAATATTTGTGTAAAATTAAATTTGTTGTTTTATTTTGATCTTTCAGCATTAAAACTGCTCAGTTTCCAGAACGGTCCTGCCAACTTGGCTTGGTGCAGGCAGTGTTTACTGAAGCAGTTGGTCTAATTTGCGTCCCCTGTCATTCCCTAACCCATTTCCTCTCCCATCCGCACCCACTCTGCTGGATATCACTGACTCCAAAGTGTCTTTCAGTGGAGGCAGGTGCCCTGCATTACCCCTCATTATGTCAGTGTATCTCCAGCACTCAAACAGCTCCATTCTCCTAATCTAATTCAGGGTGCTGCAATTTGCGTTCCTCTGGCTAGGCACAAGACGGCAACCATCCAAGATCTTTAACAAGCTTGCAGAGATGCTTAAGTGCCTTCTGATATAGTTATAATTGCTGTGATTGGCAGTTGTTTGTAAAATATGCTAAATTTATGCCTGTGTTCCTGGCTGGGTGCTGCTTTTTTTTGTGATGCCCGTTATGCCTATTTTTGCTATTTGCACCTGTTGCAATTCTTCATTCACCTTGTCGAGAAGACCATCTCAAAGGGATAGTTCACCC
Organism: Romanogobio albipinnatus; assembly: GCA_023566225.1. Taxonomy (NCBI): domain Eukaryota; kingdom Metazoa; phylum Chordata; class Actinopteri; order Cypriniformes; family Gobionidae; genus Romanogobio; species Romanogobio albipinnatus. The sequence goes on from CM042256.1 coordinate 42,293,799, forward strand.
ACAAATGACAAATAGCCCATGATTTACTCACCCTCCAGCCATCCTAGGTGTATATGACTTTCTTCTTTCAGACAAATACAATCAGAGTTATATTAAAAAATGTCCTGGCTCTTCCAAGCTTTATAAAGGCAGTGAATGGGGGTTGAGATTTTGAAGCCCAAAAAAGTGCATCCATCCATCATAAAAGTAATCCATATGGCTCCAGGGGGTTAATAAAGGCCTTCTGAAGCGAAATGACGAGTTTGTGTAAGAAAAATAACCACATTTAAACTTAAACTTAAATATCTAGCTTCCGACAGATGGCCATACACAACAATTCCAGCGAAAGAATAACCACTGACCTGACATAAGACGTATTGACGAACGCAGAAGCGCAGAGGATAGAGCAAAACACCGGTCACGAATTAGAAGTCTACAACGAGAATTTATAAAGAAAAATGACGGCGGCGCTTGAGTTTGTTGCCCAGCACTATTTGTTTGAACCGAGAGAGGCGTCAAAGCTTACGCTACTCCTACGTCATGCATCGCGTCAGGGGTTACTCTTTTGGCGCAAGTCGACTAGAAGCTAGTTATTTTAGTGTATAAAGTTTTAAATATTTTAAATATTTTTCTTACAAAAACCCATCTCTTTGCTTCAGAAGGCCTTTAATAACCCCTTTAATAAGGGGGAATAAAGTATGGATTACTGTTATGATGGATGGATGCACTTTTTTTGGCTTCAAAATCAGGACCGCCATTCACCTCCATTATAAAGCTTGGAAGAGCAATGATATTTTTTTAATATAACTCTGATTGTATTCGTCTGAAAGAAGAAAGTCATATACACCTAGGATGGCTTGAGGGTGAATAAATCATGGGATAATTTGCATTTTTGGGTGAACTATACCTTTAAGCCCTTTTCGAACAGTATTTGTTTCTTATGGGATGTAAGGTATTTTTAACATTTGCAGTCGCTAGTCTGTGATTTTATTGCCGTTCGGAATCCAGAATGTCAGTGTTTTTCACTCACCACCCATGTAAAAATCCCTGGCAAAATGACCTACTGATTTTTGACAAACACCAAGGTCGTGTGGTAATGTTATTGCCATCTGAATGCACATCTCTGAGCTTACAAGAAGAGATCAATTCAGAATTCACTGCTTAAATCCTTCTTGACCACTGCGGAGCGTCATACGATAAACTGTTGCGCTTCACTGTAATTAGCATGCATTTTAAAGATGTACACTTTTATTACTGAAATGCTGGGAAGTATTTACAAAACTCTTTTTCATCACGCTCCACCTTGGAGAGTTTGATCTGTTAAGAGCAAAAAGGATAAAAACATCTTAAAATGGGCTGTTATTATGGCAGCAATACATGCAATACAATTTTAAATTATGTATTATATACAATAAAAATATAAACCAAGAAGCTTTATATTTACCTCATGTAAATAAGAGGTGAGTATACTGTATATGGTTATTACAAACAACATTGTTTCTGGTCTTTCTATTGATGTTGATTGAGTAAGTTGGTCTTAGTGTGTAATCTAATGGATCAGGTCCATGTTAGTTAAATCAGTCAATTTGTAGTTTAAGTTTGAGCAAACCTATTCTCTCTGTGGTTAAGGAACCATATTGAGATACATTAGTTTTTAGTATAACATTAATATGTTACTTATTAGTATAGTTAGCTCATATATTTTAATAGAGTTTAACAAGCTTCCTTTTTTTTTTTTTAGTTCTTTCTCATCCAGCATCCAGCCTTCGTGTTCTCACTGGTTTGTTTTTCTTCCAAGTGATGTTTTTTTCTTGTTTTAACTGGGACTTCGGAACATCTAGTTCTCTATCCAAAGGTTTATGCTTACCAAATATATTCAAATTATTTTTTTGCCAATTTTACTGCAGGCAGTAGCAAACTGTTTGTACAGAGGCCCTGAAGGGAAAGGTGAAAAATGATTTTTGAAGTGTCTCCTTGCGTCTATTTCCTACAATCTATATATATATATATATATAACAAGACCACTGATCAGACATAACATTATGACCCCTGACAGGTGACGTGAATAACACTGATTATCTCTTCATCACGGCACCTGCCAGTGGGTAGGATATATTAGGCAGCAAGTGAACATTTTGTCCTCAAAGTTTGTGTTAGAAGCAGGAAAAATGGACATAAAGCAGGAAAAAGCGTAAGGATTTGAGCGAGTTTGATAAGGGACAAATTGTGATGGCTAGACGACTGGGTCAGAGCATCTCCAAAACTGCAGCTCTTGTGGGGTGTTACCGGTCTGCAGTGGTCAGTATCTATCAAAAGTGGTCCAAGGAAGGAACAGTGGTGAACCGGCGACCGGCTCATTGATGCACGTGGGGAGCGAAGGCCTATGAAACAGAGACGAGCTACTGTAGCTCAAATTGCTCAAGAAGTTAATGCTGGTTCTGATAGAAAGGTGTCAGAATACACAGTGCATAGCCGCAGACCAGTCAGAGTGCCCATGCTGACCCCTGTCCACCGGCGAAAGAACCAACAGTGGGCACGTGAGCATCAAAACTGGACGACGGAGCAATAGAAGAAAGTGGCCTAGTCTGATGAATCACGTTTTCTTTTACATTACGTGGATGGCCGGGTGCGTGTGTGATGCTTACCTGGGGAACACATGGCACCAGGATGCACTATGGGAAGAAGGCAGTGTGATGCTTTGGGCAATGTTCTGCTGGGAAACCTTGGGTCCTGCCATTCATGTGGATGTTAGTTTGACATGTACCACCTAAATCACATGGAAACAGTGTTCCCTGGTGGCTGTGGTCTCTTTCAGCAGGATAATGCGCCCTGCTACAAAGCAAAAATGGTTCAGCAATGGTTTAAGGAGCACGAGTTTGAGGTGTTGACTTGGCCACCGAATTCCCCAGATCTCAATCCAGTCGAGCATCTGTGGGATGTGCTGAACAAACAACCCCGATCCATGGAGGCCCCACCTCGCAACTTACAGAATTTAAAGGATCTGCTGCTAACATCTTGGAGCCAGATACCACAGCACACCTTCAGGTCTAGTGGAGTCCGTCCATGCCTCGATGTGTCAGGGCTGTTTTGGCAGCGAAAGGGGGACCAACACAATATTAGGAATAATAGGTCATAATGTTATGCCTGATCGGTGTATATATATAAACCTCACGATTAATCAATTTAACAGCTTAACATTTTTCCTATTCTAACTTGAAAAAATAATGCATTGAATGGAGTGATAAACTGATCTGATGAACTGGTGTGTGTGTGTCTGTGTGTAGGAGCTGGAGGAGCGTCTCCGGCAGCAGCACCACATGGAGCTTCAGACTCTGCGGGAGGCTCACAGGCAGAACATTGAGACTCTGAAACAGCAGTCAGAGCAAGAACTGCAAACCCTCCGCTTTGAACTGGAGGACGAGGGCAAAGCCATGCTGGGTAAAGCAGCCACTAATTCACACACATTCATTTACACACCTGCTGTAAAAACTCTACAGAACCTGATTTATTATTTACTCTAGATCGAATGCAATCTTTAGGAATAAATGTCTGCACTCTCACTTAGCAAGTGATGAAATCAGATCCATTTGCAGAGACACTGGAGTCAATATCTGTAATATCTATATAGATTACCATAGTAATGACTTGCATGTCAGCAAAAGAGTAGCTCGCACAATGATAAAAAGGGCAAAAAGCGTAATATTTTCCTACTGTTTATAGAAACTGAAATGCCTGTTTAGACTTTTCTAAGCTGACATCAATATGTGATCAGGTTGGATCAATATGTCAACGTATTTTTCTCATTACAAAGCATGTACATTGTTCACATAAGGTACATAACCTATACTTATATTTTCACAAGATAAATATTATTTTAAAAACCTTTTTATAAAGAACAGCAACATTAGATTAGATAGTTTAGGGTGTTTTTTTCCACTTTATTATTTTAGTTTATTTTTTTTGGAATACGAAACTGATTTGAGTCAGATAGACCAAAACCCCCCCTCATTTTTGGAGACTTGGTTTGTCTAAAATTTTTGCAAATTAAAAATATGTTAAATCATACTTATCTGACCGCTATCAGTTTGTAGCAGCAAATGAAGAGATATCATATCGATCACAAGTTCAGTATGAAGTACCGCAAGGCTCAGTGCTAGGACCGTTGCTTTTCAACCTGTACATGCTACCCTTGGGAGATATCAACAACAACAAAAATCTGTAACAATCTCAAATGGCAAATCCGGACATATGATGTGGAACAACATTGTATAATTTCAAATTCACATAAGTTAAATTGTATTAAAGTTGCTTCAATTTATGCTCATCTTGCAATCAGCTCAAAAACTCACAAAAATATGCCATATATCTGTCATGATTGGGTTTTAAGAAGCTGGGGAAACTAAATCTAAAATAAGAAATAATTTAGTAAATTTTTTAACTTTGCATCATTTTGTTAAAAGGCTTTTTGGCTGCAGATTCAAAAGACAATTAGAAATCAAAATGGTTTTCTGTATTCACCCTGTGCCATGTGGTCATAATTTAAAATTTTGTTGGTAATGTTAATAATTGTTTGATTTAAAGTATATTTATATTTGCTTTGTGCACTAAGCAGTAAAGATGTCCAATATAAAATCTACAAAAGTCCTGAATAGATCTACAGCTCTAATTATAGCTCAATCTCTTTGAAATACGGTATAATTGGAAGAAACTGGAAAGCAGCATAATGAGAGAGTGCAGGAAATTGCAGGTGGGGGAATGAGTGTCACTTCAATTTCCACCTGTGCTTTAGGGAAAGTTGGAGATGAATGATGTTTAATTCAGCTTCAGACAGCAGTTCATCTCCCTGGAATAGTCTTGTTTTTCATTCCCTGTGTCTCTCCCTTTCTCTCTTTCTCCGCTCAGCATCCCTGCGTTCAGAGTTGAACCATCTCCACGCATCAGCCATTGAACACATGCGTCAGACCCATCAACAGGAAACAGCGGCTGCCAAACAGGAACTGGAGAGTGCTTTGGAGCAGAGCAGAGTACAGGTAAACTTCCTCCACAGCAGGGTTATTATATTTCACAAGTTTATGTTGATATTTTTTGCACACGGTTTATTATGCGGTGTCATCCATTTTAGAATTACATGCCTAAAAATGTCACATATAAGCTTTAATTGTTTTTTTTTTGTACATATTGATCAAATGCCCCATCCTCTCTAATACATGCTCTACTGTTCAAAAGTTTGGGGTATTTATTTGATAAAAAACAGTAATATTATGAAATATGTGTGAGATGGTGGCCCAGTGGGTTAAACTATGGAACTGATATGCAGAAGGTTGCTGGTTCGATCCCAGCGGTCACCACCAGTGTGTCCTTGAGCAAGGCACTTTACTCCATGTTGCTCCAGGGGGATAAAGGCACTGTAAGTCGCTTCTGCCAAATGCATTAAAAAAAAAAAAAATGTTAAAGTAAAATATTATTACAATTTAAAACAACTGTTTTCTACCATCCAGTGAAGGCAAAGCTGAATTTTCAGCATCATTACTCCAGTCTTCAGTCACATGATCCTTCAGAAATCATTTTAATATGCTGATTTAACTTTATAAATACCTCCATTGTAATTTTGGATAAACTTTTTAGTATCTGAATGCATCCATCCTAATTAAAAGAAAAAAAATAGTACTTTTTAACGGTAGTTCAATACATGCCTTTTTTATAATTATATTTAGTTTTCATTCGCATTATACTACACTTTTTTTTAAAGTCATTATTTTTAAGTATTGCTAGTTTCCAGTAATTGTCCTAGCTTCTCTGCCAGTGTATTCCCATCATTTTCCGACTGTCTCCTACGTTCCTATTGTTTCTTAATGGAGACAGTGACTAACAGTAAGTTCAGAATGTGAATGCCTTTCCAAGAAAGGACAAATCAATAGCTTTCTGCCAACATTTGGCTGCCATGAAAAAGGGCCTTAATAAATCCTCTTGTCATCTGGCCTCATGTATAAGAAGACAGTTAAACAAAAGAAACGCTGACAGGATAGTTGGCCAAGCAACTGAAAGGTTGTACAGTTTGAGTCTCAAGCGCAGGCCTTTGGGGAAAACGTGTCCATGAAGCGCACATACACACAGAAACAAACTGCAAAGCACTTTTGCATTTCTGTAATGGCCCATGATTAGAATAAATGCATTTTTTTATGTAAATGCTACCAAAAAAAGTAGTATTACATTCTTTCGACATACCAATAATGTCACATTTATTATGTGTTATTTGAGGTTTGTGAAATTTACTAGCAATTTCTGAGTGAAAATGTGTTTCTAAACCATTTTTTTTTTCAGTGCAGACCAATTATATTTGTTTATCTGGATATTCATAAAACTTTGGTCTTCAGTTCAGTAGGTCAGTGTGTGTCTTATGTAATATTTCATTTTATGGACTTTTTGGGCGTTTAGGATAGAATACAGAGATACATTTTTTTTTTAAATGTACATTTTACAATTATGTGAATTACCTAAATGTTCTGTGGATCTCTTCTGGGTTTTTTTTTTAATATATTGATAAGGTATAGTGGGAGTTTCTAACACAAGCTGGACTCAAATTGCTGCCCCAGGTGAATTTTGTCCACACGTTTTATGCACATTTTGAGATATTGCGTAAAAAACACTGGATAGAAAAAGCATTAAAAAAACTTATAGGCTACACTCAACTGAGGCTGATAAAGTTTTTATCTGATAGGAAGACATTCGCATAATGACGGAAACACATTTTAAAAACTCTTGACTTTGCCTCAACCGAGGATGTGATTGGATAACTGGACTAACCAGTGGACCAATCGCTTTGCACAGCATCTCAGATGTTAGTTTGGTCATTCTGAAATGCCTTGGCCAAAGTCTGTCATCAAAATAATTTAGTATAATGACTTCCCAAAAGCGTCTCAGGTGATTGCTTTCCCAAACACCAGGCATTCGAACGCAAGATAATAACGATTTATTCCGTTTTGTCAGCTTTATGATGGAAGAAAAAAGGGCCTCACTGGCTTCCCCGACCGCAGATACTTCCATTTTTATTACATATATTTTGTGCCAATTTCCCAGGAAGTGAAAATGTTGTTCTCTTGAACACATGGGATGCCTTATTTGCAAATGTTTTATGCGATATTCCAATTTTGCACAAGTTAAATTCACAACTTTGGATGGAAACATGGCTAATGTCCCAGACTCAGGCCTTTATTTTAGCAATACCATATTAATAACAAATAACTTCTTGCGCCTGATATGCTTTTTTGAATATTACCTTTCATACAGTGTGTAATACAGCTGTTTGTGAATGTATAAGGTAGAAAGTCTTAAATTGATACAGTAAAACTGTCAGAGCAGAGTAGGTTTGCAGAAAGTTTAAAGGAGGGGTTTAAAGAGAATGAATCTTCAAACAAATCAAATCGTTTCAGACTCTTTGAGAAATGAGGTGATGTGCAATGTATATTTTATATATTTTTTGACCTTGAATGCATGAAAACCAGTTGTATGAGACTAATAGCTTAATAGGGGCCCTTTAATTCTCATGCTCCTGGGGCTCAAATCTGAATCATGAGAACTTGCCTAATGTCCTTCTGACAAGAGCAGAGGTCAAAGGGCAAATTTAAAAGAGAGGCTGCAAACTCATTGCTATTGAGTTCTCTCAGGAGTTCAAAAAAACCTGCACTGTTGGCATCAGGAAGAAATCTATTTTTGCTAAGTATTCACTAAGCGTTTCTAGCCACAGTGCGTCATACATCATCCAGGAATAACATATGAGCAAACACGGAAAACGCAGATGCACGTTTCGTGGGTCAAACTGTGAACATTTGTGTCTTGTGAGATTAGATTTGTTTCATGTGCATCTACAATCAAACTTTGTATCTGTCTCAGGGACACAGTTGACTTTGTTGTGTTCCGTTTTCTGTAATGTCCTCACGTACTCTCAGTAACATCCCTGACATCATAAGGCTGGGGGAAAAAATGCTTAACCTTCCCCCAAGACTCCTGCCGATCCCACTAGTTATGACAGCAGAAGCAAATGTGTTATGAAAGAGCCGTGAGAAACATGGGTTTATGTTTTCTAGTTCATATTATTATAACATAAGGTGTAAACATTGCTTTGTCAGTTCATTAAAAAAATTTACTGGATGTGATCTAAATAAACTGGTAAATGATTAACCTGAATATTAACCTCAGTATTTTATCTTTTATTTATTTATTTTAATTATTTTGTAGACAGACAGACAGACAGACAGACAGACAGACAGAGATAGATAGATAGATAGATAGACAGACAGACAGACAGACAGACAGACAGACAGACAGACAGACAGACAGACAGACAGACAGACAGACAGACAGACAGACAGACTATGATTAACCTGAATATTAACCTCAGTATTTTATCTTTTATTTATTTATTTTAATTATTTTGTAGACAGACAGACAGACAGACAGACAGAACGATAGATAAATAGACAGACAGACAGACAGACAGACAGACAGACTATGATTAACCTGAATATTAACCTCAGTATTTTATCTTTTATTTATTTATTTTAATTATTTTGTAGACAGACAGACAGACAGACAGACAGAGAGATAGAGATAGAGATAGAGATAGAGATAGAGATAGAGATAGAGATAGAGATAGAGATAGAGATAGAGATAGAGATAGAGATAGAGATAGAGATAGAGATAAAGATAGAGATATAGATAGACAGACAGACAGACAGACAGACAGACAGACATAGATAGATAGATAGATAGATAGATAGATAGATAGATAGATAGATAGATAGATAGATAGATAGATAGATAGATAGATAGATAGATAGATAGATAGATAGATAGATAGATAGATAGATAGATAGATAGATAGATAGATAGATAGATAGATAGATAGATAGATAGATAGATAGATAGATAGATAGATAGATCGATCATGAGAGAAAGTCATGTGGTCAGATGAGACCAAAATAGAACTTTTTGGTCATAATTCCACTAAACGTGTTTGGAGGAAGAAGAATGATGAGTACCATCCCAAGAACACCATCCCTACTGTGAAGCATGGGGGTGGTAGCATCATGCTTTGGGGGTGTTTTTCTGCACATGGGACAGGGCGGATGCACTGTATTAAGGAGAGGATGACCGAGGCCATGTATTGCGAGATTTTGGGGCACAACCTCCTTCCCTCAGTTAGAGCATTGAAGATGGGTCGAGGCTGGGTCTTCCAACATGACAATGACCTGAAGCACACAGCCAGGATAACCAAGGAGTGGCTCTGTAAGAAGCATCAAATCAAATCAAAATCAAATCACTTTATTGTCACACAGCCATATACACAAGTGCAACAGCAGGTGAAATTCTTAGGTGCAGTTCTGAGTAACATAGTAGTCACGACATGACATGTACAACATTTAAAGCAACATCAGATTACACATCTGATGCGCCCACAATTACTCACAGCACGGTAAACTCTACAATGAACAATAAATAATTTACACAATGTGAGTGTAGTTCTCACAGCTTTAAACAATATACACGTACTTACAATATACATATACTTTAAACAATATACACTAAACATACATTAAACAGTATACATTAAGCTATAATAATAATAATATACAATGTACAGTATACAATATTATTCACAGTAGAGATCCAATGTACAATAGGTGCTATATGATAAATGATAAATAATAAATGATAAATAAATGTGTATATAGTGTGTGTGTATCTACAGTGGGGTGTGCTGAGTGATATCCTGTCAGTGTGTGTCATGATCCTGATGGATCAAGAGTTAAGGAGTCTAATTGCTTGTGGGAAGAAGCTGTTCTGGAGTCGGCTGGTGCGTGTTCTGATGCTGCGGTACCGCATGCCTGATGGCAGCAGTGAGAGTAGCCCATGGTTCGGGTGGCTAGAGTCTCTGATGATCCTCTGAGCTCTCTTCACACACCGCCTGGCTTAAATGTCCTGGAGGCAGGGAAGCTCACCTCCGATGATGCAGCTGGCCGTGCGCACTACCCTTTGCAGGGCTTTGCGGCTGCGGGCGGTATTGTTGCCGTACCAGGTGGTGATGCAGCCAGTCAGCAGGCTCTCTATGGTGCTGCTGTAGAAGTGTGTGAGGATGTGGCGGTTCATTCCAAACCTCCTCAGCCGTCGCAGGAAGAAAAGGCGCTGATGAGCCTTCTTCACAACGGCCTCAGTGTGGACGGACCATGAGAGTTCCTCTGTGATGTGGACACCGAGGAACTTGAAGCTGCTAACTCTCTCCACCGGTGCTCCATCGATGGTGATGGGGCGGTGTTCTCTCTCATTCCTCCTGAAGTCGACCACCAGCTCCTTGGTATTGCTGACGTTGAGGGAGAGGTTGTGCTCCTGACACCATCGTGTCAGAGTGTGCACCTCCTCTCTGTAGGCCGTTTCATCATTGTCAGTGATGAGACCTACCACCGTCGTATCGTCAGCAAACTTGATGATGGTGTTGGAGCTGTGGGTTGCCACACAGTCTTGTGTGTACAGGGAGTACAGGAGTGGGCTGAGAACACAGCCCTGAGGGGCTCCAGTGTTGAGAGTCAGTGATGAGGAGATGTTACTGCCCATTCTGACCACCTGGCGTCTGTTTGACAGGAAGTCCAGGATCCAGCTGCATAACAAGCTGTTTAAGCCTAGAGCCCGGAGTTTCACGTCAAGTATGGAGGGCACAATGGTGTTGAATGCTGAGCTGTAGTCTACAAACAGCATTCTCACATATGTGTTCCTCTTTTCCAGGTGGGAGAGAGCAGTGTGAATTGTAGATGAAATGGCATCATCAGTGGAGCGGTTTGTGCGGTATGCAAACTGCAGTGGGTCCAGTGAGGGAGGGAGAACAGAGCAGATGTGGTTTCTGATTATTCTCTCAAAGCATTTGCTGATGATGGGGGTCAGAGCAACAGGACGCCAGTCGTTTAAGCAGGTGGTTTTTGATTGCTTAGGTACAGGCACAATGGTGGACGTTTTGAAGCATGTGGGGACCACAGACAGGGAGAGGGACAGGTTAAAGATGTCCGTAAAAACTCCAGCCAGTTGGTGCGCGCACGCTCTGATGACACGGCCCGGAATGCCGTCTGGACCCGCGGCCTTACCGATGTTCACCCGCCGGAAGGATCGGGTTACATCCGCTAAAGATACAGAGAGTGAACTAACCTCTGCGTCTTCAGCCACAAGCTCTCTCTCCGCGAGGGCGGTGTTAGTTCCCTCAAAGCGAGCATAGAAGGTGTTGAGCTCGTCCGGGAGAGAGGCAGCGGTGTTCACGGTTTGAGTTTGTGTTCCCTTTATAATCCGTGATGGTGTTAATTCCCCGCCACATGCTTCTGGAGTCGGTGGTGTTGAACTGTCCTTCAATCTTGTCCCTGTACTGGCGTTTTGCTGCTCTGATGGTTTTCCGGAGGGCATAACTTGCTTGTTTATGCTCCTCCGCATTACCGGAGTTAAAAGTGGAGGTCCGCGCATTGAGTGCCGCGCGAACATCCCCATTTAGCCACTGCTTCTGGTTTGGGTACAGCCGTATTGTTCTGGTCAGAACAACGTCTTCTACGCACTTCCTGATGAAACACGTTACGCTATCAGCGTAGACCTTGATGTCGTCATCAGAGGCCGACCGGAACATCTCCCAGTCCGCGTGATCAAAACAGTCCTGTAGCATAGAGTCCGATTGGTCCGACCAGCACTGGATGGTTCTGAGGGCGGGTGCTTCCTGTTTCAGTCTCTGCCTGTAAGCGGGCAGAAGGAGAATGGAAGAGTGATCCGATTTGCCAAATGGTGGGCGCGGGAGGGACTTGTAATCATCCCGGAAGGGAGAGTAACAGTGGTCCAAGACACGGTTCCCTAATATTTGGTACAGTAGCCTTTGTTTGCAATTACAGAGGTCAAACATTTCCTGTAGTTTTTCACCAGGTTTGCACACACTGCAGGAGGGATTTTGGCCCACTCCTCCACACAGATCTTCTCTAGATCAGTCAGGTTTCTGGCCTGTCGCCTGTAAACACGGAGTTTGAGCTCCCTCCAAAGATTCTCTATTGGGTTTAGGTCTGGAGACTGGCAAGGCCACACCAGAACCTTGATATGCTTCTTACAGAGCCACTCCTTGGTTATCCTGGCTGTGTGCTTAGGGTCATTGTCATGTTGGAAGACCCAGCCTCGACCCATCTTCAATGCTCTAACTGAGGGAAGGAGGTTGTTCCCCAAAATCTCACAGAGTAGTATCATGCAGTAGGTGGCGGTATGCAGCTTCAAGTGGGTTTGACAACCCTAGGTATTTCAAGTTACTTCAACTTAATTTTAGTTAGTTAGTTAGTCTTTATTTTAGTTAGTTTCATCTAATATTTTCAATTGCTAAAAACATTTTTTTTATTATTATTATTATTTGTTTTAGATTTAGTAATCAATATCAGCACTGCCCTAAATAATTTACCTCTTACTTTACCAATGCACATTTTAAATCTATTTATGTTCTTTTTTATATTATATTTTTTGTAGTATTTTCAGATTCCCAGACAAACAGGACAGGACTTAAAACGGCTTTTTTATATTAAGTGATCAAATGTTTTTATGTTCAATAAGAGATAGCAAGCACATTCAGCTTACTGAAGGGTGTTAAAAGTGTGTTTGAAGTCGGTAGCAGAGACTCCCTGGAATTCTGTGGGGTTTCCAAGAATCACTTTGCTCATGCTGCATAACAGAAATCTCTTTCTCTTCTCCCAAACACTCTCTCCATTTATGTCTTATCATTAATTCTTTCCCAATGCCTGGTTTAATGAGCTGTGTAAAATGAGCTGGCCAAAGCCACAATGCAAAGAATTGAGTTTTACCTTGATAGCGATCGGCACGGCCGCTTCACACCTCGTTGTCTCCTGGCAGACTCTTGTGTGTTCGGCTACTGGCTTGAGATCAGTTTTGACCCATTAGCATTTGAGTTTTATAAATCCATTCTGGATCTTATAGGCACTTTCGCTTCTTTATTTTACAAGTGAGCACCAAGGTCATGTATACCTAGTGCGTGGTGTGGGAGCTCTCTTGCTTTATGACAGCATTACAAATTGTTTTGTTCATATGCATTAAAGGTAGAATTGTACAAACCCAATCATTTCATCCGCATGGTCGTTTGGCAGCTCTGCAAGTGGCCTAACTGCTCCCAGGGGTCTGGTTCCTTTAAACGAGTGTCTGCGTTCACAAGACACAGTATTTATTAAAGCCTATGCTGCTCAGAGCTCCTGCACCATGAATCTGTTGGCTGATGGATAACCATTAACGCTCTCTTACACGGGTCACCACTTTTTCTGAGAGCGCTGATTTGCACTCAGTAATAAATTTGTGTGGATGAAGAATGAGAGAAGGAGGAATCAAATGCTCCCCAGCAAGTCTCCTAGGCACACATCCCTGACTATTTAATGTTTTTGTCTGCCACTATAATGGAATGTAGTTTAATTATCTTCATTTGGGGGCTTTTTTCAGCAAATAATAATGTTTTATTCTTTGCAATTAATTTAATTAATCAAATTCCATGTAATTAATTTGGTTACAACTTTTAATCAATTGAAAGTCCTAGTAAAAAAAAGTAATTTTAAGATTTGCTCCATTAGAACTGTCATTGACTAACAAAATACACTAAAAGTCACTTTGGATATAAGCCTGTTTCCACTTTAGAATAGAGTAGAGTAGAGTAGAGTAGAGGAGAGGAGAGGAGAGGAGAGGAGAGGAGAGGAGAGGAGAGGAGAGGAGAGGAGAGGAGAGGAGAGGAGAGGAGAGGAGAGGAGAGGAGAGGAGAGGAGAGGAGAGGAGAGGAGAGGAGAGGAGAATAGAAAATGTCACTTTGGATAGAAGCCTGTTTCCACTGTAGAGTAGAGTAGAGTAGAGTAGAGTAGAGTAGAGTAGAGTAGAGTAGAGTAGAAAAAGTCTCTTTGGATATAAGCCTGTTTCCACTTTAGAGTAGAGTAGAGTAGAGTAGAGGAGAGTAGAGTAGAATAGAAAATGTCACTTTGGAAAGAAGCCTGTTTCCATTGTAGAGTAGAGTAGAGTAGAAAAAGTTACTTTAGATAGAAGCTTGTTTCCACTGTAGAGTAGAGTAGAGTAGAGTAGAGTAGAGTAGAGTAGAGTAGAGTAGAGTAGAAAAAGTCACTTTGGATAGAAGCCTGTTTCCGTTGTAGAGTAGAGTAGAAAAAGTTACTTTAGATAGAAGCTTGTTTCCACTGTAGAGTAGAGTAGAAAAGGTCACTTTGGATAGAAGCCTGTTTACACTGTAGAGTAGAGTAGAGTAGAGTAGATTACAAAAAGTATCTTTGGATAAAAGCCTGTTTCCACTTTAGAGTAGAGTAGAGTAGAGTAGAGTAGAAAAAGTCACTTTTGATGAAGCCTGTTTCCACTGTAGAGTAGAGTAGAGTAGAGTAGAGTAGAGTAGAGTAGAGTAGAGTAGAGTAGAGTAGAGTAGAAAAGGTCACTTTGGATAGACGCCTGTTTCCACTTTAGAGTAGAGTAAAGTATAGAAAAGGTCACTTTGGATAGAAGCCTGTTTCCACTGTAGAGTAGAGTAGAGTAGAAAAAGTTACTTTGGATAGAAGCCTGTTTCCACTGTAGAGTAGAGTAGAGTAGAGTAGAGTAGAAAAAGTTACTTTGGATAGAAGCCTGTTTCCACTGTAGAGTAGAGTAGAAAAAGTTACTTTGGATAGAAGCTTGTTTCCACTGTAGAGTAGAGTAGAGTAGAGTAGAAAAAGTTACTTTGGATAGAAGCTTGTTTCCACTGTAGAGTAGAGTAGAGTAGAAAAAGTTACTTTGGATAGAAGCTTGTTTCCACTGTAGAGTAGAGTAGAGTAGAGTAGAGTAGAGTAGAGTAGAAAAGGTCACTTTGGATAGAAGCCTGTTTTCAGAGTAGAGAAGAGTAGAGTAGAGTAGAAAAAGTCACTTTGGATAAAAGCCTGTTTAGAGTAGAGTAGAGAAAAACATATTAAATAATAGTTTAAAAAAATACAAAATAAAATAAAAATAAAAAAGTAAGTTTACTATGCATTATATCACACAATTGCAAGTTTATTTTATGTCAATTCAAATTTATATTGCATGAATTGATTTAATATCTCACAATATGACTATATATATCCCAGTGTGAGTAAATTTTTTTTTCAATTATGATATTATTTCTCATAATTATGACCTTCTTTACTGAGTGACTTAGTATCTCACCGTTTTGTGTATAAACTCATAATAGCGTTTTTTATCTCATGAAATGATAATAATGATTTACAATAATATGATATTCTTCTCTCACAATTTAACTTAATATTTCACAATAATGATGTTATTTCTCATACTTTAAATTGTATCTCCAAAAGTGGCATAATATTTCACAGTTTTGCCTATTTTTCTCTTAATAGTGATTTTTATCTTAAGTTAAAATAATATTTTACAGTATTATTTTTTCCCTCACAATTTAGCTGAACGTTTTACAATTATGACCTTGTCTCATAATTGTGACTTTTTATGTTCCAGAGTGACTTAATATCTCACTGTTTTGTCTATTTTCCCATAATAGTTGGTATTTTATTTCATGAAGTGATTTGATATCTCACAATGTGAAGTTATTAAACGTAATTTCGGGAGGATTATGCCCATCTAATCTTTCAATTAATACCAAGGTATAAAACCAGCAGCTTACCTCTTCCCGTTGTTAGTTCTTGCAGCATCCCTCCTCGTCCCCTGCTCCTCCTTTTTGTACAATGTTGCCTGTTATTGGGGGGCAATCGGAGCTCGGGTAGAATATCCTCTCCCAGCCCCTCTATAGCAGACAGCAAGCCAAATCTGTTTACCACCTTCACCAAGATTATATGGGCACACAAACTCGTGAAATGATTTAAGGTTTCACAGTTATAACTTTCTTGAAGTTTTTTTTAATCTCCCAAATGACTTAATATCTTACACTGACTGTATACCTCACGTCACAATGAGATTTTTTTCCAACTTAATATTTCACAATTCTCTCATAATTTTGACTTTTTATCTTGCAAAGTGATTTAATATCTCACAGCGTGGTCTAATATCTCACAATATCTCATAATTGTGATTCTTAAATCTTGATATTGTAGCTTTATATCTCAAAATGTGACTTTATTTCTTGTTTTAATTTCACGATTACCTGTTGGTTTTTAGTTTTAGATGGAAACAGGTTACTTTATAAAGGTGTGTGTTACGTAACATAAATAACTCTTCTCTGATTTAATGAATAACTCATATCTACCACCATGAGTTCTCATTCCCCTCTTCTCTCTTCTATGACCTGTGCTATTCCCCCTCAGCCGAGATGCTTTTGATCAGCAGAACACTGAAATCTAGCCTGTCTCAGGGCTTTCTGGGTATTATGCCCAGGAGAGCACAGCTCCACACATTCTCCCAGACACCTGCTAAGCAACTTGGTCCAACATTAATGATGCTTCTATTATCCCACGCATTGAAGTACTCCTCCAGGGAGGCATTTATAGGTGCCTCCGTCTTTGATGGGAAAGGTCAGCGATGTTAACTTCAGCCCTCGCAAATTATACCCTTTCAACTTCAGGAATAAGAGCTGAAAGATTTCAGCGGGTCACTTTTTGTACGGAAGAATGAGCACTAGGCTTTTAAAGCCACGTCTCTTTAGGAAAAGGACCACCTGCTGATGTCAGATGACTGTTCGCCCAGGTTCAGCTCTGTCATGACAGGTGGGCGGCTGTTGGGTCTTTCCATAGAGGTTTAGATGACAGGGCTTCAAAGTTTATTTTGACCTGATGCTTGGGCTGCTGTTGAACATGCACACAACGTTCAAAATCTGCAATCAATTCTTGAAAAAAAGATGAAATCTCAATTTAAGCATTACAAAAGCAAGACCATAGTGACAAAGCATATATGCCATTCGCAGTTTGATTTATATTAAAGCAGTAACACCGTTTAAAGGCATATAATGAAAAAAGATATAGTTCTAAAAATCGGTCGAGAAACTATATAATTAGATTAGATTAGATTCAACTTTATTGTCATTACACAAGTACAAGTACAAGGCAACGAAATGCAGTTTAGGTCTAACCAGAAGTGCAATAGCAGCAAGTGCAGGAAATACAGTGGTTGCATAAGTGCAGGACATGGATATGTACTGTATATATATAAATATGTATAAATAGAGAGATGGTTATTACTATAAACAGAACTGAATTTACAGGTGATTATGTACAGTGAATAAATATACAGATGGTTATTACTATAAACAGAATTTACAGGTGAATATGTACTATGAATATAATATACAGATAATTGGAATGTATTGAAATATAATTGGAATCACGTTCAAAATGATTTTGTCCAGCTGATGAATGATAAAAATATTAACAGCCAATCAGAATCCGTCTTGCTCTAAGAGCACAAGCATTTAAAGCAGCAGATGACAAAATGGCAGCTCGAGCTTATAACAAACAGAACTGTGTCGTCCACTGGTGTGGATGCTAGTATAGTCATCTTTTTAGTTATTCTTGGTGTGAACGGGCCTTAAAAGATGATGATACATGGGGCAACTTTTTGAGCAATATTGCTGAGCAATGTTGCCGTCAACGGGCAACAGAGGTGGGTAGAGTAGCCAAAATCTGTACTCAAGTAAAAGTACAAGTACTTACGGAAATATTTACTCAAGTAAAAGTAAAAGTAACAATCGTAATATTTACTTGAGTAAGAGTAAAAAAGTATTCGATGAGAAAACTACTCAAGTAGTTAGTTACTAGTTACTTTCGATCTGATTGATAAGAAGCGAAAACCCTGAATTTCTGGCTACTTGGAGAGCTTTCACACACCCCTCGGTAACACTTTACAAGAAGGTTGTATTAGTTAACATGAACTAACCATGAACAACACCTCTGTTCAGCATTAGTTCATCTTTGTCAACGTTAGTTCATAAAAATCCAGCTGTTCATAGTTTATTCATGTTAGTTCACAGTGCATTGACTAATGTTAACAATACTTGAATAATGCATTAGTAAATGTTTAAATTAACATAAAGATAAATAAGTGCTTTATAAGTGCAGTTCATTATTAGTTCATGTTAACTAATGTAAGCTAATGAACCTTATGTGTGTGTGTGTGTGTGTGTGTGTGTGTGTGTGTGTGTGTGTGTGTGTGTGTGTGTGTGTGTGTGTGTGTGTGTGTGTGTGTGTGTGTGTGTGTGTGTGTGTGTGTGTGTGTGTGTGTGTGTGTGTGTGTGTGTGTGTGATTAATGGTTAAACAGTGTAAATTAATGATGTGTCTCTTCTTAAAACATACTTTGTTCTTATATTTTTATAAGTATATAGGCTATTCTTTAGGTAGGAATAAAATACAATACCGTTTTTATTTGTATGTATTTTCTACACTTCAGACAGGTGTCTGTCCGGATTTGTGTATAAATGCAAGACGTCACATTAGGCTATTCAATTTGTTTCGTTTTGTGAAGAAAAGGATATGTAAATGTGCAGATGTGAACGTTTGTTCGTGGACGTGTGTTGTTTGGAGGATTCAAACGATTTGTCATTGCTTGCACAAGAGCGCATATGAGGAAAACACTCGGACAGTGTGTGAAATAGTATTATAATAAGGGAAAATTTCCCATAGTTACCAAATGACCGTTAATAGTGTTCAAATATAGGCATCATTGTGACACTTACCGCTACATGTTATTTTCAGGGTGGAATTCTTGTATGCTGAGAGAAGTCAGTTCGTTTGGGTGCACACAACATGCATCGCATTATGAAACTATTCTTTTTGACATCTTGGAGTGAAAACATAGACTGAACTTGAAGCCACGAGCAATCTGCCTCCCGTAGCTCACACACATCTTCCTCTGCTTCGGCCATCATCTTCCGACTAAACGCGCGCTAATATAAGCGGGTGATGCGTAGCAACCTCTCGCGAAACAGCCTCTCCAACGTTTCGCGAGACTTGCGAAAGTCATATTAACTTATTTTAATATATATAATATAATTATTACCATTTGACAGTAACGGAGGAACGCCACCGAATGTAACTAAGTAAAAGTACAGTTTTTTCACAAGAAATTTACTTGAGTAAGAGTAAAAGTACCCATCTTTAAATCTACTCTAAAAGTACAAGTTACCCAAAAAATGTACTCAAGTAAATGTAACGAAGTAAATGTAATTCGTTACTACCCACCTCTGACGGGCAACCAGGTGAAACACAGAGCCACCGATCTAAAGTATCTAGAATAGATTGAATTTTGTGGCCCATTCTCAATGGGAAAGTGCGCAGGCAACATTGCCGTGTATCATCACCTTAAAGGAACACTCCATTTTTTTTTTTAAATAGGCTCATTTTCCAACTCCCCTCGAGTTAAACAGTTGAGTTTTACCGTTTTTGAATCCATTCAGCCGATCTCCGGGTCTGGCGGTAGCACTTTTAGCATAGCTTAGCATAGATCATTGAATCTGATTAGTCCGTTAGCATCTCGCTCTAAAATGACCAAAGCGCCTGAAAATAGTCCCCAGCACGTTTCCTGTGCAAGCAGGTTGTCATGTTGGTAGGACTGGGCACCGAACGGCGATACTTTTATGGTATCAAACAAAACACTCCGATGAGTATCGAAAAATGATATATCTTTCGGTGCTAAATTTCGGTTCCAAAAGCCAAACGCCTGTGTCTGTGTGAGCCTGTAGCATACTTGCATGTGAGACGTAAGTTCACAAACAGCACGAGTGAATCACCGCGTGCGCGCACTCTCTCTTTCCCTCTCAAAATGCTCAAATGGCTTCACATCAGCGCATCGCATCGGCACTAAAATCGAGCTGCACAGTTGACACAGGATTTGCCACTTGCACAATCGAGGCAGTGTCGCATCGTCACTAAAGTTTATAATTAGCATTTATTTTTAAGTCTTGCCGGTGTTCAAACCGCTCAGCACACACACACAGGCCATCTCACAAAAAGCTTGCGAGTACAAATTGCGCTGAAATGGTCAAATACACACAAATGTATGTACTAAATTACCTTCTTGACGAGTAGAGTGAACATTTGTGCAACTGCATGTAACCGTATCCGTGTTCGCTCTTAAAATGACAGCAGTCTCTGAGTTTCTCTTTGTCTTGTGTTGTTTGATTAACCTTTATGACACTCACTGCTCTTGAATGACTAACTTTGCAACCTTACGTGTAAGGATTAATCTAATTTAAATTATTCAGGGAAGACCAACATTATTTTCCATTTGATTCCTTATTAAATGTCTTTAGTATTTCTTACCTCAATACTAATGTTAGACCTACCTGAAAATTTGTCTTTAAAAACAAAAATGCACTGCATGATGAAATATTTAGGTGAGATAATTATATACATTTATATGACAAGAGTCACCTATGGGGGGATTCCCCCATTTTCAGAAATAAAATTCAGGCCCTGAATGAATGTCTGTAAAATTCCCTATGAATAATTCTACATGATAAAATGAAGGCTTGAAATAGATCGGTATCGGTGATGGTATCGGCAGATACTGCTTCCTGTGATCGACGATCTGTGATCGGCTCCAAAAATCCTGATCGGAGCACCCTTACAAAAAGCACAACCAGTTTTATTAATAATGTTACCCTGAGTGAGAAGTGTTACTAGAATTCGTTTTAATTAAGGCGAAAAATAAAAGTTTTGTGTTTAATGCATTTTTGTTGATGTTGAAATGGATTTTAAAACATATGGTATCGAAAAAAGTATCGTTAGGAACCGGTATCGAAATTGGCACCGGAACGAAAGATTTTGAACAATACCCAGCCCTACATGATGGTTATGTTGACAGAAGTTAGCCTATTTTCAGGCGCTGTGTAATATCATTGTGCCTCTGCACCCATGGTACGGCAGCAAAGTTCCTTGATTATTACGCAGGAATGAGAGTTTAGTTCCTAGAAAATCGCAACTTTTCATTTTCCTTCCGTCTTAGTACACGATGTAACTACAGAAAAGTCAAGTCTTAAATAGGAAAAATATTGAAAGTCTTTGGTCATTTTAGAGCGAGATGCTAACGGTCTAATCAGATACAATGATCTATGCTAAGCTATGCTAAACGTGCTACTGCCAGACCCAGCTATCCCGGATTCAAAAACGGTAAAACAAATACAAATACAAAATTTACAAATTCTCTTATTATTTTGACTTTTTATGAAGTGATTTAATATCTCACAGTGTGGTCTAATTTCTCACAATTTCTCATAATTGTGATTCTTAAATCTTGATATTGTAGCTTTATATCTCATAATGTGACTTTATTTCACGATTACCTGTTGGTTTTTAGTTTTAGATGTCACTTTGGTTTTTGATCCTGGCACTTTGGTTTTTGACTCAACTTATGACACTTTGGTCTTTGGTCATTTTAGAGCGAGATGCTAACGGCCTTATCAGATTCAATGATCTATGCTAAGCTATGCTAAATGTGCTACTGCCAGACCCGGAGATCGGCTGAATGGATTTGAAAACGGTAAAACTTAACTGTTTAACTCTAGGGGAGTTGGAAAATGAGCCTATTATCAAAAATAGTGGAGTGTTCCTTTAAGACTGCATTTTGGTGCCTGCCCACGCAAATTCAATTGTCAGGATTTTGCTAAGGTGTCTGGGTGGTTGCTATGTGGCCTAGTTGAAAAGAGTCTACCCTCAAGTCGAGAGTGAGAGTGAATGAGTGTCGGTCTGAGAGCATGAGCATGAGGAGAACCGGACCGCTGTGTTTCTCCAGGCGCTGCTCCTGTGGTCTGCCCAGTCTTGAGTTAGTGTAAATGAAAATGTCACAAGCAGACCCCCTGACAGCTGTGCTCCAGCACATTAACATCACACATACGTACAGTTAGCGGTCAGGGAATAAGGACAACATTGTGTTTTTCCCCAACACACACCTGAGCCTCAGCACATGAGTGTTTTACTTCAGAGATGAACTTACTGAGCTAATACAATGAGAGCAGGAAGAGCAGATGTTTTGTTGCCATACTGTTGGTGTACAGCAGGGCTCAGTAACTTCTTTTGTTTCGGGCCAGATTATCCAAATCTTAACCAGTGTATTTATTTACAATAAAATAGATTTAGGTCATGCATATAACGTTTCACCATATATATGCACTTGATTTTATTATAAGTTTTGGTACTTTATTGCAAATTACTTCATAGTGATACAATGATATGCATTTATTTTTGACAATAAATAATAAACTAATGTACAGATTTCAAAATGGACTGCTCTTAAAGGGGTGGTAAAACGCATTCTTTCGAAGGCTTGATTGTGTTTTTGGGGTGCACTGTAACATGTGTTCATGCTTCGTTTTAAAAAAATTGCATTATTTTTCATATATTTTATCTTTATTCTACACTGCTCTGTCCCTCCTTGTAAAAACGGTCTGATGGTTTCCGGGTTGTATGAAGCCAGTCCCTCAAAAATACGCAATGGGCTCAGATTGTTTAGCTGGCCCAGTGTGTTGTGATTCGCTAACCGCCTAGTGCATGTTTGTCGGAAACGTCACGCCCCTTACCTTTACCGGTAGACTGTGCTTTGGGTAGTATTAGAAACAATGACGTCAATAAAACCATACCAATTTGAGCCCGAATCAGACCCAGACAATTTTAGTGAAGATGATCGAGCAGAACCTGTTCAGTCCTCAAGAGTAAAGACTGCGGATCTATAGTGATCGCTACTGAATGGCACCGTTACTTTTGTATTTTTAGAACGATTTGCCAAATATTTGTCGCAAGAACGAACACTAAACATTGGCTTTACTATGGTATCCAAATCAAACACAGAACCATGTTTAGCATGCCTGTAGATAAACAATACATAAAAGCTCTAATCAAAGAATAATTTACACTAATGCCAAGTTCGCTGTTGAGATTTTAAAAAAAGTTAGTAACGTTAGGTGTTTGTCGGATAACGTTAAGTATGAAAGAGCATTTACAAACTGGTTTGCAGAGCCAAATGAGCGTTGTCATCTGTGTACTTCCTTGCTACAACGTACAATTAACAATACGAACTATTACAGGAAAACACATAGACGAAAAATAAATCATACTTACAGGTTGTGGCCCGTAAACAGCTTCTGTTTTTAAATCCATCTTTCAGGACAAGCCGTTGTAAGAATCCTGCATTGAACTCGTGAAGATTGTGGAAGCTTTCTTCCGTTAAATGTGCAGCGGGAGCCTCGCGTGCCCGTTTCACACTGGCAGTGTTTGTCTCGTGCAGCTGAACCGCGGCTCGTGTATTGCAAATACAGACGAATATTGTCCATTAGGTCACATTTTCCGGTCTTCTCCTCTGACCCCTGTCTGTCTCGTGCTTTGATTTATGATGGGCAGCATGTATCTGCTGCAAATGCGACCTGTTCCCCTCTGTCTCATACACGCATGCATATAACGTTGTATGTTAAACGCACTGCAACGCACCCTCGTCCCTAGGAAGGCTGAACAAAGAGGACCTGCAATCCGGATGAAAATAACAGCGTTTCGTCTGCATTGCGGCAACACACCAGCCTACTAACTAGCCTACCACAACAACTATTCCCCGCGGCGATACAAAATGTTATTTCTTATTCTCGGAGGAGGGGTTTATGTAAATATTGGGGCTGGTGATGTCAGAGACCCTAGAGGAATGTGTAGTAGTCCCTAGTGGCCGTTTGCTGTAGTCCTTAGAAATTGATTTCTTTGAAAGCAAATATCTCCCTTTGCTTTAAACTTTGAACGTTGTAACTTTGCAGATGTTGTTTATGCTCAAACAGCAACATTACACACTAGCTAAAGTTAGAAAAGTGAAATCGTGGTTTACCACCCCTTTAAGCATAATATCATTGCTGAGGGTGAAATGGGCAGAGCGAGAGAGCTTGGCATAGATTCAGAGTTTTGCTATTTGGACAGATTTTCTTAGATGTGTACGTGCTGTTTTATGCTTCATTTTCAAGATGAACCATCTGTTGTGGTTTGGAGATATTAAGAAATGCTCTTTCAGGGTATTTCACGGTCGTCTACAATGGTACGTTTGTAATTATGTAAGTGAGTATACATTAGAAATAATTTTCACGCCGGAATACACACAAATTTGTTTTTAATACAAATGTTTGTCATTTATAACATTTCCTGCTGACATTGGCATCCTTTATCACTTAATTCGGCCCCGGAGGAAGCCCCTCTGGGCCACAGGTTTTCTTTGCCACACATACTAATGCCGTTATTTAGCTAATTGTTGTGTGAAATGATATTTAAAGACATTCAATGTTGGATGAGCAGATTATAATTTGATTAAGCAAGAGCCATTAACCACATAAAACCGGAAATTGGCTCAGTTGTATTATCTATACGGTTTCTTCTACTTCATGTGAACGAGGCATTTAAAAGTCAAAGTGTCAGTGGAGTGGAAAATTGTCTGAGACAAGCGGCATCTAATTATTCTAACCCGGGTTGTACTGGAGTCTGATGTATACGGCTGTGTATCAATGTTACAGTGTAGAGACTGCCTATGTTGCAATCTCTATGAATACGGTACACTTTGGTGTCAGGTTGCCTTTTTAAAAGCATTAGAGGCACAAATGTGATGTTTTGTGAAGTGAGAACTAATAAGTTGGAAAATTTGTTATCTAACAGAACATTAGCTGTTTTGAATGCAAATGTCTTTGCTTCCCTTAAAGGGTGAGTTCACCCAAAAATGAAAATGTTGTCAGCGTTTACTCACTCTCATGTTGTTCCAAACCTATATGAGGTACTATTTTGAAGAATGTTGGTTACCAGACAGTTGACGGTAGCCACTGACTTCCATAGTATTTTTTTTCCCCTTCTATGGATTTCAATGGCTACTGTCAACTGTCTGGTTATCAGCATTCTTTAAAATATCTTCTTTTGTGTTCAACAGAAGAAAGAAACTCATGAGGGAGAGTACATGATGACAACATTTTCATTTTTGGACGAACTATCCCTTTAAAATGGATTTTGACCTGTCCTACCTCAGAGGTCTTTTTATTTATTCTTTATATTTTGTTTTATTTTATTTATTTTTTATTTTATTTTATTTTATTTTATTTATTTTTATTTTATTTTTTTATTTTATTTTGTATTTATTTTTATTTATTATTTTATTATTATTTTTATTTTTTTCATTTCATTATTTAATTTCATTCATTTGATTTCTTCATTTCATTATTTAATTTCATTATTTAATTTAATTTATTTTATTTCATTCATTTTATTTTTATTTTGTTTTTTTTAATATGTTATTTAGTCATTTTATTCTATGTATTTATTTAATTTCAAATATTTATTCAATTTAATTTCATGATTATTTTACCATTTATTTCTTGAAAATAATAACACATATCTGTGCTTTAATTTTTAATCTGTGGGTAATTTTAAAGAGTTCCAGGCTCTAATTTGTAACCTATTTGTGGAAAGTATATAAAAAGTTAGGTTCATGCATGTGAACATATGTTGAGGTTTCTCGGTTTACTGGTGAAGTCAAAAACAATTGCTTTTAATGGATTCCATAACGTGGAAAACATCCGTGCCTATTTAGTATTCGTCAAAATCAGGTTCATTGTTAGTCATTTTGCCTGCAGAATGTTTAGCCAATCATAACATGTCATTTGCATATAGAAGCCTTAACAGTAAGTAACAAAACAGCCTGTTTAATTGTAAAGGTCAGAGAGAGGCGGGAAAATGGTCATGTGGAACTAAACTACGAACATGGCCTCATTGGACAAAAACAATTTTTTGGAATGATGAGTGCTAAGACTGGTGGTAATTTATGTTATATTCAGTGTTTGATTCAAAGTCTATAAATCTTCTCTGATGATTCATCTCATGCATCATCTCATGCTCTGCGATGTATTTCTGTAGTTCCCTCACTCATTTCCAAACAGATTTCTTCATTCTTACAGAGCATGTCACTAGAAACTTTTTATTTTTTAAAGTAACTAAATGCTTCAAAAAGTTGACGAAAGTTGTTCCTCAGTAACTTTAGAACTCAAGGCCCATTAGCTTCTGACGTCCCTCAAGAGATGAGACTGTAGTGCTAAAACATCCAAGCTAAAAATAATGCTGTTGATCTGCTGGCTGCTCCCACCTTTTATTTATTCATAACAAAACTATTCATATATTAGATAAGGAAGGAGAAACAGAGAGATGTGCCATTAGATCCCAACATAGTCTCAAAGTGCGCAGTGAAAATAGCATCTGCGGGACCCCCATGTGTGTCTGAATTCAGATGTTTCTGGAAGAGCCTTCACCACAGATGAAGGCATCACACAGTACACACTCTTACGTAACACATGGCATTCTCAAGCAAGGTCAGTCTGGCGTTTATTGTGGCCTCGGTTTACCTTCCATGCTCGTGTGTTTGCAGGAACGTGAGCTGCTGAGTCGCATCTCAGATCTGCAGGACGAGGTCAGTCGCAGGAAGAATCACATCGCGGATCTGGACCACGAGATCCACACCCTGAACGAGAACATCAGCACTTTGACCAAGGAGCTGGAACTCAAGGGCAAAGAGGTTTTGAAGATCCGTAGCGAGGCCAATCAGCAGATCAGGTGAGTCTTTGATTAGGGATGTGAAGTTTTCTTGCATTTAGGAAACAAAAAATAAATTTCACCTCTCGTCCTTCACTCTTAAAGGTCCCGTTCTTCGTGTTTTTTTGAAGTTTTGATTGTGTTTACAGTGTGCAATATAACGTGTTCATGTTTCGCGTGTAAAAAAACAGTATTTTTCACACAATTTACTTATCTGTATACCGCTGTTTTCACTGTCCTAAAAACGGGCTGATGAGTTCCTTGTTCTATGAAGTCCCTCCTTCAGAAATACGTAACGAGTTCTGATTGTGCCAGCGCTTCCCGTGTTGTGATTTGACCGCAGCTTAGCGCACGTTGCACGGAAAGGTCACGCCTCTTAACGGGGAGATGTATGCGCTCAATGATTTCTAAGTACAGCGTCCCTGTGAAAGCCAAACAAAGGTGATTTGACTCCGGGATGAAAATAACAGCGTCTCGACAACATGGCGACAAACACACTCAAACGCAACACTTCCTCGTCTTCTCCACACAACACTTCCTCTTCTCCACGTGGGAGAGCAACAAATACACACGCCCCTTTTTTCGCGTATTCTTGTGGGCGGAGGTTAGTCTGGTTAGGAACTTCTGTTAAATAAAATATCTCGCTTGGCATTGAACTTTGAGCTTTATAATTTTACAGGTATTATTTATGCTCTAACAGCAACATTACACACTAACTAAAGTTTGAACAATGGGATCACGAAGAACAGGACCTTTAAAAATAAAGGTCCATTATTGGCATCTAAGGTTCCGTGAAGAACCATAATTTCAATGGAGCCTTTCCATTCCACAAAAGGTTCTTTATAGTGGAAAATGTTCTTCAGATTATTAAAATGTTCTGCGCTTTTAAGAACTGTTCTCTGAAAGGTTCTTTAGGGAAACAAAAATGGTTCCTCTATGGCATTGCTGCGAAAAAAACAACCCTTTTGGGACCTTTATTTTTAAGAGTGTTGTTCAGTGGAGACCATTCACAATCCTTTTTTTGGAAGTTTTTTGGCTTTTAGTATGAATATGTTAGCCTTACTGTTATCTATAAGCTAGTGTGCTCCAAAACAATGACAAAATTGACATTTAAGATATAAGCATTCAAAAGTACAGTCTCTCACTTCCGCCAATATAGATTAGTGATTTTGATGACATCACACTGCACTTCAGCTTCTCATCAGATTTTCTGTCCAATCACATGCTATCTGGAATCTAAAGCGTCCCGCCTACTTAGACGCTGAAGCTGCGGCTGAAATCGGTCACTTGTACACATATTTACTTTTTCTAAATGGTGAATGGCACATAGTGCACTATGTATGGGAAAAGGAACGATTCAGACAGTTTAAATATTCCTTCCATTAGGGCGAATTAAGTTTAATTTTTCATCCAATTGGACACCCTAAGAATTTATATGACTGCACAATTTCGATCAACTGACCATTAATTATGACTGGAAGGACCTTCTCTTTTTTCTTTCTGAAATCGCTCACAAGTTATTTAGTCTTCTCTACGTTCAGTTTTAAAAAGTTTGACTCACACCACCTGGAAAAAAGACTGAGCCTGATTAAGTATACCCACTAAGGCAGTATCATCAGAGAATTGTTGTACCCTGCAGGATGCCTGACTATGCCTATAGTCAGCAGTATAAAGTGTGAATAAAAAGGGAGCTAAAATTGTGCCTTGAGGTGCTCCAGTATTAGTTCAAATGGTATCAGAATGTTTGTTACCAAGCCTTACAAACTATGGGCGTGATAAAAGATCATATAAAAACCAGGCAATGGTTGTATTGTGCAACTTAAAATCAATTAATTTATATTATGTGGCTGTATAGAGCTGTAACGGTCACGTGACCCATTATGTTTACGACGCCATTTTGGCAGGCCAGGCAGGAACAGCCGGCACCAGCGTGAGTTTCAAGGCAATGGAGTTCACTGCACACTTTAATTCAAAAGACGTAGACTTGTACATAGCAAAACTTCATGGATTAAACATAACAGATCCCTATAATGCCCCCGGGGTGCTTTTCACATGTATCGATAAAGGAACGGCTAGCTTTCCTGTCAGCACACCTGTTGCACCAGCTGTGCGCAAGTTACATCTAGCCTAGTTTTGACGTATATTCGCGCTAAGTTACAACTTATGAACTCCTAAATATATTTACGGAAGCCTCCGATCAGGAGTAACATTAACAGATAGAATAGCAGGCAGACTGAACTGCATCAATACGCTCACTTCGGGTGCGTCTCAATCAGCTCCCTGGTTCAGTAGTCAGGGCACTGATTAGGGAGTCAGCCCATTGACTTGTGTCCTGATCAGTTCCCTGACTACTGAACCAGGGAGCTGATTGAGACGCACCCTTCAATTCTTTACATGTATATGATAATGCTGACATACAGGCCTACATGCGCTTACATTTTAAGAGAGAAAACATGTGAATAGATGTTATGTTAGCGGTTAACACAAACCCGTCCAAAACAGCGCGTCGCTGTGTGCATCTGTTCCATAGGTCCGTGTTGTGCATGTCAAATAAAATCAGTCATAATTAATAAATGTCATTTCTTATTTTTTTGTTTCAGTATTTATTTATTGATCCTTAATTTAGTTTCAAATAGCCTTTCTTTATGTTATTTATATATAAAAGTACTTATGTTATTCGCGATTAAGTATCGTATTTAATGGGAACTTATTTTTATCATTAGTTACGTGAGGCAAAAGTAGTTAGAATGAAGAACAAACTGAAATTCATGGCATTTCAAGCTGCATGAAAAGCAGACACGTATTTAAATTTAATATTTATATTACACATATTTAATTTAAACTAAAAATAATGTGATATAATTGTATTGCCATGTCAATCAAGGTTGATTAGCACCATTTTATCTCCTTAAAACAAAATAATGATGACAAAATAAAATAAAAATAAATACATTTCCCAGGAAAATGGATCAAAACAGGGCAAATACATTCAAATACAGTCATGTATGACTAAAATGTCCAAGTGGAAATTAACCGATGACTTTAACCCATGGAAAACCACATGCATCATTTTCAACTGTCAACAGTAAGAATAGACTAATTTAAGTGATATAAGTGATCTGAATAAACAACGTAATTAGCAGGCATTACACACACATTACTGCACACACCACAGCCAAAATGTGTCATTCACTGATATGTACATACTGTACGATAATCCTACAACAAAAAATTAACAACAAAAATTGTTTTAACTTCAGACAGAACTACAGTAACGTTATGTCTTTCGTGAAGTACATATTTGTAGAACAAAACGCAGAACTTAACACAGTCGAAATTGATTAATTGTTGATTCATACCTCTTTGTCGGGATGAATAGAGCGCAGACTAGACGGTTTAAAAGTTGCAGATGTCCTGATCAGGCCGGTGTGCTCACGATGATGGACAGGAGTCATAATCCCATATTTGATTTCAATTCAAGTCATTCAACTGTGCTCTTAGAGTTAGTTATATTTATAAATAGCCTTTGAGTCACAGGTGTAATCCACGTTTTGAGAGTTGGTTCACTCTCCCACTCATTACTGTAAATAACTTACTGTATATTTATGCCACTTTGGCATAGCAATCACTTGATATCCAGTTACAATTTCGTGCTGAAAACCTGTCATGAATGAAAAAACTTAAACTCCCTGTTGATCGCTGATTGGCTGAAAGTGCGTGCTCGTCGGCGATGTCAACACCAATGCCAGCTGACTCTACGCTGGGCCAGTGTGTGTCATGATGACTGATTTTATGGAGTTCATGCACAATTGAGTTTGTTATCAACCAATTAGACTATAACATTTAGATGTTTGAAAACCGCCAAACCAGCCCAAATTTTGTCCACCCGCCCAAGCCCGTTTTTCAATCAAATTCAAAACACAATCTGGCAACACTGCGTATCGGACACATTTGAATTCTGCTCAGAATTCTATATTTAAAGTGATATTAGGAGGACAAACAGTTAGATATTAGAAGGAAACTGCGGCTTTACTGAGCTCAATGGCTCTGGCCGAGCTGTGAAATAAACTAAATGCTATTGGCTATTTTAAAAAAGGGGAGGGGCTGTTCGATATGTACCGCCCTGTCTTCCTGTTTCAGTGGAAATTACGTCAACACATTGAATAATGCTGCGCGTTTCAAGGCACTTCAGTAGGCCTTTAAACAACTGTTACATTCTCCTTTGGTTGAATGTGACAAGAGTCTTTGGTGATGATGAAAGAGATGGAAATGCAATAATTTTCAACCAGATTGGGGTGGCAAGTGAAAAATAAAGAATAAAAGATAAAAACAAACCACGTTCTCGACTAGAAAGTCAGGATTTGTCTGTCATTTTACTCAAAGTTCTCTTGTTGTTGTCAGGCTCTTTCTGATGGTGTTTGTCTTTTGTCCTTGTTTAAAGGAAAGAAAACACAGACTTTTAAAAAAGAGAAATCAATTGGACTTAAAAACCTGAACTCATCACAGCCATTATTTTTATTCAGGGGGTGATACTAATATTTCACTCTTTTATTAATGAGTAAAAAGAATTTCATTGTACATAGCGGCTGTTTTGAGATGATGTGATTGTTTAGTAACACACATCATAATGCAAGACAGGGTGCAGAGCTCATTTCACTTTCAATTATGTAACACTGACATATCCAGGTCCTGAGATAAAAGCAGCAAATTAATTGCAGTGTCATTTCCCAAAGGCGTATCATTTACAGAGAGGAGATCCTGCTTTATTGCTGCTTATGTGAAGCCATCACAGTGTGTGGCTGTATTGTAGAGAATGTGTTTTGGATAAAAGTCATAGCAAAAAATTGCAACAAAATTGCAATATGAGAAAAATTTACATGTCCTAAAATACAAATCCATACGTAGCAGGAAGTGTGTCTTTTGAAAAGGACCCTGCTGACATCACACAGTGCTTTGTGGATATTATTTACTCAGACTGAACATTTGTATCAGAGTAAAGAAATGAACTGGGTGAAAGTTTAATGTAACAGAGGAATCAAAGGAAGTGATCTGTGTGCTAATAAATCAAAACCGTGACCGTAAACTTTTTCAGCGGCCTTGCTTCCATTTTTCTTGTTCATTTTGGTCAGAGATTTCAAGAAATTCTTTAATAAAGCGCTCTAAGCCATGAATCAAACCAAACAGCTCTGAGATGAATGACAATATTGCAACCTTTGATTTAAAGAGGGAAAATATTTGAAAATTGGATAAAAGACAGTAACTTTATTTTCTGAGGAAATGAATTACACTGAAAAATATATTTTCTCAAACTAGTCTTTTAAACATCTTTGAAAAAACATTTGTCTAAGTCAAGAATATATATTGAATTAAGTTTATTTGGTAACACTTTAGTTTAAGGTTCAATTCTCACTATTAAGTTGCTCATTAGTATGTATATTCATAGTATATTGGCTGTTTATTAATCATTATAAAGCACATATTAATGCCTTATTCTGCATGACCATATTCTACATCCTTAATCCTACCCAATACCTACACTTAACAACTTCCTAACTAACTATTAATAAGCCGTAATTAGGAGTAAAAGTCGTGGCTAATAGTTAGTTAATAGTGAGAATTGGTCCTTAATCTAAAGTGTGACCGTTTAATTTTCTTACCCCATTGGCAAATCGTTTTTATACAATGTAGTGAGATTTATGTTTAGAACGAGACAAAAAATGAATGGGTTAAGAAAAATAACATTCATTTAAGATATGGGGCCCTATTTTAACAATCTGAGCACATGGTCTGAAGCGCATGGCGCACTTAGGGCGTGTTCAAATCCACTTTTTAAACAGTCACGTGCCAGGCGCATGGACCAAAAGGATTATACCTAGTCTCTTAATGAGTCATGGGTGTGTTTTGGGGCGTAACGTACAATAAACCAATCAGAGTCTCATCTCCCATTCCCTTTAAAAGCCAGTTGTGCTTGCACCATGGCGGAGTCACTATTTACATGGCGGAATTTGCGAGCGGAAACACTGAACGCTTCTCCAGAGAGGAATCCTTTTATTTTAAATGTTTCAAAATGTTTGTGGTCTGCTGCGTAAAAGATGTGTAATTCAGACCTGCAGCTGCTGAGTTTTGAAGGATCATTGAGAGAGTGTCATGTGTGTGCATGTAACATTTGATGACCAGCTGTCCTTCAGAGAACACATTTCTAAGACAGTTCGCTCATGCCGGTTTGCGCTCCACAACATCAGGAAGATTAGACCGTTCCTAACAGAGCACTCAACACAGCTTCTTGTCCAGGCCCTGGTTATTTCTAGACTTGACTACTGCAATGCGCTTCTGGTTGGACTCCCCTCTTGTGCGATCCAAACACTTCGTATGATCCAGAATGCAGCAGCACGTCTTGTCTTCAACGAGCCCAAAAGGACCCACGTCACACCTCTCTTCATCTCTCTGCACTGGCTACCACTCGCTGCTCGCATCAAGTTTAAGGCGCTGACGCTTGCATACAGAGCCACCACGCGCTCAGCTCCTGCTTACTTTGACTCCATTCTACAAATCCACACCCCCACCAGAAGCCTTCGCTCAGCAAAGGAACGACGGCTTGTGGTACCATCACAGAGGGGGAAAAAATCCCTTTCCAGAACATTTTCATTCAACGTTCCCAGCTGGTGGAACGATCTTCCCAACGCCATCCGAAACGCAGAATCATTGACATCATTCAAAAGTCAACTTAAAACTCAGCTCTTCCGTGACCACTTAACCTCATAAAAAAAACACTTTCCTTCCTCTGTCTCTTCCTTCTTCCCTCCCTACTCTAGCCTGTGCTACACTGAGCAATGTACACGGTCTCAGGATTTCAGGCTCTTATTGCGCTTCTCGACTCATGACCAATCGCTTCATGTACCCCCAAGTTGTAAGTCGCTTTGGATAAAAGCGTCTGCTAAATGCATAAATGTAAATGTAATGCATGTGTGTGTTCTCTTCTCAGAGCTCATGAGCAGGACCTGTGTAAGAAACATGAGCGGGAGATGGCCGAGCTGAACGCTCTCCACCACAGAGATACACAGAACATGCTTTCAGACTTCAACAAGGCCCAGGAACTGCTGAAGGACAAGATCTCCGCCCTGCAGATCCTGTGAGTTGATGCGCCGCAAAAGAATTTGTGTACAGTATGTGTATTTTGGGGGATGGAAGTTAGAGGCTATGAAAAAGCTTGAATGCTAACTAAAGGACACCAGACTATCATGTGGACTCAAAGGGGTTGGTGGAGAGCGAAAGATGAGGATAGTGTTTCTGAAGAGATGCTGGAAGGGAGAAAGAAAAGATATCTTGAAATGTATCTTGCAAGAACAGAGAGCAGATCAGACGGCCCTGTCAAGGTAGTTCAGATAAGACAAGCAGATGCCTTTAGCTACAAAACATGCTGTTTATGTGCATTTTTGGGATGAGATTTATCTTGTGTTCTGAGAAGGGACACAGTGCATATGGAGAAGCAGTCCACACTGTTATAAAAGGAAGGAGGAGGTATTTGCAGCAATGTCATAGAAGATTGTTGTTGAGCGGAATCGTAAACACCTCTGACTGGCCATTGTGCTGATGCGCTCATGAAATATGTCTGTGATTGGCTACAATGACCAGCGCTTCAAAAACATGTTGTAAATATAGCCTACATCAAGGATGCTTTTCACAGAGAGCTTACACTTTCAGCTGCTCCGTGCGTTGATCATTGTAGCCAATCACAGACACATCTGATGAGCGCATGAGCATAGCTGTCAACCCTCCTGTTTTTTCCGGGTATCTCACGTATTTTAGTTCTTTTCCCGCTGTCTTCCCGTTTTAGTATTTTCCCGTAAAATATCCCGTATTTTTACGCTCTGATTGTGTTAACTCAGAACACGCAACTATCTGTGTCTGTGAAGTGGCTTGCACTTGGGTTGCTAGACCTCCAGTCAAGCAGGTGGCAGTACACAGACAGTAGCTTAGGCCAGTGTTTCCCAACCGAGAGCAGGGGTGCCGTGTAAAAGTCCTTAAACATTTTTTTTTCTTCAAATTTTTCAAATAATTCTCTCTTTGTAAACTTTCTTCATTACATGCCGTATGTTCGAATATGACCAGTAATTTTCGCCATCTTCACCCGGGTGTAGTAGTGCCAGAAGACGCGAATGAGAAGTCGCGCACGCGGTGAGAAAATGTGTCTCTGTGCACTCGTCTCACACGTCTCACAGCGAACAAATATTGAGTTCTCTTTCAAGTCTTGCTCTTGAACAGACAAACTCACGCAAAACGTATGTCAACATGTCCATCTTGATGAGTATTCTAGCAGACATAGTCTGAATATGCCTTAAGTAAACTTTATACAGTCGAGAAAGACGATGCATAGCCGAGCATTAGGTCTTAAAGGGGCAGTAGCCTTTACTGCTGTCTGTTTAATGTCACACAACAAAAGACAAGGACATCACTCACTGCTCTTGATTGAATAGCATTTGTAAGCTTAATAGGATAAATCTTTAATTTATACAGTCAAACATGCAATGTTATTTTACATTTGATCAATTTCTGTACCTGAAAACTAATGTTAGACGTACCTGAAAAACCTGAAGAGCATAGTTTATTTTATTAGTATCTTTACTCAATAGTATTTATTTGTGCTGCTGCTTGTATTTAAATGATTTGTTCTTATTATTTTCTTTATTTTTATGTGACAGTAGTCCTTTTTTCCCTGAACATAGCAAATACTGAACCGTACCGAAACGGTGAACCTAAAACCGTGATACAAACCGAACCGTGAGCAATCTGTACCGGTATACCCCTATCGTAACGTATGAGGGGGTGCCACAAAATGGAGAACATTTTCAAAGGGTGCCATGACTGGAAAAAGGTTGGGAAACACTGGCTTAGGCTACTATCGAAGAAGAAGAAGAAGAAGAAGAAGAAGAAGAAGAAGAAGAAGAAGAAGAAGGCAGGCGGGAGGAAGAGGGAAAAAGTAGTGGGAAGTGAACTTCAAGGAGAGTAGAGTAGATGAGTGTGATGTGCGATGATGGATCAGGACGCTGACGGCCAAAATCAAAATATATTGTGTGTAGTTATAAACTCTTTAGACTGTTAATGATTAGTGCTTTTTTTTTTTTTTAAGTTTGTGGGTAAGAATCGTGTAAAAAAAAAAATCCCTTATTTTGTGGATGGATTCCGGGAAATCTCCCTTATTTTCAATGTTGACAGCTATGCGCTTGAGCACAATGGTAAATGGACTGCATTTATATAGCGCTTGCAACAGACCCATGGCCATCCAAAGCGCTTTACATATTGCCTCACATTCACCCATTCACTCACTCATTCATACACCAACGGCGGTGTCAGCCATGCAAGGCGCCATCCAGCTCGTCGGGAGCAGCTGGGGTTAGGTGTCTTGCTCATGGACACCTCGACACTTGGTCAGGGGAAACCGGGGATTGAACCACCAACCTTCCGGTTTGTAGACAACCTACATGGGCCACTGAGCCACAATGGCCAGTCAGAGGTGTTTACGATTCCAGCTCAACAGCTCTCAATGCGTCACATTTTTTAAATTTCAGTACCGACTTCGCGGTCGGTACTTTTGACAACACTGAAAGGCATAGCTTGATGACACCGTGAATGAGTGTGAATTGATGGGAGTTGTCGTCTTCACCTCCACAGCCGATGCAATCTGACGGGACTCAAGCAGAAATAATGTTCATTGATGAGCTAATGTATTAAAGTTGTATTAACGTTACTGTTGGATGAAGCAGGGCAGGGCCAAGAACTTGAACATTGCTACAGTTATGTTTGTTCACTTAAATTCACTTTACTTACGGATCAGTATAAGTAGTAATTCAGCACTTGTGGCTAATTAATGCAGTGTGTTTTTGCTTGGTCAAAACAGTCATACTAAAAATACATTTGAGTGTGTTGAACGTTATGTTAAAGTTACTCTGCATTCGGTCGGTGGCTGCTATGAGACACTTTGTTGCACATTGCAGTAAGCTAAATTGATATTAGAATATCATAATAATAAAAGCTGGTTGACTTGTGTTGCTAAATGGCATGCAGTTAAAGGGTTAGTTCACCCAAAAATGAACTTCTGTCATTAATTACTCACCCTCATGTTGTTCCAAAACCTTCATTCATCTTCAGAACACAAATGAAGTTCTTTTTGATGAAATCCATGAGCTCTCTGACCCCTCCATAGACAGCTGTTTAATCACTTTCAAGGCCCAGAAAGGCAGGAAAGACATCATTAAAATCAGCCATGTGACTCAACCTTAATTTTATGAAGCGACGAGAATACTTTTTGTGCGCAAAATATATGTTGTTTCGTGAGCTAATCTTTTGAGCCGATTCTTTTCAATCAACTGGTTCACAAATAACATTGAATGGTTCATTTGTGAAATCGACTGATCCAAAACATAAGTCAAGTGAACAATAAGCACTTGATTTTTTGTCCCGCTCAAATGAGCCAAGATCCAGGAGTAGCATTATTGGACACATTTGAAATAATGTAAGCACCCAAGTCAACAAAATATAGAGTAACATTGTTCTAGTGGTTTTTGGATATTTTAATCAAAGAAATCTTGCATATTGTGCCATATTGTGCCTTTTTAAAAGAACCTTTTTTTTTCTTAGTGTGAAGAACGTTTTAAAATAAATAACTTTTTGTGCAGTGGAAAGGTTCCATAGATGTTAAAGGTTCTTCATGGAACCATAAATGGCAATAAAGGACCTTTCTGTCAGAACCACTATCGTCATAGATGATAGACAATTAGCATATTAGTTTAGATTGGCGGTATATGGTTCTGTTCTGGGCAAGAACTCCCTGTGCATCCATGCAGCCTAGCATATATATATATGCATGCTGTGATAGGCATCATATTCCTATAGGACAGGTAGACGTGATCAGCTGACAGTCAGCTGCTGCGAGCTTGACTAAAGTGACCTGCCAGAACTAATGCTATGCTTGATTTGTGTTTAAGAGTGAACCTGCTCTTTAAAATGCAAACGTGCACGTGTCTACATGGCAAATCTGTATATAACACTTTTCTCCATCATTTAATCCTCATTTGATGAATTATTGCCACTATGATTCCATTGATTGCACTAAGAATGACAATTATTTGATTTAAATATGTTACATTACTACAGTATATGACAGATAGGGGCTGGTTAAACTGGATTATGGGTGGTTAGTGAAAAAGAGACAGTTTTTTAAATATTATTGCAATAAAAGTATAGCAGATACTTTTGAATGAGTAATTCATTTAGGGTAAATACATGTAAATTGGGACACTTTTTGTCATGGAGATGAATGGACAAAATGTCCCAATTTACTTGTGTTTACCGTAATTTCTGCTTATAATGGTACATTTATATATAATTGGATATAGAGTTTTGAACGATAGAGATGTTTTTATGAATTTGAGTCACTAAAAAACAGCAGTATAAAGTCAAACCAATATTTATTCAGACACCTTCAACATTTTCTCACATTATCACAGTTTATTCGCTATAGAAAATGGTAATACGATATGATAAGAACTATTAGAGTTAAACTGTGTCAGAACAAATTCATCTTGATAATGTCAGATAACTTTGATAGAAAGGTATGTAATGGATTACCAATCAGCCAATCAGCTGTCAGCTGTTAAATGTACAGTTTTTTATTTGCTTTGGTACTATTTTCACAAGTAAGGTGTACATTTTCAAAACACTTAGTACAAAAATCCAAACTGATCACACTTGTAACACAGCTAGTCATTCTTTCAAAACCTGATGTAATGCTTTCATTCAGTTGCACATATTTTCATTCCATATAATCATTGTTTCAAATACAAGATTATTGTAGTATGTGATGAGAACATTTGGTTTAATCACCAGTCATCAACAGTATGATCTTCTTTCAGTTTAGTACCTTTAACAATCAGTTCATTCGACAGCAAACAATGCAAGATACATGTTTCAAATCTCCCTTGTTGCTGAATTATATACTACATTACCTATAGTAACAGGCTACAGATGCCACATAAGAAAAATATGCTTACATTACCTAACTTATGTAATTGAATCCTTAATGTTTATTAGTATCTATTCAAAAGGTGTGATGAAGTTACGACATGGCCATGAGGTTCTAGGCTATAGAACAGAGTTTGCTGCCAATACAGTAAATGTTCTCACTGTACCATATGACTGAATCTACTGTAGTTGAGCTTTATATGGGTGAGTTACAGTAGTGGCCGTCTCTGCCATGGTAATCTGTTTATAGTATCGCATGTCATACATACTGTAATGTAAAATGCTGTATTTGATGCCATCTGTCTTATCCATCCCTTATACTCTATTCTGCTCTATGTTCTCTCACACACTCACACCCATAGTGTATACATAATGATTTCTATACTGTACAATCTGTATATCTCCCCTTACACTAAACCTACCCATCACACAAAGCTGTCTGCATTTTTACATTTTCAATATACATTGTGTATGATTTATAAGCTTTTTTCCTCATGGGGACCAAACATTTTTTTTTTAATTTAGGATATTGCCATCTTTATGGAGACATTTTGTCCCTATAATGTAGAGTTTACCAGGCCACACACACACACACACACACACACACACACACACTTTTAATCACACACACACCTTATAATCTAAGATAAATCGCTTATAATGTAAAATAATTCATTTCATATGGTTATCCATGTCGGAAATTGCAAACAAAGTAGAAACTATGTCTATATAATCAATATCTATAGAAATCTATAGGTGTACCAAATGATTAATTGATTAACCATTAAGTTCAGTTGGATTAAATAACAGACAAAGTACTGAACGAGAAGAGATACTAATCAAAATTTTGATAGGAAGAGCTTTATGAAAGGCAATTACTGTGAATGAAACATTTATAAAGATGAAACACTTATTTTGTGTAGTGAATAGGATACTTTGTGGTTTTGTGTATTGTACTAACACAGTTGAAAATATGCTGAAATGTTTGAAAAAAAGTGCACTTTTGAGGATATGTTGTGATATTTGCACTATGAGCTTGTGAAAATAGTACCAAAGCGAAAGGTCAACCAATGACCAAGCAATGCTTCATTTTGTTCAGTCTGTGGTGTAAAAGGTTGCATTAGCAATTAAAGAAAACCTGGTCAGCTCAAAGTGTCTTTATAATTTTGGTACAAATTTTTATAAATTGTACTGGTAGTCCACTGTATGAAGAATATTTGGGTTTATTATGCCACAATTTTCTTTATTTAGCTATTCTCACTTAAATAAATGCCTTATAGTGTCCTGCACCCACTATAAAAAAATTATATCTGTTGTCTGAAAATTTTTTGGTTTGACTGTATGAACAGTGGGTGTTTGTAGGTGTATATGCATGCGTATAAATATAGAAAGTTGGCAGGGTTGTAGGGGAACAATATTGTTGTCAGAGGTGACCTAATTTAGGTTTTCTTGAACAAGAGCACCAACAAATCCAGCTATTGAACAGCTTGTGGTAAAAATAGTTCAGTGTTCTCAACTCTGAGAAATGATAATGAATAATTTTGATTCTGGAAGTGTGTGTCATGACATGGGAATGGCCCTAAACCATACAAAATACAAAGGAAACATAGATTTGAATTCAACAAAGACAACATTCCTCATGCAAAATATCTGAGGTTCATTTAAATATGAGTGTTTTTAATTAATAATTTATCCGTAATAGAGGAAGCTAAGGAAATGTTATGTGTGCTAATAAATCAAAACGTGACCGTAAACTTTTTCAGCGGCCTTGCTTCCATTTTTCTTATTTATGAAGCCCGTCAGGTCACCTATAGGAGAAAAAAAAAACATCCGTGCCGACGGTTTTGCAATCCGTTCCCTCACTTTATAAACCGTGATCACGATTTCTTAAACTGTTCCCTTGGTTTAACAAATTGTGCCCACGGATTAATAAACCGTACCCACGAATTTCCAATCCGTGTGCTCAGATTTTGCAAACCGTACCCTCGGTTTTTAAATCTGTACCCACAAATTCATAATCCGTGCGCACGC
Organism: Romanogobio albipinnatus; assembly: GCA_023566225.1. NCBI lineage: Eukaryota > Metazoa > Chordata > Actinopteri > Cypriniformes > Gobionidae > Romanogobio > Romanogobio albipinnatus. The sequence goes on from CM042256.1 coordinate 42,334,365, forward strand.
TTTAACAATCCGTGCGCACGGGTTTGTAAAAACTTTACTCACGGATTCATTTTAGAAGAAGAACAGCAAACTCCCACGAATCTTATTGTTTTATTGTGCATTATTCATCAAATTATATTAACTGCAGTGATTCTCTATAAACGGGTGGCGGAATACAACGATTTAATAAGAATTATGTGTGTCAAAATCTTGTTTAACTGTAATAATCTTAGCACTTTATTATTATTGCCTAATAAACCTGGCATTGTGTATTATGACTGACTTTTAATTTCTTTGTTCCCTTTTCTTCTTCTAAATGCATGTAGCCTAAATGCAAAATAATAATTATATAATGACGCAAAGTTGGACGTATCATAAGCAACGATGATGCGGACGTTAGCCGTAGGATAAGCAAAAATGATGCGGATGTTGGATGTAGCATAAGCAACGTTGATGCAGACGCTGGCCATAGCGTAAGCGATGTGGACGTTGGATGTATCATAACCGACGATGACACGGACGTTAGACGTAGCATAACCGGTGCGGACGTTGGACATAGCATAAACGACGATGAAGCAGACGTTGGATGTATCATAAGCAACGATGACGCGGACGTTGGACGTATCATAAGCGACGATGACGTGGCCGTTGGACGTACCATAAGCGGCGATGACACAGACGTTGGCCGTAGCATAAGCGACGATGACGCAGACGTTGGACGTATCATAACCTACAATGACGCAGACGTTGGACGTAACATAACCTACGATGACGCGGACGTTGGACGTAGCATAACCGGCGCGGACGTTGGACGTATCATAACCGACGATGACACGGACGTTAGACGTAGCATAACCGACTCGGACGTTGGACGGATCATAAGCGACGTGACGTGGACGTTGGACATATCATAACTGACGATGACACGGATGTTAAACGTAGCATAACCGACGATGACGCGGACGTTGGACGTACCATAAGCAACGATGACGCGGACGTTGGATGTAGCATAACCTACGATGACGCGGATGTTGGATGTAGCATAACCTACGATGACGCGGACGTTGGACGTATCATAACTGACGATGACGTGGACGTTGGACGTATCATAACTGATGATGAAACGGACGTTAAAAGTAGCATAACCTACGATGATGCGGACGTTGGACGTACCATAAGCGACGATGACGCGGACGATGGACGTATCATAACTGATGATGACGCGGACGTTGGACGTATCATAACCGGCGCGGACGTTGGACGTATCATAACCGACGATGACACGGACGTTAGACGTAGCATAACCGACTCGGACGTTGGACGTATCATAAGCAACGATGACGCGGACGTTGGACGTATCATAAGCGACGATGACGCGGACGTTGGACGTACCATAAGTGGCGATGACACAGACGTTGGCCGTAGCATAAGCGACGATGACGCAGACGTTGGACGTATCATAACCTACGATGACGCGGACGTTGGACGTAGCATAACCGGCGCGGACGTTGGACGTATCATAACCGACGATGACACGGACGTTAGACGTAGCATAACCGACTCGGACGTTGGACGTATCATAAGCAACGATGACGCGGACGTTGGACGTATCATAAGCGACGATGACGCGGACGTTGGACGTACCATAAGTGGCGATGACACAGACGTTGGCCGTAGCATAAGCGACGTTGACGCAGACGTTGGACGTATCATAACCTACGATGACGCGGACGTTAGACGTAGCATAACCGACTCGGACGTTGGACGGATCATAAGCGACGATGACGTGGACGTTGGATATATCATAACTGACGATGACACGGATGTTAAACGTAGCATAACCGACGATGACGCGGACGTTGGACGTACCATAAGCAACGATGACGCGGACGTTGGATGTAGCATAACCTACGATGACGCGGATGTTGGACGTATCATAACCGACGATGACGTGGACGTTGGACGTATCATAACTGACGATGACACGGACGTTAAAAGTAGCATAACCTACGATGATGCGGACGTTGGACGTACCATAAGCGACGATGACGCGGACGATGGACGTATCATAACTGATGATGACGCGGACGTTGGACGTATAATAACCGACGATGACACGGACGTTAAACATACCATAAGCGACGATGACGCGGACGTTGGACGTACCATAAGTGACGATGACGCGGACGATGGATGTAGCATAACTGACGATGACACGGACGTTAAACGTAGCATAAGCAAGGATGACGCAGACGTTTAATGTAGTGTAAGCTTTTTGAGAGACGTAACACTTACTTTGTAAGTTGAATACGGAAGGTGGTCCGCCGGAAGCTACTTTTACTTTTACTTTATAAAGTTTTAAATATGGATATTTACACAAACCCATCGATTCACTTCAGAAGGCCTACCTGATCCTGATGCACTAAGTTAGAATATGCTAAAGCACAAATTAGTAAATTTCATCTTTAGAATCAAATTTGTTCAATTCTTTATTATTCCTATGCCTGGTGGTTTTGAATCCTCTTAGCGATTCCAGTTTAAATCCCATTAATGATTCTTTGGTACAAAATTCAATTTCACTGCCAAAATTAGATAATTTGAAAAAGTCATTTTAAAATAATTATTTTCAGTCTTTTTACTGGCTTGATTGACAAAAAAAATTATATTCATAAGAGTCATTTGTTCAGAAGTGATAAAAATCAATAGTATGTAGCAGGAAGTGTGTTGTCTTTTGAAAAGGACCCTGCTGACATCACACAGTGCTTTGTGGATATTATTTACTTAGACTGAACATTTGTATCACAGAAAATAAATAAACTGGGTGAAAGTTTAATGTTACAGAGGAATCAAAGGAAGTGATCCATGTGCTAATAAATCAAACCGTGACCGTAAACTTTTTCAGCGGCCTTGCTTCCATTTTTCTTATTTATTTTGGTCATAGAGATTTCAAGAAATTCTTTAATAAAGCGCTCTAAGCCATGAATCAAACCAACCAGCTCTGAGATGAATGACAATATTGCAACCTTTGATTTAAAGAGGGAAAATATTTGAAAATTGGATAAAAGACAGTAACATTATTTTTTGAGGGAATGAATTACACTGAAAAACATATTCGTTTTTTTTATATAATATAGTGAGAGTTATGTCTAAAACAAGAAGAAACAAATATGAATGGAAAATCCAACTACACAGGTCCCTGAATAGTTATAGCTGTGAGATGACTTTAGAAGACTTGGATATATCGTGCACGGATCACCTGGACTACTTTAATGCTATTTTAATGGTTTATTTTTGTCTCTTTTTTTTAAACTTGACAGCTACAGTAACTTGCATTGTGTACAAAAGATCTCCTGTAGTTTCCACAAAAGAAAATATTTTTTTAATGACATGACTGAGTAAATTATTTTAAGGTGAACTATTCCTTTAAATTATGCTTTAAACATGTGCAAGTATTTTTAGTGTGAGAAGCAGTCAATCTGTGACTGAACAGAATGGGGTCTTGTGTGAAGCAGTCAGAACATGTATCCCTCAGCGTTTCCTAAGCGTGCCATCTCGAGGTGTCCCTGAGGAGCAGAGATACACAGCCAGCTAATTAAACATAACACAAACCTATTGAAATGACAGTCCTGTCCTCTGTGCAATTAATTATTATGACAGCTGAGTTTCCCCAAACTGAGTCCTCCAACCAGTTTTAAATTTCAACCTATTTAAGCCTCATGAATATTTAATGTGTGCGGTGATCCTCATGTGCGGCACATGGGCTTCACTCCTCTTACTCTAACTGCTCGAGTGCACTATGCAGGCTGCGTGTGCTGGGTTTTGCTGCTGTCATTTTAAATGGAAAAATTTCTCTTGATGAGAACTCAGTTTATTTAGTCAGAAAGGTCCATTCAGTGAACTGCTATTATGAGTGTGTAAATGTATAGTTTTTTTTGTTTTCCGGATGGATGGATTGATGGACAGACTTATGGATGGGTAGCTGGATGGAGGGATGGATAAATAGATAGACAAATTGATGGATGGGTGGGTGGATGGATGGATGGACAGACTGATGGATGGGTAGCTGGATGGAGGGATGGATATATAGATAGACGAATTGATGGATGGATGGATGGATGGATGGATGGATGGATGGATGGAAGGATGGATATATAGGCAGATGAATGAATGGGGGGGGGGGTATCCATAAGCAGTCATAGTTTTGTATTTCAGATGGATGGATAGACTGATGGATGGGTAGCCGGATCAAGGGATGGATATATAGATAGACGAATTGATGGATGGATGCACTGATGAATGGATGGGTAGGTAGATGGAGTGATGGAAGGATGGATGGACATATAGTTAGATGAATTGATGATTGATTGATTGATTGATTGATTGATTGATTGATTGATTGATTGATTGATTGATTGATTGATTGATTGATTGATTGATTGTGTGGATGGATGGATGGATGGATGGATATACAGATAGACAGATGAGTGGATGGGTAGACTAATGGATGGATGGATATACAGATAGACAGATGGAGGGAAGGATGGATGGATATATAGATAGATGAATTAATAGATAGACAAATGGATGGATGGATGGATGGATGGATGGGTAGGTGGATGGAGTGATGTAAGGATGGATATATAGATAGATGAATTGATGAATGGATGGATGGATGGATGGATATACAGATAGACGGATGGATGGATGGATGGAAGGATGGATGGATATATAGATAGATGAATTAATAGATAGGATGGATGGATGGATGGATGGATGGATGGATAGACAGATAAATGGATGGGTAGACTAATGGATAGATGGATGGATGGGTAGGTGGATGGAGTGATGTAAGGATGGATATATAGATAGATGAATTGATGAATGGATGGATGGATATACAGATAGACGGATGGAAGGATGGATATATAGATAGATGAATGAATAGATAGGATGGATGGATGGATGGATGGATGGATTGATGGATGGATGGATGGACGGATGAATGGATGGGTAGACTAATGGATGGATGGATGGATGGATGGATATACAGATAGATGGATGGATGGATGGATGGATGGATGGATGGATGGATGGATGGATGGATGGATGGATGAATGAATGGATTGATGGAGAAATTTTCGAGAAATTTTCTAGTATATCTCCTATACTGGCCTCTCTGCACTGGCTCCCTGTTGATTTTAGAGTGCAATACAAGGTCTTATTAATGGTTTTTAAAGCATTACATGGTCTCGCTCCAGAGTATATTTCTGGCCTGTTACAACAGCATTGCACGGCTAGATCTTTAAGATCATCGCAGAGTCTATTTTTGGGTATCCCTAAATCTTGGTTGAAGACGAAAGGAGATTGTGCTTTCTCGGTGGCTGCCCCACGCCTCTGGAATAGCCTTCCTCTGCATATCAGATCCTGTGACTCGTTAGAATGTTTTAAATCGGTGTTGAAAACGCATCTCTTCTCTCTTGCTTACAACTGCCTATAAGGACTGGGAGTTTGAGATGTGTGTTTGTGTTTTGTGTGTTGATGTCTGGGTGTTTTGTCAATGTTTTATAGTAATGTTGAGAGTGTTAAGCACTTTGGTCAACTTATGTTGTTTTTAAACGTGCTATAGAAATAAAGGTTGTTGTTGTTGTTAATGAATAGATAGGAAGGATGGATGGATGGATGGATGGATAAACTGATGGATGGATGGATGGATGATGGATGATGGATGGATGGATGGATGGATGGATGGATGGATGGATGGATGGATGGATGGATGGATGGATGGATGGATGGATGGATGGATGGATGGATGGATGGATAAACTGATGGATGATGGATGGATGGATGGATGGATGGATGGATGGATGGACGGACAGATGGATCGATGGATATATAGATAGATGAATGAATAGATAGGATGGATGGATGGGTGGATGGATGGATGGATGGATCGATGGATATACAGATAGACGGATGGATGGAAGGATGGATATATAGATAAATTAATGAATAGATAGGAAGGATGGATGGATGTATGGATGGATGGATGGATGGATGGATGGATGGATGGATGGATAAACTTATGGATGGATAGATAGACAGATGGATGGATGGATGGATGGATGGATGGATGGATGGATGGATGGATGGATGGATGGATGGATGGATATACAGATAGACGGATGGATGGAAGGATGGATATATAGATAAATTAATGAATAGATAGGAAGGATGGATGGATGCCAGTGCCAATCCTGGTCCCAGGATAATGACCTACTTAGTCTGAATATATAAACATGCCCTTAGTAGTTAAAACTGCAGTGCTGTCTGTTATGTGCAGCAGTTTAAAACTATTCATGAAACAGCCTCAGTTTCATCATTACAAGCAGTTGTAAAGTCCTTAGGGAAGGTTTCATATGAAAACAGCCATCAATCTTAACAACACTGTATACCTCTGGGGAAGAGTCACATTGCATGCCCATTAAAGATTCAGCACACATTTTGAAACATCCTTGAAAGATACAGAAACATGGAGGTATTGATTCTCAATGACACCAATAATCAAATAATTCCTGTAGATGAAAGAACGATATGAGCGACGGGTGTTCAAAGGTTCTGATGATTTTAAAGGTCCTGTTCTTCGTGATCCCACTGTTCAAACTTTAGTTAGTGTGTAATGTTGCTGTTAGAGCATAAATAATACCTGTAAAATTATAAAGCTCAAAGTTCAATGCCAAGCGAGATATTTTATTTAACAGAAGTTCCCTTTCAAAGCCGACAGCGAACGGCCGGCTTGGACTACATCCTGGTACTTCCTTCATAAATGACGTCAGTAGAACAGTAGAACAGACTAACCTCCGCCCACAAGACTACGCGAAAAAAGGGGGCGTGGTCTTGTTGCTGTCCCACGTGGAGAAGAGGACGTGTCGCGTGGAGAAAAGGAAGTGCTGCGTTTCAGTGTGTTTGTCGCCATGTCGTCGAGACGCTGTTATTTTCATCCCGGAGTCAAATCACCTTTGTTTGGCTTTCCCAGGGACGCTGTAGAGATCATTAAGCGCATATATATCTCCCGTTAAGAGGCGTGACCTTTCCACGTGCGCTAAGCTGCTGTCGAATCACAACACAGGAACCGCTGGCACAATCAGAACTCGTTACGTATTTCTGAAGGAGGGACTTCATAGAATAAAGGAAGTCCTCAGCCGTTTTTAGGACAGTGAAAACAGCGGTGTACAGATGAGTAAATTGTGTTAAAAATACTGGGGTTTTTTTACACGCGAAACATGAACACATGTTATATTGCACACTGTAAACACAATCAAAGCTTCAAAAAGACACGAAGAACGGGACCTTTAACTGTCACACTAATCCACTGAGAAGTAGATACCAGATGCCAATATCATCATGAGGATCTGATCAATGGCGTTTAATTAATTCTGTGTTCAAAGTGCTAAGCCATCAGCTTTGCTTTCTAACTGAGCTAAAAGTGTCAGAATAGTCCAATTTCACTCTCAGTAATGAGTCACAAGCTCAAACAGATGACTGAAGACTGATTGTAAACAGAACGGAAAGAGGGATGATAGCTCAGTTTCTAAACCATGTGAGTTGCTGCCAAGTGACCGATTTGAAGTGCCCTACATAGCAACTCAACACACAAAATAGCCCTCTGCGTGCGATTTCAATTGATTTCAATGGTTTTCATTAGCATGTTGCTAAGCTAATGCTGCAATACTTTAATAAGCTTAAAAACACAATAATCGGGTAAAACAGTGGATTCTTGAGTTGATTAAGAAGCAAGTACATCTATAATCTACATTTCTCACGCCTCATCCACCATCTTGAACTGGAGAAAAAAATTTTTTATGCTAATAATAAAATGCAACAAACCAGGCATTTAGACATTGTTAGCCACTCATTTCAAGGTTGAAGAGAAACCCTCATATTAAAGAAATGTCTTTGCTCCTCAGGTTGGAGGGGACAGAAGATAAATTCCGGAACAGAGAGAGCAGGCCTGAAGATCTGCAAACAATAGCCGAACTGAAGGACATGGTGACCGAGAGAGAATCTTTGGTCAAGAAACTGGTGGTAAGAGCACTTTAAGAAGTGTGGCATGCTCATTCACAGTATCTCAGGTATTATTGTGAAATTCCTCAGCTGTGAATCTTGTTACACAAGACGAGGTATCCCACGGGTGCACCGTCCTGCTACATCCTGCTGAGATTAGCAGAGTCTCGCAAGACTGGAGGGAAAGATCTATTACAGGACAGACAATCCTGATGAAAAGACCAGCTGAATCCTGCTCTACACACACCGCATTCTCTATGAATCTTATTCCTAAAACAGCGTTCCATGGCATCCATTTCTTGTATCTTTCCGATTTAGACTGCATTAAAATCACACTAACTCCTGCTTTAATCACATCAGCTGTGCTGGTCTTTTCAACAGAGAATTTACCTTATGGATTAATACTTTTAAATTTGTGATGCATTATCACAAATGAAGTTGAATGCAGTTCAGTTTTAGCCTGGAAATCTAGATGTCTAAATATAGTTTGCAACCAGGGCTTCTACCAACTCTCCGTTGGCTTGCGAGCTGGAAAAACCAAACTCTAGTCGGGCGGGCTTAACCTAATAAAGGCAGAGTTGTGGCGGTTCCGCATGCTACTTGAAAACATAAGCTGAATCCGAAATCGCCCCCTATACCCTTAAATAGGGCACTATTTGAAGGGACAGTCATTTGTAGTGGTGTCCGAGACCATATTCTTCATTCCCACTTTGCACCGCAATAACGAGTGTACAGCCGACGTACACACAGCGGCTGTCCGACTTCACGCACTTGTTTTAATTCACTCATCAGAGTGCAATAAACATCTGATGAAGTTTATTGCACTTCATCAGATGTTATAGAGACAAATGGCACTCCATGAAAATCATGACAGCATCTACTTTTCTTTACAGGATGACAAAAAGTTCTACCAGCTGGAGCTTGTTAACAGAGAGACCAACTTCAACAAAATATTCAACACAAACCCCAATGTTGGTGTCATTAACCCTCTTGTCAAGGTAAGATTTCTTTTTGTACTCTACTATGTCCTTGTGTGTGGAGCTGGAAATTGGTTAGTTTGAGTGTGACATAGTGCTGTTCCAAAACCTAGTGATCTGATTAGGCTCCATTTTAGTGTGGATGCTGGCTGTTTGCATGGGATACACTCTTTTGAGAAAAAAATAGCTTGGCAGAGCACAAAGAAATTGAAACATGCATGTTTATTGGTGCATACATGCGTTTCTAATGTATAGAGAGTAGACATTGAGGCAGTTCACTAAGTTTTGGAAATGACAGCAGTGTTGTAGGATCAATGCATTTCTCAATGGGGCTTAGTTGATCTTGAATGTCATTTCTTACACTGTATCCTAACCAGGGAAGACACAAAAAGTGATCAATTATAAGTGTACATTGCTAATCTGAGTTCCAAACCAGGGGTTACTTGCTTGTACAGTGAAATCTCAATGGTTCAATGTCGTGTTCTACAGCTGTATATTAAACATCAAATATGCTCTGATGATTACTGTTAAAACTACTTAAGCAGAAGTGTTGTGCCTGGTTAGGATGCAGTGTTACTAGGGTGCAATTAAAGGCAATACAACTGACATGCCAGACTGGAGTTCATTGGAAACACTGTTCTCTGGGAGCATGCCCAGACACACACACACACACACATTTATTAAAAGGTTTGTCCTCCCAAAAAATGAATTTTCTGACATAATTTACTTACCCTCGTGTAATTCCAAACCTATATGGAAAACAAGAGAATGTATTTTATTGTACTGGCTGATTTCTTCCATGCAATTGCAATGAATGGGGACTGAAGCAAAAAGGACACAAAACACTAGGGGTGTAGCAATACCTTCATGTCACGATTCGATACATATCGCGATACTAAACTCACGATACGATATTATTGCGATTCTCAAAGACATATGGTAAAAGGTTAACAGAAATGTACTGTTGATTTAAAATGCTAAATTTGGTATTACTTTGGGGGTGGAAATGAATAGGTTTGGACTTGGTGCTGGTAACCCAATGCACAGGACAATGGTGACGCCAGAATAAAAATATTAATGATTCTGAAGCTGAAAATATTATTTTATTGCACTGTCACTGACTAGATTATATTTAAAATAATGTAGGACACTTTTTACTGGCATTATCAGGACCCACACATATTCCCCCATTTATTGCCACTATCCACAATACATTTTTTATTGCAAAATATTGTGACACGATATATTGTAACACACATAGTATAATAAAAGTAGTACATACAATTTAAATACTTCATATTTAGTACATATTATTTAAATACTAGTGCACTATATTTAAATACTTCTGAAGCCATATGATATCTATTTTATTCTTATTTGTAAATGAAATATTCTTTTATTTCAATTGTGTACACTTGTTCAGCATGGAATACCACCAATATTACCCATGCTAAAATATTTTTGTATTTATTATAGTATTATTTATGTACTGTTATAATACTTTTGAATGAGCTTTTAATTGTTTATTTTTTATTTTAATTTAAGTCTTAGTAATTGTATGTAATTTCGTTACATACAAATTTAGTAGTTATGTAATGTCGTCATTTTTATTTTATTTATTTTTTTATTTATATAAAGCTTATTTTTATTTCAGCTGTATTAATTTTAGTACTTAAATTAGCACTTAACTTTTATTTATTTAATTTAGCCATGGCAACATTTTGTTTTACATCTGATATTCTGTTTATTTTATTTCAGCTTTATTTCAACTAACAAAAACTATTTTAATAGTTTTATATTCCGTTTCTGGTATTTTCATTGAATTTGAATATTTTGTTCTTGAATCGGTCTGATTCAGGAAGTTATGAGTGCATGACATCTGTTTGTCTGTTCTTCACTCCGATCTATCATACGAGTTCACACAAGTTGTATGGACTTCTTTTATGATTATTTTATGGGCATGTTTTGATGCCTAAAAGCTTGCAATTGCATAAAAAAGAGAGACCAGTACATTATTCAATGGTTTGAAACAACACGATGGTAAGGAAATGATTAACGAAATTTCATTTTTTGAGTGAACCATCCCTTTAACTTCCTGTATTTCCAGAGCTTAAGAGGAAATGATGTTTGTTCCATACATCACAGCAGTTCCTGACCCAGTCTAAACGATGTCATTCTGTTTCACCAGATATTTCACTGTTGCCCTCATCTGTGTTCTATAACTTCCAAGTGTCAGTGATTACATGTGCATATATGTGTGTGTGTCGACGTGTGAGTGTCAGTGTCTTTCGTTCCTCCTCGTTCTCTTCCTGTTTAGACATCCAGTTCTTCTTTGCTTTCCAAGCCATTCTTTTTTCAGTCTGAAAAATTTCAACAGCCTCTTCCTCTGACACATCTCTTTCGACTCATTGATTTGATTGGCTGAGAGCGACTGATGCTTCCTCTGCTGAGTGTTGAGAGCTTGACTTTCGGTGGGACGTTTGTTAGGAAGCAATCATTAGGAGATCAAGAGAACTTCTTAAAAATGGAGCATCAAGCTCTCCCAACTTCCTTTTTTGTTTGCCTTTCTTGTCGTCCTATGTAGCAAAAGCGAAAGAACGACAAGTCAGCCACCCGATTCAGCACCTCGGCCAATCTTAGGGCCAATGTGGAGGCTTCGGGGACAGGGAGCGGCCAGCCCCAGCCCAGCCGCCTCGAACCCATCCCCAACTCCCCCATTCACCAGCTGGAACCTAACACGAGCAAACCCCTGCCCCCACCAACCCCTCTCACCGAACCCAAGAAATTGACGAGGTGAGGCGCACCTCATCACGGCAGACGCCTCGCTCTCTGCACCACAGGCCAGCGGACAAACACATCAGCACACTGAAAATTTACCGCCCACTCCTCACTCCTGACTTTACTAGAGGCAGCTGTGGTATCCCTTTTATGTGCCAAGGAAATGCACACGGAAACTTCTGATGGTTTGCTTTGTGTTTGCGTCTCCCAGGCTCCTCTCTGCCTAACAGAGAGCGTGAAATCCAGAATTACGGCTGATCTCCTTCGAAACAAGTAATTAACTTTAATAATGAGTGCGCCGCCCTGGTCTCAGACTAGGTTCGTGTTAGAATTCCCGTTTGGATTGGTGCTATTTTTGGGGGAATACTTTGACGAATTTATGTTGCCAAGCAAAAAAAATAATCTTTTTTTTTATTGTACTTTTGTAGTCGGTTCACTTGTTCGGAATGGAATACTACCATACTAAAAAATATTCTGTATGCATGTAATACCCTACTATATGTTGCAGTATACTATACACACACTATGCTGGGTACTGTATACCATAAATGCAATACTTTCGGTTTGGTCTTTCATTTCCAGTGATGAATGAACCTGAACATCCTTTTATACATTATTTTCTTATAAATTTCATTATAGATCGGACTGCTAAAGGTTATGACATTTTACACAAAATCAATGTTATTTTAGCATTATTTATATACTAAAATAGTATTTATTTTTAACTATCTTCAATTTTAATTAATGCTGTCAAAATTAGCGCATTAACGCAAAATATTTAACGCAATTAACGCAGCATTCGTTTTTTTCTATCATCCTATGATCACGCTCTTATTCATGCAAATGCTTTTAAACCATTCAAGCGCGATGAGTCAAAAGAGAACGCGCTCTCTGTGAACGTTCTGGTTGCGTCTCAATCAGCTCCCTAGCTTCCTAGGTCGTGAATCAGTATTGTGTATGAATGTGGCCGACTCCCTGATCAGTGCCCTGACTTCTGAACTAGAATCTGATTGAGACGTACCCCTTGTATGAAAGATGCGCGCCAAAATGAATTATGCCAAAATGCCCATTTTGTTGAGTATTCTCATAAGTGCATCTTAAATGTGTTAAATAACATCTTAAATTAACTTAAAAGAGTTCTGTTTTCTCTTGAAGCCAATACGGAAGTGACTTGTTTTGGAAATAACAAACAGTTGCCGCGGGCTGTTTTTCATGTCCGCGGGTTGAAGCGACCCCAATTATGTAATATTTAGCCCCGGCAATGCGAATTCTAGTAGGCAAGATTTTTTTTTTTTTGTGGGTTTTGGTGTGAAAATCGGGCAACCCTGGGCAGCGGGAAACACAAACACACCAGGCTTGTTCGAGATGCATCAGCGCTGCGCAGACCGATCCACGTATGATATACAAAAAAACGCATGAGTGAATCAAAAGCATAAGGAGTCGTGTGCTCTCGCTGGACTCGTTATCATAAGGCGATCGGTCTCTGCACAGCACCGCTGCCAACAAGCCTTCCATCAACAATGCAAACGTTGCGTTACTATTGATTCATGTGGCTTTACGATCCTACATCGGCATCAAAACACAACGAAAACACAGCGAATCCAACGCATTCATGCAGTTCGCCATATTTTGTATAGACGGAGAATACAAACGAGCAGCAGCTGTTAGCTCCATTAGCTGCTATTTCAAAAATGGCGGATCTCAAGTTTGTTTTGGTCTTGTTGACCCCGCCCCCAGCGCCTGACGTAATCGGTTCTTACTTCTAGCCCTGTTCTAGCCCAGCAGCAATGTTTTGGTGCTACTTAAGAACCACTTTTCCTGGCTCAGAGCTGGGGCTTTGGGTGTGGAAACACAAAGAACCGATTTGAAACTAGGCTCTGGCTCCGATCTAGCTCTAGCACTGCCTTGGTGGAAAAGGGGTTATAGAGCTCCATGTTAAAATGCCCAACTTTACAGCAGAAAAAAAAAACGTTTACAGTCTGGTACAAATTGGGGTTTTTGTCTATACGGCTAATTTTGCCCTTCATGACAACTGTGAGGGGGGTGAATTTTTTTATAACTCATTCGTTTACATTATATAAAGCCTTAAAGTGCTGCATAATTAAGGGTGTGCCCACTTTGAGTGACAGGTGGACAGCCATTTATCACGTCACCTCAGCTCCACCCACGTCCCACCTCTTTGCCCATTTTCTGTAATCCGGGAGTGACGCACGATGACGCGCTGCCAAAATGGCAATGGCCAGCTCGACCCTACTTTACGCTTCAAAACTGCTCTTCAGAATCCTATGGGTGACGTCACGGACACTACGTCCATATATTTTGTCAGATCCGCGTCATGTTCGGCAGCGGCAGATCTTAAAGTGACAGCAGCCACTAATGATGTCTGTCATTAATGTTAATCACAGAACAAAGGGAACAGAGAAAACGGTAGCTTTAATAAGGAGTTATTCTATATTTAATGTATTATTTATGCAGTGCAGACAGTTTGATAACTTCAATTTTAACTTTGACTATTCAATTTCTGTATTTTTCGACCTGTTAGACATTGCCACAGGTAAATATGACATTTATTATAATGAGTTTATGTGAAGATTGTTTTAAGTTCACTTGGAATTGATATAGCTTTTAATTATATCTTAATGTTGAATGTCTATCATTAATGTAAAAAAAAAAAGAAGCAGTTTTAGTATCAGTGATACTGGCCTTCATAAAAGATGCCGTTATAACAAATATACTGTATTTCAGTTGTTTATACATTAATTTGGTAACTGTGAAATTATTACAATATAAAAATATTCAAAACATGATGTTTTTATTCGTGATAAATTGCGATTAATTAGTAAAAAAAATGAATCAATTGCCAGCACTAGTTTTCATAAATTTTAGTTTAAGTTTTATGTGCTTTTTTCAGTTTTAGTTGTAGGAATTTTAGTACTTCAGCTTAAAGTGATTTATTTCAGTTAGTTGCAAAAGCACATTTTACATTTTATGTTCACATCTGAAATTTATATTTTGTTTAGTTTCAGCTTTAATTAAACGAAACAATTGTTTTTTTTTTTCAGTAACACTGCACTAAAGTATGTGATTATATATTTTAATATGTATATTTGAGTTTTTCTAATTTTTTCTATTCATTTCTGAGATGCTAACTGCATGCCGCTTGTTGAATCAAACATGAAGCGTAATGCAGTCATGCTAACAATATAGCATACTACTTTTTGAAACGTTCTCATTGCATATCGCCGATATGCAGGAAGCTAGTATGCAAGAAGCTAGTATTCCATTCCGAACGCAGCCAGTGCATCCACATCAGGCAAATAAAAGGGATACTTGAGCTTTTTCCTAACACTGATGTACATGTATGCATAATGTTACTTTCTGAAGTCCCATAGATGAGCTTTGGAAATGGCATTGGAATGCAAATGGGAGCATGTGTCCCTACTGTCGCAGTGCATGCTGGGAGTTGGTGTCTGTCTCTGTGTTGTGTTTTCTGTTTGTGATGGAAGTTATATGACTCATCTGTTACAGTATGTAACTGTTTTTTACTGTCCTTGAAGACCACATTTCATGAACATTAAATTTTTTTTACATTGTGTATTTGGGGAAAAAATATACATTTTCATAATGTACTCTAGCATATATGTGAACATGTAAATTGCACTGTTTTGGGCTTTAATTATAATATTCCCACTCTTTTTTTCTACAATAAACCTTTGCCTATGGCTCTGCTTTTGCAGTTGGCATGTTGTAAGCGGTGGTCGTGTCATGCATGTTTTGCTGTGTCACTGTTGCGGCTGCTCTTGACCCAGGAAGTATCATCTCATCTGAAGCACCGTTGCGTGTTCTTCCTTGCATGCTGGTGTGAATGTAAATGAGGTGCAAGTGACGCAACAAGGTAGATTTGTGCGGGGTTTTGTCATGAGACACTCATATGGCTCTCACACAGTCTGTGTTCAGTTCCACTTAGCAACTGAACTAGTGGGGTCAAGTGGGGAACTCTATTGCCATTTTATGAGAATTAGGATTTAGTGTTCATTAGCACTGAATGCTTTAGGGTGCACTTGAGCTTTAGGGTATCAAAACTAATTTTTAAAAATGCTATTTATAATTTGACACTTGAGTTTTGTGGCTTTTACTCGACATGTGTTCGCTTCAAGGCCATTTATTTACTAATGTACTCCTAAAAGTTGACAAAATTCACTTTTAGTTGATTAGTATGCACATTAAGAGCCCTATTTTAGCGATCTTAGTGCATGGTGCAGGTGCACTTAGGGCGTGTCCGAATCCACTTTTGCTAGTTTACAGACGGAAAAAACAGTCTGCGTGCCAGGCGCATGGTCCAAAAGGGTTGTACCTACTCTCTTAATGAGTCATGGGTGTGTTTTGGGCGTAACGTACAATAAACCAATCAGAGTCTCATCTCCCATTCCCTTTAAAAGCCAGTTGCGCTTGCACCATGGTGGATTTGCTATTTACATGGAGGAATTTGCGAGGGGAAAGACTGAACGCTTCTCCAGAGAGGAATCCTTTTATTTTTAATATTCAAAAATGTTTTTGTGCTGCTGCGCGTCCCTGTGTGTAATAAGCAGAGTGTATGTGCCAGAGTCCTGCACGGGTCCTTTTTGATTAACCCGCACCCGCTTTATTAACAGCACACCCGACCCGATAACCGACAGAAACCCTAATTTAATTCCATACCCGACCCATTATCCGTCAGAAACACTCATTTAATTCCATACCCGACCCAATATCCGTCAGAAACACTCATTTAATTCCATACCCGACCCATTATCCGACAGAAACCATAATTTAATTCCATACCCGACCCATTATCCGTCAGAAACACTAATTTAATTCCATACCCGACCCAATATCGACAGAAAACCTAATTTAATTCCATACCCGACCCAATATCCGATAGAAACCCTAATTTAATTCCATACCCGACCCAATATCCGATAGAAACCCTAATTTAATTCCATACCCGACCCATTATCCGTCAGAAACCCTAATTTAATTCCGTACCCGACCCATTATCCGTCAGAAACCCTAATTTAATTCCATACCCGACCCAATATCCGTCAGAAACACTAATTTAATTCCATACCCGACCCATTATCCGTCAGAAACCCTAATTTAATTCCATACCCGACCCAATATCCGTCAGAAACACAAATTTAATTCCGTACCCGACCCAATATCCGTCAGAAACACAAATTTAATTCCATACCCGACCCAATATCGACAGAAAACCTAATTTAATTCCATACCCGACCCAATATCCGACAGAAACACTAATTTAATTCCATACCTGACCCAATATCCGTCAGAAACCCTAATTTAATTCCATACCCGACCCAATATCCGTCAGAAACACAAATTTAATTCCATACCCGACCCAATATCGACAGAAAACCTAATTTAATTCCGTACCCGACCCAATATCCGCCAGAAACACTAATTTAATTCCATACCTGACCCAATATCCGTCAGAAACACTAATTTAATTCCATACCCGACCCAATATCCGCCAGAAACACTCATTTAATTCCGTACCCGACCCAATATCCGCCAGAAACACTCATTTAATTCTGTACCCGACCCAATATCGACAGAAAACCTAATTTAATTCCGTACCCGACCCAATATCCGCCAGAAACACTCATTTAATTCTGTACCCGACCCAATATCCGTCAGAAACACTCATTTAATTCCGTACCCGACCCAATATCCGTCAGAAACACTAATTTAATTCCATACCCGACCCAATATCGACAGAAAACCTAATTTAATTCCATACCCGACCCAATATCCGCCAGAAACACTCATTTAATTCCGTACCCGACCCAATATCCGTCAGAAACACTAATTTAATTCCATACCCGACCCAATATCGACAGAAAACCTAATTTAATTCCATACCCGACCCAATATCCGCCAGAAACACTCATTTAATTCCGTACCCGACCCAATATCCGCCAGAAACACTCATTTAATTCTGTACCCGACCCAATATCCGTCAGAAACACTAATTTAATTCCGTACCCGACCCAATATCCGTCAGAAACACTAATTTAATTCCGTACCCGACCCAATATCCGTCAGAAACACTAATTTAATTCCGTACCCGACCCAATATCCGTCAGAAACACTAATTTAATTCCATACCTGACCCAATATCTGATAGAAACATTAATTTAATTCCGTACCCGACCCAATATCCGTCAGAAACACTCATTTAATTCTGTACCCGACCCAATATCCGTCAGAAACACTCATTTAATTCCGTACCCGACCCAATATCCGTCAGAAACACTAATTTAATTCCGTACCCGACCCAATATCCGTCAGAAACACTAATTTAATTCCATACCTGACCCAATATCCATCAGAAACACTAATTTAATTCCGTACCCGACCCGATATCCGACAGAAACACTAATTTAATTCCGTACCCGACCCGATATCCGACAGAAACACTAATTTAATTCCGTACCCGACTCAATATCCGTCAGAAACACTAATTTAATTCTGTACCCGACCCAATATCCGTCAGAAACCCTAATTTAATTCCATACCTGACCCAATATCCGTCAGAAACACTCATTTAATTCCATACCCGACCCAATATCCGTCAGAAACCCTAATTTAATTCCATACCTGACCCAATATCCGTCAGAAACACTAATTTAATTCCATACCCGATATCCGTCAAAAACACTAATTTAATTCCATACCCGACCCAATATCGATAGAAACACTAATTTAATTCCGTACCCGACCCAATATCCGTCAGAAACACTAATTTAATTCCGCACCCGACCCAATATCCGTCAGAAACACTAATTTAATTCCATACCCGATATCCGTCAAAAACACTAATTTAATTCCATACCCGACCCAATATCGACAGAAACACAAATTTAATTCCGTACCCGACCCAATATCCGTCAGAAACACTAATTTAATTCCGTACCCGACCCAATATCCGTCAGAAACACTAATTTAATTCCATACCCGATATCCGTCAAAAACACTAATTTAATTCCATACCCGACCCAATATCGACAGAAACACTAATTTAATTCCGTACCCGACCCAATATCCGACAGAAACACTAATTTAATTCCGTACCCGACCCAATATCCGTCAGAAACACTAATTTAATTCCATACCCGACCCAATATCGACAGAAACACTAATTTAATTCCGTACCCGACCCAATATCCGTCAGAAACACTAATTTAATTCCGTACCCGACCCAATATCCGTCAGAAACACTAATTTAATTCCATACCCGATATCCGTCAAAAACACTAATTAAATTCCATACCCGACCCAATATCGACAGAAACACTAATTTAATTCCGTACCCGACCCAATATCCGTCAGAAACACTAATTTAATTCCGTACCCGACCCAATATCCGTCAGAAACACTAATTTAATTCCGTACCCGACCCAATATCCGTCAGAAACACTAATTTAATTCCGTACCCGACCCAATATCCGTCAGAAACACTAATTTAATTCCGTACCCGACCCAATATCTGACAGAAACACTAATTTAATTCCATACCCGACCCAATATCCGACAGAAACACTAATTTAATTCCGTACCCGACCCAATATCCGTCAGAAACACTAATTTAATTCCGTACCCGACCCAATATCCGTCAGAAACACTAATTTAATTCCGCACCCGACCCAATATCCGTCAGAAACACTAATTTAATTCCGTACCCGACCCAATATCCGTCAGAAACACTAATTTAATTCCATAACCGATATCCGTCAAAAACACTAATTTAATTCCATACCCGACCCAATATCGACAGAAACACTAATTTAATTCCGTACCCGACCCAATATCCGTCAGAAACACTAATTTAATTCCATACCCGACCCAATATCCGTCAGAAACACTAATTTAATTCCGTACCCGACCCAATATCCGTCAGAAACACTAATTTAATTCCATACCCGATATCCGTCAAAAACACTAATTTAATTCCATACCCGACCCAATATCGACAGAAACACTAATTTAATTCCGTACCCGACCCAATATCGACAGAAACACTAATTTAATTCCATACCCGACCCAATATCGACAGAAACACTCATTTAATTCCATACCCGACCCAATATCCGTCAGAAACACTAATTTAATTCCATACCCGATATCCGTCAAAAACACTAATTTAATTCCATACCCGACCCAATATCGACAGAAACACTAATTTAATTCCGTACCCGACCCAATATCGACAGAAACACTAATTTAATTCCATACCCGACCCAATATCGACAGAAACACTAATTTAATTCCATACCCGACCCAATATCGACAGAAACACTAATTTAATTCCGTACCCGACCCAATATCCATCAGAAACACTAATTTAATTCCGTACCCGACCCAATATCTGACAGAAACACTAATTTAATTCTGTACCCGACCCAATATCCGTCAGAAACACTAATTTAATTCCGTACCCGACCCAATATCCGTCAGAAACACTAATTTAATTCCGTACCCGACCCAATATCTGACAGAAACACTAATTTAATTCCATACCCGACCCAATATCCGACAGAAACACTAATTTAATTCCGTACCCGACCCAATATCCGTCAGAAACACTAATTTAATTCCGTACCCGACCCAATATCCGATAGAAACACTAATTTAATTCCATACCCGACCCAATATCTGACAGAAACACTAATTTAATTCCGTACCCGACCCAATATCTGACAGAAACACTAATTTAATTCCATACCCGACCCAATATCGACAGAAACACTAATTTAATTCCGTACCCGACCCAATATCCGTCAGAAACACTAATTTAATTCCGTACCCGACCCAATATCCATCAGAAACACTAATTTAATTCCGTACCCGACCCAATATCCGTCAGAAACACTAATTTAATTCCGTACCCGACCCAATATCCGTCAGAAACACTAATTTAATTCCGTACCCGACCCAATATCTGACAGAAACACTAATTTAATTCCGTACCCGACCCAATATCTGACAGAAACACTAATTTAATTCTGTACCCGACCCAATATCCTTCAGAAACACTAATTTAATTCCGTACCCGACCCAATATCGACAGAAACACTAATTTAATTCCATACCCGACCCAATATCCGTCAGAAACACTAATTTAATTCCATACACGATCCCGATATCCGTCAGAAACACTAATTTAATTCCATAACCGACCCAATATCCGACAGAAACACTAATTTAATTCCGTACCCGACCCAATATCCGTCAGAAACACTAATTTAATTCCGTACCCGACCCAATATCTGACAGAAACACTAATTTAATTCTGTACCCGACCCAATATCCGTCAGAAACACTAATTTAATTCCGTACCCGACCCAATATCCGTCAGAAACACTAATTTAATTCCGCACCCGACCCAATATCCGTCAGAAACACTAATTTAATTCCGTACCCGACCCAATATCCGTCAGAAACACTAATTTAATTCCATACCCGATATCCGTCAAAAACACTAATTTAATTCCATACCCGACCCAATATCGACAGAAACACTAATTTAATTCCGTACCCGACCCAATATCCGTCAGAAACACTAATTTAATTCCGTACCCGACCCAATATCTGACAGAAACACTAATTTAATTCTGTACCCGACCCAATATCCGTCAGAAACACTAATTTAATTCCGTACCCGACCCAATATCCGTCAGAAACACTAATTTAATTCCGTACCCGACCCAATATCTGACAGAAACACTAATTTAATTCCGTACCCGACCCAATATCTGACAGAAACACTAATTTAATTCCATACCCGACCCAATATCCGACAGAAACACTAATTTAATTACGTACCCGACCCAATATCCGTCAGAAACACTAATTTAATTCCGTACCCGACCCAATATCCGTCAGAAACACTAATTTAATTCCGTACCCGACCCAATATCCGTCAGAAACACTAATTTAATTCCATACCCGACCCAATATCGACAGAAACACTAATTTAATTCCGTACCCGACCCAATATCCGTCAGAAACACTAATTTAATTCCGTACCCGACCCAATATCTGACAGAAACACTAATTTAATTCTGTACCCGACCCAATATCTGACAGAAACACTAATTTAATTCCATACCCGACCCAATATCGACAGAAACACTAATTTAATTCCGTACCCGACCCAATATCCGTCAGAAACACTAATTTAATTCCATACCCGACCCAATATCTGACAGAAACACTAATTTAATTCCATACCCGACCCAATATCTGACAGAAACACTAATTTAATTCCGTACCCGACCCAATATCTGACAGAAACACTAATTTAATTCCATACCCGACCCAATATCCGACAGAAACACTAATTTAATTCCGTACCCGACCCAATATCCGTCAGAAACACTAATTTAATTCCGTACCCGACCCAATATCCGTCAAAAACACTAATTTAATTCCGTACCCGACCCAATATCTGACAGAAACACTAATTTAATTCCATACCCGACCCAATATCCGACAGAAACACTAATTTAATTCCGTACCCGACCCAATATCCGTCAGAAACACTAATTTAATTCTGTACCTGACCCAATATCTGACAGAAACACTAATTTAATTCCATACCCGACCCAATATCCGACAGAAACACTAATTTAATTCCGTACCCGACCCAATATCCGTCAGAAACACTAATTTAATTCCGTACCCGACCCAATATCTGACAGAAACACTAATTTAATTCCGTACCCGACCCAATATCCGTCAGAAACACTAATTTAATTCCGTACCCGACCCAATATCTGACAGAAACACTAATTTAATTCTGTACCCGACCCAATATCCGTCAGAAACACTAATTTAATTCCGTACCCGACCCAATATCCGTCAGAAACACTAATTTAATTCCGTACCCGACCCAATATCCGTCAGAAACACTAATTTAATTCCATACCCGACCCAATATCTGACAGAAACACTAATTTAATTCTGTACCCGACCCAATATCTGACAGAAACACTAATTTAATTCTGTACCCAACCCAATATCGACAGAAACACTAATTTAATTCTGTACCCGACCCAATATCTGACAGAAACACTAATTTAATTCTGTACCCGACCCAATATCTGACAGAAACACTAATTTAATTCTGTACCCAACCCAATATCCGTCAGAAACACTAATTTAACTCCGTACCTGACCCAATATCCGTCAGAAACACTAATTTAATTCCATACCCGACCCAATATCCGTCAGAAACACTAATTTAATTCCGTACCCGACCCAATATCTGACAGAAACACTAATTTAATTCTGTACCCAACCCAATATCCGTCAGAAACACTAATTTAATTCCGTACCCGACCCAATATCTGACAGAAACACTAATTTAATTCTGTACCCAACCCAATATCCGTCAGAAACACTAATTTAACTCCGTACCTGACCCAATATCCGTCAGAAACACTAATTTAATTCCATACCCGACCCAATATCCGTCAGAAACACTAATTTAATTCCGTACCCGACCCAATATCCGTCAGAAACACTAATTTAATTCCGTACCCAACCCAATATCCGTCAGAAACACTAATTTAATTCCGTACCTGACCCAATATCCGTCAGAAACACTAATTTAATTCCATACACGATCCCGATATCCGTCAGAAACACTAATTTAATTCCATAACCGACCCAATATCCGTCAGAAACACTAATTTAATTCCATACCCGACCCATTATCCGACAGAAACCATAATTTAATTCCATACACGATCCCGATATCCGTCAGAAACACTAATTTAATTCCATAACCGACCCAATTTCCGACAGAAACACTAATTTAATTCCATACCCGACCCAATATCCGTCAGAAACACTAATTTAATTCCATACCCGACCCAATATCCATCAGAAACACTAATTTAATTCCATACCCGACCCAATATCCATCAGAAACACTAATTTAATTCCATACCCGACCCAATATCCATCAGAAACACTAATTTAATTCCATACCCGACCCAATATCCATCAGAAACACTAATTTAATTCCATACCCGACCCAATATCCATCAGAAACACTAATTTAATTCCATAACCGACCCAATTTCCGACAGAAACACTAATTTAATTCCATACCCGACCCAATATCCATCAGAAACACTAATTTAATTCCATAACCGACCCAATATCCGTCAGAAACACTAATTTAATTCCGTACCCGACCCGATATCCGACAGAAACACTAATTTAATTCCATACCCGACCCAATATCCATCAGAAACACTAATTTAATTCCATAACCGACCCAATATCCGTCAGAAACACTAATTTAATTCCGTACCCGACCCGATATCCGACAGAAACACTAATTTAATTCCATACCCGACCCAATATCCGTCAGAAACACTAATTTAATTCCATACCCGACCCAATATCCATCAGAAACACTAATTTAATTCCGTACCCGACCCAATATCCGTCAGAAACACTAATTTAATTCCGTACCCGACCCAATATCCGACAGAAACACTAATTTAATTCCATACCCGACCCAATATCCGTCAGAAACACTAATTTAATTCCATACCCGACCCAATATCCATCAGAAACACTAATTTAATTCCGTACCCGACCCAATATCCGTCAGAAACACTAATTTAATTCCATACCCGACCCAATATCCGTCAGAAACACTAATTTAATTCCATACCCGACCCAATATCCGACAGAAACACTAATTTAATTCCATACCCGACCCAATATCCGTCAGAAACACTAATTTAATTCCGTACCCGACCCAATATCCGACAGAAACACTAATTTAATTCTGTACCCGACCCAATATCTGACAGAAACACTAATTTAATTCCGTACCCGACCCGATATCCGACAGAAACACTAATTTAATTCCGTACCCGACCCAATATCCGTCAGAAACACTAATTTAATTCCATACCCAACCCAATATCCGACAGAAATAGTCATTTAATTTTGTACCTGACCCGACCCGACTCGCATGACATGAAAACCGTGACCTGACCTGCACCCGCATTAAATTTCACACACGAAGTAGACAAAAAACATTTATTTATTTATTTCATGTAACAAAAGCAATAAACATTACTAGGGGTGTGACGAGACACTTATCTCACGAGACGAGATAGGGTTCACGAGAACAAGACGAGACTTTTACATAGTATTTTTAAGAAATCCTCAATGATGAAATGCATGACTAGAAAAATAGTTTGCAGGTGCATTTGAAATGTTTTAACTCATCATCTTGTAATGAATGTCATTTCAGTTCTACTTTCTGAGTCCATGTAAGTCCACGGAGTCCATGTAACACACACTCAATGCGAGCGCTCGTCTTCTCAACACGTGATCAGTGCTGTGCACTATGTACAGCTCGAACCGAATTAAATTGTTTTTATTTCTATAAAAAGCAAAACTAGAGTGGAGGCGTAATGTAAACGTAGTGTTGGCATATTCTATCCTAACTTCACCCTCACACTCGTCATTACAATATGACACGAGACAACTTTCACCTCGACGTGGCACGAGATCTCGTCACACCCCTAAACATTACGAATTCATGCTGAACAATTAATAGACACGCAGCCCATCATGTTAACAATGAAGAGAAGAAAGAAGAAAGAGTGAGAGAGAGAGAGAGCGACATCTGTCATGTAAACTATATTGTATTTATATATATTCACTCTGCATTTAAACACTGCTCTTCTGAAACTCTGCAGTGTATATGTGATCATTGGTTCTTTTTACCAGCATAAAAAATAGGCTAAAACTTTTATTCATATTGTGAATAGATTAAATACAGAAAGCAAGCAAAGTGCGCTCCCTTTAATATAATCACTATAACTGTCAATCAGATGCAGCGGGACTGGCAGTGCTTAAAGGGGCAAATCGCGCAGAAGCCTTTAACGATCTGCAGACAGAGTGTGAACACAATCACGGCACCGTTTGGAAGCATCTGCCTATCACTGTGTACCAGATTGAGTCGAAATAATCTTGGCAATTGGACCCGCAGCCCACCCGTGCCTACTGCCGCCCGCACTGCACCCGACACGTAAATATTATTCCACCTGATACATCAAATGTTAGCGTGCAGGACTGCAGGATTACTAACGCAATGGTGCAGTCGTTTTCAGTTCCTCCACCATCCATGTGAGATGGTGGTCCAGTGGGTTAAACCATGGAACTGATACGCAGAAGGTTGCTGGTTCGATCCCAGCGGTCACCACCAGTGTGTCCTTGAGCAAGGCACTTTACTCCATGTTGCTCCAGGGGGATTGTCCCTGTACGAAGGGCACGGTAAGTCGCTTTGGATAAAAGCGTCTGCCAAATGCATAAATGTAAATGTCAAACTAGCAACGCACCAACAATGTGCCTGAGCACACCTTGTTTTCAGACCAGCACGCCCATTGAGCACGAGTGCATTTGCTATTTAAACAACATGGCGATGGACGTGAAAATGATAACTGCGTCGGGCTGAAACTAGCAAAAAACACTTGCATCGTGCCTGGCGTCACATTGCGCCGGGTGTATGATAGGGCCCTTAAACTGTACAGTCTGGGAAAATAGAGAACAAATATAGATTTTTGTCCAGTCGAATGCTCTCTAGAATGATAATTAGGTTATTATTTAAAACATTTAATAAAAAAAAATCAACAATCTTTTTGATAAATTCTATCCAAAGTCATGTTTTAATAGGAAATACATCAACGTCAATATGTCCTATCCAAACATTCTGTTCAGTGTAGCACGTTTACATATTAATCAAAAAATAGTGCAAGACTGCTGTGTGAACCATCAGAATGCATTAAAATCTCCCTAATTCACAATAATTTTGCACAGATGCCATTTTGCATAACTCTTTCTAAATGAGTCAAATGCCTCTGTTTCAGATGTGCTCCTTTGAAGGTGTTTAACTCATGATCCTGTGTCTCAGTGCAGGTAGAAGTTACATTAGTGCTGAACAGGCTGATGTAAATGCTCGATTGAGCGTTAAATTGAGTTTGCTGCAGCTCAGGCATCAGGGAACAAAGCAAAGCACATTGATTGTATTGGAGATATGAAAGAATAGAGATTAGATTTCAAGCCAACAATACCAAGATTCAGAGGTTTGAATCCACAAGAGTGGGAGTCCGGAACTTTGCTAACTACTTTCACATTAGAGTAATAAATGCTTTATTTATCTGTCCTCTGCAGTAGATGGCACAGTCATGAAACGTCAGATGCACATTGCACACATCAGTGTCTCAAAATGTCAAGCTTCAACCTGATTGGCTGACTTTGACAGACTTCTGGTAGTCAGCGGGCACACGTTTTGATCTTTTTGTTTCTAATTCGGTTCCTGTGTTTGAATTGAGTTTAAACAGGATGCAAAATAGCAAGTCAAATTTGAATGTAAGAAATCCAAAAAGTTGAAAGAAATCCATGTTACTGTAATTTATAATAAAAAAAGTTTGAATGTTCTTGTTTTGAAAAATGTAGATAGATAGATAGATAGATAGATAGATAGATAGATAGATAGATAGATAGATAGATAGATAGATAGATAGATAGATAGATAGATAGATAGATAGATAGATAGATAGATAGATAGATAGATAGATAGATAGATAGATAGAGTGAAGAAATACAGAGAGGCAGACAGATGGATGGATGGATGGATGGATGGATGGATGGATGGATGGATGGATGGATGGATGGATGGATGGATGAACGAACAGAAAGATGGATGGATGGATGGATGAATGGGTGGATGGATTGATGAACGAACAAAAAGATGGATGGATGGATGGATAGATTGATTGATAAACGAACAGAAAGATGGATGGATGGACAAACAGATGGATGGATAGATTGATGAACAAATAGAAAGATGGATGGATGGATTGATGGACAAACAGATAGATGGATGGATGCATGGGTTGATGAACGTACAGAAAGATGGATGGATTGATGAACGAACAGAAAGATGGATGGATGGATGGATTGATGAACGAACAGAAAGATGGATGGATGGATGGACGAACGGATGGATGGATGGATGGATGGATGGACGGACAGATGGATGGATGGATGAATGGATGGACAAACGGATGGATGGATGGACAAACAGATGGATGGATGACTGGATTGATGAACAAACAGATGGATGGATGGATGGATGGATGGATGGATGGATGGATGGATGGATGGATGGATGGATGGATGGATGGATTGATGAACGTACAGAAAGATGGATAGACGAACAGATAGATGAATGGATGGATGGATTGATGACAGATAGATAATCGATGAACAAACATATGGATGGATGGATGGATGGATGGATTGATTGATGGACGAACAGATAGATAGATCTAGGGAGATAGATAGATGTTTAGGGAGAAAGAAGAAAAAGTCTCTATAAACATTGACCTGAGGGCTAAATTAATCAGGATTGAAAGCAGGCTCTGGTCCGGAAGGTGAAGTGTGACGCAGACAACATTAATATCATTCGATAGATCGTTTTTCGAGTATGAATGTGTAATTCTGAGTAGAAAATAAACTCCTTTTACTAAAGTTACTAAAGTTACTAAACCTAACCTAATGATAGACGGACGGACGGACGGACGGACGGACGGACGGACGGACGGACGGATGCTAAAACAGTGTAAATACAGCTGGAAAGCAGCCAACAAATCAACCATATTAAAGCTGCACTATGTAACTTTTCCGTCCACTAGAGGTTGCCTGTTCAAAACAAAGGCCTAGTTTGATGACGCCACTTTTGAGCGCAGAATCTTGGGACATGTGGTCTTCACCTCACAGCCGGAAAAGAATCGGGATAGGACTCGGGCAGAAATCATGTTCATGGATGCGATTATTAACGTTACTGTAGTATGAAGCAGAGCAGGACCGAGTGTTGTGGAGCTGAACAAGGCCGCTGGAGCGATTGTTAATAAGAAGAGCAGAAACACACGCCTCGCGACTTTTATTATGGCATAGTCGCCGGAGCCACTTCCGATTTTCCGGTCATGAGAATGAGGTAACGCAGCTCTGTTTATCATATTAAATACATCTGAGTGTGTTGAAAATGAAGTTATGACGTTACTCTGTGCGTTCGCTCGGCTTCTGCTATGACACTCAGAGTAAAGCATGTCTGCAAAATAAAACCGGAAACCGAGGGTAACGTAGATATGACGCAAACGACAGGCTACTCCCTCACACATCATGATGGGAACACCAGTGGGCTACACCAGTAGGCTATCAGAAAAGTTTCATGTAGAAATGACATCGTTTTTTTCTGTAGTATTTACTTCTCAATCATTTTTATCACGCTGATTTGCTGCTCAAGAAACATATCAATGTTGAACATTTTTATTATTAATTTTATCTGAGAGCTGTTTTTTTTTAATAGCGATACCATGGTAATTTGTTACTGAATGAATACCATATTCATAACCATGGTATTTACATGATATTTTAAATAATACCATAGTACTTTTTCCCAAGTGCAATGACCTATTGATATCACCAGTTCCTGGGATCTCATAAAATAAAAAAATAAAAATACACACGTACATTAAAAGCCCACGAACACACAACAAACCAGTGGTTGCTCTGCTATCAGTGCAGCTCAGACTGCAGTTTACAGTGGTTTTGTGATTCTGTCCATGTCTCTGACTGCCTTTCTTTCTGTTTCTTTGTCTCTCTCTCTCTGTCTCTGTCTCTGTCTCTGTCTCTCTCTCTCTCTCTCTCTCTCTCTCTCTCTCTCTCTCTCTCTCTCTCTCTCTCTCTCTCTCTCTCTCTCTCTCTCTCTCTCTCTCTCTCTCTCTCTCTCTCTCTCTCTGTTTGTTTTTCTCCTCAGCCCTCCTGAAGGAGAAGAATCACCCGTGACCTCTCCGGACCCCCAGAGACAAGAGTGGTTCGCTCAGTACTTCTCCTTCTGACTTTTGCAATTAAAGAGCATGTCGACCAAATCAAACAAAAAAGACAAAAAAGTAATTTATTATTTAACGACACATCCTTTCATTTGTTCTTTTCCCCCCTCCCCACTGTGAATGGGTTTTTTGTTTTTACAGTGACGATAGGTATGTTTGACGTTTCATTTACTGCAGTTTCTATAGAGTGGTGCATACGCTGCTAATTACTATTTGTTAAAAGCGAAAAAAACCAACAGTATTGTCTCCTCTGTATCTAATTTTAGAATGCCACCGTAATGACTTTGTTACAGCTGCATTATCAATTTTGGTAGGATTAAACTGTTTGTATGGATGTCTCAACACAGATATAATGATGTCTCACTAATTTTAAAATAAATGCATATTTTATATTTATATTACTGGTGTATGCGTAAGAATAAATAATTATTGTGACATTTAATAAAGTGTGTCTGTTATGTGAGTGAACTTTTACCATTCAAGGAACCAAAAGCAAAGAACATATGATTTAAAATGCCTGTATTTTCATATACGTCAACACATATTGCCCTGAAAGAAGAAACAATAAACACTTTTATTGTCATTTGGCTTTTTCTTGATATAAGAACAATTACCCCTGCAATGACAAATACATAATCGGAGATGAGAGGTAAGTTTATGTGTAGCTTTATTTATTTTATTTTTAGAAATGTTAAATGACCTGCAGAATGGGACATAAGAGAAACCAAAAGGCACACATTCCCTAGCATAAAAAAAAGAAAAAAATGTAATGAGGCTGTTGCATTAATTTAAATATAATGTAATTAAAATACATAATTATACATTAATTCCATTGAATTAGTTGAAATAGTGTACGTTATGTATAACTTTCTAAAGTTATTTAGAATATAAGTAAATACATTTAAGAAATAATATTTAAGAAATATTTGCATATACTGTGTATATATATATATATACACACACACACACATTTTTCTTAAATATATACATGCATAATAATTGTACACAGTACTCACATATATTATGTAAACACAAACTTGTATTTTGGATGCAATTAATCGATTGCCACAAGTGACATTACCTAGCTGTTAATATTAAATAAAATAAATTTTTCTTGTAATTTTACAAGCATAAGATTTTTTTATTTATTTAATGACGCTGTTGTATTAATTTAAATAATGTAATTTAAATACATAAACTTTGCGAAATATTTGAATTCCATTTAATTAATGTAAATAGTGTACGCTATGTATAACTTTCTATAGTTATTTAGAATATAAGTAAATACATGTTCCCTCAAGATAATCAAAAATCGATTAAAAGTGCATTATCAGTGTCATTTCTCTAAAACTTAAGGGACTTTTATACTGGCGGTCAGAGGGAGATACGAAAACGTCATCGACATCCGTTTTCTGTTCACTGGTTTGTACCAAGCCCAGAAACGGGGGGCGTATGTTTATTACATGCCATATAATTTAACAGCGCCAATACAGACAAATCAAACGTATAACAAATCAAACAAAGTATATGAATGAGAAATTACTTTTAAAAGTATTATAACGGTTTTATAATGAATTGTCGTGAGCTAGAATTCATAGTTTGTTTCCACGTGCCCCCCTACAATGCAGAAAGATGAAGAATAAAGCGCCAAATCTGAAAACACGGACAGGAAGAAACACCCACATGTGAATGTTGTTCATGAACATACATAACTGCTGCTCATCCACCCAGGTATGTCAAATGCTGCACTATATAGGTAATTAAATATTAACAGTGCTCTTTATTATTCGTGTAAGTTGCTATTGTTTGTAGAATTTTGTTCAGGAGAGCAGAACACAAATGTTTTAAATGCTTGTTAAATGCATGTTATTCTGCATCAATACTAACGTTAACATTACATGTCAGGCTGTAACAGCCGTGTCCTTCATTTAAAACATTATTTAGCAACACAACAAGTGTATATATAACTGTATAATTTTTATTAAAGCATTTTTATGACCTCAAATTAATGAAGTCTGCATGAAACCTTCATATTTTTATGAAATAATTTGTCTCTGTAGGACTGTTGAAGTGAAGTGCAAAATAGCATTAAATGGGTTATAAAAGGTGATTAGAAATGTATACACACACACACATATATATATAATATATATTTATATGTATGTATGCATGTCACATACATGTATTCAAAAAGTAAATAATAAAATAAAAAATATTGTGCAACATTTAATTCATACTTCTGATGAGTATAAACTACAGATCAATTAAGTGTTATATAATATTGGGCATTAAGTTCCTGTCATCGTGAAAAACCTTAAAATGTTAGAGAATATTTGTGTGATAGGAATTTCTATAGTCACTACATTTTTCTAGTTATTTTATAGAAAATCTTTAACTGGCTCGAAAGTGCTCTTTGTGCAGCCAGTGCTCTTTCTTTTTAGATATAAAAAGTAATTAAAAATGCTTAAAATAATTAAAAATGTAAATTTTCCTTAATAAATGTGTATACGTATCAGCTACCATGATACAAGCATATGAGTATGTAAGGGTTTGAAAAGATGAACTGTAGTAAGCATACAGACAGACCCATCATCCGCTGCTTTCTTCCAGAATACTTCATGTCAAAGTGATCCGGGTTCAGTCTTCAGGTGAACATGATGCTCAGTCCGGACCAGGTGTCCTTGATAGGACTGGTGTTTGAGTCTTACATCACAGAGCACCACAAGAATGACATCCTGCAGATCTTCCAGGAGGCCAGTGAAGATGCTCACCATCCTGTTGTTGTGAATGCCATGACCTTATTCGAGGACAATATGGAGGTTGGAGAGTGTTTCAATGCATTCCCCAGCCAGGTTCTGCCTATATTTGACAATGCCTTGCACAGGGCGGCCCAGAACATATCTCAGTCTTCTTCCTCACCACAGGGGGGTTTCAGCCTCAAACACAATCTGCACGTTCGTATGTCAGGTAAGCAAGTATAAGAACATCCCCTCCTTTACACTGGCATCTGTATCAGGGCTCAACTACGAGGATTTTATACATTTGTATATTTGTGCAACTTCCTGACCAGCCTGACACAACAACAACCAATAACATGAGTTTTGAGGAGTGTTGGGAAAACTGTTGGGGAAAATAGCTTTATTTACGTGTTTCTGTTTGGCAAAGCTAGTTGTGCAGAAATTGCATGCTCAGCCTTTATCTGCCTTTATTATCAAAGAAAAATAGGAAAATACGAGTACCAAAAAATTCCATAATTTACAAATAATCAATAATTTAAGAGGAAAAATAGAAAGAAATAATAATAGGACAGTAATCACAAAAACTTTACAATGACTATAACAACTTTATTATTCAGTTTTATAAATGTATTATATTTGTTTGTTTTAATTGTAAATAAAGTTATTTCTAATCTATATTCTCATTTTGCCTGTACAATAACGTATCAAAATAATATATTATTTTCAAAACATTACATTTATATATAATTAATACCTTTATATTAAATATTATATATTTGTATGTAATAATAATTAATACAGAGTCTGCATGAAACCATATTTTTATGAAATAATTTGTCTCTGTAGGACTGTTGAAGTGAAGTGCAAAATAGCATTAAATGGGTTATAAAAAGGTGATTTTAAAAATGTATATACACACACACACACACACACACACGTCACATACATGTATTCAAAAAATGTAAAATAAAATATATTGTGATGAAAAAAGAAAATACTGTGCAACATTTATAAACCAAAATATATAAATCAAAATAATATATTATAAAATATATTTAATTTAATTATTAGATATTTATAAAACGTTAGTTATTTTTTAAGTAAATATTTTTTTCTCTGTATATATTTATTTCTAATCTTAACTAATCTTGTTTTACTTGTACAATATTACCATATCATTAATTATTATTATTATACATTATATAAAAGGTTTTATATTACATTTATTTATATATATATATATATATATATATATATATATATCCTTGTATAATATTATGTAATTATTAATACACATTATATTTAATTAAATGTCAGTGCATTTATTTTCTCTGTATATTCATTTTTAATCTCAATTAATGTCGTTGTACCTGTACAATAAAGCTTGAATCATATTTTTCAAAAGTATTTTCAAAACATGATAACATTTATACAGAATTATTTCCTTACACCAAATATTAATAACACAAAAATATGATACAGTATCGTAATATTAATAATGTATATTCAAGGATGTTCATATTTATAGTTTTAAAATATTAAATAAAACATTTATGAAATTCATATCTTATACTACATTTCTAAGAGAGAGAGCGTAAGTGAGAGAGAGAGAAACAGTTAAACATGAATGTTTAGCATAAATTTATTAATGAAAATTATTATCCGGTGTAA
Source organism: Romanogobio albipinnatus (assembly GCA_023566225.1). Taxonomy (NCBI): domain Eukaryota; kingdom Metazoa; phylum Chordata; class Actinopteri; order Cypriniformes; family Gobionidae; genus Romanogobio; species Romanogobio albipinnatus. The sequence continues at coordinate 42,368,562 of CM042256.1, forward strand.
CCAACTTATAATAGGAGGTACTAAAGTGTTTTTGGCCTGACAATAGTGTACTCTTTGTACAGTATATACTCCATAGAATATGCTATAAATGTTACAGCTCTAACAAATGCATCTATTAGGCCCGTTTGTGCACAACAGTAAACAGTTCCTCTATATCCAATATGACACGTACCTCCCAGTGATCATAAGTGGCTTGTATATGGCTGACTGTTCTCTTTGTGTAACTGGTAGATCTGCTGCCATGAAGCCGCAGTGTGCCTCCAACTGTCTGCTTCATTTGCTCTTGAAGGCTTGCAGCCTATTAGTTTGTCAATGCAACACAGAGGCTGTTTCCCTCTACAGGCAATTAGACCCCAGCACACCGTGGCAGACAGCTCGTTTGTCCTGCCGTGAACTGTTATCTGTTATCATGGTCGCTTCCTCTGATCTAGTGTCATATAACCTGCACGATATGCTGATGTGTTTTTCTCGGTAACAACAGTCTCGTTATGTTGGCTCGCGCCGTGAGCAGGAGCTGGAGAGAGATCAGATGAAGCTTTTAGATTGTGGTCAGGTGTGAGCGCAAACGCTGCATGATGTAACAACAAGATGGGCAACTGCTCTGCGGGAAAGTTATTGATCCGGATCTGAGGAGAGAGAGAGAGAGGATGTGTCATGAGAGAGGTCGGGCAGACCCGGGCTGTCAGAGAAAAGGACAGCTGAATGAGGCTTCAAAGGAATAGTTCAGGGAAATTCTCTCAGCATTTGCGTTGTGTGTTGTTCTGACTCGTATGATGTTATGATTTCTTGGGGATTTTTGAAGAAACAATTATGCAAAACTATGTGGTGTAGGCTTGAATGATTGCTCAAATTGTGTGACTTGTTGTGGGAACATATCAGTGATCAAACTAATAATAGCTAATAAGATTTATTAACTGAAAGTAAAATGATTTTTGTTCATTGAAATAAAGCTGAAGCTTTAAAGCTTGGCAACTAACTGAAATTGAAACACTAACATTAATGAATGGAAATTAAAACTTAAAATGAAATAGAAATTATACCTAAATTGTAATATAAACCAATAAAGTTGACAGCAGCACATAAAAACCCCCCCTGAAAATGTCAATTTAAAGGTGCAGTGTGTAATGTGTATATGTATCTATTCACAGAAATGCAATAAAATATACATAACTATGTTTTCAGTGGTGTATAAAGACCTAATATAATGAACCGTTATGTTTTATCTCCGTTATCTCCATACACCGCAGGTCCCCTTACATTGAAGTCACCATTTTGCGCTGGCATGTTTCTACAGTAGCCCTAAACGGACAAACTTCTCTACAGAGTGCTAGCTACTCTCTGCTGTCTCAGACGATGACATCTTTGTCCTATGTCGGCCACCGTAGCTTCTCCCTGTGCTTCGAAAGGGAGGGACTAGCGATTGCACTTGCAATTGACAACCTCACCACTAGATGCCACTAAAATGGACACAGTGCACTTTAAAACACAAATTTAAAATATGTAAAAAATATACATAATACTAACCCTAACCCTTTGGGTAATGGCAATGCAAGATATATAGAGATTTTAGGTGGGATGTTTTGACTCATAGCAATGCACTAAAATCTATAGCAACCACATGGCAACACCCTGATATTGTGTCATTGGCTTTAATATGGATGAACTGTCATTTAAACCCATGCAAATGTTATCTGTCTCCAGATGGATTCAGCCAAGAAGGGAGTGTGTCAGCAATAATCAGCTGACTGACCTTTCCTGTTCCCTGGATGTTTTATCCTGTTTTGTGGACAAAGGAGAGTTATAAATAGCCAGAGTGCAGACTCCACTCATAGATCCGGCGTGCTGTGAATATGAAAGGGGGTCTGAAAATAGGACACACAGCCATAAAAAGCACACAGACCATTGGCCATATCATGATGAACAGCCGCGTCATGTGTCTGAATGCTTTCATGCTTTGGTGAAGGTCATCAGTGAGAAAAATTGTGTATCCAGGTGGTGTCTCAGCAGTCACCGACGTGTCTGCTTTCTTTTCTTCCTGAAGATGTTTGATGCACCTGTATTATAAAGAAGGTCGGGCCGGACAAAAACACTTTTTTTTTCTTTGGCAAGATTTTTAAATGATTGTGAAATGTTATTATAACCTAAAATAACCTTTTTTTCTATTTGCATATATTTTAAAATGCAATTTATTCCTGTGTTGGCAAAGCTATCATTACTCCAGTCTTCAGTGTCACATGATCCTTCAGAAATCATTCTAATATGCGGATTTGCTTCTCAACAATTTCAACATTTCTTATTATCAATGTTGAAAACTGTTAAAGGGATAGTTCACCCAAAAATGAAAATTCTGTCATTAATTACTCTCATGTCGTTCCAAATCTGTAAGACCTTCATTCACAAATTAAGATATTTTTGATGAAATCCAAGAGCTCTCTGACCCCTTCATAGACAGCAATGTAATTAACACTTTTAAAGGTGCACTATGTAACTTTACCGTCCACTTGAGGGCACCTGTTCAAAACAAAGACGTTTCTTGGGACATGTGGTCTTCACGTCACAGCCGGTGGAAAAGAATCGGGATCGGGAAATCATGTTCATGGATGCGATTATTAACGTTACTGTAGTATGAAGCAGAGCAGGACCGAGTGTTGTGGAGCTGAGCAAGGCCGCAGGAGCAATTGTTAATAAGATGAAGGCAACACACACCTCGCGAGAAGCAGGACTTTTATTATGACACAGTCGCTGGCGCCACTTCCTCTTTTCTGGTCATGAGTATGAGCTAACGCAGCTCTGATTATCATATTAGATACATCTGAGTGTGTTAATTATATTATGACGTTACTCTGTGCGTTCGCTCGGCGGCTGCTATGACACTTGTTCACACTGCAGTCAGAGTAAAGCGTTTCTGCAAAATAAAACCGAGAGTAAAGCAGATATGACGCAATCGACAGGCGAATCCCTCGCACATCCCGGTTCCTTGGTTAAAATAGAAATTTCTCACGATTTACAAATAGTTGGAAACATTTGGGATATTGTAAGTACTCAACTGAACAAAATATATAACACTGGCCTAGTGGTTTTTGGATATTTTACTGAAAAAATGTTACATAGTGCACCTTTAAGGTCCAGAAAGGAAGTAAAGACATTGTTAAAATAGTCCATGTGACTCCAGTGGTTCAACCTTAATTTTATGAAGCGACGAGAATAATTTTTGTGCATAAAAAAACAAACAAAAATAACAACTTTATTAAACAATTTCTCCACATCTGTGTGAGTCTCCTACACAGTTTACATTGGTCAGCTACTGCATCAGCATCACACGCATGCATCGTGGTGCTCACGTGAACGGCATTGGCCAATGGTAAGCCGGCATGCTGGCATAGCTATGACATAACTCGGAAGTGCTGTACTGTATTTACTACGTCAACAGTGTAGGCACCAAGATGTTAGCAGCAGATCCTTGAAGTCCTGTAAGTTGCAAAGTGAGGCCTCCATGGATCGGACTTGTTTGTTCAGCACATCCCACAGATGCTCGATTGGATTGAGTTCTGGGGAATTTGGAGGCAGAGTCAACACTTCAAACTCGTTGTTGTGCTCCTCAAACCATTCCTGAACCTCCATTCACAATCATTGGCTTTTGTGCAGTTTTGAACTGATTCATGTATATGAATCAAACGTACAGAGATAGTTTTGCTTCAGAAGTTTAAATCAGAGGTATTATAGACCTGTTCAATTTATAGTCTTAGAACTAGGGAAAGAGTTAGCAGTTTCTAGCTATGGAAATGGTTCTCAGGAATTCCTAATAGGTTTTAAGTTGTGCTTTAAAAAACAGAAGTTGCTATATGATATAACAAGTATAAACGTTTGTTGCTTGTCCAATGACAGTCTTTTTTAGGAAATCTATGGTCAAAATCATTCAAATCACTCAAATTTTCACAAAGGTGCTTATTTGAATCAAAACCATGAATATATCATGAATATTCAGTATTTCTACCAGTCCTAATCTGCTTATCTGAAAACTGCAGACTGACATACACAGGAAGAGTATGAAGATTGTTTTAGATGACGTGTAGGCAGAGAAGGGGCGGTTTGTGTTTGATCCCTGAGGTATGTGGGATGGATAGTGTTGCATTGTGGCGAAGCCAAGTGCTTTTCTCTCACGTCCTGTAGGAGATGATTGCCGTCACCTGTAATTACACGCTCTTCATCTGCAGCCCTGCAGACGTGACTCATTCGAATAAACACACTTTACTGAAACCCATTTTCTCTGCAGTTACTGCAGTCTGTATCTGTGGTTAGAGGGGAGAGAAAAAAATGAAGTAACATTGACATTTTTGATTCTTCTTTCTTTTATGGTTTTCTATGATGCAATCTTGCCGGGCCAGGTCATATTCAAATATTGAGTGTGCTCCGTGTTGATTTATTATGCAAGAAAGTGCAAGAGACTGTAACTCCTCTTTTGAACTTTTCATTAATGAATGTGCAGTGCCATCTAGCAGTTGGAGACCATAACTTCTCAAACAGGAGCCCTAGAAGGCTGTCATGGAATAACACTGACACCTACTGGTTAATATAATTCTTGCTTATTCCGTCTAGAGAAATAGTCCACCCAAAAATGAAACCGTCATCAAGTGTATAAACATATTTCTTTCCCTAATAGCTGATTTACTACTCACATGCAGGTTTACCTATGTGTCCCGAGCTGACCAGAGATCACATTCCTAAAGCCAGAGATGTGGGCCACTTCCTGTCCGTCACGGGGACGGTCATCCGCACCAGTGTGACCAAAGTGCTGGAGTATGAAAGAGACTACATGTGCAGTAAATGTAGGCACGTGTTCTCCATGCAGGCTTCTTTTGAGCAGTTCTATACCTTCACTCCACCCACCAGCTGCCCCAATGAGGATGGATGTAATTCTTTCAAATTCACCTGCCTGTCAGGGAGTGATGCCCCTCCGGCTGCCTGCAAGGACTACCAGGAGATCAAAATCCAAGAGCAGGTGAGGCACCAGGGATGTTTATTCAGGGACAGTCACCTTGGAGCAACCTGGGGCGGAAGAAATAGTTCAAACTAAAATTAAAATTCTATTGACCAGTGACTCTCTTTTTCATATTACCCAAGCTCTAAAATTACGTTTTAGCCAAGCGGCAACCTCCCCCATTTTCTCTTGAAGCCAGTACAGAAGTGACTTAAACTGCAATTCATCGACTGGCCGCTAGGGACAGGTTCAGAAGGGAGCAGAATCTCATTGACCCCCAACATCAAAATGCCCAACTTTACAGCAGAAAAAAACATGTTTACAGCCTGGTACAAATTGTGGTTTTGGTCTATACATCTCATTTTGCCCTTCATGACAACTGTGAGGGGGGGGGAATTTTTTTTATAACTAATTTGTTTAAATTATATTAAGCCTTAAAGTTCTGCATAATTAAGGGCGTGGCCACTTGAGTGACAGGTGGATTGCCGCTGCTGTCACTACTAGCCGTTTGTCTGCTGTCTGTTAGCTCCACCCACTCCACCTGTTAGCTCATTTTCAGTTATCCGGGAGTGACGCGATCACAAGATGGCAACGGCTGCACTTTAAGCTTCAAAAACGTTCTTCAGATATGGGTGACGTCACGGACACTACGTCCATATTTTTTTTACAGTTTATGGTTTTAGCTTAGGCATCGTAAAAGTAGTCTATACGACTTGTACACTATATTCTAAGCTCTTGCTGTGCAGCTCATGGCATTCAAACTTTTAAAAAAAACTAAATAAGTAAAATTAAATTAATTAAAATAATAAATAATGTAATTAAAAATAAAGTAATCACAAATAAAATATGTATCAATGTAGATGTAACCTAAAAGCATGTAACCATCTAAAAAAACTTCCTGATCAGCGCATCTTCACTAACAGGTACAGAAACTGTCGGTGGGCAGTATCCCTCGATCCATGCTCATCATCCTGGAGGACGATCTCGTGGACAGCTGCAAATCAGGTAAATACAGAGTATTGCTGGAAATAGAGTTCAGTCTAGTTTTTTTAATGTATTTACTGGCTTTTACAACTTGACAGTGCAGGAATGAGATCTGGATCACATAATTACTCTGCTCAGTCCTGCTCACTGTTAATACAGTGTTAAAGTCCCCATAAAAATTCAAGTGAATTTAGCTTTTAGAATGAATATGATAGTCTTACTGTTATCTATAAGCTAGTGTGCTCCAAAACAATGACAAAATTCACATTTAGAAGATATAAGCTTTCAAAACGAACAGTCTCTCACTTCCACCAATGATTTTGATGACATCACTTTGCACTTAAGTTTCTTATTAGATTTTGTGTCCAATCAAATGCTCTCTAGAATCTACATTATAAACAGATGCTGACGCTGTGGCTAAAATCGGTCACTTGTTCACACATTTACTATTTTCTACATGGTGAATGGCACATAGTGCACTATATCGGGGATAGGGAACGATTCAGACTGTGTAAATATGCTTTCAGTTGAGGCGAATGAAGTCTGGTTTCACAATAGTGTCACGCGCACTACATGCACAGTCTGTACAGAGCGGATCATATGCGTGAGTTGGGGCTAATGTTTGCTTGCTGTTTATTTTTACTTTACTGATATAATAATAGTAAAATCCCTCAGGGCAACATCATGGGTCTCTCTTTCCCTCATATGATGCTGTCATGTGTTTCTCACAGGCGATGACATCACAGTCTATGGAGTTGTGCATCAGCGCTGGAAGCCGATGTTTCAGGATTGCCGCTGTGATGTGGAGATTGTGCTGAAAGCAAACTATATCGAGGTCAATAATGAGCAGTCCACCACAGCACTGGTGCTGGAAGACATTCAGAAGGAATTTGAAGAATTCTGGGACAGTCACAAACATGACCCCATTGCCGGTACACAGTTGGTGTCTCTCGAAATATTGAATCTGGAAAACCCTGTCTAGTTGTACAAATAAGCAATATGACATTTTTCAATACCATGTCTCCTTGTCATTTAAAAGATTCCTCTCTTATTGCTATCCAAACTACAATTACTGTCCTTGTAGAGGAAGTTCACTTGATGTGGACCATGAAACAGTGTTGTAATCTGTTGCCAGTGGTGTTTGCTGAGGCTACTAGGGTTATTGAGTTAGGGATTTGAACAAATCTCTGACTGCAAGTATTAAATGCAGGCATGTAACTCATACTGTATTGTTTGTGCTGCCGCACACATGAATGATTCTTCAAACCATGTGGCTTTTTGAGGAAAAGTGTTTTATTTTCTACACAGTCAAATGATTTTCACAAGGTGGACGTTAGAAAAAATGGCGGGGGGACCACCTGGTAATGGCCTAGCGACTGCTCAGATCACCTTAGCAACCACCTAAAACACCCTAACAACAATTGAGAACCCTTTAGCTGCCTCATGGGATTCAGTGTGGTTTTATGAATCATAATCACTCTTTCTTATTCTCTCTCTCTCTCTCTCTCTCTTGACATTCTGAAGGCAGGAATGAGATCTTGATGAGTCTTTGCCCTCAGGTGTTCGGCATGTACGTCGTCAAGCTGGCTGTTGCTATGGTTTTGGCAGGTGGGGTACAGAGAATAGATGCGTCTGGAACCAAGGTGAGAGGTATGTGTCCATGCTCCACATAATGGACAGTCTGACATTTGGGCTTATCATGGAAAAAAGTTGAGAGGTGTGCTTGAAAAGTGTATGAATAATTCTGAATAGCTCTGACTCTATGTAGGAGAGTCTCATCTGTTGCTTGTGGGCGATCCAGGCACTGGGAAGTCACAGTTTTTGAAGTATGCTGCTAAGATTACACCACGCTCCGTGCTCACTGCAGGAATCGGATCTACTAATGCAGGTATCGCACGTACTTCTGAACCTCTCTTCACCATCACATTGATGTTTTGAACAAGCACTCACTCTAGGGCAGAGGTCGGGAACCTATGGCTTGTGAGCCACACCTGGCTCTTCATGAAAATCTTCTCAAGAAAGAAATTCTAAGTTCATAAGAATGTTCTTAAGTGCAATTCTTGAAAAATTCTTAAGTTCTCAAATATATTCTAAATTTTTTACTTAAGAAGAAAATGAAAGATGTTATTTGATTAAAAGGCGGGTATTGCTGAATACTCGCTGAATGAAAAACATAATAATAAGTGTCCAGACTATTTCGAAGCAACTGGCTCGACGGGAATGAACCACTCAGCATCGTGTTTTTAATGTGGCGTGTCGTTAAAACTGTTATTTTAAAAGAGCATGTCTCGAGATGCAGCGGTCTTTGTTATTAATTTGTGCTCTGTCTTTCTTGCACTCTATCTAGAGTGAATGCGTCCGGTATGTGTGTTGTGCTGCCTCGCTAGTTCTGGCTTCAGTGAAAGCATAAGTAAATGATCGATCATTGTCACTTCAGAGTACTTGTCCACATTCATGGTACTAGAATTAATATATATTATATTTAGCTAGCTGTTGTTATGTTGTAATGCTTAGTATTTGAAACAACCCAATACATTCATTAAACATCTTACTTTTGGTACATTCTTATCGGGAATATGAATACTTCTTAAATGTTATCTTAAGAACAATCTTAAAGAGCCCCTATTATGGATTTTTGAAAATGACCTTTCATGTAGTGTGTAACATAGTCCTAAGTGCAAAAAACATCCTGCAAAGTTTTAAATCTGAAAGTGCAGAGTATATAAAGTTATTGTCTCTCAAAAGTCTCTCTCAAGAGTCAAATCTGAGTCAATTAAACTATAATTTTTCAAACGAGTCGCAAGCCATTTTGTTGCAAAACATTAGCATATTGTCTGTCCACTTGCGAGCAGACTCCAGGGAAACCTTGAACCCCCTCAAACATTGCAGTGGATACTGGACAGCATCATGTCAAGAAGACGCTGTGCTCTACAATGTGTTTATTGTGTTTCATATTGTGTAGGTCTCTGGCTATCTTGCGGTATTACTGTCTTACTAAAATACTACTGTAAATGAGCTCTGGGCTGCAGTATTACCTAAAACTATTAATGCAGATTGTCTGTCATTCTTACTACTTTGAGTAAAGATAAAGGATGGAACAAGATTTGTTTGGTTTGTTGATGGATGTACACTTGTTAATGCTGACGGTGAGGAATTGCAGTTTAAACATCTCATAATGTAACTCAAACTGAGTAACATCACTGATAAATGTCCTGCTCAAGGTTCGGGTTGAAAAATTAGTTCTTCCATTGTTTCCTCACCGATTCGGACTTGCGCTGGGATTGGTGTAAACTCGATGTCCTCGTTACTGTCTTTACAGTGTGTACTATTGCTGAGCGAAGGCTCCGGACAGAGTTGGAGTTCAGTTATGGTAATGGCCGTTTGTTTCTGAAATACGTGCTGTACGCGGTAGACCAATCACAACAGACTGGGCCTTCTGACCAATCAGAGCAGAGTAGCTGGTGGAAAGGAGGGATTTAGAGAGACTGATTCATCCATCAAGTCGTTTGAGAATCATCAAACATTGTGGTGATGTGCAATGTATATTATGAGAAAATTCCTTTAATTTACAATTCCTTTGTGTACAGCCTACCGAAGTTAATGAAAAGTTTAGAATAATCACGCACTTTGCCCAATCAATGGCAAAACACTTTAGTTTCTGTGGTAATCTAGAGCTCCTGCATTCAGATTCAAGCAGCTATGTAGCTTAACTGGGGTAGTGATGAAATTAGAACAGCAGCAAAAAAGTAAATAAAAAAGTGACTGGACTGAAACATATCCTTTTATTTAAACTGGTGTTTTGCTGTGCCAAGAGCAATTCCGAAACATTTCACCAGGCACTTTTACTTTTTGTTGACATTTTATGTCATATATACACTCACCTAAAGGATTATTAGGAACACCATACTAATACTGTGTTTGACCCCCTTTCGCCTTCAGAACTGCCTTAATTCTACGTGGCATTGATTCAACAAGGTGCTGAAAGCATTCTTTAGAAATGTTGGCTCATATTGATAGGATAGCATCTTGCAGTTGATGGAGATTTGTGGGATGCACATCCAGGGCACGAAGCTCCCGTTCCACCACATCCCAAAGATGCTCTATTGGGTTGAGATCTGGTGACTGTGGGGGCCATTTTAGTACAGTGAACTCATTGTCATGTTCAAGAAAGCAATTTGAAATGATTTGAGCTTTGTGACATGGTGCATTATCCTGCTGGAAGTAGCCATCAGAGGATGGGTACATGGTAGTCATAAAGGGATGGACATGGTCAGAAACAATGCTCAGGTAGGCCGTGGCATTTAAACCATGCCCAATTGGCACTAAGGGGCCTAAAGTGTGCCAAGAAAACATCCCCTACACCATTACACCACCACCAGCCTGCACAGTGGTAACAAGGGATGATGGATCCATGTTCTCATTCTGTTTACGCCAAATTCTGACTCTACCATCTGAATGTCTCAACAGAAATCGAGACTCATCAGACCAGGCAACATTTTTCCAGTCTTCAACTGTCCAATTTTGGTGAGCTCGTGCAAATTGTAGCCTCTTTTTCCTATTTGTAGTGGAGATGAGTAGTACCCGGCGGGGTCTTCTGCTGTTGTAGCCCATCCGCCTCAAGGTTGTGCGTGTTGTGGCTTCACAAATGCTTTGCTGCATACCTCGGTTGTAACGAGTGGTTATTTCAGTCAAAGTTGCTCTTTTATCAGCTTGAATCAGTCGGCCCATTCTCCTCTGACCTCTAGCATCAACAAGGATCAACATCTAGCATCAACATTTCGCCCACAGGACTGCCGCATACTGGATGTTTTTCCCTTCTCACACCATTCTTTGTAAACCCCAGAAATGATTGTGCGTGAAAATCCCAGTAACTGAGCAGATTGTGAAATACTCAGACCGGCCCGTCTGGCACCAACAACCATGCCACGCTCAAAATTGCTTAAATCACCTTTCTTTCCCATTCTGACATTCAGTTTGGAGTTCAGGAGATTGTCTTGACCAGGACCACACCCCTAAATGCATTGAAGCAACTGCCATGTGATTGGTTGATTAGATAATTACATTAATGAGAAATTGAACAGGTGTTCCTAATAATCCTTTAGGTGAGTGTATGTGTTATAATATTTCATATTATAAAGGCTGTTCTTTTGAACATTTTATTAATTGAAGAAACCTGAAATTTTTTTTAGTTTCCACAAGAATATAACTGTTTTAAACATTGATAATTATAAGAAATGTTTTGAAAAAATATTATTTAAAACAGTTATATTCCACAATATTACTGTTTTTACTGCATTTTGATCAAATAAATTCAGCCTTGGTGAGCATAGAAGACTTCTTTCAAAAACATTTTAAAAAGCATACTGATTCAAAACTTTTGAAGAGTGTATATATGTAAATTAATATAAATAATTGGTCCCACTTTATATTAGGTGGCCTTAACTACTATGCACTTGCATCAAAAAATAAGTACTATGTACTTATCGTGTTCATATTGTATTGCAAAACACTTTTGCTGATATTGAGGTGGGATACGGGTAAAGTTAGGGACAGGCATGTTGGTCTGGGTAAGTTTAAGGGTAGGGTTAGGTGTAAGGGAAGTGTTGACAGTGTAATTATAAATGTAACTACAGATATAATTACATGCAGGTAATTTTTTTAATGTAAGTACAATGTAAAAACACGTATGTAGTATGAACACAATAAGTGCATTGTATCAAATCATTAATTTAAATGTTAGTACATAGTAGTTAAAGCCATCTAATATAAAGTGGGTCCACATAGTTTACTTCTTCATACTTAAAATAAGTGATAAATAGGTGTTTAACATGATTTGGTTTCTTTGCTATTATTGTTACATAACTGACTTGTAACACTCCTGAGATTAATTAAACAAAAAATGCCAAAGCCAAACTTTGTGTAGTACTGAAGTGGTTTGCAATGTCTGTTGGGTAAATGTTCTCGCCTTTTTCTTATGATGTTAAATATTGCTGCTCATTTGTTTGCAGTGCTCTTCAGATTGTTGCATACACATACTATTTTTGGAAAAATACTAGGCACTATTCAGTTTCTACTGTACAGTAAACAATTAGTGCAGTTGCATCATTGTTTGCATCATTGTGAAATGCTGGTCAGGTCTGACAGTGGCGGCTGTCAAGGACTCTGGAGAGTGGCACCTGGAGGCAGGAGCCCTCGTTCTCTCTGATGGAGGTCTGTGCTGCATCGATGAATTCAACAGCATTAAAGAGCACGACCGCACCAGCATCCATGAGGCCATGGAGCAACAAACCATCAGTGTGGCCAAAGCTGGGTGAGTGTTGGGGGAAATAATGTCACGCACAAGTCACATACGACTAGAGGGGGAATGCAAATTTTCACAGATACAGTTCTTGCTTTTTTTATTTACCAAAATCTTGTGAGCATCACATTAAATCTCCCACTTTTCTCTTTTGTAGTATGGTGTGCAAACTGGACACAAGGACCACCATCCTGGCAGCTACTAACCCAAAGGGGCAGTATGACCCTAACGTGTCAGTTTCCGTGAATGTGGCACTCGCTAGCCCCCTCCTGAGTCGCTTTGACCTTGTGCTTGTTCTGCTGGACACTAAAAATCCAGAATGGGACAAGATAATCTCCTCCTTTATCCTACAGAATAAAGGTTTGTCCCAGAGAAGAGTCTTGTTTTGTAATATCAGGGTATAATATATTATATTATATATTATATTATATTATATTATATTAATTATATTATATTATATTATATATTATATTATAATGAAGGGACAAACAGGAAATAATTATATGAAATCTGAATATATTTTTATATCCTGAATATAAAGTTAAATAATACAAATATAAATAGTTAAAACTATATATTAGGATGTACATTTATATATTAAAACCTACAACTGTATATTCAGATTTACACCTATATATTCACAATTTATATTTTGTTTATTCAGATTTGTATATTTATTTAGACGTAAGTATATATTTGGATTTACGTTATATTTTTATATACATTATATATTTATATTAATAATATTTTAATAAATTGTGAATTTTATATATAAATTATATTATTATTATTAACAATATATTTATGTGGTGAATATAAAAGAGTACATTTGATTAAATTTTTATTTATTTAAAATGGCACATTTCATTTAATTAATAATATAAATCAAATTATACATGCAATTTTTGACACATTTATAATATAAAACTTTTTTCACTAAAAATGGGTCTTTATTCTTGAGATATATATATATATATACATACACAAGAAAATGTAGTTCGTGAGGCTTCATCTAATGTATTATTGGATCAAACGCACCCCTATCCAGCCCGACTGCTGGTTCGTGCCTCCCTTGTGGGATTTGTTGCTTGTTCAGTCTTCGTTATTTTCTCAAGTGATGGCACTTTGATAGGAAAACCTGTCCCCTCGAGGGCTGGATCACCCCACATTTGGCTTAGAATCTCTTTGATACTGACTAGAAGTTAATGGTGAAGCCTTGCCATTTGTTGCGTATTTATAAAATATTCATCTTAACATCTCTCTCTTTATCTCTACTCTCTTCCCTCGTGTTTTCCCCACAGGAGCTCCAAGCGAGTCTTCATGTTTATGGAGTATGGAGAAGATGAGGGCCTATTTCTGCCTGATCAAGACTCTTAAGCCTTGTATAACTCAGGAAGCAAACGCCATCCTGAGCCGCTACTATCAGCTACAGAGACAGAGTGACAGCCGAAACGCTGCTAGGACAACCATCCGCATGCTGGAGAGTCTCAGCCGCCTCGCTGAGGGTCAGATCCTGACACCTCATATTATCTGTATATTATCTGATCTCCTTCCCTCTGCTTTTCCACAAAATTTAGTCATACTGTCTCTCTGTGTGTTTCAGCTCATGCCAGGCTGATGTTCAGAGAGACCGTGACAGTAGAGGACGCTGTTGTTGTGGTGTCTGTTATGGAGTGCTCCATGCAGGTAGTTTTATTAGCAATGCTGATACTACTCTAAAGGCCTGAAGCTATATTACATTTTTGAGTAGTGGATAAGCATTTTTATTTTTTTGTTTTACCTCAGGGAGGCGCTCTACTTGGAAATGTAAATGCTCTGCACACCTCTTTTCCTGACAACCCCTGTGAACAGTATAAAACACAGTGTGAGATTGTGCTCGAGAGGCTGGGATTGACTGAGATCTTACACAAAGAACTGCAAAGACTCTTGAGGTAAAGTGAAATAGTGCATTTAAGTAGCACTTTTTATTTGTAATAATGAATCGTACTTACAAACACACAGTACCATTGAAAAGTTCGATTTTCTTTTTTTTTTAAGAAATGAATTGCTTGCTTAGGATGTATTAAATTTGATTTCATTTCTTTTAAAAAATGCTGTTTATTTGAACTTTGAGCAAAAAATTCTGAAATGTATCATGGTTTTAACCAAAATATTGCTCTGGCATTGACGATAATAAGATTTCAGCATTTCTAAAGGATCATAGCTGCTGAAACTTCAGGAATAACATACATTTTAAAATATATTCAAATAGAAAACAGTTATTTTAATTTGTAATAATAATTCACAATATTACAGTTTTTACTGTATTTTTTATCAAATAAATGCTCAAACTTTGGTAAACATAAGACACTTTTTTTCAAAATATAATTTATTACATTAAATGTATTCAATTAATAAATTAATTTGCTTTGCAAGTAATATTATGATTCTGCATTTTCCTTTTGTATTTTTTATTTTTTTTAATTGCGTGATATAGGTCTTAAATTTAATTCATAATGGTCTTGAAAAGGTCTTAAAAAGTCTTAAATTTGACTTGGTGAATCCTGCAGATACCCTGTTTATATATTCATATGATTCATGTAATAAATCTTTAAAAAAAATAGTTAATTTCATTAGCATTATGTTTTATTTATTTCATTTTATTTAAACAATACATTTTATTTAATTAGTAATATGAATGGCATTTAATGAAGTTAAATGGTAAATGTATTATATTAATATTACATACATTTTTTGTGTTTAATTATATTTATAAATTTAAATAGTAAATTCATAAAATTAATTTCATTAGTATGTATTTGTGTATAAGTTTTAAAACGCACAGAAAACATAATCAAATATTCATCTGAGGCATAGGCGGAAAAGGGGGAATTAAAGAGAGAGAGGGAATAAATAAATGAGAGTGGTAAAAGTAGTTCTAGGTCTAATTGTAGTTATCAAGTAATCAATTTAAACTATTTACAAGGAATATTTTCTTGTTATATATTATATCATTCACACATTCATTCTTATTCGTATGTCTAATATGTCAAAGTAAGATCCGCCTTCTTTGATTCGATTGGCCACCTAAAATCATCTCTTGCCCCCACCCCCCCAAACTCAGCCTATGATCTGAGCACAATAAAGCAATGAAGTCTTTTATGTTCTTGTAGGCTACAGAGCAGAAGAACGGACTCCCCTAAAGGGGCCGAACCACGTAGTGACGTAGCTGGTGAGGATCACAGTAACGCTGAGGTGACCACTGATTCAGACGCTGGCCTGGACTGGTTCCACTCCTTATCCAGCCCGACTGGTACCGGCTCCATCATTCACACCTCCCCCGTCATTACCTCCACACAGAACGCTACGACGACACTATGCCGTGCAGTGTTGCCTAGCAACAGCCGTTCCGTACGCCGCAAGGGTTCTGCGTGGGAGAAGGATGAGGATATATCCATGGTTGAAGCCGTAGTGGAAAGGGGCTCCAAAAAGCTCAGAGGCAAACGATTGAAAGATATGAATGCGTCCCTCCTGCTGAACGAGGAAAGAATTTTAGGAGGAACTGATGATGATTTAGAGAAGCTGTTCTCCCACACTACACCCATGACAGGGAAGAAACCCTCAAAAAAGAAAAACACAGCCATCAGTCTTCCTGACTTAGACCAGGAGACTGATTTCAGAGCCGAGAGTGGAGAGGATTTACGCAGGACACTCACAAACTTCACATTCAAGCCCAGAGAGAGAATGAGTCATGCCGATCAGTCTGTTGCAAGTGCTAATATAAGCCCTAAAGTGGCAGTGCAAGAGGGGGCGAAACCTACCGCACCTCAGATGCCAGAAAAACAGGCCAAGAGGAAGAATCAGTCGAGCTCACTTCCTCCAGCAGAGGGCAGCAGAGCTAACAAGACGCTCCGTCTGGGAACTCGCAATAAAACCAAGGCCGTTTCCTCAGAGGTCTTGAATGATGAGAGCAGAGGTCCGAAAGGGACGTTTGAGGACACTGAACAACAACAACAGCTGCTGCCGAGACTGAGCAGCCTCTCTCCAGGTGAGAATAATGGTAACACTAATAAACACCCACCAAAGACAGACCACCCAAAGACTAAGGTGGCCAACTCGACTCTGGCTAAACTTTCCAGATTCTCTTTTACGGGCTCAGCTGAGGAAAAGACTGAAGATAAAACAATCCAAGCTCCACCGGAGGCACAAGCAGCCATAAATGGCAGTGCAAAAAAAGTGCCAACAAGCACAGTTTCTGAAGACCAGGAGAACACAAGCAAACAGACCAGGAAATATATAACCACAGATGTGAAGACCGCCACACTGCAGACGGGCAACACGAGGACAGAACCCTCTGACAGACAGGAAGAATTCAGAGAGAACACTACAAAGAAGAGGAAATGTTTTGAATTGAGCTCCGGAGGCCCCGCTGGACTCCTTAAAGGTTTTTCAATGTTCAGCTCGTCTGTCATAGATGATGAAGATCTAGACGCTGACTGGAACTGATGCAGGAAGAGACGTTTGTTGTGTGTGATAGGATGAATATATATATATATATTAGGGCTGTCAAAAGATTAATCACGATTAATCACATCCAAAATAAAAGTTTGTGTTTACATAATATATGTGTGTGAACTGTGTATAATTATTATTTATATATAAAAACACACACAAGCATGTATATATTTAAGAAAAATGTATTATATTTATATATAAAATATTTATATATAATATAAATTATATAAATGTATACAGCATATACATGCAAATATTTCTTAAATATATACATGAATATTTATAAACATAATAATTATACAGAGTACACACAAATATATTATGTAAACACAAACTTTTATTTTGGATGTGATTAATCGTGATTAATCTTTTGACAGCCCTAATATATATATATATATATATATATATATATATATACAGCCAGCTCTGGAAAAATTAAGACCTTAACATTGTTTTTCATTTATATAAATGTGTGTGTATATATATATATATATATATAATATATGTGTGTGAAACATTTTATTAAATTTTTTCATATAAATGTAAATTAAACTCTGTTTGCATTTTTGTTTCAGTAAATATCAGTTACATTTTTATGTCTGGTTTTGTTTTAATTCAGTTTACATAGTTTAAGGTGCACTATGTAAAAATTTATAAAATAAGTAAAATATCCAAAAACCACTAGGCCAGTGTTATATTTTGTTCAGTTGAGTACTTACAATATCCCAAATGTTTCCAACTATTTGTAAATCGTGAGAAATTGCTATTTTAACTAAGGAACCGGGACGTGTGAGGGAGTCGCCTGTCGATTGCGTCATATCTGCGTTACCCTCGGTTCCCGGTTTTATTTTGCAGAAATGCTTTACTCTCACTGCAGTGCAACAAGTGTCATAGCAGCCGCCGAGCGAACGCACAGAGTAACGTCATAACTTCGTTTTCAACACACTCAGATGTATCTAATATGATAATCAGAGCTGCGTTACCTCATACTCGTGACCTTAAAAGCGGAAATGGTGCAGGCAACTGTGTCATAATAAAAGTCCCGCTGCTCGCGAGGCGTGTGTTGCGTTCATCTTATTAACAATCGCTCCTGCGGCCTTGCTCAGCTCCACAACACTCGGTCCTGCTCTGCTTCATACTACAGTAACGTTAATAATCGCATCCATGAACATGAGTCCTATCCCGATTATTTTTTTTACCGGCTGTGAGGTGAAGACCACATGATTCTGCGCTCAAACTTGGCGTCATCAAACTACGCCTTTTGTTTTGAACAGACAACCTCTAGTGGACGGAAAAGTTACATAGTGCAGCTTTAAATGCATGTAGATTTATGTATTATTAGGTTGTTTTTTTTTTACAAAATGTTACATGGAAGTTTTTCTACCTCCTGCAAAAGTTTTCATTAAGTTATGTTTATATTTTTAAAGGTTTTTATCAATTTTTCATAAAATTTCGATCAAGTTATCACCCACATTTTAAACTGGATTTTAAATCTTTAAAAAAATATAATTTTTTTTATTTTTAAAAGTGTTTTTCCCCCAGGCCTCTTTGTTTATAAACATCTCTATTCGAACATCCAAAAATTAAAAAAAATTAAAATGAGAAGAAAATGTTTGATTCTCCCTTAGAGTCGGACTGTTTTTGCTATTGTACCTTTAAGATTTACAGTTAAATCCCCTGTTTTATGAGTGCATTGCCACTGTTCCTGCTGAATACTTAATAGGTTGTAAACATCTTGGTGGATTTGACATCATAACCATGATGGTTTATGAATGATCCATTTTTGGGTCTGGGTCTGGATGAACTAAGGAGGCCTAAATTAGTACTATTTTATTTCAGAAAATCAAGGTTAATAATTTTTCCCCTTAAGTAAATTACAAATTTTAAATGCATAGTAAAACATTTCAAGAATCAGGCCAGTGACAGTTAACAACCTAACAGTGAATGTTTAATTGACGTGCAGTGATGTATTGTTCAACAATAGCTGACTTCAGCCAGCAAAAACAAAGCCAGGCTAATGGCCTTTCAGCTCATGTAAAGTCAAATAACCATCAAAACAGATGCTTTGCTGCTTAGCGGATGCTGTACTAGATGTTTTCAGGCTTGAACAATTTACCCCATGGGAACATTGAATGACACCTTGGTGAGATGTGTTCTATTGTCATGGTGATGGATGCATTCCATTGGGAGTTTAGGGATGAAGATACTGCAGTAGGTGATAATAGGATTATGTCGGATCTGCTGCCGCCCCCAAGGTCAAAATCATGGACAGGTCTCAAATACATTTTGCAAAAGGAAGACATTAAGCTCACCTCTTTTGCTTATTGCCGTTTTGTAGGAAACAAAAGAAAATCAAATCTTTTTATGCTATTTTTTAAGGTTATTGCCTTATGTGAGAGTGTGTTAAACGCCTACCTGGTTTTTGCAATTTTGCTATATTTGACCATTGTCTTTATAAATAAGGAAATGCTTTTGTTGATGCATGTGTTAATATGTGACAGTAATAAGCTTCTGTTTTGTCTTGAAGCAGTTATGAGATCATTTCCATTGACTGGCTGAGTTACTAGTGAAGTCTAACCTTCAGTTGGAGAGGGTCAGGGTCTGAACGGCTTCAGTATTCCTTTCAGAGGAGAGCTGCGGTCCAGGGAGACTGAAGGTAAGATGAGACGTTAATGGATCCTAAACTTCCTGCAGATGGATCACTGTCCTTATCAATAATGAAGCATTATTGATTTGTGTCTCTGAATGTGCCACCAAGGATAACTAAAGCCCCCGAACTCACCATTGCATCATTCCTCTGGCATCGTACAGTGTCTTAGAGGATTTCATTTTGGGACTTTGGTGCAAAATATGTCATTTTAGTCTGACCGGTTTGATAGATAGACAGACAGAAAGAAAGACAGATGATAGATAGATAGATAGATAGATAGATAGATAGATAGATAGATAGATAGATAGATAGATAGATAGATAGATAGATAGATAGATAGATAGATAGATAGATAGATAGATAGATAGATAGATAGATAGATAGATAGATAGATAGATAGATAGATAGATAGATTGATTGATACAACGACAGATAGATTGATACAACGACAGATAGATTGATACAACGACAGATAGATTGATACAAAGACAGATAGATGATAGAACAATATAGAAAGAAAAAGAACGAGATGGATAGATATATAGATGGATGGATGGGTCGATAGATATATAGATGGATAGAACAGCAGAGATAGATTGATAGAATGACAGAGATGATAGAACGATATAAATAGAAAAATAATAGATAGATAGATAGATAGATAGATAGATAGATAGATAGATAGATAGATAGATAGATAGAATAGTTACATGCTCATTTACATAATCCTTATAATTTTTCAAAGAATTTAAGATTGTAAATGAAAAGTTTACCTAAAAGCCTTTTGCTCTTCAGGTAAGAAGACTTGAAGCTTTCGGTTTCCCATCAGGTTATTTCAGTTTTGAAAGCCTTGGATGTGTTGGCTCTTG
The DNA here is from genome assembly GCA_023566225.1 of Romanogobio albipinnatus. Lineage (NCBI taxonomy): Eukaryota > Metazoa > Chordata > Actinopteri > Cypriniformes > Gobionidae > Romanogobio > Romanogobio albipinnatus. The sequence continues at coordinate 42,388,835 of CM042256.1, forward strand.
TCAAAAACACATGACTGAAGGGGTTTGGTGTCTAAAGTGAGCATCTGAGCCACTGCACATCTGGAGGAGACCCTTTCTTTAAACCATGTTCTGCTCCATTCAGCAGAGATGGGGTTTTGTTTGGCAGGACCTGGCATGTTCCTTTTAGGCCTGAACTGAACTCTTCTTTTAGGGTAAGCATTGACATTTTTGAGTAATAGTCATTTATGCTGCAAGTCGTTTGGTGCAGGTAATCTTATGGCTCAAGGCGTTGTGATCTACTTCAGTTGCATGTAATCATATGAACAGGACAGAACTAAACATGTTGCTCTGACAGTTGGGGTGTTGCTAGATTGCATAAACCCAGAGGTGTAATATGAATGTTGTTTGTGCAGCTCTTCACCTGGAACGCTGCAGGGGAAAAAACATCAATCACTGCCAGTGGCAGGATTATGGGAGTTATGGAGCAAGCTATTCTGCTTTAGAAAAGCTACTTTTTACTATTTTGTGATGAATATAAGTATGTTTTTGACATGACAGGCATGCATGTGACGTGTGCAAAGTTGGGCAACACATCCGCCTCTTTACGGTTAGCCTGTTTGCTAAAAAAAAAAGAAAATTGCTGATCAAGAAACAGTGACTCACATGTTAGAACGTTTGTGAAATTTGCAACATCCTTCTGGGTGTTTCAACAACGTTAAAGGAAAAATTCACAAATGAAAGTTAGTTACTCCCCTAATGTTGTTCCAAACCTGTATGCAGTTATTTTCTCTAAACTTCCCAGGAAATGTTATGAAGCTTGTAGTGAGCAGAGGCTGTCAAGCTCCAAGAAGTATCATAAAATTAGTCCATAAAAACCTTTTAGAGCTTGTCATGTGGTCACTGTGAACTGCTGTTGGTTGCCAAGAGCTCTTTTGGTCCCATTTTGTTTTCATTATATATGCTTTCAATTGGGTCCATTTGAAAAAATAAAACAGACTATAATTTCACTGTTGCGCTGAAGATACACAAATATACACCGATCAGGCATCACATGAGGTGACGTGAATAACACTGATTATCCCTTCATCACGGCACCTGTTAGTGGGTGGGATATGTTAGGCAGCAAGTGAACATTTTGTCCTCAAAGTTGATGTTTTGAGCAAAGTTGAAGGATTTGAGCGAGTTTGACAAGGGCCAAATTGCAATGGTTAGACGACTGGGTCAGAGCATCTCTGCAGCTCTTGTGGGGTGTTCCCGGTCTGTTCTGGTCAGTATCTGTCAAAAGTGGTCCAAGGAAAGAACAGTGGTGAACTGGCGACAGGGTCATGGGTGGCCAAGGATCACTGATGATCATTGATGCAGTTTGTTGCAGACCAGTCAGGATGCCCATGCTGACCCCTGTCCACCGCCGAAAGCGCCAACAGTGGGCATGTGAGCATCAGAACTGGACCACTGAGCAATGCAAGAAGGTGGCCTGGTCTGATGAATCATGTTTTCTTTTACATCACGTGGATGGCCGAGTGTGTGTGTGCGTGATGCTTACCTGGGGAACCAATGGCACCAGGATGCACTATGGGAAGAAGCCAAGCCGGTGGAGGCAGTGTGATGCTATGGGCAATGTTCTGCTGGGAAACCTTGGGTCCTGCTATCCATGTGGATGTTACTTTGACACGTACCACCTACCTAAGCATTGTTGCAGACCATGTACACCCTTTCACGGAAACGGTATTCCCTGGTGGCTCAGGAAATTTGATGAAAAAATGGTTCAGGAATGTTTTGAGCATAGACAGTAAAAGAAATGGACAGAGTGACCCCATAGACTTCAATGGAGATAACTGAAGTCAGATAGAAGCACTCACTTCCTGATGGCTGAGCGTACTGCGCAGCCTCGGACTGAGCTTGACGTAGATGTGACGTGAGCAACCTGTCTGGCAGTGGCAAGTCTTCTAGTAGTTGTGCAAAGTCAAATCTGAATCACCGAATCTTGCAGAGACAGAGAGGGTGAGCAGGAGCCACTTTTGATGAATGAAGCAGGATCTGCAACATCTCTATCTGCGTTTATGCCTCCACGTCCCCCCGATTGCCTCATATACAGTTAAAGATTGCCTGCAAGCTTCTCTTCGGGTCCATACGGTACAGTGCGACGGAGTCGCGTGGTTATGACGCAATCGTTAGCCTACTTTTTACAAAAACGGCTTCTACAGGGCGATAGTGTAAGCTACAAGGTAATGGAGCCTTTTATACATTGTCGTGTTTGTTTAGAAATAAACAATGGACGAATGGAGTCTTTAAACGCCTCAGATGTAAAGATATTCACTGTTAAAGTGAGGCCAAAATGAATGGGAGTCAATGGGATGCTAACAGCAGGTTATGGCTTGGTTAGCAATGGCCGTGCCTATGGAAGGTACGCTTTCCGGGGGCTGGATTACCCCCTTGGGTTTGAGGAGCAAACTTGGCCTCCAAATCCCCCAGATCTCAATCCAATCGAGCATCTGTGGGATGTGCTGAACAAACAAGTCCGATCCATGCAGGCCCCACCTCGCAACTTACAGGACTTAAAGGATCTGCTGCTAACATATAGATGTCAGATACCACAGCACACCTTCAGGGGTCTAGTGGACTCCGTGCCTCAACGGGTCAGGGCTGTTTTGGCAGCAAAAGTGGGACCAACACAATATTAGGTCATAATGTTATGCCTGATCGGTTTATATGCAAGTAAAGAAGAAAAGTAACTTGTTAGGACACTCATTTTACATTTTAAATTAATGTAAAACTTTAAAAGAATTTTTTTTTTTGTTTACACCCCATAATACATTTAGTGTCCCGTAATTTTGATTTAGGCCCTTTATCTCTTCATGGTAAAAAAATGTAGGGGTTCTTTTTGATGATTTGTTCAAATTTGACAAACAGCTGTTGTTAGATCAGTTTTTTTTCTTTTTTCAATTAAGAACACTGGCAAAGGTCAAGCCATTTTTGTCGTTTTATGATTTTGCGAGAGTGATGCATGCTTTTGTGTCACGTCTGCACTACTGAAATTCCCTAGTCAGTTCACTTTGTCACGATTGCAAATTGTCCAGAATGCTGCGCCAAGATTGTTGATAGGCTCTGTGATAGGATTCATTTTAAGATTTTGTTGTTTGTTTTAGATTCGTTACACCCTTACTCACCATCTAGATCACTTAGGTCCTCTGACCAGAAACTCTTGAGTGATCCCAGGTCTAAACGTAAAGTATGGGCTGGTTGCACTTTTTTGGTGATGACTCAGAGGCTCTGGAACAGTTTGCCTTTGAATATAAGAACTATATATATATATATATATATATATATATATATATATATATATATATATATATATATATATATATATATATATATATATATATATATATTAGGGCTGTACGATTAATCGAAAAATAATCGAAACCGACATTCAGAACCTCTAACCGACATATTTTTCCCATGACGGTTATTTCGGTTTTCACGTGACTCCGCCCCGTCAGTCACATCAAGTGCAGTTTGCAGGCACACAGAGAGATGCAGGAGCAGTTTATAGATGCCCAGAAACACTATAGTAACTGCATGTTTTACACATTTATACAGGTCAGTTAATTGCCGTTCTTATAGCCTACGCGCTGACACACACACTGACACACACACAGACGGCGCGCGCAAGCCCCGAAGCCAGATCGCTTTCACTTTCGTCCTCATAAAGTTTGTTAAGTAAATGCGTTTAAAGGCTTGCCAGTTCCAATATTTAAAGCGATTGTGCGCTATTCAAAAACAACAATACGGAAAACTTATCCGTTCAGTGCTCATCTTTTTTCTGTGAGGCAGAGAACCGAGCCGCGTCGCGTCTCTGACAACGCACGCGCGCACCCTGAAGGCAGATCTCTTTCATCTGCGTCCTCACAAAGCTTTGTCATTTGTATGTGTTTTAAGGCCGGCCAGTTTAAACAGAAAAGCGATTTTCGACCATCAGATGTGTATTATATTGAACTAATGCCTGATATATTGTGACAAACGAACACTCAGACAGTAGCTCGCACATCACATGAAGATCGCGCGCAGAGAGCAGCGCAGAAACGCAGTGTCAACGCCGTCCTGTGACTAAAGTAAAGTCACTAAAGTAGCTTAGAAACTCAACCGTTATAGGCATTTAATACCTTTGAAGTACAAACCACAGCTTCATAATGAATAGAGACGGTATGAGTAATTCACACACACACAATCACTCTCTCATTAATGCATTCAAATAAATATAATGTAGGCCTACTTTGCTAATATATCTGTATCTGATGTACAAGCAGAAATCTGCCCCATAGACAATAACTGCTGAAAGTGAACTGTTTCCTTCAAGTGTTTTAAAATCACAAAGAAATGCACTTTTTCATTAGAAAAAAAAACTCCACCTTTAATAGTAGAAAATATTTACAGTACAAACCTTATCAGTGAACTTACTCAACCTTATGAGGGCAAAAAAAAGCAAGAAAAAAAAAAGCTAAATAATCGTTCATTAATCGTAATCGAGGTAAAATGTTCAATTAATCGAGGTTTTTATTTTTGGTCAAATCGTTACAGCCCTAATATATATATATATATATATATATATATATATATATATATATATAAATAATAGGGGTGGCACGGTTCACAAAACCCACGGTTCGGTTCGTATCACGGTTTTAGGGTCACGGTTTTCGGTTCTGTACGGTTCTTGTTGTTGTTTTTTATTGTTAACACTCCAGAAATTTACTTCAGCATATGATATATAGCTTAATCATCCACAATTAGGATACAGTATTAAAAAATTGTTATATAATGTAGAAGTTGTTTCTTAACTGGCTGTCTACAGAGTCCGACACATTGGCGTAACATTTTTCATGTTAATCATGTCAATTTTGATCAAAACAATGCACTGTGGCTTTAATTCAGCTGACCTGATTAACAAATTTCACCATGAAGTGTTCCGTGTGTTTCACAATCACCATATGACATCCAGCGCTGTGAAAAGAAAAAGAAAATACACGAAAACACAACACTGCCAGAAGTTTTTGCCCAAACTTCAAAGGCATGTTTAAATTGTTAAAACTAGAAGCATCTTAACTTTTAAATGTTACATTTTTCATGTGAACTACTTATATACAGCATGTTATATGCATGTGTGTATGAGACAGAGGGGAACAGGGTCGCATTTGCAGCAGATATATGCTGCCCATCATAAATCAAAGCATGAGACAGACAGGGGTCGGAGGAGAACACCGGAAAATGTGACAGAATGGACAATATTTGTCTGTATTTGCAATACACGAGCCGTGGTTCAGTGGTTCATCACATACACACACCTCTTATTTCACGCGAAAAGGACACCCACTGCCTGAGGTAACATACGGACACAAGGATACATTGCGCATGCGTCGAAACCGTGCAACGCACACGCTCCGAACCGAGACAAGTGAACCGAACGGTTCGGATGTTTTTCATGTACCGTGCCACCCCTAATATATAATATCTATCAATGGGCCGCTAAACGTAAGCCGTCCGCCATATTGGAGCGGTCCATGAACATTCGAGAGCAAGATGACAGTGTCCATGAATATTTAAATATCTATGTAGGGAATAGACTTCAGCAGATGATTTTGCTAAACTAACACAATTACAACAAGACGAAGGCGTCAGCTGACACAACATTAAAAAGTTACCATAGTAAAAGTAAAACGTGTAATATTGAATTCATATAAATAAAAACACAAATCAACACCAGTGAAAGGTTATCCCATAAATCCCGTAAATCTCGGCAGTTTGACAGCCAGAAGCTGCGCAATGTTGTGGCATCATTGATTCTCACTGTGAGTGACGGCAATCTGACCGTTCCAAGATGGCGGGCGCACCGACGTGTATGGATTGGTCGAATGTGGAATCTACATATACATATCTATGATTAGAACAGCCTCCACACTGGTGTCTTTTAAATCAATTTTTCCCCCTGGCTTTATTGTAGAAACGTATTTATTGATATGTTGGTATTTTGTCGTTTAATAATGTTGTGCAGTTAGATAGTCTGTGTTTTATAATATTGGCGTGTAATATATGTTTTGCTTTTTGCATATGTTTAAAAAGTGTACAGCACATTGCTCAACTAACTGTTGTTTTTAATTGTGCTTTGCCTTGCCTCGAGTAGGGATTTAAGCGAATCAAAGTCTGCTGTAGTTCCACAAACACTTCATAAAGGTCTCTCTGACCTAGACTGGTATTGATCTTTGACTATGGTTTCTAGCCTGGCTGTTGAGACCGGACGTCTCCTGCTGTGATGTGTTTAACAAGAGTCCCACTAGAGTGGCTCTGGAGAACTACAAAGTCAGAAGTCCTGACCTTTGCAGTTCAAACAGGAGCTAATGGGCATCCGACAAAGACTCTTTTGCCAATGTTTTATTTTTGTTTTACCACAATTCAATGTGTGGATGCATCAAACCCCAAGATACAAATGTTTGTGATCAACTATCATTTTAAGTCCTTTTGATGTCCTGTGATGTGTTCTCATTGGTTGTAGTTCTCCACGAGGTAACGTATGCTTAGCAAACACCACTTCCTCCCGCTACTTCTGCATAATGTGCATTTCCCATGTCGACCAACAACTGTAAGTTTTGCGTTTGTACAACTATATCTTTCTTTTTATTGGAACTGTTTGTAATTTTCTCCTTTTCAGGCCGAGTAATATGGGGCATTGCTATTTATGTCGGCACTTGAACTGATTTCAAATTGAAAATGGGCTTTGAGACTCTTAGTAATGAATGCTGTTGACCTTTCATGCTTGGCTTTTGAAGATAAAGATCATGTAATAAGAATGAGAACGCAAGAATCATGTTATAAAATGTGATTGATCCTTATTTTATATTAAATTATGGCTAATTCATGTATTTTTAAGAAGCAAAGACGTTTGTTTTCTGCATCCAGGTATTTTAAGCAGGAAGTCAAGCTAATATATCTTAAATATGAAATATATTTCCTATTAAATATTGGCCAGTCCTACTTTGGCTTGGCTGAAGGCTGGTTCTGTTACTATGGACAGCATGCATGTGCAGGTCCACTGTGTTATAATGCAGCCACTGGTTTCCTGGCAGCGAGACAGGAAGTGGGGGCTGGGTGCAGTCTGCACTAGTCCGATAACATGCACAAAAACACTGATTCTTGATGCCCTGGTTTGTACGTCCCACACACTCCAAACCTTAGGGAATTATTCATGTGGTTCTCTCCCAATCCAGCCCCCGATCTGGTGGCAAAACACAGGAGTGAAATTGTGAACATTGGTGGCGTGGTGTACAGCTCTCTCAGCCCTCTGAGCGGAAATGTGCTGTTTGGGTCGGGTAGCAACAGCGTTCATTCATCTCCAAGAGGGTCAAAGACCTTTTTTCTGTAAAAACATGATCACTGCTTAGATAAATGAGACTGGTGTTTATGGAAAATATAGTAGAAATGTTATCTCACTCTGTGCCAGTGTTGATTTCAATTGGCGCCAAATGATTCTGTAATATTGTTTTGTTTCACACAGCATTTTTTCCACAAATGCTTATGTGTAAGTGTACTGTTTCAATACTACTTGGGACTACATTGGCCCACTTTTTAGTGTTTAAAAGTATACTTTTAAGTATACTGTAACAGTTGTAAACTAGTTGTGTATTCAAAGTTTATTACTAAGCGTTTAGTTTGTACTGCAGCTATACTACAAGTGAACCTTTAGTTATAGGAATATTGATAGTTTACTCGTTAAATACTTGTAGCACATTTTTTAGCTTATGAAAGTACACTGTGAAGTATGCTCTCAGTTGACTACTAGTTTAGTAGTTTTATACTGCAAGTATACTTGTAAGTTTTCTTTAAGTGAACATAACATCATACTAAGTTTACTAATCATTTTTGCACTTTAAGTATACTACTATGTTCCCATTTAGGTATTTTTTTAAATACTGGAAATATAGCTTTAACTGTACTTTAACTCTTTCCATTTAAAAACATTTTATTCTAGCTTCATGCATCCATTTTTTTTTTTTTATCAACACTTGAATGTGGGTAAGTTTCATAAAAAAGCAAAATTTTGAACAAAAAACTGAGAAAATCATGTTTTTGTCTAAGACTATGTCCGGATTGGATTCAGAAAGATGATCAAAACACAGATGGAGTCAAAGCCCCCAAAGCTTCTCAGTTGTTTCCTCTTTCATGCGTTCAACATTTAATTCTGTAACGTTTGGCAGTTTTAGTTTAACTTTATATGCTGTTTAATGCTTGATGGTTGCGTTATTTTACTTTTGCGTAAGCAATCTTCTATCACTTGTTTCTGTTTTGATCTGTATTCCTTCAGAAGATGTGTATTGCGTAATAGCGCCCCCCTCAACATTATAACAGTGAAAACATGGATAGCCAGAAAATGTTGTCAATGGCAGGGAAAGAGTAAGTAAATTTGGAAGTAAATTCCTATATAGACTACCAGTAGACTAGCCTACACAAAAAAAATCTGATATTCAGAATTATGAACATAACTGTTTTCTTTATAAATCAATATTTTCAAACAATGTAAGTTTATAAGATATGTAATAAATGTAATAAATACATTTGTATTATGTATGTACAATGTAATATTTAATATGTAATATGTATTTAATAGGCTACTCAGTCAAAAGAGTAAGCACAACTACAAGCCAAGTATACTTAGAATACTTAATTATACTTTTAAGTATATCTCGATCAAAATATTGATTCGATTAAAATACTTCTGTGCAATTTTAAGTAGGTATATTTCTGATAAGTACATAAAAAGTAGACTCAAATATACTTTCTAATTTTTAGTTTAAAAGAAGTATACTAATGGCACACTTGAATAAACATATTTTTCATAAGGGATGTACCGCTTATCTACAAAATCATACATAAAAAAATATTTATTTTTTTTGGCAATTTCTGAATAAATGTAAGTTGCGCATTCCCTTGCAACAGTCACTGTTGTGAGTGATTGCCAGGGTGCTGCTATGGGTTTGCTAAGGTGTTCTGAGTATGTTAAAGGGATAGTTCACCCAAAAATGAAAATTTTGTCATCATTTACTCACCCTCAAGTTGTTCCAAACCTGTATCTTTGTTCTGCTGAACACAAAAGAAGATATTTTGAAGAATGTTTGTAGCAAAGCAGATAGAGCAACTATTGACTACCATAGTATTTTTGTCCCTACTATGGTAGTCAATGGTTGCTCTATCTGCTTGGTTACAAACATTCTTCAAAATATCTTCTTTTGTGTTCAGCAGAACAAAGAAACTCAAACAGGTTTGGAACAACTTGAGGGTGAGTAAATGATGACAAAATTTTCATTTTTGGGTGAACTATCCCTTTAATATGTTGCTATGTGGTTGCTTGGATATTCTGTGTGGTTGCTGGTTACGTAAAGATCTTGTTTTTTCTCATGCTAGGCTGTAAATAGGTGTTTGCTAAGTTGTTCTATGGTGTTTGAGTATGTTAAAATGGCCCATGTTAAAAGGTGATTGTCTGCGTGTTAATAGTTGGTTTCTAAAGTGTTCTATGGAGTATGTTAGTGTGTTGTCATGTCCTTGCGTGTTCTGTCTTTTAAGTTAAAAGTTAAAAAAGTCCACTTCTAGGTGGGTTTTCTTGGCATTGACATGTGGTTGATAAGGCCTTCCTGTGGTGTTTTGAGTATGTGAGCATACTTCTGTGTATTACATTTCTGTCTCTTGTTTCCCCAGTTTTGTGTTAGGACATTTAAGTTGAAGTGTTTTCTGTTGCTTTTGTTTCTGTGTTCACTTCCTGTGTTTAGTTACCAATTCCCTTGTTGTTTAACCTACCTTGTTAATTTCTGTAGTTACCCTCTTTTGTTTCCATGACTACAAATCACCTTCACCTGTCCCTTGTCAGCCCCTTGTTATCTTGTGTATTTAAACACCAGTGTTTTCCCCATGTTCTTTGTCAGGTCTTGACTTGTCATACATGGCTGTATGTTGGTGTTGACTCAGTTCTCTTTCTAACATTCGTTCGGTATCTCACTATATGGGGAATGGATTTATTCTGTTTTGGTTTTGTGCTTGGCTGTGTGCATTTTTGTCTTCTTAAATAAACTGCCTCAACTGCATTTGGATCCAGCTTTACACTCTTAAGCCCTATTCGGACGGTAATTGTTTTCCACGTGGATGTCCATAAAAATACATTTGCATGCCACCTCAGTGATAAAACTAGTGCATTCTGATGGTGATTTATTCACGGTGGCGCAGCGAGTTTTGTGATCCTGCGCTCCTGGGAACGCGCCAAAATAATAAGTTAATACAGCCTCTGATTTACATGAGGTAAACCTAATGCTGCTTGGCTATTTTAACATATATAATTGCTGCCTGCCGTAATAACGGCCCATTTCAAATGTTTACGTGCTTTTCTTCTTTAAATTTGTTTTGAGCGGTGATGAAATGCACTCACCTAAAGGATTATTAGGAACACCTGTTCAATTTCTCATTAATGCAATTATCTAATCCACCAATCACATGGCAGTTGCTTCAATGCATTTAAGGGTGTGGTCCTGGTCAAGACAATCTCCTGAACTCCAAACTGAATGTCAGAATGGGAAAGAAAGGTGATTTAAGCAATTTTGAGCGTGGCATGGTTTTTGGTGCCAGACGGGCCGGTCTGACTATTTCACAATCTGCTCAGTTACTGGGATTTTCACGCACAATCATTTCTGGGGTTTACAAAGAATGGTGTGAAAAGGGAAAAACATCCAGTATGCGGCAGTCCTGTGGGCGAAAATGCCTTGTTGATGCTAGAGGTCAGAGGAGAATGGGCCGACTGATTCAAGCTGATAGAAGAGCAACTTTGACTGAAATAACCACTCGTTACAACCGAGGTATGCAGCAAAGCATTTGTGAAGCCACAACATGCACAACCTTGAGGCGGATGGGCTACAACAGCAGAAGACCCCACCGGGTACCACTCATCTCCACTACAAATAGGAAAAAGAGGCTACAATTTGCACGAGCTCACCAAAATTGGACAGTTGAAGACTGGAAAAATGTTGCCTGGTCTGATGAGTCTTGATTTCTGTTGAGACATTCAGATGGTAGAGTCAGAATTTGGCGTAAACAGAATGAGAACATGGATCCATCATGCCTTGTTACCACTGTGCAGGCTGGTGGTGGTGGTGTAATGGTGTGGGGGATGTTTTCTTGGCACACTTTAGGCCCCTTAGTGCCAATTGGGCATCGTTTAAATGCCACAGCCTACCTGAGCATTGTTTCTGACCATGTCCATCCCTTTATGACCACCATGTACCCATCCTCTGATGGCTACTTCCAGCAGGATAATGCACAATGCCACACAACTTGAATCATTTCAAATTGGTATCTTGAACATGACAATGAGTTCACTGAACTAAAATGGCCCCCACAGTCACCAGATCTCAACCCAATAGAGCATCTTTGGGATGTGGTGGAACGGGAGCTTCGTGCCCTGGATGTGCATCCCACAAATCTCCATCAACTGCAAGATGCTATCCTATCAATATGCTTTATGCAATAATGCTTTCAGCACCTTGTTGAATCAATGCCTTTAGGTGATAGTATATTGCTCTTGTAAATACTTGCCAACATTTCAGTGATAAAAGGCTAGATCTTTAAAATGCATCCAAATTACAGTGGATCGCAACCGTATGGTGCTCTGCAGTGGTCAAAAAGGATATAAACAGTGAATTTTGAAGTGATATATTCTTGAAAACTCAGAGATGTGGATTCGGACGGCAATTACATTACCACACGACCTTGGTGTTTGTCAAAACACAGTAGGTAAATCGTCCTGGGATATTTACGCTGGTTGTGGGAGAAAAACACTGACATTCTGGATTCGGACGGCAATAAAATCACTGACTAGCCCCTGTCAATGGTGAAAATACCTTACGACCCCACGAGAAATGATTACCGTCCGAATAGGGCTATAGACTGTAAAAAATATGGACATAGTGTCCGTGATGTCACCCATAGGTTTTGAAGCCTAAAGCGGACGGAGCCGGCATTTCGCCATCTCGTCACCGTGCGTCACTCCCGGATAACTGAAAATTAGCAAAAACGCGGGACGTGGGGGGAGCTGAGGTGCCCCGCTGCTGAAACCACACCCACCTAACTCGACCATATTGGCTATCCACCTGTCACTCAAGTGGCCATGCCCTTAATTATGCAGAACTTTAAAGCTTAATGTAATTTAAATGGATGAGTTATGAAGTTATAAAGAAATTCACCCTCCTCACAGTTGTGATGAAGAGCAAAATTAGCTATATAGCCAAAACCAGGCTGTAAACATTTTTTTTTCTGCTGTAAAGTTGGGCATTTTAACATGGGGGAGATACAGATTTGACTCCCTTTTGGAGCCTGTCTCTAGTGGCCAGTCGATGAATTTTAGTTTGTCACTTCCATGTTGGCTTCAAGAGAGACCGCGGGAGGTTGCCGCTTGGCTTTGTTTGCTAAAGAGTTCTGGGTAGTTGCTAGGGCATTGCTAAGTGTCACTAGAGTGTTCTGGTGGTTGCATAATGGCTGTGTAAAGATCTCACAATGCTAGGTTTGTCTAAGTGGTTGTTGACATGTGGTTGCTACGTGATCGCTTACTGACCTAAGGCAAAAGAGTCCACCCTCAAATCTTGATATTTTGGTCTCTAATGTTCAGGTTGTGCCTTCAATGAAAAAATAAGTTAGATCACTTGGGTAAATAATATCACATCTCTTCACATAAGCTGCATGAGCTGAATTGTCATTCGTGGCTTTAACAACTTAAGTGCTGAAGTTTAATGAGCAATTGTAAAAGTGATGCTTGCCTTAGCAGAGATATGTTCAGTGTATGTTGGCACTATAACAGACCACAGCTGTTCACAGTGGAGTGTGAGCGCTCTTTGTGTGTGGAGTGAGTGGGCCAGATCTGTGGCTCGGCTCAGAGCTTCTGTTGTGTTGGAGACAGGCCTCAGTGTCATCCAGTACCACGAGTCTGTATAGTCTGCAGGAATGTCTACTCTGTGTCTTTGTTCACTTCCTCAATGTGGTTTCCATATACACAGGTGGCCGTAGCAAGACTTAACATGTAGAAGCTTTTTTTTTTTATCTTTGCGTTAATAAACACTCTGTCACTACTCGTTCCAAAAGAATAGTACTGGTTGTTGTTTTCCACACAAATGCAATGAATGAGGGCTGAAGCTTTCAAGCTTCAAAAAGATCTTTCATGAGTTGAGTTGGCTCTTTTCAATGAATCGGTTGATTCAGTTCACAAAGTCAGTCTGAATGATTTGTTCATGAATCAGACTGATTTGGTTATGACTCTCTGAACTAGAGTGGAAGATTATCAGAATTGGACTTTTTTAATCACAAAGTTATTTTATTTTATGTATACTTTTATATTTAATTGAATTTCAATCACAAAGATAATGACCTTAGAAGACTGGGAATATAGCGCAGAAGTCATATTAGAGATTGTCCCATAAGATAACATGTCATTTACAAGAGGTTCTGACAAAATGTTAATTGCTGCAGAGGATTTAAAAATGTTTAATTAATTTGAAGGAATATTTTTTTTAAATCTGTTTGAAAGAATGATTCAGTGACTCGCTCATAAAGACTTCACTTGTTTCATTTCTGGAAGAATCAGGTTTTGAACAAATCTCTTGAATGAGTCGATGACAAATATATTGTTTAACATTAATTCAGTCAGGTCCACCTAAGTCAAAAATGCCATAGACAAACTTTTATTCAACTTTTTATTGGCATATTTTACAAAATTTACATATAAGAATATCCTGTAAGTTTCAGAGCTGAAAACGTCCTTGTTAGTCAAAGAAAAGCTTTTATAGACACCAGGCCCAGAAAACGAGAGCTCTCACAATATTTCGACCATTGATGTAATAGGACGCAGAAGCGACTCGTGGAGCTAAACGATGCCGGTTCCAGCTCATGTGCGTAAGACATTGCGTGTTTGTTCGCTTCATTTCACCGCGGAATCTATTGTAAACAAGATACAGGTCGAGACTGGATTTGCAGACATATTGAGATTAAAACACAATGCTGTGCCTTCTATATTGGATCCGACAGGAACGGTGCAACACACTAATGTGAGTAAAACATGTTTTTATATGTGTTAGCATTGCATTGTTACAGATCGTTTGATATCTATTGATTACATACCTTAGCACGCTGTCAGGCTGGAGAAGGTGTTATTGGTTAATTCGTGATCAGACTCGGACTTGTAACGCCACTTGTAACGCCAGCTCGCAAAGCCTCGAAACACTAATTTTCAGTCAATCTCATGTCAATCTTGAGTACCTATAGAGTAGTATTGCATCTTTCATATCTCTGAAAAGTCTTTAGTTTTATTATATTTATAAAAGAAAGATACACTGTACAGAGTCTTTCCGAAAAAAAGCAGAGCGACTGGGGGCGTGTCGTTCGGGCGGAGCTAAAGATTGACGAGCGTGCGCAGCTATTGTGTTGAGCTATGCATGTTAACATAGAAAAACAATGGAACAACACATACATTTGAAGCATTTTTACTCACCGCCTGCTACTAACACACGACCGTGAACCTTAATCGCTGGGATTGCTCCATCTTTCAGCTTTAGGCGAGCTACAAATCCGGAGTTGAACTGTACCTTGTTTATAAACCATCGTCGCCGAAATTCAGGGAACAAACAAACAAACACTTGCACAACTACGTTGCTGCTCCGGAAAAACATGATTGTCTTGCCATGACAACCAAAAACACACATCTTTGGTGACATTGTTCTGTGACTGCAGCACAGCCGGCTTCCCTAAGCGTTTGCTCTCTAGTTAGCGCGCGTGCCCTTCCGGGAGAAGAGCCCGTACAAGGACATTCCGCCCCATCTGACGTCACATAATCGAAAAAACGTTCCGAAATTTATGAGAAACCGGAAGGAGTATTTTTGGCACAGAAACACTCCATCAAACCAGTGTTAATTTCGTTGACGAATAATTTTCGTCCTAATTTTCGTCAACGACCTTTTTTCACTGACGAAAACGAGACGATAACTAAATAAAAACTAGTGTTGGATGACTAAAACTATGATGAAAACTTACTGTCATTTTCGTCAACAAATAAAAACGAGACAAAAATTTTAGGGAGGGTTGATTAGGGAAGAGATCCAGTCAGAACTGATATCCTGTGTAACAGATGCGCACATTTGGGTTGAACGTGCTGATCTAACCGCTGGAGAACACGGCGCTGTTGCATGTTCTACAGGCTCACTCGCGCATCCCCAACAGCGCTCCAGAGCGGCTCTCAATCAATGAATAGCGCACATTTATGCCACATTTATATAGTAATATGTTTTAGACGGTTGTAACAATGCATATTTTATCTCCTGAACTTGAATGAGCTCCTGCAACTGCAATAGTAAGGCACAGACGTTTCAAAATAAGAGTCAATGTGTATTTCGAGCTTGTTTATAATTTAAAAGTCACGCATGATATATTCGTTTTTGGTTACACAATAAACTGTATTTAATTTCATTCCCATTTAATTCATAGTCAGGAGAAAAGACCAGTATTTGACACATATTCAATAAAGTATCAGGGTTATAATAGTTCACTAAAACCATTAAAAAAAAAAATTACTTGAAATTAAATAAATGTTAACTGAAATAAAAAAAAAAACTTATTTGAAGCTTTAGCTTTACCTGATATGGCCTACTAACTAAAACAGAAATACAAAGTTATAAAAACTATATAGATGTTTTTAAAAAACAAACAAAAAGTGAATTGAGCTCTTTCGTGTATTTTTAATGTCAAAAACAAAATGATGTCAAAATTAAAGGGAGCTCAAATGCTTAATGTATTAAAATTTAACTAAACTCATTAGATTTTAGGAGACTAAATCTACAGTAGATTTAGTCGACTAAAACTAGACTAAAACTAAAAACATTTCAGGTGACTAAAATAGGACTAAAACTAAATGGCATTTTAGTCAAAAGACTATGACTAAAACTAAAACACAATTTGCTGTCAAAATTAACACTGCATCAAACGTCCAACTTTTTTTTAAAAACTTTGTCCATGTTTAGGATGGGAATCCAAGTCTTATCCAACAGTGTAAAAAGCTCAGTATGCATGAAACACAGTTCAAGGAGGAGCTGGGGTGGAGGTGGGTTGCAAAGCAGCGTTCAGTGGAAGCAGCCAAGCAGGCAGACTGAACTGAAGCTACGCTTAAATAAGGCACCCTGTTTGAGAGTTGCCAATTGAGTGCATAGGAATCAGATCAGCTGATATGGGCGGAGTTGGAATTTTTCCAATCAATTTGCTCTATTTTGATTGCTACCGTAGGCATAAGTGTTTATATGCAAACAACTATATAGTTTTATTCCAGTACTTCTGTGATCATTTGAATATTTGTAAGACAGAAGAACACGCGCAGATCTGAATGTTCCGGTGTTTTGTCAAAGGTTTAATAGTACGAGGAGAATCGTTGTCATTTAGGAATAAGATTGTGTGGGTGTTTGAATCGAGATTGCAATCTTTTAATAATTTGTAAAAGCTTTAATTGTAATCCTCTTAAAAGCTCCAGTTCCCATTCATTTTAATTGCATGGAAAGGAGTAACCAGTACAATTCTTCAGAATTGTCATTTTGGAGTGAACTATTCCTTTAAGAAACATTACATAAATGTAAAGTTCAGGTCAGGTCCAGCTCTTTTCTGTGCTGACAGAATTGCTTTTTCAAATTGGCGACATGGAACTGTATGCATAATAAATCTAATGAATAGGCCCTGAGAACAGGAGATTATGCAACTCTTGTGGTGGTGTTGGGACAAAGCTTTCTGAGATTTATTTGAGCTTTATCCTTTTATCGTTTATATATGATGTATCTATTTGTCACAGGCTTATTATATAAAAGCATATAAAACAATGATTTGCTCCTTGAAAAGGTGTATTTTTATTGTTTGGTCAGTCAGTCATTTGTCAGTGTTGTATTTGAAACCTGAATTGTTAGTCTTGTCAGAGTGGGGTAATTGCAGTTGAATGCCTGTTGTTAATTGTGAGATCATGGGCAATTGAACCAGCATAATACAGTTATTATACAGTCTTGTTTTCTTCTCGCCTCAAGTTTTTTATTTGTTGATACGGAGCCAATCAGGCAGACGACTGGCTGTAATGCGTCTTCCCTGTCTGTTGTATGTAGTTTGATATGTTGTGAATAAATGTAATGCATAGGAAATGTACTTTCTCTCGTGACGTAAATATGCACTGCAGTTGTTTCCGCAATAATTTTTGTGATAATTGTAGATGTTATGCCATGTGTTATGCAATGCGGATGTTGTGAAAAATTAGGGTAGCCGTTCTTATGTTTTGTACATTTGTATGTTGTGCACGAGACAAAAGCAACATGAAAAACTCTTCTATATGAGACTCATGTTAAACTGAAGTTCTCAGTGTAATGAAACGGCAGGGTAAATAGATGTGAAGGCTAGAAAGGAATGTTAAGGAAGGAATGTCTATGCATTTGGGCAGCTTGGACAATTACCCTAGTCTGTCAAACAGGTGTGGAGTAGAAACGGCCTCAAACACCCTGAAATATAAATAGTTCTGCTGTGTTCCCTGTGAAAGAATGTGCCATCTGAATGAGGGTGAATGTATTTGTTGATTTTGAACAAATCAAATGAATTCATTTTATCCACTTGTAAGACCTGCGTAACAAAGCAGCACACAGGCAGCACTTTATGGTAAATTTACTTCATTCAAAAGTGCATAATACTTAACAGATCCATTTT
This sequence comes from Romanogobio albipinnatus, assembly GCA_023566225.1. NCBI lineage: Eukaryota > Metazoa > Chordata > Actinopteri > Cypriniformes > Gobionidae > Romanogobio > Romanogobio albipinnatus. The sequence continues at coordinate 42,406,583 of CM042256.1, forward strand.
GAAATCACATTATCATTGTATTTTCTTACATTTATATCATCCCCATTCATATTAGGGGAGAGCAGTTTGTTGTCTTTTTTATTTTTTTTTAGTTTAACACATGCACATACTGGTTTCACAGACAGGGCTTAGATTAAGCCAGGATTAGGCTTTAGTTCAATTAGGACATGTAAGTAGCTTTTATAAACGTGCCTTCGAAAAAAAAAAAAACATTGGTGTGCACCTTGAGATAAAACAATGGCCCTGACAAGTTGCTCTCAGTTAAAAATGCATTTTATTTCTGGGTCTAGCTTAAAGGTAGCCTGACGTCGTCATACTCAATTCTAGTCAGAATATGAGTCTGATACTGCTCCGTTGAGCTGTGATTATGGGGCGTGTTTAAACCGAACCAGGAAAGACCTCAATTGGATAGACCTACAACCAATCAGAGCAACGGAGCGATGCATAACGTTAGTTGTCAAATGTCAACAGAACTCAACTGCACTGTGTTGCCAAGTCCGCGGGTTGAAGCGACCCCAATTATCAGATATACAGACCCAGGAATGCGAAATTTAGCAGGCAGTCCAGCCAAAATAACACATATTTTACCCCCCAAATGCCATTTTTCCCGGAGAACCCCCCTGGAAAGCCATTGGGCTTGTTTTTAGCTAGTTTTGAATAGCAATTGGGCGAGTTTTGCTGTAAAAACTTGGCAACCCTGTCTGCACGCACGCTAGAATAAGTCACGTTAGAAGAAGAAGATGAGTGTAAACGATCTTTGCCGGTGTTGTAAAAAAATAATTTAAGGATACACAGAGTACTTACCAACACGATCATCATTTCTGAGAGAAATATTAAAGGTGAATGCATATACGAACAAGTTCTCCGTTTAGGATTAGAACAAATTCGACCCAAGCGCCTTTGATGACGTGGATGATTACGTTACTGTTTATGTCCATCATCGTCTAAAGCCCGCCCTGACAATTTCATTGGTCCGAACAGTTTCTGTTCGGGCATAATTACTTCTCTATGGATCAAGTCCAGACCGAACTGCCCGTGCAAAAAAAATTGTGGGCGGGGCTAAGTTCGTCTGGCATCCAGGGTAGCTTAAAGGGATAGTTCACCCAAAAATGAAATTCTGTCATTATTTACTCACCCTCAAGTTGTTCCAAACCTGTATGAGTTTCTTTGTTCTGCTGAACACAAAAGAAGATATTTTGAAGAAGGTTTGTATTCAAGCAGAAAGAGCAACCATTGACTACCATAGTAGGGAAAAAATACTATGGTAGTCAATGGTTGCTCTATCTGCTTTGTTACAATCATTCTTCAAAATATCTTCTTTTGTGTTCAGCAGAACAAAGAAACTCATACAGGTTTGGAACAACTTGAGGGTGAGTAAATGATGACAGAATTTTCATTTTTGGGTGAACTAACCCTTTAAAGCCTTGTCTGTGAAACCGGGGAAACTATTATATAGCATTGGAGAGAGATAAGAAAGACAGTGTCCATATTACATGCACATAATGTAATATAAATTATGCAACTAAACCTAACCCTTACCCATAGTAAGTACATGTAGTTAATTATTATTACTCATTACTTAAATGTACACAATATAAATTGTAACCATTTTTTGTATTAAAAATTATTGTGAAATAATGCTTTAAAAAATCTTGGAAGAAGCACAGCCACAAATAGTTGATTTTATTTATTTTGTAACACTTTACAATAAGGTTTCATTAGTTAACTACTTTAGTTAACACACTGTAAAAAATATCAGGTCTCCAATTTAAAATTTTCTAGTGACTGGTCACATCTAAAATTTTCACTTGGCCAAATTGAATTTCTGTGAATTGATAAAATTTAATTAACAGAAATTCAATTTAGCCAACTAAAAAAATGTAGATGTGACCAGTAGAAAATGTTCAATTGGAGACCTGCAATTTTTTACAGTGCATAAACTAAGAATGAACAATACTTCTATAGCATTTATTAATCTTAGTTAATGTTAATTTCAACATTTACACTAATACATTATGGAAATCAAATGTTGTATTTGTTAACATTAGCTAACGCACAGTGATTTTTATTAACTAACATTAACAAAGATACTGTAACAAATGTATTGCTCATTATTAGTTAATACATTAACTAATGAAGTTGAAACTTTATTGCGTTTATTTAATTGCATTTATTTTTAACTGTAGATTTTTTCCAAGTTCAGTGTAAAAGAAAAGCAAACATAGCCCATTAATAAAAAATAAAAAACTTTACTGTTGAAACCGAAACGTTTTATGAGTCACGTTGGCATATTGAAAAATAACAATTCATTAATTTTCAGACTTATTTCAGGGACATTCATGCTCATTACCTGTGACAACTAGCCCCGGTCTCTTTATTTTTTTTATTTATGTATTTATTTTTTTATTGCATTACATACAAAGGCAACATACGCATACAGAAGATCACAGTGTATTCAATTATTATCTATTACATTCATAATAGCATCAAAGGAAACGACAGAAAGAATATAAATAAACTCTACTGGGGAAAACGATTAAAAAAATACAAAAGGAATCCGTTTCGCTTTTATTTTCTTGCATCTTTTAGAGCCTCAATATAATGCTTAAGTTACATTTAAAGTAATATAATGTTAGATTTATTATTTGTCCATTTATTTTTGTGTATGTGGTATTTTCCATATATAATTATTAAGTTAATCACCAAATTTTTCTCCAAACAAAAATATATATTTACCAATTAGTCAAATCCTTTTTTTTTTTTTTTAATTAAATATTAGATATTCAATATCAATCCAAAACAATTGGGTAAATACACATTCAATAATAAATGTTTTTATGGACTTTTCTTATACACTAGTAACGTGGTCGTGGTGGCTGTGCGGTCGGTGGGAGGAGTCAGTGTCGCTCGAGCTGTGATTGCGTTTCTCCGCGGTTCTCTGGAGGAGCTGCAGGCAGTGAGATCACATCCTCGCGATGCAGCTGCCAGCGAGTCAAAGAGAGCGAATACTAGTTCACAACTGAACTCCGGCTCAAATCTGCGACACACGCATACCCTTTCAGGACTATATTATAGCGACATATAAACGCTTTGCTTTTAGAGTATATATACGCAGGTTCTTCCAGTCATTCGGGACTATGGAATGCGGTTTCACTTAAATACCTCCTCCCTCCTGTTCTTGGTGGGCTCGTGCGTTTTGTCTCGGCTCGTTGTGTTGGATCTATCGGTGTGAAACCGAACGCGATGTGGGCCAGAAACGAGTTTGAGGACGGATTCGACACTTATAAGATAGGTAAGAGCCTACCGCTTGTGTAATGGCACTGTAAGCCAGATATATGTCCACAAGAACAGCCATGTTTGATCTTAGACTAGCGCGTGTAACGGCTCGTGTATTGTTGTTCCGCGCGCTCAGGCTGTGGTATATTAGAGATGTGATGTTCCGTTATGAGCGTTGTGATGTTATTGTACTGTGAGGGTTTGACACCATCACTCGTGTCACCTTCAGCCTGCCTTTGTTTGAGTCAAGGGACCGATATGGACACAAGGGGTCCCTAACAGTGGGGTCTCTTTAATATGTACAGTGCCGACGTCATAATTTTTTAGCTTGTGTGTGTTTATATAAACCCCATTTATACTCTTGAGAAAAATCGTGTCATTTTACGAAGACATGTTTCCCCCCTAAAACAAACAATGGCAACACTTTATTTTACAGTGTCCTTGTTGTGTTACATGTACTTACCATAGTAATAACAGTAATTATTACTATTCATTATTATTATTATTAATTATCCATAATCACATGCAACTAAGCCTCAACCAAACCCTAACCCTGTACGTGTAGTTAATTAATATTACTATTATAATATTATTAAATATATAATTACACTATAAAAGTGACACCTTTAAAATAAAGTGTATTAATATATATAAATATAAAATATTTTTATTCTAAAGCAAAGTATTAAGTTATTATATAGAATAGTTACTTTGTTTTAAGATTGTGGCTACTATTATGTTAGATGTATAATAAAATAGAACAGATTATTTTACTATTAGAAACTGTTAAATGTGTTCAATTATTGCATTAATTTACATAATTGTAATTTTTTCCTCTCAAATATTGAAATATGAATTGCTTATGTGTCTTTCTTATACATGTTGCTCAGTGGTGTTAGTAAAATACACATTCAGTGGTATTTAGTAGCTTGTGCTTTTAAACTTTGTGTTGAAAGTTATATAAATATTGAACAGTGATGCAACAGATTCTAACTAGTCTCTCTGCCAGTGTGCTTAATAATTCATATCACGTTGCATAACTGTTGGTGGTCTTGAAGAACTGCTGGTGCCCCGTCAACAACAAGCTCTGTGTTTGTTTACCCAGGATATTTACACATCTGATACTCTGTCACGATGGGTAATGTGGATCACTTTCATATGAACTGGTATGAACTTGAGGTTTTTCCACCCAGGAATTATGGAGAACTATTTTTGGTTTTGGTGATTTCAGCTGGGTCTTGGCCTCCTGCTGGTCTTGAACTCTTGTAGGTTTAAGATTCACATAGAGCATCTGAAATATTGTAGTTTTTCTGTCTTGGCTGCTTGGTTTATTGCTATTTCAGGGGAAAGTGCTCCAAGTTTGTGACTTTTCTAAGATGTATGGCACAATAAAAATGCTTATGTCAGGAGTTGTAGATTTTGCTGATTAGGAAAAGGATGATGTTTTCTTTTCTTTTTTTACAGTTTTAATAATGTATTAACCTACTCCACAATAGGTGTGTAATAATCAAAACTATGTACTATGAATCAGTCATTTTTGTTCTCTTTGGAAGCAAATCAACATGTTCAGAGATGCTGGCAAAAGAGATTTCATATTCCACTTTTTTCCTGGCAGGCGTTACGGAGGACAGCCCAAATGGTGCTGTCTAAACGGATTACACCTCAGAATAGATTAAGCCAGCAGATATTGGGGACAAGCCCTCTAGCGCAAGACTGACCATTTGGTTCACTGAACTTGTTTTAGTGGTTTAGTACTTTTGGCCCAGATAAGTTTACCATTTGGGGTTTGGTAAGATTTTTTTTTGTCTCACCAAGGCTGCTTTTATTTGATTAAAAAAAGTAACGGAAATATTGTGAAATATTATGTAAAATAACTTTTCTGTTTGAATATATTGTAAAATGTAATTTATTCCTGTGGTCAAAGCTGACGTTTCAGCATCATTAGTCCGGTCTTCAGTGTCACATGATCCTTCAGAAATCATTCTAAGATACAGATTTGCTGCTCAAGAAGCTTATCTTATTATTATCAATGTCGAAAATGTGCTGCTTAATATTTTTGTGGTAACTGTGATACATTTATTTCAAGATTCTTTGAGTAGAAAGTTCAAAAGAACAGCATTCATTTGAAGTAAAAATTATTTGTAACATTGAAAATGTCTTTAATGTCACTTTTGATCAATTTAATGTGTCCTTGATGAATAAAAGTATTAATTTATATAAAAAAAAATTACTTACACCAAACTTTTGAGTGATAGTGTACCTGTAAAATAAACAAAACAATACTACTAATATTGCTAATAGAATTACTAATAATATTACGACAACAAAACTGTTCTTTGTCATAGGAGTCATATAGGTTAAGTCTCAAACCTTTACTGGTTGAGTCTTGGCAGTTCTTTTTGATAATTGTTGGAGTAAATAGAACTGATTCTGAATGATAGCACTGGTTCTTGATTCCTAACTAGGGCTGCACGATATATAGTTTTTGCATCAATATTGCGTTTTGCGCATCTGTGATAGTCAAATTGCAGGATGTGCGATGTCAAATATAGGAATCGTAGTCGATACGTGATCCTTCCGTACCAGGCACCACGGTTCCAAACGCACATGATTCTCAGATTAATTGTAGTTTTACTATCATAGAGGTTTTAAGGTCCTGTCAGTTTAAACATTCAAGCGATTTTCTAATGCAAGAAGATGCGGAAGAGAACTCCATTCTGAACTTGCTCGCTGTTTTCTCGGTGCACTCGTCTAATTGTGCTTGAACGGATACATGCACGCAAAATTATGTCTAATATACCCGCTGCTGTATGAATAATTAATGTTAAACAACAAAATACAAAGAAAAAATCACTTTGTAGGAACACTCCACTATTTTTGAAAATAGGCAAATTTTCCAACTCCCCTAGAGTTAAACAGTTGAGTTTTACCGTTTTCGAATCCATTCAGCCGATCTCCGGGTCTGGCACTTTTAGCATAGCTTAGCATAGATCATTGAATCTGATTAGACCGTTAGCATCTCGCTCAAAAATGACCAAAGACTTTCAATATTTTTCATATTTAAAACTTGACTCTTCTGTAGTTACATTGTGTACTAAGACTGACGGAAAATGAAAAGTTGTGATTTTCTAGGCCGATATGGCTAGGAACTATACTCTCATTCCTGCGTAATAATCAAGTAACTTTGCTGCCGTACAATGTGTGCAGCGGCTCAATGATATTACACAGTGCCTGAAAATAGTCCCCAGCACACTCCCTGTGCAAGCAGGTTGTCACGTTGGTTATGTTGACGGAAGTTAGCCTATTTTCAGGTGCTGCATAATATCATTGCACCGCTGCACACATGGTACGGCAGCAAAGCTCCTTGATTATTACGCAGGAATGAGAGTATAGATCCTAGCCATATCGGCCTAGAAAATCACAACTTTTCATTTTCCGTTGGTCTTAGTACACGATGTAACTTAAGAAGACTCAAGTTTTAAATAGGAAAAATATTGAAGTCATTTTTGAGCGAGATGCTAACGGTCTAATCAGATTCAATGATCTATGCTAAGCTATGCTAAAAGTGCTACCGTCAGATCCAGAGATCGGCTGAATGGATTCAAAAACGGTAAAGTGAGCCTATGCATTTGATTTATTCAATTTCTGTACCTACTATTAGACTTACATGAAAAATATAGGCTAAAGCACTGTTTAATTAATTTGTATCTTTGTCCTATTGTATTTTAATTGGTTTATTATTTTCTATGCATATTCACTACCCTACACAATCAACCCTAGAATGATTCATTCTTTCCAAATAGAGCTATTCATTGGTTATTAGGGGTGTGAAGAGACACTTATCTCACGAGACGAGATACGAGATTGGGTTCACGAGAACAAGACAAGATTTTTACATAGTATTTTTAAGAAATTCTCAATGATGAAATACATGACTAGAAAAATTGTTTGCAAGTGCATTTGAAATGTTTTAACTCATCATCTTGTAATGAATGTCATTTCAGTTCTACTTTCTGAGTATGAATTATCATATGCGGTAAAAGACAACAAGCACTGTAAAGGTTTTGCCAAAAACTCAACTGACTGGCTTCTCTCCTGTATGACTGTCTCTTCAGAACTCAGAACTGCACATGAGCTTCTGTTGACCTCCTAACTGAACTCCCTCCCATACACTGATCATAGATATTAAGTGCAAACAATAACCCTAATACCATAATCAAAGTAATATATTCAAAGTGCAAATAGAGACCACATTTATCTTCAAGCATGATACTGAGCTAAGAGATGGTTACAACGAGATAGCTTATATATTGGGAGATATTCGCTTGCCTCAGGGAGCCGCTTTCAAATAGCGGTAACATATTGAAATCGCGTTTGAATTTCGCGATCGTGTACTCTGGGAATAGTATTCCCAGGGAATAGTACTGGTGGTGCTGAACGCGCATTTCCAAATATAAGTCTGACGCTTCTGCTGTGCAACGAATCCTCCGCCACGGAGTCCATTACCATGTAACACACAATCGTAACACACGCTCAATGCGAGCGCTCGTCTTCTCGACACGTGATCAGTGCTGTGCACTATGTACGGCTCGAACCTGATGCTGATGGAATTGAAGTGACTGTTATCCACCTGAATTAAATAGTTTTTATTTCTATAAATGTAGGTGTAATGTAAACGTAGTGTTGGCATATTCTATCCTAACTTCACCCTCACACTCGTCATTACAATATGACACGAGACCTCTTCACCTCGACGAGAAATCTCGTCACACTCCTATTGGTTATAAAAACAATAAGTCGCAATGTCAGTTTTCCAATATTGTGCAGCCCTATTCCTAACTCTATCCATGTGCACATTTAGCTCATTTTCATTGAAGTAATGGTGTTTGTAATGGCTATCTGAGAATTGCAGTGTCTGGTTGCACGTCGAATGCACATTGAATACTCACTTAACTCAAAGTTTTTCATTGTGAATAGACAAAGTAGTTTGAAATCATGTGTTTGTTGGAAATGACATCCCTCTGTTTGTCTCCTCCTCTTCCATGGTAACCCTGTTCTGTTTGTTTCCTAGGTTCGAGCACGTCCTCTCCTGGATGGGTCCCAGGCTGCGACTCGGCATGGCAAGCTTCCTCTTCCGCCACTGGCATTAGCAGCCGCGGGCGACGTCACAGCGCTGCCTCGGACAGTGGCGATACCGGCATTGGAACCTCGTGTTCTGACAGCGTAGAAGGTACGAAATATATATGACGCAGCTTACTTTCGAACAAACCATGGGTGGCTTGGTTGACTAGCCTAAATCTGTTTTGTGAGGTGTGAAACGTGTTATTGATCGGCTGTTTGTAATTCATGGCTGGTTTTCACAGTCAGACATTTTCTAGCAAGCTCATTACAAAATCAGCCCAAAGTCATGACCCGTCTCCTTATGCATCGCTTTAGTCAGACAAAAACTTAAATAGGATCTTTGAACATCAGCTCCAGTTTCGCCATGACCAACAAATACAGAGATTTTAATGCTTTAGCGAGGTCAAACTAGGGCTGTTATTTGTCGGCCACTTTGATTTTTGAGAAGTTATCCTGAGCAAGCAACGGGTTGTAAAAGCCTCTAGAAATAGGTCACGCTTCAGTGTCTCTTAAATGTATGTAGGCCAATGTGTGCAATGGCTTATGGGTAGAGATTATAAGATGATGAGTAATGTGAAATCCATTATTTTGCATCCAAACACTCCAAATCACATGTATGTTTATTCGTGCCTCGAGCTGATCCTTCACATTGAGCCATGCTTTTTTTTAATTATTATTATTTAACATGTTAGACAACATAGGAATTATGAGGCCAACAACAGAAAGTTTGAATCTAAACCAAGAGTTTAGTGCCTGATAAGGATGCATGCATTGCAATAATTTAAAAGCAGAAGAGTTGAGCTCAATTATTCTCGGTCGGTAATATTTTTGTTTTGTTTTTTTAGGCTGCATTTGATCAAATATACAGTAAAACAATAATATTAAAAGTAATGTTACAATTTAAAATAAGTTTTCTTATTGTATGTTAAAATGTAATTTATTACTGTGATGGCAAAGCCGAATTTTCAGCATCCATTTATCCAGTCTTGATCCTTCAGAAATCATTATAAAATGCTGATTTGGTGAAATATTTAATATTATTAACAATGTTAAACAGTTGAGCTGATTAATATTTTTGTGGAAATGGTAATGTATTTTCAGGATTCTTTGATGGATATAGTTGAAAAAACAGCATTCATTCAAAATTGAATTTGAAGAATTTAAGTTTGTACTGTCACTTTTGATTTGCACTCATTTGAAAGTGACCTATGACATGAAATCCATCTAAATGATCTCATGGATGTGGCTGTTGTGGTTCACAGTCATAGTAGCACCAGCTACTGCAGTAAATGTGGATTATTCACACAATTTTGATATAGCTCTTTTATATTTACTGTGTTTAAATTCATATTGCCGTCGTGCGAAATTGCCCTAAAGCCACCGGGATGGCGGTGGGGCTGGGACTTGGGCCCGTCATCGCTGCTTGCAGCTATATTTTTTATTGCAATGTAAACGTTTTTACTGTCACTTAATTGATATAATTCATCATTGCTGAATAAAAGTATTAATCTCTTTAAAATCTTACTGACCCCAAGCTTTTGGAAGGTAATGTCTGTTTGTGTAAGTGAATGAAAAGGCCTGTTTTTCTTTTTTGGCTTGGATTTTGTGATTTGCAAACTTTGTCTTTGCAAACAGAAATGTGAGTAGAAATTAAGGCCCTGTCCACACGAACACGGGTATTTTCAAAACCGCAGCTTTTTCTACGCGGTTTGGCTGTTCGTCCACACGCAAACGCAGTATCCGGTTACTAAAACCAGACTTTTTTGGAAAACTCCAGTCAGGGTGAAGATTAACTCCGGTTACAGCGTTGTCGTGTAGATGGTGAAACCGGAGATTTCGGCTTGTTAAGTCGAAGTGTGCACCGTTCTGTCCTTTGTTTGACGTCAGATTGTGCGCCATTATCGGTCTATGCAATGGCGTAGCTTTTAATAACTCTGCTAACAGCGCTCATCACATACAGATACATGCGCAGTTATCTCATTGTATTGCAGGACAGAGGCGCCAGAATGCCATAATACAACATAGTAAGGCAAGTGTGTGAAGCTTCAGTCCACTTGGGCTCTGCCCCTGTGTACAGTTACCTGTCACTGAGTCCAGGGTAAACTTGCAGAAGGGTTTCGCTGAGCCCATGGCATCCCTCAGTGCATCGGTGCCGTGTATGGGACCCATGTGGAAATCAGGCAGCCAATCATAGCGCGGTTTTGCGTTTTCATGTGGACAGAGATTTTTTTTTTTAAACCGTGCTTGTGTGGACGCGATTGGAGGAAAAACTCTGGTTATAAAAATACCCGTGTACATGTGGTGGACTAGGCCTAAATTAACTTTGATTTCTCATTTGATATGCACAAATGATCTGGTTTAAATTAGTCTTAATTTTATACTAGTCTTAGTATCAGTAAAGCATTGAAATATTTTAGCCGTAATTCTATCATCTAAGATAACATTAGCAGGTTATACATTTTGTTAATGTAGGGTTTTATCTACAATAGTGATTGTCAAAACAGTCACGGCAGATGCTCTTCGCCTATTTTCTTCCATGGGATTTCTGATATGGTCATACATATTTCAGTGTATATAACTACCAACAACTTAGCAGCTATAATCACCCGCAAGGCAGCTCAGTCAAAAAAGTAGCACTTTACTGTAGAACTCTTCATGCATTATGCAGGGGATTTCATCGGAAGGCAGTTCCTTTACAATTATGTTTAAAACAAACCCATGGAAAACATTTACAGACACAAATTGAATGGCTCTTAAATTTAGTGGCACTAATGAGCATTATTTACTAAATGTTGGTGGTCCGTATCCAGATGTCAGTAGAGTTCCTGTATCCCATCTGGTGGAGCATAATGCTAGCATTGCATTGCGTTGATGTGTTCAATTACAACACACAATGTATGAACAATGTCTTTTACAAGTTCAGATGCAGTTGTAGGGTGTTATATATGCTTGCCTAGTTTAAGTGGTTCTTAACGGCCGTTCACACCAAGAACGATAACTATATTAGCGTCCTCACCTGTGGATGATAACGTTGTTTATTCTAAGCGTGTGATTGTCTCTCACTTTAAATGCTTGAGCTCATTACAGCAGAATGGATTCTGATTGGCTGTCAATGGTTTTTATCGTTCATCAGCTGGATAAAATCGCTCTGAAAGTGATTCCAACGATATTGTTTCTCTGTGCCATTTATCGTTATTGCTGTGGTGTGAACTCTGCTATTCTTTAATATTGAGAACGAATTTTAGAAATTGTTATCGTTATCATCCTTGGTGTCTTTTAGGGTGTTCTGGGAGGTTTCTAGGGTGTTGCTAGTTGGTTAAAACAGCCCGCCCCCAAGTCTCTATGGTTTTGTTCTCCCTCCTTCAATGTAAATCTTTGGGCTTTATTCGTCGTCATAATTGATGCCTGGGGCTATGATGAATTTGTCCTATAGTATATCATGTCTTTTTCAGTGTGAGCTCCCAGCTGGAGGCGCACCGTCCTGCCCTACATTTCCATGCAATAGCCATGTTGGTTATCGTCTCAACCTACTTCATGTCCGACTGCTGTCTAAAGGGAGTTGGCAGTTGCCTGGCTCAGTGCCCTAGGAAGACGGCCCGTCCTGCTGTCAGGCTGACCGTGGTCATGCTTGTATTGATCATAGCTCACTGGTTTAATTGATCTCTTTATCATTAGTGCAGTAAATACGCCTCCGCTCAGGGCTCAAATCAAGGTCAAGCACAGAGTCACAGGCTGTTCATACATTCTGTTGTGTTGTGATTTTTGGCTTTTGCTTCATCAAAATACCCCAAATGGTACTGGTACAATAACAACAAACACACTTGTTTCAGTCAAGAATGATCTCCGGACTTGCTATATCTCTAGATGCAAACAGTCAGTATGAGTTGGCTCCAGAAGTAGGGCAGATCTGCCATGGAAACATCTGTAATAACTGTGTAGGATGAGAGCCGTGATATCACTACATGGTCGAGAAAATAACTATGACCACCCCTGCACTGCTAGATACGATGACTAAATCCGTGCATGTAGAACTTGAACGCTTATCATTTTGAAATTTCTGTTGCATGTTTGTTTTTTTAAATACTTTGGCTATACAATTATATTATGAGTTCTAATTCAGCAGATCAACATCAAGATAGTTCCCACTTTAGCTTTAATAATGACTGTTTATTCATTTCAAGTACAAGCATATGGTTGTCACTGCATTACACTTTATTGAGCCTGTAAATAAGGATCAAGTCATTCCTTGTCATTCATTAAGGGCTAATTTCTTCTTCTAGCAACTTAACTTGTTTAATACAACCCAAGTTTCTTTCAAACTGTTTTACTGCAGTGAATGTAATTTTGAAGACAATGCACTGTCGAGCGGTGCAGAGGGAATCTGATAAAGAAAGGCTTGCGAATGATTCTCTGAAATAAGCCTCTTGTTTTAATCTCGCCATGTTGTGCTGTGCTCAAGGATGGTTTAATGCAGGCCTAAAGTCCTTCTCTCCCAAATCTTTCTTTCATTACAGCCAATGAGTCTGTATTAGAATTTTTAATCTACATGAAAAAGGGATGTACTATTCTGGAAGCCTCTTCAAAACCACTATAACTAGTTTTCAACTTGCAATTGGCTTATTATATTTTCACTCTAGAAAACACTGAAACATCTGGAACATTCAGCCGTAATGTACAGACAGCAGCACCCTATAATTTAACAGCTACTGTTTCAAGATTTGAATGGTTTTCTTGGTGGTGTTTCCTAACCTTTTCTGAAGCTTTAGAAATCTTGTTTTATTTATACACAGTGTATCTGTGGGCGCTGTGCATTTTCATTGTTTATATATGAATGCATTAGCTAAATATTAAAAATACAGTTAATCACAAGTATCTTCTAAATGCCCTTATATTTTAACTTCCCTGGTAATATTTGGGATTCACTGATCTAGTTTCTCTTTTTTCAATGATATTGCTAATTGCTAGTCAAAGGCCTTAGCCTTTTCTGTGTTTTTATGGTGTGGGTTTGCTCTCCTCATGTGCATTTCATAATTAGCAGACGGCCTCATTACGCTTCTTTAAAGAGTGACGCGTATCTGTGAGCCTGGGGACATGTCCTGCATTTAGGACATCCTGTCATATTGTACTCAGTCACTTTGAGCACATGTGACCTCAGATGCACAGAGACAGATGCATAGTCACCATGCCTCTAGCCAACACGCTTAAAGGGGTGGTAAAATGCATTCTTTCGAAGGCTTGATTGTTTTTGTGGGGGGCACTGTAACATGTGTTCATGCTTCGTTTTAAAAAAATTGCATTATTTTTCATATATTTGACCTTTATTCTACACTGCTCTGTCCCTCCTTGTAAAAACGGTCTGATGGTTTCCGGGTTGTATAAAGCCAGTCCATCAAAAATACGCAATTAGCTCAGATTGGTTAGCTGGCCCAGTGTGTTGTGATTCGCTAACCGCCTAGCGCACGTTTGTCGGAAACGTCACGCCCCTTACCTTTACCGGTAGCCTGTGCTTTGGGTAGTGCAATGGCGTCAATAAAACCATACCAATTTGAGCCCGAATCAGACACTGACAATTTTAGTGAAGATGATCGAGCAGAACCTGTTCAGTCCTCAAGAGTAAAGACTGCGGATCTAAGTATGAATGAGCATTTAACAAACTGGTTTGCAGAGCCAAATGAGCGTTGTCATCTGTGTACTTCCTTGCTACAACGTACAATTAACAATACGAACTATTACAGGAAAACACATTGACGAAAAAAAATAAATCATACTTACAGGTTGTGGCCCGTAAACAGCTTCTGTTTTTAAATCCATCTTTCAGGACAAGCCGTTGTGCGAATCCTGCATTGAACTTGTGAAGATTGTGGAAGCTTTCTTCCGCGAGATGTGCAGCTGGAGCCGCGAGCGCCCGTCTCTCACATTTGCGAGTTTTTGTCTCGTGCAGCTGAACCGCGGCTCGTGTATTGCGAATACAGACGAATATTGTCCATTATGTCACATTTTCCGGTCTTCTCCTCCGACCCCTGTCTGTCTGTGCTTTGATTTATGATGGGCAGCATTTATATTCTGCAAATGCGACCGTGTTCCCCTCTGTCTCATACACGCATGCATAAAACTTAGTATGTTAAACGCACTGCAACGCACCCCCGTCCCTAGGAAGGCTGAACAAACAGGACCTGCAATCCGGATGAAAATAACAGCGTTTCGTCGGCATTGGCAACAACACTCCAGCCTACTAACTAGCCTACCACAACAACTATTCCCTGCGCCAATACAAAATGGAGGAGGAGGGGCTTATGTAAATATTGGGGCTGGTGATGTCAGCAACCCTGGAGGAATGTGTAAGCATTTGAAAGCAAATATCTCCCTTTGCTTTAAACTTTGAACGTTGTAACTTTGCAGACGTTGTTTATGCTCAAACAGCAACATTACACACTAGCTAAAGTTAGAAAAGTGAAATCGTGGTTTACCACCCCTTTAATAAGAATTATGAATTCAATGCAATTAGCTTTAGATACAATTTACATGGAAATGTGGTTATCCTCACTGAATGGTGAATTAGCCTGTTTAATAATTGTTGCCATATAAATTATTGGTGAATTTTAGTGATCTATCTATAAATATGTATACATATAAATATATCTAAAGTAATTTGGCCGATCTAATGAAATAATTGTTGATTATTTCTATAACTGAATGAAGTTGTTGAGTCTTGAGGTTGCTCAACAGTTATTAGTTGTGATCTTGCCCTTTGGCCCGCTGAAGGTCTCATGACAGAAGAAGTTTTCCTTGTAAGACGTCTTCACTTGTCTATAGTGTCAGGCTTTCCTGTGACACATGTTTAACCTTGAAAAACGTGCCAGAGATGTCTCTTGGAGATTAATTTACCTACTTTCATCCACCTTGAGGATCAGAATTCCCTCTCTCCAAATGAGCTGCCGGTGGATGACCTAAAACAAGGCACAGGAAATTCCTTTCGTCTTGAACCAGGACGCCTCATGACCTGAGCCACTAATTATACCTTTTTATGGGCAGAAACGGCAGCTTCATAATTACTCCTGGGGGGTTGATGGCTCCTATCGGAAGCTTCATTCTTGTTTCAACAACTCTTGCATGGGATCGATGTTAAGGGAATGACATAGCTAGACTTCCGACCAGAATCACATTTATTGCCTCACTTGCTATACTTCCGATCTGTCTGAGTAATGATGATTTATCAGTAATCGGATGAAAGTCACCTGTCCTGGGTCCTTAACATATTTGTCCTTGAATGTTTGCCAGGCACTCCTGGTCCATGCATTTCCATTGAGCACTTATGCAATGTAGTTTAGGACGGTTGGTGTCATCTTGCTGTGTGAGGATCAGCTGTGTCGAAAGGAAACCTGAGTCGCATGACTTATCAGCCAAGAATAAACACAGAGGTGCCCTAAGACTTGCTGGAAAGAATGCCTTGGATGCCACTGAAGCATCCAGAAATACACAAGGAGCAACCTCAACAAAGTGACGTGCATTCCAGTGTATTTGTGATCGCTGTGAGTTTGCATTGTTTTAACCTTTTAACAGCAGTGTCACATACCAATGCTTATTTGTAGGAGTGTCATCCATCCATCCATCCTTTTATTTTTATCTGTTTTATCTGTCTGTCATTCTATCTATCTATCTATCTATCTATCTATCTATCTATCTATCTATCTATCTATCTAATCTAATCTAATCTATTTTATCTATCGTCATTTTATCCATCCATCCTGCAATTTCAAGAGTGATTCTCGCATTCATATGTGAATGTCACTTTAGAAACTTAAGAAACGTTAGAAACTGCAGCGTGTAAGTGGCCTTTGGTCCTCAGCAGCATGAAAAGCAAAATTTGTATTCAAATTTTGAATGGATTATAGCCTAGAATGCGTGCAAAGAGCCCTCCCTTTATAATCACTACAAAGCTCTCACGCATCTCAGTTCATCGCAATCTCACAAACTTCCATTATAATCAATAACGTTGTCTACACTGCACAATGAATCTCTTATTTACATTGGGTCTACACTTTGTTAGAATGAGAGGATTTGCAAGCATGCAGAACTCGGCACTGGACAAAAACTCCTGTGTTTTGAGCGATGAGTGGATAATGACTAACTTAAACACCTCTGATTGGTCATTGCGTCCAAGAAATCAACAGATATGTCTGTCATTGGCTACATTGCTCAACGCTGCAAAAAATGTTGTACATTTCAAATGCTGTGGTGGGTACCGGGATCAGTCGTGTCAAAACTAAATAAACATCACGTTTTTAGGTGTAGCTCTATTCCATTTATAGTTTCAGCATAGCAAATATGCATTATATTATTCATAAAATTATTTATTCTTTTTTTTATAGCAATCTTTATGTAAAATAAAGTTGGAAATATTTAGTATCATTAGTTATTTATTTTGAAATGATAATTCATGTTTTTTTAATAAGGTATTCGGCTTTGGGACCATCCCTACTAATATGGTTACTTCATTGTCAGTTTTCCCAGTGGTTGGTTGGAGATGTGAGTGTACATTATACTTACATTGACAGTTGGTAATTTTTGATTAATGATCTTTATCAGTTTCAAAAACTGGTAAACAATCTTACATTTGCCATTTTAATTCGCTACTCTGTTTAAAAATGTAGTATCAATCCAGTGGTATTAGGCAAATCTCTTTCTTCCAATCTGTCTGATCTTCACCGAACATCCTAGTCCCAAGGGAATTCACAGGTCAAAATGTTACTCTCTATTAGATTTGGGCTAGATTAGCTCCTGGCACTGTCCGATTAGCCAGTTGGGATTAGCGTTTGACTGAGAGTAGGGTAATGCAGTTAGAATGATTAAGGGGGTATTGTTTGCTCACGGCCTTCTGCGCCCACTGCCTTGTACCCCATAGCCCCACCCCGAAACATTTTAATATGCCAGCTGCTCCGAACTCATCGCTCTAATGATGGCTTAGACCCTGAATGAGGAATGAGTTTGACACAACACTGAATTATCATTCTCTTCTTAGTTTACATGAGAGACAAAACCATTTTGCTCAAGCAACTGCTAGATTTTTTTGGGCTGTTTTTAAATGTATGAGGTACTTCTGTCGATGAATATCTAATGAGGTATATGGTAGATTTTATTACATTTGTTAATTGCTCATATCAGCTCATGCATATATGCAAGATAAATGTGTTAATTTGCCTTGCAAATATGTCCCTGCATATGGGTGTGCATTGCTTCATGGCAGTTAGCCTAATAGCAAATCCTCCCAAAGCCAAAAACAATAATTTTTTTTATCAGTAACAGTCCAGCCAAATTTAGCCTACTGCTACAAAAGACAGCCTTTCGCTAAGAGTCCTCAACCTATTTAAGAATCAGCTTTGACTAGCCATTCTTTGAATAGTCTGGACTTTTTTGAGGCGCCATGGTTTGAAATGTCATGCTGGATAACACTTAGCCTCGCATAACCAGATCTCTAAATACACAGTATACGGTATGGTCCTTATGATGTATTAGAGCTGCACGATTCTTGTTACGATTTTGTTTCAAACAGAGATGACAATTCTCCCATGATTCTGGTCAGACAACTAAACAAAATAACTTGTAATTTACTAGAGGTTCTAGATGGTGACCATGGCTGTTAACCACTAAAAAAAGTACAAAATCACCATAAAGTAGTCCATATGGCGTGCACAATATTCCAAGTCTTTTGAAATATCCATAAAATAGCTTTGTGTGAGGAAAAAATTGACATAAAAGTCATGATTAAATAAGATAAAAGTTGAAAGTATGACAAACGGTTGCAGTTGAGTCATAATTTAGTCAGACAACTAACCAAAATAACACATTATTTACTAGAGATTCTGACAAAATGTTGCAGTCTATTTAAATAATCTGAATGAACGGTTTGAGTGAAAGATTCAATGACTCACTCAAAAAGACTTCCCTTGTTTCATTACTGGATGAATCAGCGTTTTTGAATGAATCTGTTGAATGAATGATTCAATTACACATATGACCTCCAAAACTAAATTATAGGAACCTTTAAAATAGTAAAATGCTCTTTCAGGAATATCTAAAGGTGACTGAATTATTGATAATTAATGCACACCCGATGTAGTAATGTGGCCATGTCAATGTCTAGAATGTCAAGAATGACAATGTCTGGAGTAATGCCTAACAATCTGAAAGCTTGCAGATTGTATAACTTAAATCCCATTTGGCTACCTGATTTCCATTATATTGTTATCTGGTGTCTGCTTTGAGACAGCCTGGCATGTTCATTTATTCATCTAACATATTGCGTTGTGTTGAAGGCTCAATGGTGTTGAAAAGCCTGCCAGTGCAGGGTCGTCCAGAAATAACGCACCTTTTCTCCTTTTGGCATAGGGGTAAGGATTTTCTGTGCATGTGAACGCCAGCTTAATCAATTCTGAATTAAGGGTCAAGCTGAGCGTTGATTAAATCTCACCAAAATAGGATTTTCTATCAAAGCTCCATAACTTGGAGAACCAGTTTGTGTATTTGGACAGTTAATAAGATGTCTTGTTTTTTTATGGATGAGGGCAGTGTGAGAGGATGGAAGTCTGTCTATGTGAGGCTTTCTAATTACACTTGGAGTGCAGCCACACTCGCACTTGGAAGCTTCTGCCCTGCCCTTTTTTAATTAATAATCTCTCTGGGTTTTAACCGCACAACCATGACGGGCTAACTCGTGTTTTTTCTATGTTGAAAGCAGATCTGTTTAGTATTCAGCATATCTGTCTCATATTATGGAGGAAGGGGGAAGGTAAGGATTTCCCTCTGAAAATAAATTTGACTAGTTTAGTTATAAGACTAGTTAAGGCAAAAAACAGTACCAGGAATCACATGGTGGGTGGAAAATGGCTGAAGGATGAGAAAAATGCTACATAATCATTAAAGTCAACAAGAAAAGGCATTATCAACCATTTAGTCTTGTAATAGTTCTGTCTACATGATGTGGGATATTCAATGAGGATTTTTGTGTGTCTGAGACCAAATAATGTTGTTTAATAGACAAATGATGAGGCTTTGAAGCCTCCAAGCTCCCCATGTCGGTGACCTACATTCTCTGTATTAGCCAGTATTGACTGTTACATTGGTTTCAGTTCATTGTTGAGTTATCTGGTAAACAGGAAGCTATGTAAGATCACTGAAATGACGATATCACATGGACACATCATTCACTTCCTGTGGACTGATATTTGTAGGTGTGTTTATAGAAACCATGCTGATTGTTTTAATATCACTGTGCTTTTCTAGACAATGAAGCAGGAGAGTTTTTTGTCCTGTGTTTGCTTGTGTTTTATTTGGTTAGCTCAAGACCAAATAAATTGTACTTCAAAAATATCTTGTAAGTTTCAGAAGTCAAAACTTCATTTTAGTCCAAAAACAGCTTTTATTTATTCCAATCTCAGAGAAGGACTTGTTTTGCAATTGTGTCACATTATAATGTAATAGTGTGATAAAAGACAGTCTCTGCAGAAGATCAACACCTACTTCTGCATCATCACTTCTTTGGCCCTGCCCACTGGTGTGTTAGTGAGATGACGAGGAGAGAAGAGCGATAGGGTTAGGGTTAGGGTTACCACTGGACAAAAAATAACATTACTTTCCAAAGGATCCTAATGCTAGGAAAGTGGTTATTTATTTGTGAATCTCCCAGTAGAGCATTGTTTGTTAATTCGGTACATTACACCTTTGGATTATTTGGTAAATCAGTTGCATTTCTCTTTTTATACGTCGTGTTTGCATTGTTAGTTATGATGAAAACTTTCGTGAGAGTGCAGAAATTGAGTTGCAATGACGAGATCACTGCATTCATGCGCTCAATAGGTATGTTTGTCATCGGCTAATGCTCATTGCTGCAACCTATCATGACGTGACGGGAGTAGATCTAAATTAGACATGTGCCGGTAAACGGTAATACGATAAACCGCAATAATGAACATGCACAATATTGTTATCGTGGGCACTTCAAAATACCGTGAATAATTATTTATTATGAATTATTCAGATTTTTAGAATGCATTTTAAGACCGCTTAAAATGAACAGAACGCATTAAATGTGCATTTCAGTATTTAATAACACATTATTAAAATCAGAAGTTGTAACTGTATTATTTAATGGACCTGAGCTTACACTAACTAACAGTTGCTTTTTTAAACTAACATTATCAAAGAAGAATAACTTCTGTAAAAATGTAGCTATTCATTCTTTGTTAATGTTAATGCATTACCTATTGTTCTGTATAATTCTTTTGCACTTAATTTGTTTTAAATATTTGTTTACTTTATACATTTTTGTGTATTGCTTTATTGTATTTAAATGTTGTTATAATAAAGTTATTAAACCTGTTTTAGTATGACAACACTTTTTTTGCAACTTATTTCGATATTGTGATAATACCGTATACCGTGATAAGAGCTTCAGCGATTAATCGCAACATGAAAATTTGATACCGGCACATGCCTAATCTAAATATAACTTTTCACAATTAGTTAATGTTGATAGATTTGATAGTAAAAACATAGTAAAAGATTAAGAGAGATTTACGCATTTAATACTTAGTTCATATGCAGAGGTGTTAGCCAAACACAGCAGTGGGCGTTTACACTGAAGTCTCACAGCAGACACGCACCTTCAAACAGCGTTCAAATCAGAGGCTAAAATCAGGGTAGGAAAAATGTCTTTTATTTCTAAATTATTATAATTTTTGATGTAAAAATCATACTGACATTATAAGTACACCCCAGGAAACATTATAAATGCAGTTCATGACCCCTTTAACTCGCTTCTCAATGGATGCTTTGCACTAATAGGACTACAAGAAACGCTAGATTCCCAGTGGCTCTGTGATGTGTTTTTGTTTTTCTTCTTCTTCATTATTACTGATTCATCAGTATTTTGCCATCTGTATTGGTTCACTAGACATCCTGTTTACAACACCATCACAATCAAAGTAGCTCTTTGGTAACAAATTCACCCTCCTCAGCAGTATATTTCAAGGTATTTACTGTCAGTCCAAGTATTTTTAATTGTTGGTCTGTGCATTTGAATGCTTTGTGCCTTTGTGTTGTGCATTTTTAAGAAGACACATCAAGTAAAAACATTTTTAGAACAGGGCTTTCTTATGTCCAACAAGTTGACTTACTGTACATACAGCACGCAGACTAATTGATTTTCAGGTGAAATTTATGTAGTTTTGCACGTCCCTAATCATGGATGTAAAAGCAGGACTTTTGTTTACTTGTGCCGCATTGAAACATGAGTCATATCACCACCCATATAGAAAACAGAATGAAATCAAGTGATGCTTTGCAAAAGGGATAATCCTCTCGCCTTAGAGGAAACCGATAAGAGCTTCCAGTCCTTCAAATACTGCAAGATGTAGTCCTGTGGAAAACCTCCCCGCTGAGACCGAGTAATTTCTCTAATTATGAGCTAAAGCCCATGCTCACAAAAGTAGGTTAGCACCTCTTGTTGAATGTAGTGTTTTATAACTATAGAACATCAGTTTTTGAGTTTATACACCATCATGGAATGATCACCAGTGCATTTTAGCAGGTTAACTTTACCACATAATCATATGAAGCTTCACCTGTATTCTCATAGGCCACACATACAGAACGATTCATGTTAAATTCACTGTATATGGTGCTCCACCACAGGAAGGAAACTATTTGGGCTTAAGTGGCTCTTTCCACATATCCACAACGACACTTTGCTTGACTTTTCCATAGTGGAATTTGTTGAAAAGGGAAAGATCAGGTTTCAGTTATTTTATGCAATGTGTTTTTTTGCTGATTTTGGCTTTTCTAAGTCACACTATTAAACTCCGCATTTGTGGTATACAGCATATAGTTAGTTGTGTAGTCAACGTAGTTTGACTTAAACACATTAAGATTAAGAAAAAGTTACATTTCTGCTCATTATAAACTACCGTGAAAAAGTTTGGGGTCTGTAATATCTTTGTTTAATGCTTTTTAAAACTACATTAACTATAAACTGTAATATTATTACAATTTTAAATAACTTTTCTGTTTTAATATATTTTAAAATATGTGATGCAAAGTTGAATTTTCAACATCATAAGTCCAGTCTTCAGTGTCACATGATCCTTTAGAAATCATTCTAATATGATAATTTGCGGCTTAAGAAACATTTATGATTATTATCAATGTTGAAAACTGTTGTGCTGTTGATATTTTTTGTGGAAACTGTGATGCATTTTTTCATGATTTTTCAACGGATAGAAAGTTAATGCACCCTTGCTGAATAAAAGTATGAATTTCCTCAAAAGAATACAAATCTTACTGACCCCAAACTGTTGTACGTTTATATTTGTAGAATATCTGTCTGAACAGTTTTAGACCTGTAAGAAGTTTAAGCTTTGTTAGTCTATGAAATTTCTAGCTCTTAAATTCAATGGATTTTAATTTAATTCATGAAAGACCTTGGGTGTAGAAAAGAAGAGCGGCTTCTCTTGTAATGAATGAGGTCACTGGCTAATCCTCTCTCATCTCAACACCAGCCACCAGGTTTATTCTCTCTCTTTATTCTGTCTGGGCTATTTTACCATTTTATCCCAAACTGTTCCATATGTTATTTTGGCACAGCTTAGCCAAAAAGGGACCTTGTACATAGAGCTTCCTTTATATTGACCTCCTTTCATCTGTTTGGGCATCGCATGTAAGCCATTACGGCTGTGATGATGGCCCTTTTGTGGTAAATGTGATCCTGCGCATTAGGTCTCAGTTATTGTGGCCCCTGAGGACTGGAACGTCTGTCATCAGGCTCCAGCTGCAGTGCGTTTGAGTATGAGGTCTGGAGTGATGTTTGTGTGAAAACCATCACAAAGAACTGTATGATAATGGAAAAAAAGCCAATGAAAGCGGCACAAAAGTACACGGCCCAACGTCAAAGACATATCTTGCCATTCAGAGAAAATAAATTCACATTTGCTTTTGTTAGTTCCTTGGAACCATGTAAAATCGCTCTTCCATGATTTTGAAGGTCAAATGAAAAACAGGATGCTTGTGTGCCCTGACATGGTGAAAGGGCCTTAAGTTTATCTTTAGTTTTTTTTTATGTTTGTCATTTACATTTATGCATTTAGCAGACGCTTTTATCCAAAGCTACTTACAACTTGGGAGTACATGAAGCGATAGGTCATGAAGAGTCGAGAAGCGCAATAAGAGCCTGACATCCTGAGACTGTGTACATTGCTCAGTGTAGCACAGGCTAGAGTAGGGAGGGAAGAAGAAAGAGAAAGAGGAGAGGAAATTTTTTTTTTTTTTTTTTATTATTATTTTTTTTTATGAGGTTAAGTGCTCATGGAAGAGCTGAGTTTTAAGTTGACTTTTGAATGATGTCAATGATTCTGCGTTTCGGATGGTGTTGGGAAGATCATTCCACCAGCTGGGAACGTTGAATGAAAATGTTCTGGAAAGGGATTTTTTCCCCCTCTGTGATGGTACCACAAGCCGTCGTTCCTTTGCTGAGCGAAGGCTTCTGGTGGGGGTGTGGATTTGTAGAATGGAGTCAAAGTAAGCAGGAGCTGAGCGTGTGGTGGCTCTGTATGCATGCGTCAGCTCCTTAAACTTCATGCGAGCAGCGAGTGGTAGCCAGTGCAGGGAGATGAAGAGAGGTGTGACGTGTGTCCTTTTGGGCTCGTTGAAGACAAGATGTGCTTCTGCATTCTGGATCATTCGGACAAGAAGCTGTGTTGCGTGCTCTGTTAGGAACGGTCTAATCTTCCTGATGTTATGGAGCGCAAACCGGCATGTCAGTTTGGCACCGGTTTGTCAGTAGGGTAAAAGCTTAAATGCCAACACTTAAGCCGCATTTCCACCACAGGAACTTTCCCCAGGAACGAGGGACTTTGGGGTGGTACTCAGTGTGTTTCAACCGCAGGGGCCAGGGTCTAAATGAAGTTCTGGGTAAATATTTCCCCTTCAAAAACGGCTCTGCTCGTGAGCTAGTACTTTTTCAAAGTTCAGGAAAGTTCATAGGTGGGACTTGGGCGCTGAACATGCTGATTGGTTGAGTTCATGCAGCATTTTGATTGGCTGACTCCACGCAGCATTTTATTTCATTCACCATTTTTAAAAGTCTGTTTCGGTGCATGCAATAACAGTTAAAATATATGGCCGATGGACAGACGACAAGGTTTAGGCTTTATTAAGCATGCAGAGGACGAAATCCAGCAGGATCTGGGAAGTCGCACGCATTCCTATGTCACCAGACTAATCTTTATGGTAATTAATTCGATGGAAATTCAGACAGCAACAGGTCTCGGGGGTAAAATTCCTGGGACTAATTGTTTCTTGTAATTTAGCTGGAAATGGGGCTTTATAGTGTAATTTTGTATAGTATTTTTTATATAGATCCTTTGAACAGATTTATTGTGAACAACTGATATTAAGGGTATTTGTATAAAACATTTTCCTTCTAAAAAGCTACTATTGTTTAACTAAAAAGGTGCACTTTTAACACTGTTATCCTGCTTTTGGCATATTTATTAGACATAATAATAATGTAAATTATTATTAATTTAAAAAAAAAAATCTTTAAAATTAACAATAATTTAATTTCAAATCATTAAAAATAAATATCGTTTTTAATTTCACGCATTTGTATGTAAATGTATTTATTAATAATTTAGCTTGATGTGCAAAGAAATATTTTTGTCTTACTTTGATTGCGTCACTTGATTGCTACATTTTCCTCAGCCCGTCTAAAAAGGGCTATCCCAATCGCATGGCCTCGAACTCATGAATGAAACGGGACACGCTGTGCAAGAGGAGAGGGTATAAACGAACATGTATGATGAATGAGAACCCGTAATGTGCTAGTACTGTGTTACATACTTTATCTCAAAGGAAGGAGGTAAACTAATTACACAGGAGCAGGAGACAGCCCAGTTAGCACTGCCTCTCAGACATATGTCTACTGGATATGGATATAGATCAATATTCATGCAGCCATAGTGCTGCCTTTGCTTTAAAACAAGCTGTTGATGGAAGGATGTGGAAAAACCACACAGGAAAGGAGGAGATTGATCGGGTCTCAATGGAAATGGAGGACCGGAGATATTACAGAGTGTGTATGATGAGCTGTAGTCATTCATGTTGTTTTATAATATATAGTATTTTAAGACATGTGATCCTTCAACCTCTACTGGTAATACTTGAAGTTAGAATGTGCGAATAAAAAAGTATAGGTCCCAGCGTCTTTTTTCCTTTTAAAAAGTCTCAAATAGCTTAAATGGTATAACAAAAGACTTAGAAAAAAATAGGATTTGTGATATGGCTTACTATATTTATTAAACTTAATAGTACTGTTCACCTAAAAATGAAGATTGCCATCATTTTATTTACCCTCAAGCTGTTCAAAACCTGTAAGAATTTCTTTTTTTCTGTTGAACACAAAATAACATATGTTGAAGAATGACGGAAACTAAACAGTTGATCGGCCCCATTGACTTCCATATGGTTTTGGAGCAGTTTACGATCACTAAATAGCACACATTTATGCCAGGTGATTACTTATGATCTACTGTTATGTTTATATTGTAATATGTTTTAGATGGTTGTAAGAGTGCATTTTTTTTATCTCCCCCATATGTTTGATTAGGCAGCTGGAAGTAGAAAAGTTATTTCAAAATAAGAGTCCTTGTGTCTTTTGGGCTTGTTTATTATTAAAAGTCCTGTGTTTTGCAGATTTATTTTTTCTGGTTATTATTGGTATTTTGTTTACACAAACTTTACCTGACGTTTTGACTTTTTTGGGGCGTTTTTTGCCTTTATTGTGACAGGATAGTATATTGTGTACAGGAAGCAAGATCGGGAAAGGTCCACGAGCCGGGATTCAAACTCAGGTCTGACCTGTATCTGACATTAATTCAATGTTCAAATAAATACAGTTTTTTAAAGAAATGTAATCATTTTGCTCATGTCTCCTAAATTTATTAAAGAAAAACTAATTATTTTATCAATTTTCATTGTGTCCCTAAAGTTCTATGGGCTCCTAAGTTTTTCAAATCAGGAGTCCATGTGCTCCTCGGGGAAAAAGTAAGCGTCAGACCTGTTAAAGTAGTTTGTGAGTGACTTTGCACATGACATATCTTTTCATAACGAGATCACGTCGCATGTTAGCACTCCAGGTTCCCTCGGGTGTGCACAAATACATGCGGCACAGGCACCTTGTAATGGCTCAGCATTTCTATTCCCCAAGCTGATAATTAGCCTCACCAGTTTGAAAACACACTTTGCGTCATCTCGGTCCTCATTAAACTCTGCTGATGCTTGTGTTTTTTCAGATTAGTACTCCCCGACTGACACTCGTTGTGACCATCCTTACTATGTATTGCATTAATTCTAATGGCTGGAGGAGATTACACATTGCCATCTGTCTGTCTGCTAACAACATCAGCAAAGTTATCAAGCTTGTACAAAGTCTTTGGTCTCCATTTATTTTTAGTGTATGAGAGAAGAGTGAATGTGATTGCAGTGTGAATGTTTTGCTAAACATCCCCTATTGTGTTCTGAGCATGAGGGAGAGTATATGATCACTGAATTGTCCTTTTTGGAAGAACTAGCGCTTTAAATCAAATACGATTCCCGATCTGGAGGGGTTTGTGTCAGTAATTGGCTGTCTAGAGCAGTTGAGCTCATATGACATGTAGCGCCATCGCTGCAGTGTGCCGCTCGTGTTTCTGGAGGCTTGACCGTGACCTCCTCTCGGAGTCGTTACATCAACTCTTGTGTCACTGTGGAATTCTGAGCAGCTGGTGATGCAACAGCAAGCCGGAAATACTGGCTGCTGACAGAACTGGCATGTCAGGAAGAGTTTTCTAGAGCCTTGGCTGAGTAAGGACGTCTCCTCTAAGTTTCCAAACACCGACATTAATCCTATCTGTCTGTCCATCCGTTTGTCTTTTTATTTTTTGTTATATCTGTTGTTTTATCTGTCTGTGATTTTATGTCTATCTATCTATCTATCTATCTATCTATCTATCTATCTATCTATCTATCTATCTATCTATCTATCTATCTATCTATCTATCTATCTATCTATCTATCTATCTATCTATCTATCTATACATAATTCTATCTATACATCATTCCATCTATCTGTCAGTCTATCTATTGTTCTATCTATCATCTGTCATTCTATCTATCTGACTTTCTCTTATTTTTCGATATACATGTTGTTTTATCTGTCATTTTATTTTTCATTTTATCTTTTGTTTTATCTGTCATGTTATGTCTATCTATCTATCTATCTATCTATCTATCTATCTATCTATCTATCTATCTATCTATCTATCTATCTATCTATCTATCTATCTATCTATACGTCGTTCTATCTATCGTTCTATCTATCATCTGTTATTCTATCCATCTCTCTAACTGACTTTCTCTTATTTTTTCTATATGTTGTTTTATCTGTCATGTTATCTCTATATCTGTTAATCTATCTGTCTGTCTATCCATTGTTTGTTCGTTCTGACTCCTTTTTCCTATCGGCCTATTTTTCTTTCGTTCCTTTGATCCGTCA
This sequence comes from Romanogobio albipinnatus, assembly GCA_023566225.1. NCBI lineage: Eukaryota > Metazoa > Chordata > Actinopteri > Cypriniformes > Gobionidae > Romanogobio > Romanogobio albipinnatus. Next base: position 42,434,562 of record CM042256.1, read on the forward strand.
TTCTATCATTCATTCACTCTTTTTCTATCTGTCTTTTGTCATTCAGTCTGTCTGTATATCCAACTATTAGGGGTGGCACGGTACATGGAAAAAAAACGAACCGTTCGGTTCGCTTGTCTCGGTTCGGAGTGTGTGCGTCGCACGGTTTGCGCATGCGCAATGTATCCTCGTGCCCGTATGTTACCTCAGACAGCGGGTGTCCTTTTTGCGCGAAATAAGAGGTGTGTGTGGACATACAGTAAAGTAAAAGTGGAGTGCTGCAGGTCACGTCACATGTAGAAATGAAAGTGGGAGAGATAAGGAAGGCTGTCCGGAGTTGGAGGATGCGCTAGCATCGTATAGCAGGGCAGATGCAGTGCGAGAGCGGGAGCCGTGCCGCGCGTGCCCGTTGCGCATACACACACTGGCAGTGTTTGTCTCGCGAGTCGTGCAGCTGAACCGCAGCTTGTGTATTGCAAATACAGGCAAATATAGTCCATTCTGTCACATTTTCCGGTGTTCTCCTCCGACCTCCGATGGAGATGGTGGTCCAGTGGGTTAAACCACTGAACTGATAAGCAGAAGGTTGCTGGTTCAATCCCAGCAGTCGCCACCAGTGTGTCCTTGAGCAAGGCACTTTACTCCACGTTGCTCCAGGGGGATTGTCCCTGTAATACAGGTACTGTAAGTCGCTTTGGATAAAAGCGTCTGCCAAATGCGTAAATGTAAATGTAAAATGCTTACCCCTGTCTGTCTGGTGCTTTGATTTATGATGGGCAGCATATATCTGCTGCAAATGCGACCGTGTTCCCCTCTGTCTCATACACACATGCATATGTTGTATATAATTAGTTCACATGATAAATGTAACATTTAAAAGTTGATATGCTTCTAGTTCTAATAATTTAAACATGCCTTTGAAGTTTGGGCAAAAACTTCTGGCAGTGTTGTGTTTTTGTGTATTTTATGTTAATGTTTCACAGCGCTGGATGTCATATGGTGATTGTGAAACACACGGGACACTTCATGGTGAAATTAGTTAATCAGGTCAGCTGAATTAAAGCCACAGTGCATTGTTCTGATCAAAATTGACATGATTAACATGAAAAATGTTACGTCAATGTGTCGGACTCGGTAGACAGCCAGTTAGGAGACAACTTGATATAACAATTTGTAATACTGTATCCTAAATTGTGGATGATTAAGCCATACCATAGGCTGAAGTAAATTTCTGGAGTGTTAACAATTAAAAAAAAAAACAAGAACAACCGTACAGAACCTAAAACCGTGATACGAACCGAACCGTGGGTTTTGTGAACCGTGCCACCCCTACTAACTATCTGCCTGTCTGTCTTTCTGTCAGTCGATATATTTATCTGTCTGTCCATCTATATCATTCTATCGTTCAGTCGTTCCATCTCATAGGAATCTGTGAAGTGTTTGAGCCAATCACCTGTGATTGTCATGTGACTAATTTACCTACATTGATGATGTCACTTGGTTTGTACAGTGCCCTTATATGTTCTGAACAAGTAATATTTACTGTGCCTGAACTCAAAAACTTGCCATTTTTGTCTCCATATTGCTGTGACCACAACCCTCACTACTTCACCCATCACGTTCTTCTAACTCTTTAATGTGCCTAATCTTTTATTAGACCTCTCTTGGCCCGAGGCCCTTACGAGAATGGCCCATGAGTTCCATGTTGGTCCCCAGCAACCGTCTTTTTGGCGCCAGGCTAATGGTGACTGACGTGGCAGTGAAACCTAAGAGCAGTTGCTAAATATGTGCTAATGTGCTAAGACTGTCCAGTCCACAAGCAGGAGGCACGCGCTTGACAAGTGACGTCAGAGTGTGTTGTGATGCACTAGATATGGAGTACTCACATGTACGCTTACCCGTAACCATGTGCAATTGCTCATTAATGTTGAGTATATGAGTCCAATGAGTAACAGCTCCATTATCATATCATGAAACATGGTCCATATGACTTATGCTTGCACTATATTTCAACTATATCTTCTGAAGTCATAAAATAGAACTGTGTGATGTACAGACCAGAATTTAACTTGCTATTGATATTGTAGCTGTGAATATCTGTAACTGAATAAGTCATTGAGTTGAACTCAAGAACTGAATAAGCTAGAATCGAATGAATTATTCGAGAACCAAATCAGCTGATTTGTTAAATAACAATGATTCGTTGATGACCACAATTATAATTGCATCACAATGTTCTCCAGTGGAGAATATGGAGCTCTTGTTCAGTAGAGGAATCCTGTGAAAAAATCTCATTGATCTGTCGTGCTGGTTTTCATCTTTTTTTAGCTTTACCAATCAAAGTTGCTTTTATGCTGTTACGTAGCCATTCTGAGAACATTCACTTGTTAGCCAGCACCTTTTCCTTATTTCTAAATAAAAATAAACATGTGTTCCAGCTGTGAGCAGCTGTAAGGGGTTGATCAGCTTGCAGAGAGGGCGGCTGCAATAACAGAACGCTTCTGCTTACTCTGGCACTGGAAGATGGTTCAGCTTGAAGACACAGATTGCTGATGTTTTCTGTCAGTTGCTGTGGTGATGTGACACTTATGGCACAAGAGTGTTAGGACGCTGTGTTTGTGTGTTTGGCATTCCACACTGCAAAGTCAGGAATCTTTTACTCTTATCCATCCATCCATCCAGTCACATTTTCTTCCTCTTCCTTTCCTCAATCCAAAGGTGTTTGAGAGAAATCTGTCACATATTGTCAGTCAGGTAAGAAAACATGCAGGAAGTGCAGGCGGTATTGCCAGAAAAAAAGTGTTTTTGATGATTTATAAATGGCTTGATCTCAGTAGGAGGAAGAGCTTTGTAGATTTCAGTGACCCACATTTCAAAATCCCACAGATACAAACACACACGGCACAGCGTTTGTCACAGAGCATCTGACAGAAACACGCCAAGAATCCCAGATCACACGCAAGTGCAAAGAGTATGTTCATCGATCGAAACGCATTGATTCAGTCCTGGAGGTGAGTTAACCAATCACAGATCAGCTCACCCTGAAGTTTCCTCTCCTCCACCATCATGGGCTTGAATTTACTTAATCGTTTTAATCTTACCCTGATCTGTAGCATGCTAATCAATTTGTATAGACTGATCACAAACCTAGTTGTCATATTTAATCAGCACTGATAGATACCAGACGCTCGTCTGTGGGTTGTCCCCCCTCCGATGGGAATTCTGGGACTGGAGCACCCGTAGCCCAAGGCTTCAGCAGTCCTGGTTTCCTCTGCCTCGCTCTCCTCCACCCCAGTGTAAAGTAGAACCAGATGAGGTTATTCTGGGCGGCTTAATCCAACCTGTCTGGAATGGCACAGCACTCCAAATATAAGGAGGTTTAGAGACCATTTGACTATATAAGGATAGAGAGTGAACATGTTGTACGCTAAAATTATTTTGTCATATCGGAAACGCAAGTTTTCAGTGTGAAATCATGGTATGGCATAGAGTACACTTCATTATTTTAGGTTTATGTTCTCTCCCGTTTTAAAGAGCTGTATGTGTGTGTGTTCACATAAACCTCTCGAAGACATAAGTGAACAATTGATCTTTTGTATTTTACACCTCTTTTGCTCTTTCAGAAATCAAAAGATCAGTTGAAACTGAATTTTTTCTTTGCATTTCATGCTATATAAACCAGTCATCTCATTTTTTTCTTCAAGACTGGTTCTTTAAATCAGTTAAAATGGTAGATTGGTCTAATTTGAATCTGAAAAGTAAGACTGATTAGCCCTAACTAATTGATAGTTGGTCAGACTAGTTCTTAAGATCGTCTTAACTTAGCAGCTATGTTTATGCAGCTGGCCCCAGAAACATATCTTAGCTGTGCTCTTGCAGTTTGTCATGGTTTCATATTGGAGTAAATATACATTGCATGAATATTTTCGCTTCTTGCTTTTTTTTATTATTTAATTTTACCTTTCCCAAGAGGCGGGGAAGAAGTTGAAACTATGCCTCAACTCTTTCCCCACCAGCCTTTAAAAAAAAAAAGTTGCCAGCCACCGCCAGGGTTTTTGATCATTTTCACAAAAATGTAATGGCCCATAGAATATTTTGTTGTATGAATATCTGAGCATGCAATATATCAAAAGAAAGAACAGACCCTCTGCTTTTAAACAAACAAAAACGTTCTAGCTTCATGCATTCCTTTTTATCAACACTTAATTATGGGTAAGTTTCATAAAAAAAAAAAGCAACATTTTGAACAAAAAGCTGAGAAAATCAAGTTTTTGTCAAAGACTACATCCAGATCAGATTCAGAATGATGATCAAACACACATGGACCAGATCGAGTCCATCAACACTCCCAAAGCTTCACAGTCCTTTAGCTTGTTCTGGGTCGACATTTCATTCAGTAACATTAGGCAGTTTTGATTTATATTATGTTTAATATAAATCAAATGTTTTATATTTAATGTTGATGATCACGTTAATTTACATATGCCTTTGCTTACATACGATTGCTTGTTTTTTGGCTTCTTCTTTACCTGTGTTTTAAACAGGAGATTCTGTACTCTTTCAGAAGATACGTAATAGCATACCGTAATATACCTACCGTATAACAGTGATAATGTGGAAAAACAGAAAATTCCATGTTTGGCGGGGAAAGAGTTAAAAGCCATCTTTTTCATGGTCTTTGCTTTTTCATTTAACATTGAAAATTGCTATTTAAAGGCTAAACAAGGACCAAGATTGGTCTCAAGTTCAGAAAGCCACAAAATCGCCATTTACATCTGGTATTAACATCCATCTCAGGTGAAATTTTGTGATCCGGTTGTTGCACTAAAAGTAAAAGTGAGAGTAGTCTTGACGTTAAAACCAGGTAATTTCCTTTTTTCTTTTTTATAGCTGTTTGGCAGTATTCAATACTGTATGTGTGTACAGTACACACACAAATCTGCAAGAGCACTGGCTCTTCCGTGGAATGTGCCGCCTCAGTTCTTCTCAGTGTCCAGCTGGTCTTGTGTTGGCAGACACTCAAGTGCCAACAAAGAGCTACATTATTCAGACCTCTGTAGAGCTGAGCGCCAGTTTACTTTAGCATAAGAAGTTAGTCAAGAAAGCTGATTATGACTTAACATTGATATCTGTATTCTTTGATATGATCACTGAAAGCCATTCAGGTGTCTCTAGTATGACTGTGTTTTACAGGTCAGTTTTTCAAGGGGCTTTTGTAACACAGAAAGTGAGTAGTTAGGGTGGGGATGGAAAGAAAGCTAAATAGCAGATAAGGCGATTTAAAAAAAAGAAAATACACAAGTGTTTAATAAGAATTATGTTTTTATACATTTTAATTATTATAATGGTAACACTTTACTTAAAGCATTTATATATAATATATGTAATGCATTATAAAGGTATGCATTAATTATGTTGTTTAATGCATAATGCATTGTATGCTCTTATGAATAATAGTAACCACAGTTATAATACATTAAAATACTTCATTTTTACACCTTTAGAACGTATAATGTATTAAAAAACATGATAAACAACCAATTTCAGATTTAACAAGGAATCTGCAATTATTATAAATCATTTTAACTTTGGTTACAATTATTTATGAAAAGATGTAATGCATTATACATAAAGGCTTTAAGTGTTACATAATATTGTTGTATTATTGTTTTATAAATTAGGTTTGTTATTATTATTAATAATCAAATTTGTATTAATCTGTGATGGTGGTAATAATAATCACAATAAAATATTCTTACCCCATCTGTAGGCAGTTTACAATTGCCAAACAATGTCGCAACAGCACAGTAATATAGAATCCAATGAATGTATATTGACACTGTGACTTCAAATGTAACTTGTCCTGTCAGATTGTAGAGTCTGTTTTATATTAGCGTATAATCTGCCTGAACGTTCTTTGAAGAGTGAGCGAAGTGTCCGAGGCAGTGGTCACACATGACAGCACTGATGTGATGAGAGTATCACAGACAGCGGAGCTTCTTCGTCTGATTGGCCGTATCTCAACCTTCCTCATGACACGATGATAAAGCCTGTCAACTCATCTCACAGTGATTGTCAGTGCACTTCACCCAGGCCATGACTGCTCATACTGCAGTACACAGACTTCACATGCTCTCCTCGATTTCAGGAACATGTCAAAACAACCTCCCGTGGCTTGTTTTCCATTTCTCATTACAGGAATATTCATGTAGGATGTACATTCCCAGAACTTGCAAACATTTTCGCTTCAGTTCAGACTGCGTTCACTTTTCCTGTCCCTTTCTGTTATAGTTTGCTTCATTATTGCCTGGTTTATTTACATTGTAAAAAAAGTTTGTCAGATAACCTAACATTGTAACTTCTTAAATGAACTGGTTTTATTAAAATCAGGAATATTTATTTAATGACTGTATCAACCTGACTGACCTAAAATAAGGAAATAATCTGGATTTATTTTTTCCAATTCTGAAGTATAAACTTTTTTTTCTGTTGAACATAATATAAAAACCATTAGACAAACCAGTATAGATTTATAATATTTTCTGTCATGTTGACTATTATTGAAGGATTTAACGGACTAAATAAATATATATTGAAATTATTAAATACTTCATGGAATGTTACAGTAAATAAATAAAAAAGTACTATAAAATATAAGCATAAATACATGTCATGCCCTGATTGTTTATTTGTACTTATGCTTATTTATTTATTATGCTTATTTATTGATTGCAGTATTTCATGATATATTAATTTGCTTTATTGTCCACTACATTTTACTTCAAGGTATTTTATTTAATATTTTATCTTTCATTTTATTGAGTATTTCACATTCCTTTTTATTTTATATTTTTCAAATATATAATTTTCACACCTTATTTATTTATCATTACATTTCATTATACTTTTATCGATTGATATATGATAATTTCATTATTTATTTAATCTGTTAAATCCGCTCCGTAGACTATTGTTGAACCTGTCAAATAAAAAATAAGATTTATAAAATAATTATTCTAAAATGATTGCAATAATTTTCTATTCGCATCAGCCATATTTGATCAGCCAACTTGACTAATTTTCTTACAATACCGGTATTTACTTGTGCGATTATTGGATGTGTTCAGCTTGGAGCAGAGTGTGTGTTATTCTCCTCTGGTGACTCAAAGTCAGATGAGTTCAGTCACTGTTTATCGTGACGTGTTGCCTTGCAGTGTTCGTGGTCTGTTTTTAAAGGATGAACGAGAGGCTATGTGATCGGGGGAAAGCCCTAGTGCATGATGGGATGTTGGCGGACTCTGGGCAGGGTCAGTATTAGGTCATCTCCATCCAGTTACTTTCAGTCATTGCAGTCTCTCAGGAAGAATAAGAATGCAATAGTCCAATTGTGCTCCAGTACGTGTCGTTTCCTGTGATCATAATCAGAGGCTTGTGTCACTCTAAACTTCTCTGTGTAATACCTTTGAGGCAAGTGCGTTAATATCTGTTCACTTCCCCTAATTGAATCACTTTGAATTACTTTTCAGTTCACTGTGAGATGTATTTGTCTCTCCGTTTGACTGCATTTCTCTCTGATTCACAGTATTTTCAGTTTTTATTCACATTACAGCTTAAATGTATCATGTTTTTTTCAATAGCATATAAAATCCTTTGCAATGTCACTCATTCCATTCAGTCCAGCCCACAGAAGAATATTAAAGTCCTAATTTATAACATTTTATTGTATTTATTTATTTTATTCTACATGAGAATAATGTTGAATCATTATAAACACTGATTTATTTATTTTCATACATCAGTCCAGTCCACATAGAATAATATTCCATCATTTATAATACTTTTTAATGAAGTTAATTAATAACACTATTGTTTATTTATTTGATCTTTTTGTTTTCTTTAAAATATAATAAATATACAGTCATAATTAACACTTATTTCTAACACTTATTTAATTGAATTTATTTTATTCCACAAGAATAATGTTGAATCATTATTTACATTTATTTATTTATTTATTTATTTATTTATTTATTTATATACATCAATTCCATAATTTATAATACTTATTATTAACACTATTGTTTATTTTGATCTTGTGTTTACTTTAAGAAATACATATAAATACATATATAAACAAAGCATAATATGCAGCCATAATTAACACTTATTTTATTTGTTATATGTCATTCTGTGGTTAATTTTTATGGGCTGTTTTGTAAAGCAAATTACCAAGGGAGGCTCATTATTAATGACTTAAAGGAGGCACTCTTTTTCATCCATAAAAAGTTACCTGTCTTCCTACTGATAGCAAAGAAGACACACCCAGAATGTGTTTACATTCAAATGAAAGCTCTGTTTTCTGGTTCCACTTGATGCTAGCACAGGAATTAACACTGTCATGCCTAAAGATCTCTCTTTCTCTCGGTCTCCAGACCACTCCAGCTCCAGCGGGACGTTGTCCTTCCAGCCTCTGCGCTCGCAAGGTCCCATCCCCACGGCCCACGTCATGCCATCTCCGTCCAGCTCCAAACTCAGCGCGCCCTCTGCCCCCACCAGCCCCTGGAGCAGCTGCCAGCTCCCTTCTCCCCTCGACAGCCCCCTGGACATGAAAGACCCCCGGCCAGTGCGCCGCTGGTCCTCCCTCACCCGTCTTACCGGCCAGGAAAAATCCACCCCTTCCGGGAGACCGTCGTACCGTGTGGACCCTCATGGATCCCTAGATCGAGGTGTGCTCTACGGCTACCGACAGGACCCTCTTTATTCAGACGGCTTTCTCTCTCAGAGCCTGCACAAACTTTCCACCAACTCTGACTTTACAAAATATGACCTGGGCAGCAGTAACACCCTAGGTAAAACGGACTCGTCCTGCTCCTCTCCTCTCAAGCCCAGCACATTAGACTTCACCTACAGTGCCTTACCGGAGAGCAAGACCCCCACGATCGGTCTGGCCGGGCCCGGGCAGAGAGGTCCCACACTCAGGCACCAGGCCGTGGGAGGGTCGCCCATCCAGCCGGCCGTACGCACACAGATGTGGCTGAGTGAGCAGATGGAGTATCGGCCGGGACCAGAGGGATGTGGCGGCTCGTGGCAACAGGAACAGCAGCAGAGAGAGCGACAGCGGCAGGAAGCAGAACTCCCACAGGTCAGTTTGTCTTTGATAGGGAATACAAAGATGGGAAAAATGTGTTGGGTGCTCTAGTTGTGTCTATAGTAAAGCGGATGCGGAGTTGATTTTATGACGCCATTGAAGAAATGTCTTGTAAAAGTAGGTTCATAGCTCCCTCTGCTGGAGACAGAGGTAGGGTGAAGTATCCTGGGAGGGTGAATTATAATGAAGCATATTATGCTATTATACTTTTTTTAATGTATATATAAATACATGTATTTAAGGGTCTTTAATTTGAATACTTTAAAAAAAGATTATATTTCTATTTAGATTTAATTTATTTTTATTTCGATTTGAAGTCATTTATTTAAGCAGACATTTTATTTAAAATAAATAAATAAATATAAATATTTTATATATAAATATAACATATTTTCTTAAATATATAAATGCATGTGTGTGTATTTTTATATGCATAATGATAATTATACACAGTACACACACATATATTATGAAAACACAAACTTTTATTTAGGATGCAATTAATTGCGATTAATCAATTGCCCAGCATTAATATATGCATTTTATTTTGGTTAGTTGCTATTAGTTCTTATATTAATCATTTATATTGCTGTTATTTTAGATAGTATTTTAGTTAGTTGTTAATTAAAAAAATGGTACATTTGGAAAATTTGATTGATAGATTAATTTAAAATGAGTATAATAGGATGTCAGAATTATTATTTCAAATGATTGTGGTTATTCAGTTGAACTTGTATTGCTCTTGAATTGAAATTAATTTTCAGATAATGCATTATAGTGAAATTTTCAAATCCAGCTGGGTTTTTTTCTGAAAACAGTGTTTTACATACAAAACATAGATAGTAGGAGGGGAGGGGTGAAAAGTAAGATGGATTCCTGGCATCAGCCGAAAAGAAAAGTCATTTCAAAAACAGAACAAGGTTATGATTGCAATAATGTGCTTTGTTGAATAATACACTGTAGGACCAGGAATGTGCATTAAGAAAGAAAATAAGCCAATTTTGATTTCATGTTGATTATGGCGTGCTGTGCCGTGTGTCTATTTTCAGTAGTAAAGACCCAGCAGTGTTTGTTCCAATTGGATTCTGCAGGACTTGAATATTTGCTGATGTTTTGCATTTCTCTGCTTGAGGCTCTAAATGTTTAATTCAACCTAAAGAGACAAAAACATTCGTTATCAGCGGAAGTGTTTTATTTCTCAAAGGCCTGCACTGCACAGTAAGTCATTTATGAACATGTAAATCATTACTTCATAAATATATTCACACACATATTAACAAGAACACAGTGATTGTGATTGTATAAATAATGTAAAAGGGTTACAACTTTGATTATATTATAGTCAAACCAGTGTGTTTTCTTATTACAACCATGACTGTCTTTCTATTTATGAAATACATCTGATTAGGAGTGCATATCTACAGCCTTTATTAAAAAGTGCCCATAATAATAGTGGCAGTGGCGTGTCATGTGATTTGAGAGCTTGTCTATATTTTCAGGTAAATATTACAAAAAATATATTTTGAGGTAAATCCCATTGTTAATCGTAGTTGTTGTATTTGTGTGCAGTTAAAGGCAACAACCACTAGAGGGCGCAGTGAGACTGGAAGCAAATTATTCCTGTCAGTTTTAAAGCCTCAGTATATTTTGAACTAAAATGTAGGAGTATTTTTGATCCATTTTGATTAGGGGTTTTTTTTTTTTTCAGTTTTGATTCTGCAGAGTGATGTGGTAATCTTTTTTTTTTTATCAGTTTACTGTACCTTTCCATTAAGCTCTAGCAAAGTGTGTATTGTAAGTGTGTGTTGTTAGCAATATTTATTTTAACGCCAATGTCCCTACTCTGAGTGAAATATGTGTCCTGCAAATATGTCAAAGCCAAAAAAGAGTAAGGGGATTAGCCCACTTTGGAAAACTAGCCAATCAGAAACATTTTCTGCCTGTCAATCATGCACAGGTTTGTCTAAGGTAGAAAAAACAAGTCTGTCTGAAATCATTTACAGCAGTTTTAAACTGGTTTTGGAGGTAGAGTGAGTCTCTTATAGCGATTATTCTTGTTTCGGGCCATTTTCGGGTCACATGAGCTTGACCAGAATGAGCATGATCAATAAAGCCACTATAATAAGCAGGAAGTTGAGCAGCAGGTTTAGTCCTCGGTTATTGGTCAGATCCATGCTGATGGGATGCAGATTTCCAGGGTTGTGGTGCCGTGTAGTCCAAGCGTGTCCGTCCGCAGGTGGATGTTCTTCTTTTTTGCCAGTGAAAAGGAGCAGGTCACATTGCGCCGCTGGTCTCTCAAAAGCCGTGGAAAGAGCTAAACATGATTGACAGACTGACATGAGCTTTGCTGACAAGACACAGTCAAATATAAACAAGGTTTTTTAAAAAGACAATAACTCTTGTGGTTCTCTTGTGTGTCTTATTGAAACAAATTTGATGTGACTTTGTAACTTGATGGTTTAACAAAATTAGTACAGTGGGAGTATCAGTCAAAAACAGAAGCAGCACACTTTTTATTTTACACACGTGATCATATCATTTTTTTTATTGAGCAAGTGTTTTTCAGTTTAGCATTATGTGTAACGGAAGATGTGACTTGGACGGCGTCTCTCAGGCCCGCAGGTGACATGCACTGATGGGATAGTGACAGACACATGGACAGACGGTTGCATGCAGCATACGTTCAGAGTGAAGACTGAGTGGTCAGTTCGCCCCAGCATGGAGCTCCAATCCTGTTTTAGTTGGACGCCACTTCCCTAATGAATTGTGAATATACTGCACATACACTATTATCTAAAAGTTTGGGGTCTGTAAGTTTTTGTTTAATGTTTTTGAAAGAAGTCTCTAATTCTCTACAAGACTGCATTTATCTGATATAAAATACAGTAGAGTACAGTACAAATTACAATTTGAAATAACTCTTTTCTATATGAATATATTGTAGTTTATTCCTGTGATGGCAAAGCTGAATTTTCAGTATCATTACTCCAGTCTCGTCACATGATCCTTTAGAAATCTTTCTAATATGCTAATTTGGTGCTCAAGAAACATTTCTTATTATTATTGATGTTGAAAACACTTGTGCTGCTTAATATATCAGGGTTTTTTTTTATTAATAAATAGTTCAAAACAACAGCATTTACTTAAAATATAATTTGTTGGGTAACATTATAAATGGCTTTACTTTCACTTTTAGATCAATTTAATGCATCCTTGCTGAATTAAACTTATTAATATAAAAATCCTGACCCCAAACTTTTAAAAGGTAATGTTCCAATTTTTTTCTTGGTATTAAAGGTGCACTGTGTAAATTTTAGCGGCATCTAGCGATGAGGTTGCCAATTGCAACCGCCCACCGCTCACCCCTCCCTTTCAAAGCGCATAGAGAAGCTACGGTGGCCGACAAAGATGTCGTCGTCTGAGACAGCAGAGAGTAGCTTGCACTCTGTAGAGCAGTTTGTCTATTTAGGGCTACTGTAAAAACATGCCGGCGCAAAATGCGATTTCACCATAAGGGGACCTGCGGTGTATTAAGATAGAAATGGCTCATTCTAAGGAAATAAAAACATAACGGTTCATTATATTAGGTCTTTATACGCCACTGAAAACATAGTTATGTATATTATATTGCATTTCTGTCAATAGATCCTCATAAATACGACACACTGCACCTTTAAATTACATTTTTAGACAAAAATCATGCAATGTACAACCCAACTACTCAAAACCCTCTATAAAATAATAAATAGCCCTGCCCCTCAACGCGATTGGCCCCCTATGTACAGTTCTTTGCCCTCATTGGCTACAGGGAAAACTGTGGCCCCTCCCGCTCACATTAGCAAGACAATGATGTAGATGAGCAGCAGGCAGATGAGGATGAGGCAGAAGTTGACGAAGAGCTCCTGCATGTTTTGCTTGGCCTGCTGGGGAACCTCCATGGTGGACGCCCGCCGCATGGCCGCCCGTGTGATGTGCTGCACCTTCTCCATGCCGAAGCGGGGTGGGTGGGATAGATTAGTGCAGAGAGAGAGGGGAGAGGTGTGGAGGAGAGAGAGGAGGGAAGGACAGCAGTACCACAAGGTGGAGTGGAGAGCTGTGCGGGGAGGAAGGAGTGCTGGTTGTTCAGGTGATCCGGTTGCCAGTGGACACAAGGCTGAAGGGAGGGAGCAGACAGATGAAAGAGTGAATGTGCATGCAATATTCACACGTGACATGCAGGTCTGGTAGAGGTTTCAGAAGGTTTTGAGGCTGTAATGCGTTCTTAAAGCAATGGTTCATCCAAAGATGAACGTTCTGCTATCATTTACTCACCCTCCAAACCTATATGATTGAAGAATGTTGGTGTTCAAATAACATTGGACCCCATTATATGGTCAAAATATCTTCTTTTGTGTTCTGCAGAAAGACACGAGGGTGGGTTTACTTTTTTTGGGGGGGGGGGGGGGGGGTGAACTATCCCTTTAACGGTCCTTTCACATGATTTGCATTCGGGCTTCAATAAGAATTTAATAGGCCACTTTGACTTTCACATGAAGAGTGATTTTACGATGTAGCTTTGAACAGTAGCAAGAAAGTGTCAAGTTTATACCGTGTAAACATATACAGTAAACTTGGAACAGAAAAAATATTGATTGCTTTAATACATTGCAGAAAGAAAGATAACTCAATGAACATGTGTTCATGAAATTGTACTCGCTTGGGATGAACTATGTCTAAAATGAAAAAAAAAGGAAATTATGAAGCATTAAATTCAAGATCTCTTCATAAAGTTATTTTTAAGCATTTCTTGTTACATTGTTGTGAGACAACTGTACCTTTCAAAAGTTTGAGGTTGGTATTTTTGTTTATATTTTATGTTGAATGTTTTTGGCTCATTTATTTGATTAAAAATACAGTAAAAACCGAAATACTGCAAAGTATTACAATTTTAAAATAACTTTTTTATTTTCATATATTTTAAAATGAACTTTATTCCAGTCCTCAGTATGATCCTTCAGAAATCATTCTAATATGATGATTTGCTGCTCAAGAAACATTTCTGATTATTATCAATGTTGAAAACAGTTGTGCTGCCTAATATTTTTGTGGTGACCGTCATACATTTTTTTTAGTATTGATGGAAAGTTCAGCACTGAAAGTAGAAAGCTCAAAAGAACTGTTTATACAAATATTTTTTTGTAACATTATAAATGTCTTTACTGTCTATTTTGATGTGATTTGATTTTTCAGCATCATTTATTTTAATCATTAAAAAAAAAAAAAAAAGTGAATTGTCCAGTACTCATAGGCTGCTCTTTGAAAGGTCAGTGGAAGATGGAAAGTCGCTGACTCTTCATGCATTTGGCAACTGATGCAAGTCAAATGAAATTGCTTTTAGTCTCAAATAGAGCATTTCTAATGCCCTGAATAGTTTAATTTTCAGATGTGTCACCTAAACGGAAGATGCTTGACAGGTTTCTAAAATTAAAACCCCATGGGTCCCGGTTCCTCTAGTTCTTTGTTCAAAGTGGATTTTTCAGTCTTACTCTAGCATTTCCCCCAAAAGATTTACTTGTACAAAGCCTTAGTCTATTATACATCAAGTGCAATGTCATTAACTTACTTTATTATTATTATCGAATACTTGCAAGATGAGACTCCGGCAGCACATATTGTGACTTTATGTAACTGTCTTTGCGGTGTAGGAGTGAGCTTATTTCTTTTCATTACCCCGTCTTGGTTCTGAGTAAATAAAAAGCGGTGGCTTCAGAAAGACGTTTTATATTGGTTATTTTACATGTGTACAAACAACCTAAATCAGGATTTAGCACTTCGCCTCCGGAAAGATTAGATGAAACCCTGTTTTCACCGAAAGATAAAGTGGCCTTGATTATAAATCTTTGCATATTAGCGGAGCTCTCGTCTTAGACAAGCTTATCTCTCTCTTTCAGACTGCTGCTCATTCCCGTCTCCTCGAATCTGTTGGGAGTTTTGTCTTACAGATGCATTCGGCAACATCGTCTCCTGAGTAAAATCACAGACATGGAAGCACCTGTGGCCTGTTTTCATTGGCCGCTGCGAATGAGGTTATTCTTAGGAATGACCTTTGGTGGTCACAATATTCCACTGAAATCATGGCCAGGACTTACCCAGAATCCCCCAGGAGCCGGATTCTAACTTATCACCAAGAGGGTAATAAAGGCCTGGGATGATGATGTTGTTGTTGTTGTTAGATATGTAGGCTGTGACTACTTTAGACTAATGGGAAACCGTTATATGGAGGATAGTGTAAGATTTGTTTGTTTTATACTGAGCAGTCTAGTCTACTTGACAGAAGCCAGTTCCGTTGCAACAACTTGTAAAGATATGAAACAGGCCTTGAATATAGCATGCATGGTCAACATTTAACTGCATTTCCACAATTTATGTTGTTTAAGATGGTTTTGGAATCTTCAGCAGAGGCACCCTATCAGGAATACAATGTACTGTTCGTCTTACTCTGCTTCACTTAAAATCGGAGATGGATCACAGTGGTTAATTTCAAATAGTTGTCCGACAACCAACTACTGAGGTTGACTAGTTTTAGATTTTGTCTTACTTACTTTTATTTTTAAAAGCTGCTTCAGTTAGCATGCTTTTTTGCGGTACTTTATTGGTTTAATTTAGCTCATTTGTGCTGTTCTGAATCTGATTCTGAGCACCTCATACCATGAGCATTGGGTTTTAAAACAGGAATCCATCTCATGTAAATATGTGTAACGATTGAGTATCAAGACTTGGAAAAAAAATGGAAATAAGTTATGGCGATTCCTATTGTTATTTTTTTGTTTTAATTCTCAGTTCTAAAGTATTTATTTGATTTGAAATTACTTTGCAACTTTTTAGTGTTATCTATATACAATCATTTTTATAAATCCTTAATTTAATAGGTAAATGACTGAAAAATGTATGGAAAAATAATAAATTATGCCAATTTGTTAAGCCGGGTGCACACTGTGCGATTTATAATAGTCGTTCACAATTTTTCCTTGTCAGACTGTGCGAGCGTGATCCCCAATGTAAGCCATGTCACACTGCAATATCTAAGTTTTCATTAATGTCAGACTGTACAATAGTCAAGGCGCGCTAAAAACGGACGCACGCAAGAAAACTTGTTTTATATCATCAATCAGTGACAGTGAGCTGCATTACACTGAAATGACTGAAATGGTGGCTACAAAGAAATCTCAAGCGCTCATTTTGGTCATAATTTGTCTTGAAAAATGAAGATAATTTGACGGTCGTCGTAGGAGAAGTCACACTGCGGGATTGTGCGCCAAATCTTCTGACACTGCCAGAATTCCGTCTGAGGTCAAATTTGATTGCAGCGGTCATTAATCGGCCGGTGAACATGTCAAACTAACGATCAAAGACTTCAGATTTTACTCTGGGATCAGACGAATCTTTTAGGATTTGCCAAATTTGTCTCAGACGGTCAAATCGTCACCAAAATCACAGTGTGCACCCGGCTTTAGTCGGAAAGTTTGTATACAGAGCTTCTTTAAAGGCCCCCTGAAATCAAAATGGAAGTTTTTTAACCTTTAGTATGACTGTTAGCCTTAAGGTTATGAATAAGCTGGTGTGTTCCAAAACATGGTGTGAGAAAACACTTAAAAAGTATTAGGAAAATAGTAGTTTGAAATCTTGATAATTTGAGGGTTTTGTTTGTGTATTTACTCTATATCTAATGTGACGCAAATGAAACAAGGCTTTGTGGGATAAAGTATGTTGGGTCACATCTTATTTTCACCTTTTGAACCAACGAAACCTATTCCTCACCGATTGTTTTCATTGTGTTCTTTGTATCCAGCTGGCCAGTGTCACTGTAGAAAGAGGTTATGTAGACGAGTGACTGACAGTGAAGCCTGGAGTTGAGCAGTCCATTCAGGCGCCTAACGCAGGGCCCATGTGACACGGAGGAGATAAACATGCTGCTGGTGACGACGGGTTTGGGAGAGATGTTTGTCAGCACCACAGGACACCAGCATTCCATCGCCCTAGTTAGCTAGTCAGGAGTCATGTCCCCCATCACCACTGGGAATGATAAGATCATTAACAATCTCCTCGGGAGGGTATCTATCGAGCAGGTCATATGCTTAAGATACCCTTCCTCATATGGTTATTCAGAGCAGATTTGTATCAACTCTCTCAAGCCATCCTTTGGCAAAAAACACCAACTCATCTGCTTAAAAATGCACAGACACTGCCAAGAAAGTTGTGAAAAAGAGCAAAAATAAGATAGGACCGCACCAAAAAAGGAAATCATCTGAAAAGCTGGCCCAGAGATTTCCCAAGCCTGTGTTTATGTGCATTTTTTTTTTTTTTTTTACCCTCTGCTGGCAACTTCCCTGTACAAATAAGTCCACTTGAGGCCGAGCAAGTGCACTCATTCGCTGAACTTTCCATGATGGCATTGCAGAGCAATGCAGTGGGATTTTTTGTGGCTTTGTGATGCCTCTTTGAGGTCATGACTCTTTACAGGTAGGACAGTGCCTGTTGAGCTGGCATTAGGACAGACATTTTTGGCCATGCACACTAGGGCTGTGCCTATACAGTTGTATATAGAATTTTTTTTTTTTTGTCACTATATTGCTTTAAAAGTTAGATCTTTCTGATATAGTATTGATATCATTTTCTACATTTTAATTAATGTAGGTCTTCTAAATAAGTAAAAAAAAAAAAAAAAAGTTTTATAAATGCAGTTCGGGACAAAAGTGAAGCAAATGATACCACAGATTCATTCTCTCAATTTTGATTCAGTTTCATTCGCAATACAGTTATGATATTGTGATGCATTGTTTGTATTATGACGTATGTACAGTACTGCGCTATATATCGGTCAATCTGTCACTATATGTACATAGATGTTTAAGTCACAACATCTTTCCAATTGCAATTGCAATTGATATAAATCATATAAAATTTAGAATCTTATCTGGCATAATATGTAAAAATATACATTTTATACTGTTCTAAAATAAATTATATAAAAATATGTAACACTTTACAATAAGGTTCCATTTATTTAACAACATGAACAAACAATGAAAAATACTTCTAAATCATGTATTTATCTTAGTTCATGTTAATTTCAACATTTACTAATACATTAATTAATAAATACTGTAGAAAATGTATTAAAAAGTTAATATTAGTTAACTTAATACATTGACTTGCATTTAATGGGATTTTAAACCAAAACGTTTATATAATGTTTGGGGATATATTAAAATGTATTTTATTTTTCATATAATTGATATGTAATTATAGAATAAAGTTTGGAAAATATGTAATATGTAAAATATGTGTTGTGGCATAATTAACCAGATGCTACAAATACATTAATGTTATATATCTTTATCGCTTCAATGTTTGCCTCAGGCTTATGCAAAGGCAACACAAATGGATGTGTGCAACCTGTGGTTCCTGCTTTAACGGTCTTCTGTATACAGTTAACCTTTCCTACTCTGCAGGCCGCAGGGAATGCAGCGAGCTCATTTGTGCTGAAATGAAGGTTTGTGAGCTCTCCCTGTGGAGTGCAGATCTGGGGTGTTGTGTGTAGGTCAGAGTCAGTCTAGGTCATGTCTCCCCGATTTGTGTTCGTCGGAAGAATGTCTGGCTCGCTGTTTATCGTGAGCGCACAGAGCAGCGGACATACCCGAACATCAAAACTATGATTAATCTCAGACTCTGAAGCATCATCCACTGCTGTGTGAGAATATAAAACTGATGATTAACTCTGCGTTTATTTATCACCAAAATGTGATGGATATTATTTTCTGTATTCTTATTTATGGGAATGCATATGCATGCCGCTGTTCAATCTCGAAAAGACCTATCTATGGGGATTTGCAAAACTTGCATTTTTAAGATAACCTTGTCAACAAATCAATCTTAAGAAAGCCCTGTGAATTAAGGCTGGTTTCAGATTCGTTTGAACCAAATCAGATGTGTTTCTCTTTTTTCTGCAATGTAACAGAACTTGGATGCATTTTCAAAAGACAAACTGCCATGTTTATGAAGAGATGCTCTTGAAAAAGTGCTAGACACAATAGCCAAATGTGATAATAGTCAAAGACAAAATCTAGATAAACTGATCTTGGACGGTTAGACGACCGTTGTGCTCCATCCTTAAACTGATATACAAGGTATACAAGAAAATATTACCTACCTAAATCTGTAGATGAACAGTATTGGGGTTCAATCTCGTTGCTCTGGTTTCCTTTTAGAGGAAAGGAGGATCTGTGGCAGCAATGTGGAGTTCCAAAGTTTATGGCCGAAAAAGTGAAGGGGTGGAGTATAGGAGAGAGGAAAGTGAAGAGATGTGTGGGAGGGGTCTCAGCTCTCACATTTTTTTTATTTTTTTTTTATTTGGAAGCAGATTTACAAGCTTGTCCTCACATAAAACATCATACCAAAATAAGTTATAATGGATAGTATTTATATTTCCTACATTTGGATGCAGAGTCACTGTCACTTCTAGTTAAAAGAGTATTCGTATTATTATCTTTTATTATTTATTTTAGTATTTTTTTATTTTTTATTATTATTATACTTATCAATTTTATGGACAAAATAATGTAGAACGTTAAAGGGTTAGTTCTGTCATTAATTACTCAAGCATGTTTGCTTCGTGCGTGAGAACCAATGAGATTCATTCTTGTGTTACTCAGCACGTTTGAGCTTCAGCAAGAACCAATGAGATACATTCTTGTGTTACGCAGCACGTTTGAGCTTCAGAAAGAACCAATGAGATTCATTCTTGTGTTACGCAACACGTTTGAGCTTCAGCAAGAACCAATGAGGTTCATTCTTGTTTTACGCAGCACGTTTGAGCATCCTCAAGAACCAATGAGGTTCATTCTTGTGTTACGCAACACGTTTGAGCTTCAGCAAGAACCAATGAGATTCATTCTTGTGTTACGCAACACGTTTGAGCATCCTCAAGAACCAATGAGATACATTCTTGTGTTACGCAGCACGTTTGAGCTTCAGCAAGAACCAATGAGATTCATTCTTGTGTTACGCAACACGTTTGAGCTTCAGCAAGAACCAATGAGGTTCATTCTTGTTTTACGCAGCACGTTTGAGCATCCTCAAGAACCAATGAGGTTCATTCTTGTGTTACGCAACACGTTTGAGCTTCAGCAAGAACCAATGAGATTCATTCTTGTGTTACGCAACACGTTTGAGCATCCTCAAGAACCAATGAGATTCATTCTTGTGTTACGCAACACGTTTGAGCATCCTCAAGAACCAATGAGGTTCATTCTTGTGTTACGCAGCACGTTTGAGCTTCAGCAAGAACCAATGAGATTCATTCTTGTGTTACGCAACACGTTTGAGCTTCAGCAAGAACCAATGAGATACATTCTTGTGTTACGCAGCACGTTTGAGCTTCAGCAAGAACCAATGAGATTCATTCTTGTGTTACGCAACACGTTTGAGCTTCAGCAAGAACCAATGAGGTTCATTCTTGTTTTACGCAACACGTTTGAGCTTCAGCAAGAACCAATGAGATTCATTCTTGTGTTACGCAACACGTTTGAGCATCCTCAAGAACCAATGAGGTTCATTCTTGTGTTACGCAACACGTTTGAGCATCCTCAAGAACCAATGAGGTTCATTCTCATGTGTTACTCAGCACGTTTGAGTTTCCACAAGAACCAATGAGGTTAATTCTCGTGTTACACAGCACATTTGAGCTTCAGCAAGAACCAATGAGATTCATTCTTGTGTTACGCAACACGTTTGAGCATCCTCAAGAACCAATGAGGTTCATTCTCATGTGTTACTCTGCACGTTTGAATTTCCACAAGAACCAATGAGGTTAATTCTCGTGTTACACAGCATGTTTGAGTTTCCGCAAGAACCAATGAGACTAAAATATCTTATTTTGAGTTTTGAAGATGAACAAAAGTCTTAAAATTGGAAAGATTTGGAATGACATGAGCGTGAGTGATGACAATTTTTTAATTTTTGGGTGAACTAACCCTTTAACTTTGACCTACAATTTTACTATAAAAAAATAGCTTTTCTCATGTGCATCTCTCAAACACAGGTAGCTGTATATAATGGGCTTTGCCTAAATGCATCATAAAATGACAAAAATTGTGCACTTCGATTAAGGTGTCGACATATCTTACTCCTACTGCATGTGCATATTAGGTTCACACAGTTCCCCAGTTATGTGCGAATACATTTAATTGCACATAATTGTGCCTAATATATTGTTTTTCTTGCATTTGCATGTGTTCTCTACACTAAACTGTTCAGCCCTGGTGGAATTTACTCTGTAACCGCATCCAGCAGCACTCAGTCTCACTGGAGATTCCAGTCGGTGGATTAATACAGATATTCTCTTGATGTTGCAGCCAGAACAGCATGTGCTCTAAATGACCGCTTTTATTGAGAAGTTTGTCTGTGAGACCCATCCTAATAGACTATAAACATCTACAACCTATGCTTTAAGAGCATCCTCAGGAGGCACTGGGAACTTTCTTGCATGTTTTTGCCTTTCTTTCCCCCATTGTTTGAGTTCTATTTTGAGATAAAAACATCCCAAAGTTCTCTTCCTTATAAGGAGATCTCTTCGCCATAGACAGGGAAGCTTTAAGAGCTTGAAGAGGACATGAGGAATGGAAAAGTAATTACGATCCAATTTCAACGTAGTGTCCGGCCAATGAGAAAAAGTTTATTGGCGAGGTCTGAAAGAACACCACATGACCGAAACCTTAAAATGTCAATGTCTAAAAATGCACACTAGATGCAGTAGTTTAAAGGTTGTGTTGTTTAAAATGATAATGTAAAAGTGTTTACTCTAGGTTTTAGTCTTCCATGGACAACTAGCTTCATCAAAAAGAGTTTTTGAAAAATATTTGCTGGTGAACACCACGGCTGTGCTTGTGAACCAGGTCTAAACAAGCACAAACCAATTGCATGTTAATTCATACACTGAACAAAAATGGGTATAGAAACATTTTCACTCAGATATTGCTAGTGAATTTCACAATAAATTGCAAAGAAATGGGAGGTCATACATTGATTTAAAAGTGAAATTTGAAGTATTTTCTTGTAAAACATGCTCTGATCGATATTTACAACTTCGAAAAGCATTTTTTTATAGTGTACTAGTCTTTTTCACAGGTTTTTTTCTCAACAACTCAGCATCTTAGGTCTTTTTTTTTACGTGCTTTAGTTAGCAAATCCCAATTAGTTACCATAATCCCAATGCAACAGGAGTGTGCTGTTGGGCTTGGTAAACATGCTGTTCTTTATGGACAAGCACATTAAAATGGATGAGGTCAGTCCTCTGTGGTGACCTTGCTCTCCATACCTCGTTTACAGAGTGTTTATGGCATGTAAATGCCTGGTTGCCATGCGCATGCATACACATTGTCCATTCGCCTGTGCCATGCCCTCTGGCCAGTGCTGGAAAGTTTGCTTGTTAGGTGCAATACATCCATGTCTCAACTCATTGTTCAGCTTAGCACACCCGCTCCCTGGATCCAACAGCTGTCACCAGGCCACACGAAACAGAGGTGCCTTTGGGCTATGACTAAGTGTGTGTGTGTGTACAGTGACCCAAAAAGGTATCTGGACACTCAAGTGACACTTGAAATGTCTGAATGTCATTGCATTACACACAAGCGGCATCTGTAAATAATGCTGCTTGAGCTTTTCTCAGAACTAACATTTTAAATTGCCATTTAATTGCACATACTTTTAACTAACTGATGCAACAGTGATTTTAAGTGGATGTATGAAGTAATTTCTCCTCAAGTAAACTCAAGTGCCCAAATATGTTTTGTTTTCATTTTGCTAATGATAAAACAACCGAGATATATATATTAGGGGTGGCACGGTACATGGAAAAAAACTGAACCGCTCGGTTCGCTTGTCTCGGTTTGGTGTGTGTGTGTCGCACGGTTCGCGCATGTGCAATGTATCCTCGTGCCCGTATGTTTCCTCAGACGGTGGGTGTCCTTTTCGCACGAAATAAGAGGTTTGTGTGGACATACAGTAAAGTAAAAGTGGAGTGCTGCAGGTCACGTCACATGTAGAAATGAAAGTGGGAGAGATAAGGAACGCTGCCCGGAGTTGGAGGATGCGCTAGCATCGTATAGCAGGGCAGATGCAGTGCGAGAGCCGCGCCGCGCGTGCCCGTTTAGCAGACATACACTGGCAGTGTTTGTCTCGCGAGTCGCACAGCTGAACCGCGGCTCGTGTATTGCAAATACAGGCAAATATTGTCCATTCTGTCACATTTTCCGGTGTTCTCCTCCGACCCCTGTCTGTCTCGTGCTTTGATTTATGATGGGCAACATCTGCTGCAAGACCGTGTTCCCCTCTGTCTCATACACACATTCATATGTTGTATATAAGTAGTTCACATGATAAATGTAACATTTAAAAGTTAAGATATGCTTCTAGTTCGAATAATTTAAACATGCCTTTGAAGTTTAGGCAAAAACTTCTGGCAGTGTTGTGTTTTCGTGTATTTTATGTTATTTTTTCACAGCGCTGGATGTCATATGGTGATTGTGAAACACACGGGACACTTCATAGTGAAATGTGTTAATCAGGTCAGCTGAATTAAAGCCACAGTGCATTGTTCTGATCAAAATTGATATGATTAACATGAAAAATGTTACGCCAATGTGTCGGACTCGGTAGACAGCCAGTTAGGAAACAACTTGATATAACAATTTTTAATACTGTATCCTAATTGTGGATGATTAAGCTATATATCATATGCTGAAGTAAATTAAAAACAACAACAACAAGAACCGTACATAACCGAAAACCGTGACCCTAAAACCGTGATACGAACCGAACCGTGGGTTTTGTGAACCGTGCCACCCCATATATATATATATATATATATATATATATATATATATATATATATATATATATATATATATATATATATATATATACACCGTTGCCGTCTGTCAGTCGTATAATGCATGTGAATGGGGTCTAATTCTATTAGAGTAAAAAAAAACATGCACAGACAACTTCAAATTAAACCCTGCGGCTCGTGGCTACACATTGATGTCTTAAGACACGAAACGATCGGTTTCTGCAAGAAACCGAGCAGTATTTATGCGATTATTTCACCTATTATCAGACGAACGTCATCAGCTCTCCAGACCGCCATAACTTCCTGCGAATAAGGTCAAAATTAGTGCATGTGCGGATCGGTCGAATGAGGAATCTACGTATATATTTCTATGATCGCACAGGTATTTTGACCTTATTCGCAGGAAGTTATGGCGGTTTATACACTTTTTTTTGTTGTTGATATTTTACTGTTAAATCCAATACAATGACATTTTAAGCATATAGTTTAGGTCAAAATAATGTTTTGGGACACGGTATGTAAAATTTTATCTTTTTCATTGTTTTCATGCAACAAGTATTCTTTATCTAGAATAGCTTTAAACAAAAACTTTAAGATATCACATACATGTGTTTAACACAGAGATTCTTATACACTGCCCGGCCCAAATTTTTTTTGCTGTTTGGATTTAAATAGGCAAATGCATAAGAGTCAGTGTTTGGCAACAGTTCTTCTAACCCTAATTGATGGAGTGCGTAGACCATATAGGAAGACACATCATGACCAAAAATGGATGCACCTCTTGATGGAAATAAATTGTGATGTTATGTACATTTTTGGTCAAGATCTTGTATTGACGATGCAAGAGTCCAGCGCTCTGTAAAGTCTCCTCCAGCACATCCCAAGGACTTTCAATGAATTTAACAATTAATGTGTGAAAATGATTCTTCATGCTCCCTCCCAACCATTCTGTCATAATTTAAGCCTGTGAATCTTGACTTTGTCATCCTGTAGTATGGCCATGATGTGTCTTCCTACATTGTTTTTTTAAGAAATTAAAAGCTAAACACTCCATCAATTAAGGTTAGAAGAACTGTTGCCAATTATATAACATGCTAGAAATATAAAAATCACTGCAACGATCCAATCATAGACTCTTAAGCATTTGCCTATTTAAATCCAAACAGCAACTCTTTTTTTCTTATTTTTTTTGACCAGGCAGTGTATAACACTCTGCTAAACTCACCGCTACATCACAAATGGCCACAGCACTACCTTTATTGCCAATTCTGAGTACCACCATCTCGAAAGGAGCCAGCGTGCCTCCCCTGTGTTGCCCCAGTATGCCAAGAGGTTGATGGACGGCTGTCTGGAGGGCCTTCGAGAGAGCGCAGTGGCAGGGTGTGATAGAGTTCAGGGAACTGGCACCAGATTAGCTATGCAATGTGGCAGAGTGAAACTGTTCAAGTGCTGTAGCCGAAAGCCATCAGACCTTTGCTGTGGCCTTTGGTATGTTTGAGAGAGTGGATTTGACTTTTATTCTGTTCACCAAGGGTATCAGTCATCTGCGAAAGAATCACTCTTTCTAATGGCTTCCAGGCTAAGCTACATTTTTAAAGAGTGCTTTAAATATTTCAATTTTAAAGGCCTTATTAAATTTTTATACTTTTTTCTAGCTTTTTGTCCATGTCAGGTTATTGACTTAACGAAACGCATCCTATATGACATTAATCAGATGTTTATACTACAAAAACGTAATATTGCGACTTACATGCTTAAAATGACGCGAATGCACAAGCAAACTTTCCTGTGCTGGTCAGAATGCGTTGTGGACGCTCACCACAACAGCGCGCTGAAACACAACAACTAAACCCAGATAATTCACAACATTTTATAACAAAAATGTTCTCATTACAGTGTTATGTATTGGACAGTCCCAGTAGTTATTAATGCTGTGCATTTCTGTTTGAAATGCGCGCGCTGAAGCTAAAGGAAATCAGCTGTCTCAGCTGAAGGAAATAATACATTATCTATCGGCTTGACTATATCGGTCAAATTTTCTTATTGGACCAATAACGATAACATCAAAAAATAATCATTTATCGGCCGATAACTATATGTTGCCGATATATCGTGCATCCCTAAGCAACATAATTATCTGTATTAAAGTTTCAATATTTGCATCTCTAAAATTTACGTCTTTCTTTTGCTGGAGAATTTATCAAAAATATGTTCCCCTAAGTATGTCCCACCCAGGAAATAGGAAATTCATCAGCGTTTGTTAAGTGATTTTATGGGGGATAAAATTTAATATGGATTTTTTTCATAGAGTTAATGTTTTGTAGTTAATAATAGAATATGCAGAGGAGGTTTCTCCATTGTCAAATGAAGACCTATTCAAAGTTGCTGACTTGAGGGGAACGAGAACCTGAGGGAGTTTAATTAAAGGTACAGCCTTTTGCATTTTCTGGCCTCCGTCTACTGTAATGAATGAGGTTCCTTTCTCAAGCAGCTGTTCCTGTCTTAGACTGTTTAAACGGCCATGTGGAAAGAGACAAACACAACACTGCTGCCAGGAGCTTTGAGGAGCAGGTGGAGGAACGAGTTTAAACAAACTCCTGACTCATAAAGCTTTTAGTTTATATAATGGCATAAAATTAGGTAAACATAGACGTTTATTCCCACTAGATGCCCACTTGCCAAGAGGACAGGCGTTCTTCAGGGCTGATGTATGTTTCGTTTTTCATTTAGTTATTAACATTTATCATAAAAACAGAGACAGATTTTGATAAATCAGTGCAGACCTATAACAGCCTGCATTTATGACAGATTTACAGGGTTCCTCCTAGGGTCAACATAGTATCTAATGTACATCCTGGTCTTGATAGGAATGGCATGGTACTTCTGGCATGCGGTAACAACACCACCCAAAGAGACAAGCTGGTGGAGAATGACAGCTATGTCCTGGCCTATATGCTCTTCTACATAAAGCCTTATGGCCAGATGCATGGAGATTGGAGACGTCACAGGGCTGCTGGCTTTCCTTTGGTTGAATAGTTGGGCTACCTGTCACTAGTTCCACCTGTCACAGGAAGCCAATTAATACTATTAAACAAAATTAGATCATTATTGTCTAAGAAGTTTTTTAACCCTCAGGTATTGCCCAGTTAGACTGGTCAGATTGCTTTCGTATTCGTTTTAAGGATTAGTTATTCAATTCCCCAAAAAAAGAACAATTTGTCATATATTCAACCTCATGTGTTTCTATAAGGCATAATAAGATATTTAAATCATGTACTGCTCGCTCTTTTCCATGCAGGTATGATGAATAGAATTGAGGCTTTTAAGCTTAAAAAGTATAAAGATATGTAGTGCCTTGCACACCCAAATCGATCACGTGTGTTGGATGAAATTACAATATAAACCAGAAAAAAAGCCTGAGGACGGTTGATTGACCGAAACCTCAATTACTCATTAAAATATTTTTGGGAGATGCAAAGTTGAGTAGAGTAATATTTTTCAAGCTTAAAAAGTATGCTAAAGCATTATAAAAATATTCTATACAAATGATCAATATGTATGATAAACATATTGAAATTTAAGTCTTTAATGATTGAAAACATGTCATTCGCGATAGAAGTAATGTACAATGAAAGAATCATTCATTTTTGGATTAATCTTTTTAATGAATCAGTTGATTGGATTCACAAAACAACTCTAAATCAGTGGTTCTCCACCTTTTTACGCCAAGCCCCCTTTTGTCCGAGACAATAAAGGGATGTCATATGTTGGCTGTTATGTACACTGTATTGCCAAAAGTATTGGGACACCCCTCCAAATAATTGAATTCAGGTGTTCCAATCACTTCTACAAACATTTGTGAAAGAATGGGTCGCCCTCTGGAGCTCAGTGAATTCAAGCGTGGTATTGTTATAGGTTGCCACCTGTGCAATAAGTCCATTTGTGTAATTTTCTCACTACTAAATATTCCACGGTCAACTGTTAGTGTTATTATAATAAAGTGGAAGCTATTGGGAACAACAGCAACTGAGCCACGAAGTGGTAGGCCACATAAAATCACAGAGCGGGGTCAGCGCATGCTGAGGAGCACAGTGCGCAGATGTCTGCAACTTTCTGCAGAGTCAATAGCTACAGACCTACAAACTTTGTGTGGCCTTCAGATTAGCTCAAGAACTGTGTAGAGAGCTTTATGGAATGGGTTTCCATGGCCGAGCAGCTCATCCAAGCCTTACATCACCAAGTGCAATGCAAAGCGTCGGATGCAATGGTGTAAAGCACGCCGCCACTGGACTCTAGAGGAGAGACGTGGTCTCTGGAGCGACCAATCACGCTTTTCTGTCTGGAAATCCGTTGGACGAGTCTGGGTTTGGCGGTTGCCATGAGAATGGTACTTGCCTGACTGCATTGTGCCAAGTGTAAAGTTTGGTGGATGGGGGGTTATGTGTGGGGTTGTTTTTCAGGGGTTGGACTTGGCCCCTTAGTTCCTGTGAAAGGCACTCTTAATGCTTCAGCATACCAAGGCATTTTGTAAAATGTTATGCTCCCAACTTTGTGGGAACAATTTGGGGATGGCATGTTCCAACATGACTGCGCACCAGCGCACAAAGCAAGGTCCATAAAGACATGGATGAGCGAGTTTGGTGTGGAGGAACTTGACTGGCCTGCACAGAGTTCTGACCTCAACCCGATATAACACCTTTGGGATGAATTAGAGCGGAGACTGTGAGCCAGGCCTTCTCGTCCAACATCAGTGCCTGACCTCACAAATGCTTCTAGCAGAATGGTCAAAAATTCCCATAAACACACTCCTAAACCTAGTGTAAAGCCTTCCCAGAAGAGTTGAAGCTATTATAGATGTAAAGGGTGGGCCAACTCCACATGAAACCCTACGGATTAAGAATGGGATGTCATTAAATTTCATGTGCATGTAAAGGCAGGCGTCCCAAAACGTTTGGCAATATAGTGTACCTCTGCTGCTTCTGTTGTCATAAAAGTGATTCAATAAAAAAAAATACATCAGTTTAATCTTTATTTTAAGTGTTTTGTCTTTGATTTTAATATATTTTTTAATTTAGATGATGTTAATATAACCAAATTTAAATTATTTTAAGACTTACTTTAAATTATTAATTCACGAAGGAATATAGAATTTTCAGTCAATAACTATTTACATTTCCATCTGCTTTTCATATTAATATAGTGCACAAGTCATAAACTATTTTACTATACTTTTATGGTGCTTTTGCACCCTTTTTTATGCAGAAAGAGACCAAAGGTCGTTCTGGTTTACATTTTTGGGTGAACTAATCTCTTAAAAGCCAGTAGAGGGAACTGTCAACTTCCCCATATCCATATCCAGTCCATGTCATCTGCTTCCCAGCCTGTTTGTTGTTGCTACTGCTGCCAACCACCCAACTTGTTATGGACTCCTCCTGTGCAGCTCGCCATTTACGAGTGTTTGGTGCTCTGAGAGCACATACTGTGGAGATTTGAGCCAGTTTGTTGTGTTTACCACACACTGACTGTTAAAAATATCCCCAGCTATGTGAAGAGGTGAGGGAGGCCTGGCAGTGAAAGTGGCACCTGCTTCTTATCACCACGCGGTTTGCTGCTGGGACTAAAATCTCTCCAGAGGCAAATAAAGGCATGTTTGCAGGCTCGAGTGCGCCACTGATATGTGCCGCATTTATAGGGTTGGCATTTGTGAGCCTGGCAGCTGGTCTAGTCTGCAGAGTACGGTCAGGGGAACAATACAGACTATTTTAAACAGTTGATGTAAATGAGGTAAATACATCTGATAACTGGTTGTGTAATTGTCTTCTGCGGTTGCTCCTGCGCAGCCACATGAGTTGAATACATAGTCCAGTGGACGGTGGTCATTGGTCTCATGGATAAAATGTCCAGTGAGTGCACATGTACAGGACAACTAAGAGCCATTTTGATTCTGAACAGTTGTTCCGATTACAAAGATTCAGGAAAGATGTATATGTAATGTAATGGAGTAAATAAATTACTGATTTACTCTCTCTCTCTCTCTCTCTCTCTCTCTCTCTCTCTCTCTCTCTCTCTCTCTCTCTCTCTCTCTCTCTCTCTCCCCCCCCCTCTTTGTCGGCTTGCTCTCTTTTTGTCAAGGGTCGGCATAGTTTAATAATCCGCACAGCCGATTTTGGCACGTTTTATTTCAGATGCCCTTCCTGCCGCAGTGCTGGGACACACACACGCATTCACTACGGCCAATTTACTTTGTCCAATTCACCTATACTGCATGTCTTTGGATTGTGGGGGAAACCGGAGCACCCGGAGGAAACCCATGCAGACACAGGGACAGCATGTAAAATCATTTAAGATTACATTTGTTTTTAAAGATTTAATAAACTGTATTAAAATGAATTATAAATTATTTAATTAATTTGAAAATATTTCTTAAATTAAGTAATTTTATAATTATTAAGTGTAAATTCATTTGTTCATTTCATTTAATCCTGAATATATGTCTATAGTATATCAATAAAGTAGCAATTTAAAATATTTTTCAGAATATTTGTTATGTATTATTTTTTTTTATTTGTATAAATATTTTAAATATTAAATATATCATTTATATTAAATAATGTTTATTTATATTGTAAGTATGTTTTATAATCATATAATATTTTGGTAACACTTTGGTAACAGGTTTCATTTGTTAACATTAGTTCATGCGCTATGAACTAACATGAACAAACGATGAAAAGCTACCAAAGATATACTGTAAATACTGTAACAAATGTA
The DNA here is from genome assembly GCA_023566225.1 of Romanogobio albipinnatus. Lineage (NCBI taxonomy): Eukaryota > Metazoa > Chordata > Actinopteri > Cypriniformes > Gobionidae > Romanogobio > Romanogobio albipinnatus. Next base: position 42,465,347 of record CM042256.1, read on the forward strand.
TTGCTCTTTATTAGTTCATGTTAGTTAATACATTGACTAATGTTAACAAATGAGACCTTTTTGTAAAGCGTTACCAATATTTTAAAAATAGTTATTAGAAATATTTAGAAAGCTCTAGAAATTGAGCAGTTTCACATAAATCTTACCCCAATGTCCCACATATTCATTATAAAGTTTAACAACAATTCAGACTTCCCTCATGCATCCGTCCAGGTCTGCTGAATGTTTTGAGTCAAGCATGGGATGTGACCTCTTCAGCAGGGTCCTTTCAGCACTCTGACAGCACCTAGGGCCATTTGCAGTGTTCCCATTCATCGCCTTTATGATCTTTGTTAAAGAGCCGTGACCTGTCACCCTTCACTCAAACATGCACTGCTGAAGATTGTGTACATACTGACTTAAGGGCTATGGAAACTATATGTTTGATGTGTGCCTGTTGTTTTCATCACCTTTCATGGGAATTCTAGAAATCAGGCCTAGATTATAACATCAGATCCGAGATTATCTTGTTTTATTTGGGGACTCTGCTATGTCCAGTTAGCCCCTGCTGGCAGGTTACTGAACTACATCATTATAAGAGCAAAAAACATCTTTCACCATTGACAGCCATTGAAAAGTACAAATAATTGTACCATTATATTAATTACATAAAATTACATTTATTTGCCATTCAAATCACATATTTCCAGGGAGTCAGGCCTCCTTGAAAAAACCAAGAAAAGTTAAAAACAAATGCATAATTAGATCCAGTAGTGCAAAGACTCGCTGTCATCCTCCAGGCAAGAAGAGACCTTTGCAAACCCCCTGGAGTTCTTCACTGTAATGCTGCATGGCTTTGGTGGCAGTTTGTTGCCGATGGTGATTATGATGATAGAGTATGCTAATTACAGTGTGCTTACCATAAGTGCACGCTAGCCTGACCCTGCGTGTTTACCAAATGAGGAGTTCTAATACTATAATTATTGTTTTGTGCAGATGCTGAGTGGAACTTCTCTCCCTGTCAATACCCTGGTAAAGATTAAGGAGGGACTCCTAAGGCAGAGGGAGCTGGAGATTGACCGGTGAGTAAACAAAGACACTTATGAAGTCGTACACCAAGAATTAAGGGCCTTTTCAGGGCATGGATATAAAATGATTAGGGCAGTCACAAGCGGTCCTCATAAAATCCAAATTGACGCTATTTACTTTGTTAGTACACATTACAGGTCTGAGGGTGAACAATTCATCTGTGCAAGTTAATACACAATATAAATAGTTTGTCTCGGTAATCTTCAATCAAAATCTGTAAAAGTTACTTCCAGTCTGGAATGGCGTTCCTTTTCCGATGGCGTCAGTTTTGACGGCTTGGGTTGAAAATGCTTAACCACTTCCCTCCAAACGTTAGTCTGCTGTGAGTGAGAGATGGAGAGGAGGAGCACTGAAGTAAAACCCTGCCCTCTTTTCAATATATCAATATCACATTTGCACTCATGCTATTTGGGACAAAAACAGCCCTCGTGTGATATTGTGCTCATTACTCGTGTGATATCGATTAACTATATCATGATATAAATATGAGACAAAAAGCATTTTTGCCCTGATATCTTGAATTTTGGGGTAATTCTAACTGCATTCTGTAGGCTACATCAAGCAGTGAGTTGTTGCCCTGCATCATATTTGCCACCACCGTCTGTGGCGGGCCAGGTGCATTAAATGCGTTATTTTTACCCATAACTAATTAATTAAGTTAACACGTTAAATCGACAGCCCAAAATGTTATATATAAATACAATATGTAATTTAAATAATTTAAAAAATATATAACTATTTAATTATATTATAATTATATTATAATTTTTAATTTCTATAAATGGATTATACATTCATTTACATTTTTAATTAATAGATGTATTTAATTATATTTATTTGCTATTCAACTCACATGCTTTCAGGGAGTCACGCACCTCCTTGGAAAAACCTTGATAAACAAAGACACTTTTTGAAATCAGGGGTTAAATTGGGCCAGAACTTTAATTCAAGAATTTAAAAGATGTATTATTCCCAGTTGTTTGTCAATACAATCTATATATGCTTCAATAATGCATTATGGTGCAAGATGCTACAAACTCAGTGATACATGATGCAACTAAAAAATGACTCAACCTAGCCAAGAAATGTCATACCACTACTTCTATGTGTCATCTCTCCACTCTCTGTGTCAAAACAAGGCCTTTCCTTACCTCCCTCATAAACAAAGTAATGGATTCATCCATTTTTGTCTGTAGGTTTGTCATTAGCTCACGTTTCTGGGGAAGGGGCAGATGTTTCATTAATAGCATTTCATTAATTTAACACAACGTCGGCTGTGCTCAGGACTGTGACCCTGTAGTGACGGCTGTGACCTTGAGCTGTTGTAATTATAGCATCATGCCATCACCCATAGTGTTGCTTTGCTTTTAGGTTAGCTCTGACAGACGGAGCAGTGCCACACATGCCACAGAGCAGACGGCCGCTGTTCAGTCTGCTGTTTCTGTTATACCGCATATCCCTGCCAAGAATTACACATGAGGAGACGAGCACGCTTTAAGCTGGGCATCAGTCTGCTTTTTGTCAGGCTTCTACATAGCAGTTTTGCTGTCCATTTATATATCACTCATTTACTTTTTTTTTTGTTTACTTTATTAAACTTGCTGGAACTTCTGCCAAATTTAGTCACAACACCCCCTCCTTCCAAAACCCTGCCATACAGAAATAATGCTGAAATGATCAGGAAAGAGAGCTGCAGGATATCTCAATGTTAAAAACAAAGCAAACTAGAGCTAAAGACTTAACCAATGACTGCTTAAGAGCTGAATATGGCGTTAAACCTGAATGATCGTCAGAAACGATCACACTCTCAGCTTCCTGTTTCCCATAGATGCTCTGTGAACATGCAACATGATTTAGTGGTATAAAACATTATATGATTGGATATTTACCCTTCTTAAAATATAAACACATTTTCACGTATAAAGAGCTGTTTATACTATGTGAGAAAAGTAGTAAGTATGACAAACAATTAAATAATTATCTTTTTATGTTGCCATTGGACTGTACTGCGCATAGTTATTTCTTACACTCAATACATAGTTCCCTTTCAGTCGTTCCATATGTAACCCTCGTTCCCTGTAAAATTGTTTTACATACAGTTCAGAACAGGGATATCCATCAGGTTAAGAGGATATTTTCAATGTCAGCACCTTTGACGGATCAAAAAATTATGTACCACAAGATGACGTTGCGATCAGTTCATTTAGTATGCTGAACTTGATCTGGTAATGTTTAACCAACCACACACTCTTTCTTATTTTGCTCAAAGGCAGAAAATGTCCAAACCAAATACAAGCACACTTTAAAGTGTCATTGCAAGTGTAAAAACATTTCTTATGAAAGCCGTTGTGCCTGCCACATCACAGCGACTGCCTCCAGCAAGCATGTCCTTCGCTCTCAAAAGGAATTTTTCAGCATACTTGTTTTTAAAACAACTTCTCTCCGCATGGTACCCCAAAGAAGTGCTCTGAAGCAGAGCTGTGCAACAGAAATCAAATCAAAAATGAATTGTGATTTCTAGGCAAAAGCAGCAAATTCTTCAGCTCCATGCCAGGATCAGGGAAAACGAGATAAGGGCGCAACAAGTCCAGAGGGGGCGCTATGATGACTCGTATCTGCTCAAGGCCAAGGTTTGTCTCTTTAAAATGAATTAAATAAGAGAGAATACTTTTAGAATGGCAGTAAAAAAGATGCATCTTTCCACCTTCTTAGGATTCTCCATATGACAGTCCAGTATCCGGCCAGAGTCCGAAGTCTCATCTGCCCGAGCGAGTGAGCCCCCTGTGCTGTGAGAGTGGAGAGCTGGGGCGTAAATTAGCTGCGGCAGAGCTGGAGGTCATCCACCTCAGCGAATTTCTCAAACAAAATACACAAAAATACACAGAAGACATCAAGAAACTGGAGGAGAAGGTTAGAACTAATTGAGAACTTAGGAATGGGCGTCTAATTGCCCTTTCCTAAAGGTCCGTGGTGCCAAAATGTTTGAAAGTTATCACATTTTGGGTCTCATTCACTAATAATTGCATGGATTACTTAGTATTTGTACGATCAGAAGAAAAAAGATGTCTAATTTACGACAGGTGCATATGCACATGAATTTGTTTTTAACCTCATTCTAATATTAATAAATTTGGTGTTTTCTAAATTAAAGACTGCTTGTCCGATTACAGCCCTTTCATTAGCCAGCTGTACATATGTGTATCTCCATCTGTAAGCAGACTTTCTTACTCTCACTGGTTTTGATTAACTATATTTAAGAAGAAATATCTTTGGATAAAATTTCACTTCAGTACGGCCATTCAGAGTATGTGATTTTTGCATACATGTGGTCTCAGTTGTTCCTATGTTTTCGTTAATTTACAATACATTTTAGTATTAAAGTTATTGGTGAATCATGATTTGTTCGTGAAAACATTCGTACACAGATGACGTGCACATTATTTTGAATATAAGAGTTTCGCATGCCCTACTAAAGCTAAGCAAAGATACTTTTTGCTTCCGATCAGATGAAAACGCGTGACCGCTACATCAGCAGTCTGAAGAAGAAATGCCAGCGCGAGCAGGAGCAGAATCAAGAGAAGCAGCAGCGCATTGAGACGCTGGAGAAGTACCTGGCAGACTTGCCCTCGCTGGACGAGGTCCAGACACAGGCTCAGCAGGTACGTGCTAAACTGCAAAACTAGCGATGTGTTAGGCTGATTTGACAGTTATTTGCATTCTACATCTTAGTGACAAATCATTACCACTAGGGCTGGGTATTGACAATAGACTGTAAAATATGGACGTGGTATCCGTGACGTCCCCTGTAGGTTCCTGAAGAGCAGTTTTGAAGCGTAAAGTAGACCGTTGCCATCTTGGCAGCGCGACATCGCGCGTCACTCCCGGATAACATAAAATGGGCAAAGAGGCGGGACGTGGCTGGAGCTGAGGTGACGTGATGACTAACAGACAGCAGACAAACGGCAATCCACCTGTCACTCTAAGTGGCCACGCCCTTAATTATGCAGAACTTCAAGGCTTTATATAACAGTTGTCATGAAGAGCAAAATGAGCCATATAGACCAAAACCACAATTTGTACCAGGCTGTAAACATGTTTTTTTTCTGCTGTAAAGTTGGGCATTTTAACATGGAGCTCAATGAGATTCTGCTCCCTTTTGGAGCCCGTCCCTATTGGCCAGTCGATGAATTGCAGTTTAAGTCACTTTCGTATTGGCTTCAAGAGAAACTGCGGGATGTTGCCGCTTGGTATTGGCACAAATTTCACGATTCGATTCCGATTCACAAGCTTTGATTCGATTCAATTTGATTAGATATTGGGGTATTCTACTTGGGGTATGTATCAGGTACAGTACATGGAAAAATTAATGCTGTAAACCATACAGGAAATCCCAGTTGGTACATTTCTATAATATTAAATATTAAAATGAACTGATTTGTACAGGCTACTAGTTTTTATCATGTATAATACATTTTTAATAACATAAATATGTTTCTACTAGTTTTTTCATATAAATATTTAAATGCCGGCTGTCATATAAACATGATGGATTTATTCAAACATACATTAAATACTAAAGAACAGGTTAAGTGAAAATGCAATGGATATGCAGCATAGTGCATATATTTATCAAAATGCTCCTCTAGAGTTCATTTTTCTAGCTGAATAACGAGTTATTGGACATTGAATGGCTTTTCTGATGTATCTTTCTGTGGTTGAAACAATGATTGAGTGATTACATGAGACATGATACAGAAGTCATCTTTCAATAAACCTTCTGATGTTTTCATGTTTATTTTGTGCTGTAACTAGCAGTAAAGCGGAAGAGATGATCACTTCAGTTTTGTTCATTCATCAACTGAAAACAGCAGACTAAAAGATCCATTCTTGGGATTTAAGAATCGATATTGGCTCATCAAAATGAGAATCAATACAAATCGAGAAATAATTTTTTAACCCAGCCCTAATTACAAATTTTTTTTTTTCTGATTAAAATTCCAAAATGCCACGTTTTTCCAAGTTGTTCACAAACTTATCCAACTATAAATCTGATTATCAGCCTCAAAAATCAAAAGTGATCTCGGTTCAGTTAATCAGGGCATAATTAACGTCTCCTTTCAATGCTAAACCAACACAGCAGTGCCAGTCCCCACGGCGTTCTGCTAATAGATCAGCGCAAACAGCTGCTAATGTGACAGCAGGCGCTCTTCATTATGTTTTGGATAATCTTACTTGTGGGTTATTAAATCATTGTTTTGTGCAGTTTACTTGTATGCACAACCGTAAGAGGATTAATATTATCCGACAGTCCAACAAATGTTTGGGGTCATACTTTTCTTACCTACTTAGCACTTTCGTGCAGTTCGAGGCTGTCATTTTGAGCCAGTCATGTTCTCTGATATTGGATTAAGTGCAATACAGTTGACTGCAAAAATCTTCAGTCTTTCAGTAAAAATATCAGAATAAAATAAGATCAATTTGTGTAAGAAAAAACTCTTGAATAAATATTTTTTGTTGTTTTTATCCAAGATTAGATTTAACTGAGTGAAGTTATCAAAACTAAGAAATTGGAAGTATGAGAATTATGTAGAGACCAAAATGGTTGAACAAATCAAATCTAGCATTTATTTATTATTTATTGTTATTTTATTGTTATTACCCCATTGACAAATAGTTCATAAAACTAAAATTTAGTAAGGTTTATACAAAAAAACAAGATAAACTACTTGTCAGTTGGGTAAGAAAAATGCATAAATAAAAAAATTATTCATAAATATTAACTTACTAATATTCTAATAATGCACTTCGTTTCTGAAAACGAGTCTAAAAATGCGTTGCATATTTAAACATCAGTTTACTGAAAAGCATGACAAAAATAATGATAAACCAAAATAAAATTGAAAATTAAACATTACAAAACAATGTTTATTCAAGCGTTGTTGTGTAGTAGCATTACAGTATTCATCTCCACCCGTGTCTCAGTTGCAGGAAGTGCAGGGGAAGCAGCAGGCGTTGGAGGACACCGTAGCCCAGCTGGAGAAAACCCTGGAGGAGAACCGAGCCCTGCTGCAGGAGAAAGACGCCCTCATCGAGACCCAATCCAAGCGGGAGAAAGAGCTTATGGCTGCTGTTCAAAGGTACTGCACTTACACGCTCGCTCTATTGAGATGACCTTGCAGCCAGAAGCATTGCTTTTGATTGGTTTTTTTTCTGAAAGCCACTTTTTATATAGAGAGTGCTCAGTTCTTGTTAAGTGAGCTGAAGATCAAAGTGCTGTGTACTCTTTTTAAAACACAGAAAAGGCCACTGCAGTGTGGATGTACATAACAAGGAGCAGTCGAGATTTCTCTCTGCCGCATTTACTCACTGAATGATAGAGTACTGTAAAACATCTGTTTGTAGCCTACAAGAGAAGGTGGAGAAGTGTTTGGAGGATGGAATACGACTGCCCATGCTGGACCTGAAGCAGCTGGAGAAGGAAAACACTCGTCTACTAGAACAACAGAGTCAGAACAGCCTGGTACTGATCTCCCATGATACACCTAATGATACTTACCACTACAGTATCCATCATTTGTCGCTTTGTTGTTTCTCAGTCTTATAATTCATTATACTATAAATCTATCTCTGAGTCGCTGATATATTGACATTTTCTCCAAAGACAGAACATGTAGGTATAAGACTTTCTGTTCTCTTATTATTTAAAACCTAGTGAGCTGAAATAACCAAACCAATGGCAGTAACCAGGGCTTGACATTAACACCCACCATCCAACCAGCCAAATGCGGGTGTATTTCAGCAGTGGCATGTAATGCAATCACCCCTACTAGTGGCTAGTAGGGGTGATTGCATTACATGCCACTGCTTAAATTGGCGGGTTCAATTTAAAATATAATATACACATTTTTCAATTAGAGTATGAGCCTTCAATCAAGCTTCTAACTTCCAAAGTGTGTGTGCATAAAACCGCCTCTATACTAAATTGAGATATTTTCCGCTGCTTATTGCGCTTAAACGGTAAAAAACACACAAAATAATGTCAAAATGTCGGTCTTGGCGAGTATTCGCATAAACACAGTCAGTCATGTTTTAAGTGAACGCAAACAGTTGAGAAAAAAAAAACGTGTAACAGAATAATGGATCTGTGCGTCAGGTCTTAAAGTGACGATTGCCAAGTTATGAGATAATATTAAAAATATCTATATGGCAATTTCTCCCCATGATATCAATATCAAAATTGTGGCTAGTGAAAATGCTGAGTGGCTAGTAACTGGAAAACCATTATCCACAGTAGCTGATGAGAAAAAAAGTAAAGTCAAGCCATGGAAGTGATCAAAAATTGTTGAATAAATCAAAACAAATTTTTATATTTTATATTTAAGGCCTCCACCGGTATGTTGGAAACTCGTTGGCTGCTTTTCCTTCCCTGTGCATTTAAATCACACAAATTTCACAATTGTGTAATTTGGCATTTCTTGCTTTTTGTTTCAGCTGATCGACAATCAGAAGGAGCGAACTGACAAACTCACTCTGGAGATGTCGGTAAGATATCATTTCCTACCTTTTGTTGTGGGAGTTTTAGGATAATAATCTTGGTTTGCATTGTTATCATCCTTGGCTCTTATTCTTGGAAGGATGATGGGCCACTGTCTTGCATGGTGATTCAGATGTTGAATAGTGTAATCAAAGCAGGCTTGTTTAAGATGCACATCATAACCGCTGTCTTTCGTCCTCTTTTCAGGTCTTGGAAAAGAAGTTGCAAAGCGAGAGGGGGATCACGCAGGAACTCCGCAAACAGCTCTTGGAACGCGAGGAGGAACTTGAAACGCTCTCCACAACTCTTCAGCAGGTACGACACTCCACACCACCCACGAAGGGACTCTAAAGTGCCCCTAGGACCCTGTGGCGGGAGTTAGAAGCTTGATTGAAGGCTCATTTTTGTGTCATTAAATTCTCCGCCCTGCTTTTTCATGGCAGTCGAGTCATGAATAACCCAACTGGCCCTCAGAGCGTTATTAGAATTCAGGACGTCATTTTTCACCGCAACGTCTCAAGGTGAGGGAGAGCAGGAAGTTTCACAGAGCCGCAGTCATGCGTGATCCACACAGACTTTCACAGAGACAATGTTTGAACGAGCACAGAGACCGTACATCATACAGAGCCGCGACAAGGGCCACACCAGATTATTACCAAGGGTGCTCTTACTTGGTTTCTCGTGCGAGACCAACAAGAATTTACCAAGTATAACAGATCCCATGTAGAGGATGACTGCACATATTCTTAGACTGCAGATCAGTGGCCAGTAATTTAGGAGAATAACTATCATTTTTAAATCACAGATTCTGCAAAGTTTAACGAAAAGTGCGTCCTTTCCAAGCAACTGCTACGCAAGAAAATAGAAATAATTTAGAACATTATACATTTCTTTACTGCCAATTTTGACCAATTTAATGCATTGATGAATAAAAGTAAAAAAAAAAAATCTTTCTGACTCCAAACTTTTGAACAGTAGAGTAAGTTCTCACACTCAGTGTGTGATTTCAGATGTAGCTTGTTTTATGTTATTTATTTTTTCTATTAGATTTTTGGGCAGTTTTGTTGTGACTCTCATTAAAAGGCCTTTACTATGTTTCCAGTTTTTGCTTATTAATTTTCTGGAAATTTTACAAGCTCTGGCACTATAATTAGTTGCAAACATCTTCTAAACATCGATTAACAATATTCTCGCTATGTGAAATTACTTGCAAAGCTGGTTGATGCTGCCCAGTATTATTTTCCTCTATGAAATCCATATATTCTTTTCTTTTTTGAATAGTCCTAATCAGGGTTATTATTATAACTGAAACTAAAACTAAAACTATAAAAAAAATATACTTGTTGAAATAAAATTTAACTTTAATTTTAAATTATATATATATATATATATATATAAACTTTCAGCTAGTTTCCCATTTTTATTTATTTTAACTTAATGTGCCTAAAAAAGTAAAACTGGAATAAAAATGTAAAAAATATATAGACTTTTTTTTTAAACTTAAATAAAAATAGCAAAAACACTAAAAATATATCTGCCAGCAGCAATTATCAGGACCAAGCACAAAAAGAAACGTGACAAAAGCATGGCTGGGCATTTCAGAAAAATGACAACCCAAAGAATCTATCAAGAACATTTTCATTAAAAAAGGCAAACTTTACCAAAGTTATTAGCATTTTTGCTAATTTCATTATAACTTTAGACCACAAGGTGGCGCTGTCTCAACTTTTTTAAATGCCTTCAGGGGATAGTCCCGATGACACATACAGAGTTTCGTAATTATATGCTCATGCATTCTTAAAATACAGCATTTATACAGGACAAAATACAGCCAACGCCCACAGTATAATGGCCAACGCCCACAATAGTCAAAATAGGACATTTGGGTATCATTCGACTTGAATCAAAAAAGACCAATTTTATGAATTTCGGGCAAACCATTCAGAAGTCGTAAGCAAAAAGTCAATTCTTCATATCATCTGACCAATAGGTAGTGCTGTGCCGAAACGCTGCTCGAACCCTCAGGTCATGCTTGGGATGATGTACCAAGTTTGGTCTGAATACGCTAAAGTGATGCCCAATTTGCCGTGCTCTTCGTCAAATGTGTTATTTGAGAACGGTTGGGTTTATCAAAAAGCTTTTAGTAACTTTTTGCCATCATGGTCTGAAGATGATCTGATTCAAGTTTCATCAAAATCGGACAAACCGTCTAGGAGGAGTTCGAAAAAGTCTCAGAATTTTGTTTCTGGTCTTTATGGTGCAAAAGTAATTAACATAAATCTTCATAAGTGAAACTTTGGACTGTTGGTGGCACTTGAGGGATTGAGTTAGAGACTCAAAATTTGCTGTGTTGAATGTTTGGACTGTCCTCTACCAGTGTGCCAAATTTCACCTTTTTACCATACGGTTCTATGGGCTGCCATAGACTCCCATGGTGGAAGAAGAAGAAAACTAAGGAGTACAATAGGTGTCATTGCACCATTTGGTGCTTGGCCCCTAATTACTAAAAACTCTGATTCAAAATATGAATAAAACTATAATAGTATCTCAATGGAACTAAAAAAACACTGATAACCCACCGTCCTCAATAGTTCATGGTATAATTCCTCCTCCACTCTTGCTTTTGTCCCGCTGTGTAAAATTCCACCTTCCACTGTTCGATGTTTTGGCTAGTTTTCACAAACAGTTGCTTCTGATTTCGTTCTCTGAGAAATAAGAATGTATTCCGCTGGTAATCTCTATCAGGATCCGCATAATGGCTAAGCTTAGTCATCAGCGTTACAGTCCCAACTCTGAAAGTTCTTCCCACACTACGGCAGACGAGCATAAAATGCTGAAATAACACTTCACAGACACATTCTTTGTGTCCTTAATAGCATTTGAAGGTGGAAATAGCGATACTCAAATCTCCAGTGGCGAATGTGACGAGCCAGGGCTTCATTGTACTTCCATCATTTAAAATGAAACTCCTTTAAAGGCTGTGTCCTGGTTACCCCTGCTGTGTGACACAGGGAAGAGTGTGTAAAACCTTTGTATTTTTATCTCCACAGAATCAGAGGCGGGCAGACGAGGAGACGTTGAGTGTGGCCCCCGGCTCGTGTCTGAAGGAGGCCGGGCCCCTGCTGAAGGAGATGTCCCTGTGTCTGCTGGATCTTAAGGGCCTGTGCAGTGTCCTTACACAGAGAGCTCAAGGCAAAGAGCCCAACCTGGCCCTGCTGCTCGGCATCAAATGTAAAAACATATAAAACTCTCAAACATATTCTCAGTTTTGCAGTACTCTTTAAAGGGTTACTTCAGCGATTAGCATTAAGCTTTGTTTCAGTAGAAACCGGTAGTGTATTCGAAATATCGTTATTTTGCGTCATCTGAGGCTTTTTTGGCCAGAGGCTAGAGACTAGAGCCCTGCGCGGGACTGTTTTCTTCATCCCGCACCCGCCGAGTTTCTGACCATTACCGCCCGCTCCCGCAACGTATGTGTTACACTCCCGCCCGCTCCCGCAATATGTATGTCCACTCCCGCCCGCACCCGCAAAACTCTCAGAATTTATTCCCGCACAATAATAGAGATGCATTGATTTCGTGTCTTCTCCCGTCCCGCAGGAAAAAACACGTATTTGTATTGCTATTATTAAAGAGATTCATGGGGTTGTTTGTTTCGTTTCCCTGGCCTGCGGCGACATCAACCAAGTGTTGCGATATATCAACAAAGCCTTTCCCGGCGACAAAGTCATATGGCCTTAAGTCTAGACAGCACATTTCCACACATTTCTCTGTAGTTTCTTCTTTAATGTGTGTAGGGAGATGTTGTTTATCCTTTAAAACCAGCTTACTTTGACCGGGGAGAACAGAGCATGTGTGTCGCCTCAAGCCAGACGTGCCAGATTTGTGCCCATTGTAGATGAGTATTTTTGCACATTTGTCACAATGAACAAAATCCAATTCCTTTCCATCTTTATCACAAACAATTGAGAAACTTCTCCAAATGTCAGACTTGCCTTGCTTATGTTTAGTGCTGTAAATACCTCGTTTGAGGTTGTTTTCTACATTGTGTATTGACATAGCCATCATGTCGCTAGGCAACCTCTCTATCCCGCGCATATCCCGCGGTGTTTTTTTTAGCCGCCCATTCCCGCCCGCAGCAAAGTTCAAACCGCCCGCTCCCGTGAGATTTGCGTTGGGTCCCGCGGGACTCAATCCCAATGCAGCCCTCTACTAGAGACTACAGCCAATAGTAGGAGTTAGTTCCGCATGTTTTCAACCCGCCCATAGGGGTGGGATCTCACTCACAGAATGTAAAATGAGCACGGCCACTCGGGCATTCATAACGGAGCGGTGCGGAGTAAATGTTTTCAATTAATTCCTATGAAAGTTAAACTTCTATAGGCATCAACTGAAAACCCAGCAGACTGGACACGCACCGTGAATGAATGCCCATGCGGCTGTGCTCATTTTAGTTTCGTTTTTGAATTAGCGCCAATTCGGGGGCGGGTTGCTTGAATTGTGGGTTCATGAAAACACAACAACAAAACGGTACAATGACAAACTCGCTTAAATAGCCGCATTTCGCTGTGAAACCAAATCTACTGCGATCATCTGGTCTGTCAGCTCCTCACTCTCGTGATGAATGAAATCTCTCGTTCGGCTCGTGCTGTACTGAGCAGACACGTTCAGTTTTTAATTGTATTGTCTGTTCTCTAACTGAAATAAATGATTTTATTACTATAAAAATGAAAACGACGGTGGGGTGGAGCCGCGGTGGGCAAGTGATGTAACCGGTAGGCGTGGCTTGGGAGTGACCTCGTAGGGCAGCGAAGCAAGTGCATTTCGGGAGTTGTTGTCTCTCATCCATATGAGCCAAAAATAAATGTTCTGTCTTTTCTCAGTCTAGAAGGCACCAACTTCTAAAATAATTTAACATTTCTACTACATAAATGACCCAATTTAAATACACATTCATCTTTCCAGCGTTGAAGTACCCCTTTAATATTTTGTATTTATACGCGCTATTAGTAATCAGTGTAAGCCTGTTCGACTTTAAATTAGATGTTAAAGGAATAGTTCACCCTAAAATGAAAATTGTCATAATTTCCTCTCCCTCAACTATGAGTTTCATAGTAGGGAAGTCAATGGGGTCCATCAACTGTTTGGTTACATGTAATCTTTTGACATACACACACATACGAATAAGTGCGTTTCCTGCTGTTGTTGCATACTAACCATCCCTCTTTTCTTTGTTTTAAAAATCAGACTTAATATGTATCTATTTCGTGTCCTAATTAGGAGACGACCAGCACATGAAGCGTTGAGCCGTGCTGCTTATTTACCAAGCAGTAAAAAACGCCCATCCCATGCCCTAAACCAACTGTGGATGAGAGTCCAAAATAAGGACTGGTGGGACGATATTTTAGAATGACAGGACACTCATTTTTGACACGTTAATCAACTGGAAGAACAGCTCGTTCTGCGTGTCATACGTCATTACGCTATTTCTACATCATTGTACGTGCGCAGTACTCTCCAGTTTTGATTTTCAATCCGATCAAGTGTTTACATGTCCTCTCGAACAATTCAATTTTAATCAGATCTGGCCATTGACATTCATTCCGATTGACGTGGTTACATGTGACTTTTTTTATTCCGATTGTGCTACTAGTCCAATCAAAATCGGATTATTGGGGTCCATGTAAACACAGCTACTCATCCGATTGCCTTTTTTTTTTCAGCTATGGGCTGCTCGGCGGACGAGAGCGAGAAGCCGCTGATGGAGGACGGTTTGCGGGCCAAGCTGGTGGAGGTGTGCCAGCTGAGGAAAGACATTGACGAGCTGCGGACGGTCATCTCGGACCGTTACGCACAGGACATGGGTGAGAACTGTGTGACACAATGACCCCCGACCCCTCCAGAGGCTTCCATTTCCACCTTGTCGGGACAGGCGGCGTTCCCAGTGCTTGTAAAGGGAGAATAAAGTCAACCTGATAGAAACAAACAAGGTCTTTCTGACTACTAACGGTTGGACCAAGCTGTGAATCCAGTTTACAAGGACGTCTTTACAAGAAGTTTGTTGTTTTTCTTGTGGACATCGAATCTTCAAGGAGTTTGAATGAATGTTGTGTGTTTTGAATATATTTATTGAGACTGTTGGAGGCCTTGCTGGTCCCATCCGTCGTCTCTGAGGGAAAGTAGAGCAACTGGTGTTCTAAAGTGCCTTGTGTTCCTGTTTCTGTACCTCCAAACTTCATGAAGTCAGTCATTTTTACCCAAAGAAGCTGGTCCATCCTCCCCCCCCGACAGCTACAGGTCGCAGGTCGACATTCAGGATCCTCTGTGTCGGAAAAACGACAGGAATTGCAGCATCTCATCCGAAGTACATTTGCGCTTCCATAAAAGCTAGCGTAAATGTTTCATTTTAAAATAAAAGACAGCAAAGGAATCCAGGTTAATCTATTCAGGACACCGTTTGACTATTTTTAATTCGAATACAATATGAGCTGCTTTTTTAACGCTGCGGCACCCGTTCCGAACAAGTTGCACATGTCGAGTTCCAAAGTTAGACAGGAAACAGAATGTTCTGCAGATGATATACTTCCTGTGACCTCCTGAACACGCTTATAGTCCATGCTACAACTAGGAATATGGATGAAGTCGATGCAAAATCAGGTATTTTTAGAGTTTGCTTTTATTCGTTGTGGTTCTGGATCGTTTCAGAAGGGATTTGACTCTTAAGTGTAACTTCATTTTGACCCCAAGCGGATTTTTTTTATATAGTTGATAATGTAAAGTCCAGCGATGCGGTCATGTCAACCTCTGCACATGTATATTTGCACCAAGGTGATGATAGTTTTAAATATTTACAGTACAAATGTCTATATACTGCTCGTGTTGTGAACAATCTCATTGTATTTAAAGTATATTAAGCATGTTTAGAATTTCAAATGGAGGTTGTCGTCATAATGTGCTTATATCTTGTGCATGTGCATAGTGTTAGAATTAGTTTTCTTTTTAAAAGGAATTTATTAGCTAAATAAGACAAGTATACTGTGCTATGCAACGTCACGTTAACCAGCATTTATTACACATTTCTGCAGATATTTAATATTATTCTGTGCCTTTACGAATCTATGCAGCAGAACGACAGTAATTGAAGGTTAATTTCCATAATTGGCAGAGTCTTCTCTGAAAACTTCATTTCATGAAGGTGCAGGCGAGTTAAGCCATATTCACAAGCAATGCATATTTATTCTCAGGCAGAGAGCTGCTAATAACCTGATGGAGAATGTATGTGGTGCTCTTCATTGTGCATTAGAGGACAGTGTGATAACTGATAGCATGCTGAATTGTATGTATACATGTAGGAGAATTCAAAAGCAATGTGCATCGATTGACATGACCGACTCGCTGTGCACTGAAAGCCACTGGTTGGC